>CM052649.1:6758457-6813649 GCA_028533165.1 Leontopithecus rosalia
TTGTGATGCCTCCGATGCCTCTGTTCTATTCCATTGGTCTATATCTCTGTTTTGATACCAGTACCATGCTGTTTTGATTACTGTAGCCTTGTAGTATAGTTTGAAGTCCGGTAGTGTGATGCCTCCTGCTGTGTTCTTTTTGCTTAGCAGCAAGCTTTTTTATAGAGAGAAGGAAGTTGGTTCTAAGATGTATATGGAAAAGCAAAATACCCCTCAAAACTGGAAAAAGCAGAACATGGAGATCTTACCCTACCAGATTTCATAATTTATTATAAAACTACAGTAATCTTGATAGCATGATATTGGTGTAAAAATAGACATTTAGGCCAATGGCATGCAGTAGACTGTCCAGGAATAACTCCCATGCATATATGGTCAAGTTATTTTTGACAATGCTCTAAGCCAATTCGGTGGGAAAAGTATAAGCTTATCAGTAATAGCTGCTGGAAAAATCAGATGGTCTCGTACAAAAACTAAACTTCTACCCTTACCTCACACAATTCATAAAAGTTAACATGCAATAGACCAGAGATGTAAATTTTCGATTGAAAACTATTAAACATCTGGAAGAAAACACGCAGGAAGCTTAGTACCCTGTGTTAGAAAATAATTTCTTAAATAGAATACACAAAATGGTGGGAACTATTAAAAAAACGATAGATAAGATTTATTAAAGTTGCTTTGATTTGACCAAAATTAAACACTGTTATCATTCAAGGGCATTACTATGAAAATGAAAATGCCATTCACAGGCAGGAAAAAATAGTTAGAAATCATTATAAAATCTGACTGAGGACTTGTAAGTAGGATATATAGGACAGACTGACAACTTAATCCTAAGACAAACAACAACAAAAAACTAGCAAAATCTCCAAAAAATACTTTATCACAGAAGACAGATGGATGGCAAATACTCACATGAAAACATGCTCAGCATTACTGATAGGGACAGGAGGCAGGGAAATTCTGGGCAGAAGAGGGCAGGTCCCCAGTGAAGGCCCCACCCTCAAGCCTGAAAGTATGGCCCAAAGTAAGAACATACATTCCTGTTTTTTCACTGGAGTGTTGCCTTTTCCAAAACCACCCATGGCCAACCCCACTCCTATCCTGTGCTCATAAAAACCTCAGGCTTGAGAGAGGAGAAGCAGCTAGATGTTGGAGACTGTGGTTGAACATTGGAAAGAAGTGGCTTGACTTCAGAGGCACAGCTGTCTGACAGAGCAGCTTTGGAGAGGAGTCCAGCTGGGGATGGCTGCATTCTGGGGGAAAACTACTTTTCTGTCCTGTTCCCTTTCAGCTCCCCTTCCCACTGAGAGTCACTTTCATCAGAAATAAAATCCCCTCCATTTATCATCTGCAATTTGTTTGTGGGACCTCATTCCTCCTGGGTGCCAGACAAGAATGTGTGTGTGAGTGCAGAAGGCTGTAACACTGACCCTCCACTGAGCTGTTAATACTTGAGCCATCCACAGATAACAAAGCTAAAAGAACACTGACTGTAACACTCCTCCTGGCGCTTCAGGGGTCTTGGGCACCCCCCACACCCAGACGCTGTTGCAGGACTGGTACAGAGTTCGTTCCTGCCAGCACCCAAAAGCATTCACCCTGGATCCCTTACCCACTCACCTGCATGCTCCCTTCCATGAGGGGTTGAGTGCAGTAGGTTCGAGTGACTCCAGTTCACCCCAGCTAGAACCAAAGTAGCTGGCAATTCCAGTGCCCACACTTCAGTTCCTGCCCATGAAGGGGTGTGGGAAAAATCCTGCTTTATTCTTAGCTGTTAGGCATATGCAGATTCAGAACCCAATGCAGTACTGCTACAAACAATTTAGATTTGCTAAAGGTCAAAAGCTGATCATACACAATGTCGGCCAAAACATAGAGGGATGGGTACACTGGGCAGAGGGTGATGATGGCTGTGTTCCTTATCTCAATTGTGGTGATAGTTTCACATATGTCAAAGCTCATCAAACTGTACACTTTATGTACTGCTTATTGTATGTCAGTTACACCTCAGTAAGAGTGTAAGATGCTGTATAGGATTTTGTAGCATACAAAGAACGTTCACATTTTTCACTTCAAACTATGAATACATATCTTCCACCAGTGTTACTCACATTATAAACATGAAAACAAAGCAAAGGTGAGATAAAAAAAGAGATTTGGTGACTTGCCAAAAAACATGTCCAGGCTGGAAACCACCGTTCCTTCCTTCTTTCTATTCAGATATGCTTACTCTGTTACTCTTGGCCTTCCCTCTTCCTTGCCTTTATCTAGGATTGTGACGTAAAATAAAGTTACCAAGATGGTCTAAGAAAATGGCAGTATTTCCATTTTATCAAGTCCGCTTAGGGAGAATATGAGTCCTTGGGCAAACCATGTTTTATTAATTGTTTAAAAAGATTGTCAAATCAATTGCTGAGTTTTAAGAAAAGTCAGTCTCTCTTCAACCTCTTTAAGTTAAGAAAAACTGCACATGGTGTTTTTGTGTGTGTGTGAGTGTGCGTGTGTGTGCACATACAATGCCTAGGTCACCGAGCTGTATTTCTTTAATAATCCTGAAATGCGAAAACTACTTTTATCACAGTTTTTATTTCCTGATGAGGGACATAGCTAAAGAATGAAATATTATTATTATTATTATTATTATTATTTATTTTTATTTTTTTGGTGACAGAGTTTCACTCTTGTTACCCAGGCTGGAGTGCAATTGCATGATCTCGGCTCACCACAACCTCCGCCTCCTGGGTTCAGGCAATTCTTCTGCCTCAGCCTCCCGAGTAGCTGGGATTACAGGCACGCGCCACCATGCCCAGCTAATTTTTTGTATTTTTAGTAGAGACGGGGTTTCACCATGTTGACCAGGATGGTCTCGATCTCTTGACCTCGTGATCCACCCGCCTCGACCTCCCAAACTGCTGGGATTACGGGCTTGAGCCACTGTGCTGGGCCAAGAATGAAATATTCTAAGAAGCACAAAAACACAAAACACACTACCCCAAAAATTGTGGAACCATTAGATAACTTTTGTTGTTGTAGGCAGATAAGTCAAATTCCTTGAAGAAAGAAAACAAATGGAAGATTTCTTTTAATAAATCAAATAAAATAATAGAATTGAACTGTATTGTATTGACCCAGACACAGATAAAGAGACCATGGGAACAGAATGAAGAGCTCAGAAAGAGACTTGTTTGTGGCTGGGGTGAAATTAAAACATTGAGAACGGGAGGGAGTACTTGATACATTTTAAAAATGAATATATGAAATAAATTAACAAAAATAATTGGCTATCTTTTGCAAAAATCAGATTCCTACTGATGCCATGGTCTTCATGTCATACAAATTAAAGATTAATTAAAAATACAAATTCTTGGTAGATTAATATCTAAATGAGAAAAGCAGATTCGTGAGGTTTCCATAAAAGGGCAGAGGGAAACCTGTTCATGACATCAGTATAGGGAAGAGTTTCCTACATGCATGAAAAGCAAACATTTTAAGTAAAGAAAAAATGATGACAAATATATGCAAAGGAAAAGACCCATCCCAATTAGCTCTGCATGTTTGCAGCTACTCACTGGTCTTACACCCATGTATGGGACTCCTGGAGAGGTTTGTTCTTGTCTGCATTGTCCATTATGGGAGGGAAAAAGGAGTAGCCTAAATGGTAATCAGTGGGGAACTAGATAAATCAATTCAGCATTTTCATTCATTAAAATACTAAGTGAGAGTCAGAGGAATAAAGTCCATCTGCATATATCAGAAGATGTCCCATATTATTTTAACATATGGGGCATAGTTTAACAGATACAGTATGCAGTGTGCACTGCATTCACTGCTTTGTGTTCCAAGCCACCTTCACTTTAGAGACAACTTTGAGGCAGATGAGATTCAGAGGCTGGATATGACATGGATATGACTTCTTTCTTTCCTTGTTGAAAGTTGGAAGCCGCCCAGGTCAAGTATAGGGCATGTGAACTCTACATGCTCTTATGAGGTACACACAAACTCTTAGTGCTATCGTAAGCTATGTAATAAATGCAGAAGCATGCTTTTATAATTGGGAGCATATCTATGTGCTGGTTTTTGGTGTAGCCTCTGCAGGTTTTCCTCTGATTATCTGTGAGTTTCATGGAGAGGAAAAGAGACGTAGACCATGCAAGATGGAAGTGGGATTCTACAAAGTGTCTCCCACATTGTGATTATAAAGAGCCAATGGTTTCAGCCAAGACTCCTTCAGCGTCTGTGCTGTGGGAGGCCTGCATGGGTCCAGAATCTCTTTTCTAGCTTTATAGAGAAGATCTGACAGTGGTGAATTAATTTACTTTCATCCAAATGCCAATTTATTATTCAATTGCTATTAAGAGAATGCTCTTATTGCTAACCAAAATATCTTCTTTCTGGTGTTAGGTTACCTGGGAAACCCATTCAGTTGGGTGTGAACTGAGGATCAGAGCAGAACAAAGGGGATTATAAACTCTCCTTGGGTGTTTTCTTCAGGCTACAGTGCGAGACAGTGCAAGTATCACTGTCGCACTATGAGGTCACTATGTTGTGCCCGGTCTTGGGCTATATTACATGAAAGTTCTGTGAGATCAGTATCAATGCTTCTCCAGCATTCTCAAGTGAACTGATGTAAGCTCACTTACATTAAATGTGGTCCAGGGAAGAGAATGAATATTTTTGGAATACTAGCATTGTGCTTAGCCATTTGTGGAAAACCTGGACTTCGTTTTGGCTACGTCCTTTCTTCTCTCTGCCTGATGCCTCTTCACTCATGACTTAACACATCTGCCAGTGGGAGAATCTATTCTTTTAGTCATATGACATCATGAGAATTTCTAGCAGAAATGGCCAGCAAGTTTTAGAGTCTGTAGCCAGCAGGGACAGTTCAGGGCATAAAATAACTCACTTCCAAGTGCAGGAAACACTCTCATTGCATATAAAGTGTTAATGACATGAACAAACTTTTCCTTAAGAATCCAAAAAGGTTTCATAAAGTTTCAATTGGAAAACCATGGCTGTTAGAGTCGTTGGAGAATGTGCTGACTATTAAAAGACCAGCTTAGGTTTCTTTCTCACTTTGAGCAAAACTCTATTTTGAGTATAGGACATTGTCCACCTGTGTCATAGCAGGGCCAGACAGGGCTCAGCTTTACTCATGATGCTGGGATGTTTGTGTTCAACATAATGTAACATCAGACTTGGGCATTTATAGCTGTTAGATGTGAATAAAGTTCTCAGCTAACTGAGTGGATTTTTCCCACCCAACAGTGACTTCAGAATGGTGGACTTCTGTAGAATGAAGCCACTGTAAATTTTAGAAGCCCTCAGAAACCTCAACATGTTAACCTTGGTTTTTGAGTGGAGTCAGAATGGAGTGAAAATATAGTCAGTTTCCATTATTTTCAGGTTCCGTATTTGTGAATTTGCCTATTCTCTGGAACTTCTTTGTAACCACAAAATTAATTATTGGTATCATTCACAGAGTTCAATGATAATTAATCAATACTATATTAAATACAGTAGCTTTAAGCAGAAGTACACATAAAACAGGGTTCTGTACTGATCTATTGATGAAAATATTGTGATCGGGGTACACAGGAACTTAACCCTGTATTTAATGGATCCATTTTCTCAAATTTAGCAACTTTATAGACATACCTACCTGGAGTAACAAGAATTGATGGTACTTTAGCTTGGGAGAAGTGAACAATGGCAATATCAACAAAATTACCTACGGAAATGACATTGCAGTTGCTGACTTCACATTCTGTCCCTAACACTGCCTTCTCCACTTTCGTATCAGAGGTACTGAAACAATTATGCCTTAGCTTCTATTTCTCTGTGAGTTGTGTTTTTGTCTCACTCAACAATTTAAGCCCATTGTTGACATGTAGTAAACCTGTGATTGTATTAGAAAACCTGAAGAACAGGTCCATGTGAAGGATTAAGGAATTCCAGGATTAAAATTCTGAGACAAAGATCATTAAGTCTGTATATCTTTCATGAGTGATCCCTGGATGTTGACAGTGACATTTGCTTATCAGCCGCTGGTGCCTTTGGCAAGGAATTGCCCACAGGTGGCAGATCAGGTGACACACCATCCTGGCACTCTCATGGGCTCCTGAGGCAGCCATGTAACAGAGAGCCTAAGATTAGCATGCCTGGGCTGTGCAGCCTGTTTGGGGACACTTTTGTGATGGGATAGGGTCTGATCTGAGTACCTATCATGCTGTGCCTGGCACTGTGCTAAGAACTATCCTTGAAAATCTTCCCACTCCCCTCTGTGCTGCTACTGTTATAATTATAATTTTAAAGATGAGGAAACTGAGGATGAGTGGTTTCCCTGACCAGGGTCTTCACAATGTGTTTGATCCGATAAAACCACTGCCTCTTTTTCAGGATGTGTGCTGGGGAATCTTTTGATGTCAGGCTAGCTAACTGTACTAGAGCTGTGCTACCTTCTCCATGCTGAGTGGTGTGAATCAGCTCCACCTTCACAAGGGGCTGTTTCTGTCCCTCCAGTGGTATTTAAGGAGAGGAGGGACCCTCTCACGGGGCAGTTGGGATCAGGCTCAGCTCTGCCTTGCAGCCACCAACGGTGGGGCTGGTGCTACCCTCCAGCACTCAGAGGGTTGCAGGAACTCAGGCCAGGAGGTGTCATTACGACATATTACAGTGTGCTGGACAGGACTTTTACAAAGTGCTAGTGTTCCACAGCAGCCCATGCATGTAGGGGGTTGTGTTATGGGTGCTTAGCCTCCCCTGTGATCTTTGTCAACCCCCTCAAGCTGCTATAGAGCTATGTAAAATGACAGTGTCGGCTTTGCAAACCAACAGGTCCCAGCCTCCCTTCCCAAAATGGGTTACTCAAGGCCTCTGCAGGAGGAAAAGTTGGGAAGCCGGAGACCATAGATGTTAAGCACACTGCTGTGAGGAGTGTCTAGTGGAAATTAAGAGCACAGGTCTGCAATCCACTGAACGAGTGTCACCATGCACACACTGTGAAGACCCTGGTCAGGGAAATCACTCGTCCTGGGTTTCTTTATGTATAAAATCATCATCATAACAGCAGCAGCTCAGAGGGCTGTGGGGAGATTTGCAAGGATAGTTCTCAGCATAGTGCTGGGCACGTCATGATAGGTACTCGGTAAATATTAGTGATTGCAGTGAGTCTTCCACTGATCCAGAGTATCTTTTCCTGAACTCTGAATGTGGTGCAGCTCCTTTGTTCAACTGGTGAGTAATAAAGATACCGATACCAATGGGATCTAGGCTGCATTTGAGTTACTTTTTAAATAGCATTTTGAACAATATTTCTTGTGCAAAATTTACATGCTGAAATCAGCAAGCACAATAAGAGCATAAACTTCTGCAGTGAGGACACTGGTGTGTGAATTTTGAATGAAGCACACCTCTCAGAATATCCTTTTCCTTTGTTCTTCTGACCCTCTTGGCAAGATTTTTCTGCTCCTGTGCTCTGGCTACCATTTCTTAGGCTAAACCCTGTGCCATGATCATCTTGATAAGAAAAGAAAAGAGGTGTTTTGGCATTTTCACATGGCTCAACTCACTGACTACAATCTATTTATTTACAATCTATTTGTAATCTATTGTTGATTACAATCTATTTATTTCCCTGGCTGGCTAGAGGCTTTTCTTACATTGTTGTAAATGTCAACTCCATTTTCGCCAAGAAGGCCCACTGGAGGATTCCAGATGGAAGGGTGATTTTGAAAGCCTCACAACTGACTCTTGTTCTCCTTGTTAGGGCATTGTGCTTACCCACTGTTACTTACTTTAGTTCAACAAGTAATTATGGAGTGGCGAGGCCATAGAGTTAGAACAGGGAACAGAAGAGACGAAGCCTCTTGTTCTCATGGAGCTTACCCACTACCAGGAGAAGGAGCAAAAATAACATGCAACACACGAGTAAGTTACAGACTTGTTAGAAGATGGCGAGTATTGCTGGGGAAATAAGAGAATAATATGAAGGAGACTGCAGTGCTGGGCCTGGGGTCGCAGTGATCACTTGGATGATGTGGGAGCCTCAAGGGGCCTCAAGGGCACCGCTGTAGTTTAGGGGGACAGCAGGGAGGCGAGTGCTGGAGCAGCAGTCGTCAGAAATGCTGAACCCTGAGTTTGGTTTTACTGTTTGCTCACTGTATGTGACTTAATTTCTTTGAGCCTCAGTTTCTTCTTGTGTAAAATATGTATAATGAAACATCACAGGTCAGTTTCCAGATGTGATGGATAATAAATCCTTTAGTATTTACTGCATGAGTCACAGAGAAAATGCTGAATGAAGAGTTGGAGGTTCTGTTAGGAGCAGCAGGGTGGCATTTGAAGGGCCTGATTCTGTCCTGGGCTCTGAGGCCGGCCAACTGATGTGGCCAGTCCCTGGCTGGCCAGGGACCCTCAGGGTCCCCTGGGTTGAGAGGGGACAGCAGGACACAGCAGGTTGAGCAGTTCTCTCAGGCATCTCACCTGGGAGCAACACAAGGGCCATGTCCTCATGTGCTCTTTTCTCTCCCACCAATGCTACAAAATATACCAATACCTGGACACTGTGAGTGCATTTCTCTGTTGCTGGTGTGACCACAGAGGGAAAGCAGAATTACGAAGACATCATTGCCATGCAGTAGACTTTCTTATGTATGATCTTTATTTTTTAAATCATTTTACAAAGAAGTAGACTATTAGTCTATTCTCATGCAGCTAATAAAGACATACCCAAGACTGGGTAATTTATAAAGGAAAGAGGTTTAATTGACTCACAGTTTTGCATGGATAGGCAGGCCTCACAATCATGGCTGAAGGCAAATTCATGTCTTACGTGGTGGCAGGTGAGAGAGCTTGTGCTGGGGAACTCCCATTTATAAAACCATCAGGTCTGGTGAGACTTATTTATTACCATGAGAACAGTATGGGGGAGACCACCTCTGATTCATTATCTGCACCTGGCGCCACCCTTGACACATGGGGATTATTATTACAATTAAGGTGAGATTTGGGTGGAGACACAGCCAAATTGAGTTCAGACGCACAGGTGTGCACACCACACACACACACACACACACACACACGAGTATGTATGTACATATGCATTATATTTTAACCTTATTAATAAATATTAACTATTCTCTATTAGAAGGCTAATAATTTAAGTTCATACCAAACAAAATGGAATAATGGTAACTACTATTAATGAGAAAGTGTCACAGAGAAAGTTCAAGAGTCCATATTTTATATACAGTCCATCTGATTGTAGGAGACATTGTGGAAGAGTCCAGGGTACTTCATGTCATGGATGAGGACGGGGAAGAGCAGGAGCAGCTAAGCGGGCTGAAAGTTTTGAATGTGGAAGAGAGGAGAAATAGGAAACGCAGGTGGGAGGGAGTGAAGGAGTTTCTCACTCTACAGGTGAAGAATTCCGGGGGTTGGAGGAGAGTTCAGAGCTCAAAAGAAAGGTTGGTTTAAAAGTAAACATGCAATTGTCCCAAAGCCGTGGAATAAGATGTGTGAGAGGTACCGAGAAGAGGGGTAGACAGCACCCACGTCACAGGAGAAGTTCCAGCTGTGCGTAGTGACTGTGATGTCAAAGACAAGAGAATTTTAAAATGATGGGACTAAGGACAGTGTTCAAGAAGTGCAAGGTCTGCTCAGGTTTGGCCTAAATTCAAATTGTTATAATAGAGTGGACATCTATCTGGTCAAGATAAGGATTGCATCATGCATTACTTTTACATTTGTTAAAAAAATGAGCCTTCAGTTAGAGATTGCATTAAATTATTTAGCAAAGGATGATTTTGATTTTCTTTCACAGGGAGCTAGATGATTCACTGAAGAAATGTGCTGTGAGCACTCAGCTTTTATGATTATGCTCTAAAATGTTTAATTACAGAAGCCTTTCAAGTATATTTTTCCCTAAGCTACTTAAAAAAAATCTTTTCATTTTGCATTTCAGAGTTGAAGCATGCATTTTTACAGATGTATGATTAATGGAAACTATTTTGTCCTGAACATTTTGGGTCTAGGCCTTTGCACACACAAGCTGCATAGAAACAGCATTCTCAGTGACTTATTCATTCTGATCCGGCACGCCCTTCCAGAGTGCCCAAAGACCACGGTGCTGCTCTGTAGAAGGAAACACAGTGATAGCTCCCCAAACGAGGATTAAAGATGCCAGGATCCTTCATGGTGAGAAATTTCTTAGAGATAGGAAAAAACCTAGGAAGCAGGAGATGTTTTTCAAAATATCAAGAACAGAATTTATGATACAAAAGAAATCAATAAATGCTGGCATGTAGCCATGTTAGATAATCCAGAAAAAGAGCAGTGTGGCCCAGGAGTTGAACAGCAGTCAGGCACATGCAGGGTTATGAGAGGCTGGGCCAAAGAGCCCACTGGAGCTAGGACAACCCTTTGAGGTAGAAGATGCTGCTGCCTGCATGTTACAGGTGGGGAAACCAAGTCATGGGGCATCAGAGCAGGCGGGGAATGGAGCTGCAGAAATTGAACATGGCTTTGTACCTTTGGAGGATGTGAGCTCAGCCAGAGGCTATAGGCAGGATGTAGAGGCAGGACATTTTTGGAGACACACTCTTAGGAAGAAAGGGATTTTAAATGTCCTGGAAAAAAAAAAGTGACTAAGGGACACAAAATTCTTGACTTCTGTGGTTCTCCAAGGATTGGAGTTCAGACATCCAGGAATGTCTGGTCAACCGTCCACTGAGAGCAATTTGGCGAGACTGGTGCATGGGAGACGGGGTGGATTTATACCGTCAGGCATTTTCACAACCTGCTTTCTGACGGCTAAATTCCCTAAACTGGGGTGGAACAAGTACCAATTAGTGCCTTCGAGTGAAGATGCTTAGTCAGGTGATACTTCATGGAGTATTGATGACATTTAATTATTTTTAGTGTTATTTTTATAGATAGTCGATGTAGAAGTTAATGGACATATACACACATTTTCTTGACTTGATAAGGGATGACTAGAATGCTAGTAAACCACCTGTCAGAGGAAAAACATAAAGAAAAAAGCCCCGATTTATAGTGGTTGCTGTTTTCCAAGGCATACCTACTCCCCAATGGTTCATTTCAAGCTGCCACTGGCTCCCAAAATTCTTATATAACCATCGTGATATTTGTGATGGTTAGTTTTATGTATCAACTTGGCTAACCACAGTATCTCGTTATTCAATTAAACACACACCTAGGTGTTGCTCTGAAGGGTTTTGTAGATATGGTGGCACATCTATAATCAATTGACTTTAAGGAGATGGTTCTTGAAATTCTGGGTGGGCCTCACCCCATCAGCTAGAATGTCTTAAGAGCAAACTGGAGGCTTCTCAGAGCAGAAGACATTCTACCTCAAGTCTGCAGCCTCAGCCCCTGCCTTAGAGTGTCCAGTCCGCCAGCCTGCCCTCGTCATGTTAGACTTGGCAACCCCACAATTACATAGGTGAATTCCTTACACTCTCTCTGTTTCTCTGGTAGATGTGCTATTGATTCTATTTCTGTGATAGGATGCTGTTACAGCATTGTCACAGTTAACAAAATTAACAGTGTCTGCTTGCTATTACACAATCCAGTCTATTATTCTGGTTGCCCCAGTTGTCTCAAAAATGTCTGTCGTTTGCATTTGGTTTGATGTGGTTGAAGTCCACATTAGGGACAGGAGTTGCATTTGCATGTCATGCCTTCTCTGTGTCTTCTCATCCAGATGAGTCTCTCCTCTTTTGTTCCTGTCCGATTTGATACCTCTAAATGGCTCATCGTAAAAGCTCTATCTTGGGCTGTGCAATATGCCACATTCTGGGTTTGTCTGTTTGCTGCCTCCTTGGGCTTTTAGCTTGGGTCCGGGTCTTCATAATGAATATGTTCTGTAAACTGAGAGTTACCTCTAATGGCTTCACTAGATTTGGTTTATCTCTTGTTTTTTGGAGGTGATGGCAAGAATGCTGCCCTGGTGGTGTGTGTTCCCATTGCATCCCATTAGGAGATGCAGCGTGTCTTTCTGCCCCAGTCTTTCTGGGACTGAGACCAGTGGACTCGGAGGGTGACAGGCTGATGCCTCCACCGCTCCCTCCCTCACTGCCCTTTGATTTCCTGCTTTCGTCTCTCACTCACCCTGGTCTGGACTCATTGTTTCCTTTGTTTCCCTAATTTTCTTGAAATTATCCTGTAAGGAATTTTCACTTATAAGTAGGGCTAATTAATTTATCTGAAATGAAACTTGAAGAGGAAAATAAGAATACATTGTTAACTTTTTCAACAACTGCTAATTTTCAGAGTAAAGAATGTGCCCTATTACTTGGTAACCAATTTTTCTGGGGGGTGCTTTCTTTTTGGGGATTAATACTTTCTTGGATCGATACTTCTGAATATGATCATAAATGTTTTTATGTATCTGATGTGTTTCTATCAGTTACAGCCATTATTCTCGATGCTCAAATTATCCCTTATTTGGCTAGTTAAAGCCCCATGACACTCACTTCTGTATTCTTGGACACGGCCCCATTAATCTTTCTTAGCTTTTTGATTTCTGCACAACAAAATACCCCTGCCATGCCTTACATCTTTCCTTTTCCACAGCAGGATGGGGACTGGCGTTGAAGGAGGGCTCACTGCTCCTTGTCACTTTTTTCTTGTATTTTCAGGAGACAGAACTGGAAACAAAGTATTTTTGAAAGGAAAGAAACTATGAGTTTATGCTGACATTTATTATTTAAATTTAAAATTATGAGGTTGGTACTTCAGTTTTATGCCTGAATATGCTCTTACATTTAAAAATCCATGTACTCAACACCTTTAAATAATTATTCTTGTTTTATTCTAGAATACATATATGAGCACATACACATATTTTTATATAATATACATTTTGAAACACCAGTGTCAACACTAATGCTACGTGCACTTATTGAGTGTTAAAGCTTTATTTTTCTTGATGTCTCCATTCTAAAGCTGTATTTCGCTAAATACATAGAGTCAGAGCATTGTGTTTTGACATCCCTTGGAATATTTTCTTGGTGTTTTTGATTCTCCCTGATACATAGTTGTGTTGAGTTTGTTTTTATTTTTTTTCAGCAGTTTTCATCTGTAAAATTAAGTTTGACTTTTTGGATATATAAAATGCATAATTCCAAACTTATAACTATATGGCTTTCTCTATGTACTCTCCGAGCAATTTCAGGTAAACTTACCTGCTTTCTGTCTTGTTCTCTTCAACCCCCTTTTGGTGACCAATTCTGCTGGTTTTGGTTTTTATCTTTTTAGTTACTCTTTATTTCCCCTCCTAGGTTATATTCCGTAAGTCACACTCTGTAGCAGTGTATAGAGCTCATTTTTCGGCTGCATGTTTCATTTTACTGTTTATCTTAATGCATTAGTCATTCCAATATTGATTGACATTGGAGTTTTTTCAATCTTTTAATATTAGCAATGCTACAGTGAATGATTTTTTTCATTTTTGCCAGTGTATCTTTGGAATAGTCTCTAAGGAATAGTATTTTTTGGGCAAAGGATGAGCATGATATTGCTAGATATTGTCCGTTTCCCTCTGCTGGGCTTGGACTGCTTTGCTTCCCCACTAGTGCCTAAGAATGGCTGGGTTGCAGCTTGCCATTCCTTATTCAGGAGAGTATGTTGTCACAGAGTTAGAGAAATTATATCCCAAGGCAGATTACACTGGCATTTTGTTTGTTATAAGTGAGCTTGAGCAGCTTTTCTTTTCTTTTTTTTTAAATTGCATTTTAGGTTTTGGGGTACATGTGAAGAACATGCAAGATAGTTGCATAGGTACACACGTGGCAGTATGATTTGCTGCCTTCCTCTCCTTCACCTATATCTGGCATTTCTCCCCATGCTATCTCTCCCCAGCTCCCCACCTACCGCTGTCTCTCCCCTATTCTCCCCAACAGATCTCAGTGTGTACTGCTCCCCTCCCTGTGTCCATGTGTTCTTATTGTTCAACACCCACCTATGAATGAGAACATGCGGTATTTCATTTTCTGTTCTTGTGTCAGTTTGCTGAGAATGATGTTCTCCAGCTTTATCTGTGTCCCTACAAAGGACACGAACTCATCATTTTTGATGGCTGCATAATATTCCAAGGTGTATATGCGCCACATTTTCCCTGTCCAGTCTATCATTGATCGGCATTTGGGGTGGTTCCAGGTCTTTGCTATTGTAAACAGTGCTGCAATTAACATTCGTGTACATGTGTCCTTATAGTAGAATGATTTATAATCCTTTGGATATATGCCCAGTAACAGGATTGCTGGGTCAAATGGAATTTCTGTTTCTAGGTCCTTGAGGAATCGCCACACTGTCTTCCACAATGGTTGAACTAATTTACACTCCCACCAGCAGTGTAAAAGTGTACCTATTTCTCCACATCCTCTCCAGCATCTGTTGTCTCCAGATGTTTTAATGAACACCATTCTAACTGGCGTGAGATGGTATCTCACTGTAGTTTTGATTTGCATTTCTCTAATGACCAGTGATGATGAGCATTTTTTTCATATGTTTGTTGGCCTCATATATGTCTTCCTTTGTAAAGTGTCTGTGCATATTCTTTGCCCACTTTTGAATGGGCTTGTTTGTTTTGTTCTTGTAAATCTGTTTTAGCACTTCGTAAATCTGGATATCAGCCCTTTGTCAGATGGGTAGACTGCAAAAATTTTTTCCCATTCTGTTGGTTGCTGATTCACTCTAATGACTGTTTTTTGTTTTTGTTTTTGTTTTTGTTTTTGCCACGCAGAAGCTTTTCATGTGTCCAAAGGACATTTAAATTTCTGCTCCTCTCCACTGTTCATGGTTTTGCCCATTATTGCATCAGGTTGTTCTCCAGTTTTAGGAGATTTTAGTTTTTGGGGGACAGAGTCGCCCAGGCTGGAGTGCAATGGCATGATCTTGGCTCACTGCAACCTCCGTCTCCTGGGTTCAAGCAATTCTCCTGCCTCAGCCTCCTGAGTAACTGGGATTACCGACATGCACCACCATGCCAGGCTAATAGGAGTTCTTTATTCATAGAGATATTTGTCATTTGCTTTTGATTTTAGCTGCAAAGATTTTCCCCAATTTTTACCTTGTCTTTTGCATTTTTGTGTGATGTTTTGCATACAAATGTCCTATTTTAAGTTTTTATGTAGTTAAGTAAATCAATCTTTTAGTATGTTTAGAGACTTATTTAGGAAATCTGTTTCCCTCACCCCCATTGCTGGGTTATAAAGGAATGGACTTTCATGAGCTCAGTTCTACCTGTAGATTACTGATTCATAGGGCATTTGTCCCCATGGAAAGTGTGACATGTAGATTCAGTGTCATCTTTATCTATGTGGCCACCCAGCTGGCCCAACGCTGTTTACTGAAAGGTCACCCCTGCTTTCCTCTGCTTGATCTCCACTTGCACTCAGGTCTATTTATTGGTTCCAATTTCCTCTGCTAGCCTCTGTGTGCACCCGGATCACTCTGTTTTATTTTTGGAAGTTATATATGTTTAATATCTGCTAGATCTTTTATAATGTTATACATTTTATAATGGACTTTGTAGCCTCAGGGGGGGAAAATCAAAACACATAGATGTTTTTATGAGGATTGCATTAAAATTGTAAATAAACCTAAAGAGAAGGGATGACTTTGTGATCTCATTCAAAAACATATTACATTTTCCATTTATTCGTATCTGCATGAATCATACTTCCAAGAGTGTTCTGAGGTCCTTGTATAGGTTTAGCACGTATCTCACTTATGTGCCTAGGCATTGCATTTTTGTCATTCATTCAATTATTGTATTATGCATAAGATATTTTCTGACACTGACACTCTGTCTTCTCTTTCTTCATATTTTTTTTTGCTGTAAATTGGGTTTATTGATTTTTCTCTCTTAAATGTATGTTCTGCTATTTGGAAGAATCTTCCCATTGTTTTCAACAGTCTTTTAATGCGCTTTTGAATCTTCACATCGTTTTATCTGCATGTAAAGATTGTTTTATGTCTTCTCTCCTTCAATTCTGGTGCCTGTAATTGCTTTCTCTTGTCTCATTGCATTGTCTAATCCATCCATTACCATATTTCATAATAGTGGTGGCAGTTGGCACCTGTGCGGATTTTCTCACTCTAGTAGGAATCTCTCCAGTGTTGCCATATTAAGAGCTGGCATTTGGACTAAAATTTTTGTATTTACATAATTACATTCAATGTTAAGTAAGCATCCATCAACTCCTCTTTTACTGGGTGTTTTTTTTAATAAAGTTGTTGTATTTTGTCAAATGCCTTTTGACGTTTTTGAAAATGAATTTCATAGATCATTTAGTATCATCAATTTATATTTCAGAAATGTGACTGTTCATTGTAGTCTCTGGCATTACAGAGTACCTGTGTTTTTCTTCTTTTAAATAGTTTTTACCCTAAATTTCGTGCTGTCCGATATCAAATTGTAACCCAAGATTATATTTTATAGCTTTTGCGTGGTATTTTCTTTTACATTCCTTTGTTTTTAAGCCTTCTGGAATATGTTAATTGTCTCTGTTTCTTGAGGTCAAGAATTCAAGTCTAACCTGGGCCACAGAGCAAGACCTTGTCTCTGAAATAAATGAATACAGACATACATACATACATAATACATAAATGTCAGTCTTTGGTATGCAGAATACAGTTATGGTTTTGTAACCTGAAAGCCTTGGTTTAATGGTGCGAGACGGCCGTTTGCATTTATCGATGTGTTCAACATTCTTGATCTCAGTTCTGTCATGTGTGAACATACAGTTGGATCCATGCCCATGTGTGTGCACACCACAGACACATAGTCTTGCCATGTGGTCTGTTTGTTTCGCTGTTGTTTTATTTACTTATTTTAAAAGGGGAGGTGGTTTCTTTTGGAGCTTAGAAAGAACAATAGTTTTCTATTGTTTTTGCCTTCTGTGAATACTCTTATACAGTGTTCTGCTACAATACCTCTCTGATAGGACTGTTGACTTCCTGCTCTTATAAGCACTACCGAAATTAATGAGGAACCACAGACCCTGCCCTCTCATGCTAAGTTCATCCTTGAATTCTGAAGGACGCAGCTTGTTTTGTTAGCTGCAGGTAACACACGTGTATCTTCACTTTCGGAGCACATCACCGCTACACACTCTCTATCATCACTCTTTCCCTCAGTCCGTCATCTGGTATGAGGTCTAAAGTTAAATAGGCTCAGCGCCCACCACCCAACCTTACTCAGAAGCTTGTTCTGGGGATCCTTCCAGAAAAAAATCCCCCAAGCTCTTCTGCAACTCCGGGGTCTCTCCTGTGGTCTGCATCACCTCTAATTCAGGCTGTTGTTGTCTCTGGTCTGGACAGCCCTGCGCGCTGAAGTCCGATTGCCTGTGACCCTGGCAGGTCTTGCAGCATCATCCTGGCAATGGGAGAGCAAGTCTCTCATAGGGATCCCTTCACTTCAGAATCTGCTTCAGGGAATTCAGGGCCTGGACCTCAGGTCCTGTCCAGCTCTGTGCTGCTACAGGGTGACTTCCACGTATGATCAGGTAACCTCCAGACCTACTCCCACGTCGTGTGATTTCTGTTTTTCAGCTTGGTTTGTCTGTATTTCTTCTAGCAGAAATGTTCACTCCCATAGCCTGCAGCTGAGCAGTGAGTGGGAAGCCAGAGGGTCCTGCATAGTGAACAGGTTGAGAGGCAGGAGGAGGCTCTTCCGAGAGCAGGGAGAGATTGGTACAGTGGGGAGCAGGAGCCTGCAGATGAGGGGCTTCTAGGGCCAAGGGTGGAAGGTGCTGTTGTACCAGATCTCAGCAGAATTCCTTGCACTCACAGTTGGCTTACCAGGGAGGCTGGAGGGAAAATCCAAAGGAAAGTGTCCAGAGGCCAGAGCAAAGACTGGAGAGGGGTTTATAAGGAGTAGGACCTACTGGGGCTACAGAAGCTTTTCCTGAGGACCTAGGGCTTCCTGTAGAAGGGAGAGGGCAGCTGTAGAGCTTGGCCAAGACCTCCTCAGACACCGGACCAGATGATGTCCCCTGAGGAGGCCTCCCAGCTGTCTTGGTATAAGCGTCCCTCCAAAGTCACTCTGCTTAGAACAGCTCCTGTTGTGCGCAAACACTGTGTGCTGTCTGGGGACACCTGGAATCCCACAAGACCCTGTGGCAGGGACAGGGTCTTTCTGGTCATTGCTTCCCTCAGCTGCAGCTCTGGAGCTCTTTCAATATGAAAAGCTAAGTGCTCTGTCCTACTTGTTTCAAAGGAGTTATCAGGAGAATGTATTAAAGATGCAGAAGGGTCTCTAAAGAATGTCGCATGCCACACCCAGGTCAGGTGCTGTCTGTCCTTATCCCTCGTGCTCGGGGTTTCTGGTGCAAAGATATTCTCCCCTGAATCTCTTGCTGTTTAGCAGATGGCTCTGACGTATTTTATGTAAAGTCTGTTAACAGCTCTAGGTATGTTGGTGTTGAGCAGGTTCATTCATTACTTTTTCTCCACAATTTTTTTTTTGAGATGGAGTTTCGCTCATTACCCAGGCTGGAGTGCAATGGTGTGATCTCGGCTCACTGCAACCTCAGCCTCCTGGGTTCAGGCAATTCTCCTGCCTCAGCCTCCTGAGTAGCTGGGATTACAGGCATGTGCCACCATGCCCAGCTAATTTTTTTTTTATTTTTAGTAGATACGGGGTTTCACCATGTTGACCAGGATGGATTCGATCTCTTGACCTCGTGATCCCATCCACCTTGGCCTCCCAGAGTGCTGGGATTACAGGCATGAGCCACCTTGCCTGGCCTTCTCTACAACTTTCAAGCTCTGGGGTATATGTGCAGGATGAGCAGGTTTGTTATGTCGGTGAGCATGAGCTATGGCCGTTTGCTGCACAGATCATCCCATCACCTAGGTTTTAAGCCCAGCATCCATTAGCTATTCTTCCTGATGCTCTCCCTCCCCAACACCTAGACAGGTCCTTGTGTGTGTTGTTCCCCCACATGTGTCTATGTGTCCTTGTCATTCAGCTCCCACTTATAAGTGAGATCATGTGGTGTTTGGTTTTTTCTTCCTGAGTTTGCTGAGGATAAAGGCTTCTAGCTCCATGTATGTCCCTGCAAAGGAAATGATCTTGTTCTTTTCTATGGTTGCATAGTATTCCATGGTGTATATGTACCCAGTCTATCACTGATGGGCATTTGAGTTGATTTCTTGTCTTTGCTATTGTGAATAGTGCTGTAATGAACAAACGTGTGTATTTATCTTTATAATATAATGATTTATATTCCTTTGGGTATATATCCAGCAATAGGATTGCTGGGTCAAATGGTATTTCTGCTTTTAGATCTTTGAGGAATCGCCACACTGTCTTACACAATGGTTGAACTAACTGACACTCCCACCAACAGTGTAAAAGTGGTTTTTTACCCCCTCTGCAATCTTGCCAGCATCTGTTGATTCTTGACTTTCTGATAGTCGCCAGTGAGATCGCATCTCACTGTGGTTTTTATTTGCATTTCTCTAATGACTGCTGTCTTCTCAAGTTCAGAACTTCATGAAGCAAATCCATTAATTCATTCAATCCAGAGCAACCAAAAATTTTTTAAAGAAATGTTGTCCACCAAAATAGGCTGAAAAACAAAATCATCATTCTTCTTAAAATGAGTACTTGGAATGTGTTTTCAGTGTATTGGTCCTCTTTTTGATTCTTGGATGACCAAAAGTGCACCTCTTCCTTACCTTTTTCTATGCAGAACTCTATCAGCCTGCTGCTAAAAAAACAACACAGAACAAGAACAACCAAGAGGTACCAGCTTTATTTTCAGGCTTTGCTACTAAACATGAATAGCCAAAAATATATATAAAAAGAAAATGGAAAATCTGTATTCCCATGCTGAAAAACGTAACAGCTCACTATAGGAGCTGGAAAGGTGTTGATTTCCGCAGTGGCAACACCAACTCTACATAGCACACGTACACCTCATTGGTTGTGCTTTGTTCTATTGTACTTCTCAGATACTGAGGTTTTGTTTTTTGCAAATCGAATGTTTTTGGCAACCCTGTGTCAACCAAGTCTATTGGTGTCATTTTTCCAACAGCCGGTGCTCACTTGTGTCACTGTGTCACATTTTGGTCCTTCTCATAGAATTTGAAAGGTTTCATTATTATTGTATCTGCTATCGTGACCTATGACCAGTGATCTGTGATATTATTTTAAGTGTTTTGGGGCACCATGAACTGCAGCCATGTTTGACAGTGAAATTAATACATGTTGTGTGTCTTTTGACTGCTCCACCGACCAGCTGTTCTCCATCTCTCTCCCCCTCCTCAGGCCTCCTTTCCCCAGAGAAACAGCAATATTTAAATTAGGCCAATTAATAACCCTACAGTAGCCCCTAAGTGTTCAATGAAAGGAAGATGCATGTCTTACATTTTAAATCAAAAGCTAGAAATGATTAAAATTAGTGAGGAAGGTATGTCATAAGTCATGATAGGCCAAAAGTTAGCCCTCCTGTAGTAAAGAGCCCAGTTGTGAATCCAAAGGAAATGTTCTTGAAGGTCATTAAAAATGCTACTCCTGTGAACATCTGAACGGCAAGAAAGCAAGAGTTGTATTGCTGATATGGAGAAAGTTTGAGTGGTCTGGCTAGAAGATCACACCAGTCGCAACAATCCTTTAAGCCAAAGCCTAATCCAGAGCAAGGCCTTAACTCTCTTCAATTCTGTGAAGGCTGACTCGGGTAAGGAAGCTGCAGAAGAAAAGTTGGAATCTAGCAGAAGTTGCTTCATGAAGTTTGAGGAAAGACATCATTTCCTTAACATAAAAGTGCAAAGTGAAGCAGCAAATGCTGATAAGGAAGCTGTAGCACCTTATCTGAATGATCTAGCTAAGATCATTGATCAAAGTAGATACACTAAATGACAGATTTTCAGTGTAGACAAAATAACCTGTTATAAGAAGATGTCATCTAGGACTTTCATAGTTGGAGAGAAATCAATGCTTGGCTTCAAAGCTTCAAAGAACAGGCTAAATCTCTTACTGGAGACTAATGCAGCTGGTAACTTTAAGTGGAAGCCAATTCTCATTTACTATTCTGAAAAATCCAAGGGTTCTTAAAAATTAGGTTAATTTTATTGTGCCTGTGCTCTATAAATGGAACAACAAAGCCTAGAGGACAGTATACCTTTTACACCATGCTGTCAGAGATTCATGAACTTAAAATATTACTGAATATTTTAAACCCAATGTTGAGGCCTACTGCTTAGAAAAACAGAAAGATGCCCTTCAAAATATTACTGCTCACTTGACAACAAACCTGATCACCCAAGAGCTGTGATGCAGGTGTACGAGGAAATTAATGTCATGTTCATGCCTGCTAACACAACATCCATTCTGCAGCCCATGGATCAAGGAGTAATTTCCACTTTCAAGTCTTATTACTTCAGAAATACATTTCATAAGGCTATAGATGCCATAGACAGAGATTATTCTGTTGGATGTAGGCAACGTAAACTGAAAGTCTTCTGGAAAGGTGTCGCCATTCCAGATGCCATTAAGAATATTCATGTTCATGGGAGGCGGTCAGAATATCAGCATTAACAGGATTTTGGAAGAAGTTGCATTCAACCCTCATGGATGACTTTGTCTTTGTTCAAGGCAAGGAGTAAGTACCTGTGGATGTGTTGAAAGCAGCAAGAGAACTAGAATTAGAAGTGGAGTCTGAAGATGTGACCAAATCATTGCAATCTTACGATGAAACAACTTACTTGAATAAATGAGTTGTTTCTTATGGAGGAGCAAAGTCGTTTCTTGGGATAGACTCTACTCTTGAGGAAGACGCTATAAATATTGCTGAAATGACAACACAGGGTTTATCGTATTATGTAACTTTAGTTGATAAGGCAGTGATAGGATTTGAGAGGAACACCTGCAAGTTAGAAGGAAGTTTGACGGTGGCTGAAATGCTGTAAAATAGTACCATGTACTACAGAGAAAAGCTTTTCTGAGAGGAGGAGTACATGGATGTGGGAAGCTTAATTTTTTTCTTATTATGTCTTTATCTTTTTAAAATTTTTAAATTTCAATAGCTTTAGGGGTACAAATGGTATTTTTGTTAGATAGATGAATTGTATACTGGTGAAGTCTGAGATTTTAATGTACCCATAACACAAATAGTGTACATTATACTTTTGGGGATTTTGTTTGTTTGTTTGAGACAGAGTCTTGTTCTGTTGCCCAGGCTGGAGTGCAATGGCGTGATCTCAGCTTACTGCAACCTCCGCCTCCCTAGTTCAAGCAATTCTCCAGCCTCAGCCTCCCAAGTAGCTGGGACTACAGGCAAAAACCACCACATTTGGCTCTTCTTTTTTTTTTTTTTTTTTTTTTGTATTTTTAGTAGAGGCAAGATTTCACCATGTTAGCCAGGTTGGTCTCGAACTCCTGAACTCAGGTGATCTGCCTGCCTCAGCCTCCCAAAGTGCTGGGATTACAGACATAAGCCACCATGCCCAGCCCCCAATATGTAGTTTTTAAAATTCCTCATCCTCCTCCTGACCTCCCCACTTCTGAGTTTCCAATGACCATTCTATCTCTCTGCATGCTATTGCACACTCACAGCTTAGCTTTCACTGTATGTTATAAGTGAGAACATACAGCACTTGGTTTTCCATTCCCCAGTTACTTCCCTTAGAATCATAGCCTCTGGTTTTATACAAGTTGCTTCAAAGGTGTTATTGCCTTCTTTTTTATGCCTGAATGGTATTCCATGGTGTATATTTATCACATTTTTTAAGCACTCATCAGTTGGTGGGCACTTAGGTTGATTTCATGTCTTTATAATTGTGAAATGTGCTATGATACACATATGCGTGCAGGTGTCTTTTTGATATAACTTCTTTCCTTTTCTGTAGCTACTCAGTAGTGGGATCGCTGGATCAAATGGTAGATCCAGTGAATTCTTTGAGAAATCTCCATGTTGCTTTATGTTGAGGTTGCACTGACTTCTACTGCCATCAGTAGGGAATAAGTGCTCCCTTTTCACCACATCCATGCTAACATCTATTGTTTTTTGACCTTTTAATAATGACCAGTCTGGTTGGGGTAATGTGGTATTTCATTGTGGCTTTCAACTGCAGTTTCCTGATGATTAATGATGTTGAGCATTTTTGCATATGTTAGCCATGGGTGTATCTTCTTTTGAGAAATGTCTATTCATATCATTTGCCTACTTTTTCATGGGATTATTTGTTTTTGTCCTTGTTGATTTGTTTGAGTTCCTTGTAGATTCTGGATACTAGTCCTTTAGCGGATGCAGAGTTGCAAATATATTCTCCCATTCTGTGGGTTATCTGTTTACTCTGATGATTATTTCTTTTGTTGTGCAGAGGCTTTTTAGTTTAATTAGGTCCCATTTATGGATTTTTGTTGTTGTTGCATTTGCTTTTGGGGTCTTAGTCATGAATTCTTTGCCTAAGCCAATGTCCAGATGAGTTTTTTTCTGGGTTATCTTCTAGAATTTTTATGGCTTCAGATTTTAGATTTAAGTCTTTGATCCATCTTGAGTTTATTTTTGTATAAAGTGAGAGGTGGAGATCCAGTTTTATTCTTCCACATGTGTCTCTCCAGTTTTTCAGCATCATTTATTGAATAGTGTGTTCTCTCCCTGACTTATGTTGTTGTGTGCTTTGTCAAAGATCCGTGTATGTTGTAAGAAATTACCATAACCACCCCTGCCTTCAGCAACCAGAATTCTTGTTACTGGCAGCAAATCCCTATGGGTCTGCAGCAGCCTCGATTCTTGCCTCCTCAGAAGAAAGAATTTGATTGAGGAGGCATAAGGCAGAAGGAGAGACCAAGGTAAGTTTTAGAGCAGGAGTGAAAGTAGATTCAAAAGCTTTAGAGTTGGAATGAAAGGACAGGAAGTATACTTTGAAGAGGGCAAAGTGGGGGACTGGAAAGACAAGTGCACAGTTTGACCTTTTGACTTGGGGTTTTATACATCGGCATACTTTTGGGGGCTTATGTCCCTTCTCTCCTGATTCTTCCCTCAGGGTGGGCAGTTTGCATGCACAGTGGCCTGCCACTTCTTGGAGGGGAACATGCATAGTGTGTTCACTGGGATTGCACTCATGCTTGGTTAAAGCGATCTTCCCTTACCAGCTGAGTGTCCTTGGGAGGTCAGATACCAGTTAAACACCACCATTTTGCCTCTTAGTGCACCTGTGTGAACCCACTCGCTGAACACCTGAGGACTTATTAAGAAGCTGCTGATCACCAATTTCAGCTGTTTTCTGTTTATATGGAGACTACTTTTCCCTGATGCTGGTTGCAACCAATTATTATTTTAGAGAGACAATTAACAACTGCCTGAACAACACCTGATGGTCACCTGATATTTCTGGTTGGGTGTGGGGTGCTGTGTCCTGCCCAGTTCATGTCTGAACAGCTGTCGTCTTTAACACCCTGAGTCAGCAGCTGTCAACATTGAGGCAAAACCCCTCATCAGCAAAAAGATTATGACTTGCTCAAGGCTCAGATAACAGCATTTTTAGCAATAATGTGCTTTTAAATTAAAGTATATGCATTTTTAAGTAATGCTATTTAGACTATACTATAGTTTCAACATAATTTTTATGTGCATTAGGAAACCAAAAAATTGGTGTGACTCACTTTAATTCGGCATTCTCTTTATTGCAATGGCACGGAACCCAACCTGCGATATTTGTGATGTATACGTATATTTACTTTCCAATACTCAGGAGAAAACAGTTTTCAGATGTTTTAGAATTTAAGGAATAAATTTATCCTTGATTCCTATCTTGATGCCTCTTTCAAATATTGGGTGAACACTTCTTTTTTCAAATAATCTGGCAAAAGTATTTATTTATGCAATATTGTAAAATAATGTTTTGTTGCAAAAATTATAATGTAGTATATTAATATTCAATGAAAGAAAACTCAGAGAATTCCAACTCTCAGAGATGACACGGTGCTTGTTTTGGAAGTTTCTGTGAGGTGTTTTCATTTATCGTGCATTTTAGCTCATATTCTATCTTCAGTTTAGTAGCTTGCCTTTTTTCACGTGTTTACAATTCTTCATGTTAATTTTTCGTACCATATTCCTAACTGTCCTTGGTTGTCAGATACTTAGGTTATTCCAGATACCCTCATTACCATAATCACGCTCTGATAAAACCCTCTCAGGCATAGAGCATTTTTATGTGCTCTTTGACAGTCATTTTTTAGTATTGAATGTAAAAGTGAACTTGCTGGTTTGAAAGAGAGTTTATACTGCTGTGGAGTAGACATTCAAGTAGCTTTGCCAGAACTTTCCACATTCTATACCCCACTTGTGAAATTGGGGTGTTGTCTTCTCTTACTGCATAAACTTACCATACTGCCGTCTTTCCTAGATTCTCTTTGCGTGCTGTATATTGTAATGAATGTCAGTTTTAAGGATACAACAGAAGAATAAAATTAGCTGAGTTACTACAGTTAGACTTACATTGCTGTCACTGATGGTATTTTGTTAGTAAAGGGAGGCTAGAGTTATGCTGCTCTGTGCAAACAAAAGTTAGATTTAGGTTTAAAAGTGTCTGAAATGCTGGTCAGTGATCACATTCTGTTCCACTAAAATTTGCAACACAGCGGATGGAAGTGTCCTTAAACTACGGACATTTAAGGGAAAAGTTCTTACTAAATGTGATATCACAGATTATTACAGGGGATCAGAATTATGTAGTTACCTATTCAATCAAAAAGATAATCACTAACTTACATAATTTGTTTTAAAATATCACATATTATATATTATGAAACATATAGGAATATAATGAATATATCATAAAATGTACATATTATAAGTATGTGTTATGCAATAGATAATGTATATATTTTATGCAATATTCACAATTATGTTATAATAGATGATATACAGTATGTATTATATAATAAAGATGTACATATATGCTGTATATATTGTTTAACACATATATAATTATATGTTGTTCATTATAATGCATACTACATATTATTTATAATAATGTATTATAATGTACATTGTTATAGAATTGCATAATATAACATATTAATGCATTAATATAATATATGTTATATAAATTATTAGGAAAGCATAGTGGAAATAAAATCATAAATACAAATTTAAATTTTAAGTTTTAAAATTGTAAATAAAAATTTTATCTGCCACTTTCCTCTTTAAGAAATGAGGCCTTGAGATAACTATTTCATAATGTCTGTAGGAAGGAGAGTAATCCTATTCTATAAAAATAGTAGTTGCTTTAAAATTATTCACTACCTATATTTATAGTTTATAAAATAATGAAATTTAAAATTGCCTTCAACTGGACTATTAATCATGAGTTTGAAATGAAAACAGAATAATGTTCATTTTAACAGTAAAAGTCAGTTTTCTAAGTTATGAATTATGGTATTCATTTAAACGAAAGGAATTTACATTGAAGAGTTGTATGTCTTTAGGGATTCAGTGTTCAGTGATGATCTGTTGGATGCACAGATTGAAGGAGACTGGATAGAAATAACTTCCTGTGCCTCAAAAAAGTCAGGAATTACTGCCAGGAAAACTCAGAGCTTCAGAGACTGCAAATATATTTAAGTTACTGAAGTAAGATACTTGAAATGAAAATGTGTACACTCCATAAACCATGGATGGCATCAACAACATGAATACTAGCTGAAATATTATTGTGATGAGGCTCAAGAAATAAATGCTCCACTTGCTGTGATTTTTAAAATTTAAATATTGATAGTATATGGGAATACAGCTTATTCTTGTTATAAGATTTAATGTGATTCATGTTCTTTACGCTGTTTTACAAAAAGCTTTAGTAGGATCATAAACTCTTGTATTGGGGGTAATTCATGAAGTGTTGATGGCTCTAGGAGGAACAACCTGTTGTTTTTCAGTTTAATGTTCATGTTGCCCAGCAGGTCTGCTTAATAAATGTCATTCCTTTTTTTAATATTAAAATCCGAAAAGACTTATATTAAAGTATGAAAGGACTTTTATATTAAAATCTGAAAGACTTCCTACCCTAACAGGATTTTTAAAAGAGGTGTATTTATTCTTCTAGTTTTATAATAGCATTTTGTAAGGGAGGTAATCCTTTATTCCCATTCCACTTGGTCAGAGAAAACAGTGATTGTCAATGTGGAGGCAACACCAACAATATTAGCAAAAGCTGGGAGCTTGTTGGAAATGCAAATTCTCAGGCTCCACCCCAGAACAACTGAGTAAGAAAGTCTAGAGGAGGCCCCAACGATCTGCATTGAATAAACTCTCCAGGTGGTTCTGATGCCCAAGAGTTTGAGAACCAAGAATGCTGAATTTTTTTACAGAATGTCCCTACTTGAAATTTGCTATACTCATCTGGGCTGATGCTTCAGGCTTTTAGGAAATAGATTGAGGTTTTGGATGAAAACCTGCAATATCAGTTTTACTTTCGTAGTATAATAAACCATCACAGGCAGGGTGCGGTGGCTCAAGCCTGTAATCCCAGCACTTTGGGAGGCCGAGGCAGGTGGATCACGAGGTCAAGAGATCGAGACCATCCTGGTCAACACGGTGAAACCCCATCTCTACTAAAAATACAAAAAATTAGCTGGGCATGGTGGCACGTGCCTGTAATCCCAGCTACTCAGGAGGCTGAGGCAGGAGAATTGCCTGAACCCAGGAGGCGGAGGTTGTGGTGAGCCGGGATCACGCCATTGCACTCCAGCCTGGGTAACAAGAGCGAAACTCCGTCTCAAAAAAAAAAATAAATAAATAAAAATAAACCACCCCAGAAGTTAGTGACTTAAACAAGCATGTGAGCTTCCCCAGTGATTCCTCTGGTTTTCCTTCCTTAAGCATGTGGTTGGCTGTTCTTTGGCTGGGGGCTGAAAAGCTTAGGATGCCCTCAGCTTGGGAGCCTGGTCTGCCTGCTTTGTGGCCTTCCTACCTGCAGCAGGCAGCTCCAGGCTCTTCCGGGATTCCTAGAGAATGGGAGGAGCATTCAAGTCTCAGAAGCCCCCTGTGCTCTTTCTGTCCTTTTCTGTTGACTACCCTGAGATTCAAAGCCAGCCCAGCATCAAGGGTGGTGGGAAGTACTCCACCTCTTCAGGAGAAGACATGCGAAGTCACACCCTAAAAGTAGAAGGTGCAGGGAGGGGATAACACTTTTGGACACAGGTGCCCACACCTGCGGATCAGGATCAAGACTAATGACCTCTTGGCTGAGGAATTCTGACCCTCTGTCCTGTAGTCCATTCAGATAAAAAATGGTGACCCAAAGGCTTCCTCCTTTTTCTTTGGAGCTGAGAAGTAAAAGGTGGTTGGTAAAACAGTGTTCGCAGATACCACGTCATCCCATTGTCAGTGAAGATGATAGTCACTGTGTTTGCAAAAGTAAAATAAACCTCAAAATTTGACTAAAGATATCCAAGTAGAATCCAGCACAACGTGCCTTTTATTTCAAGCATAGTTTCCTCACTTTTGGATTTTCTGTATGATTTCTAAAATGTATTATTCTGAATGATGGCCTGTACACTTTGCGTAGAGACTTCTTCGTTTTACATGTTCTCAGGGATATTGGGGGAATGGTGGTAATTAATAGTCATGAATAGATGTGAATAATGTATAGTACTCTGACAGGATTCTGCTGCTGTTTTCATTATAAGAGTGTGGTAAGTAAAAGAACAGAAAAAGTAGAAAAAAATATGTTTTGATTAATTAGCTTTGGGTCAAAAAATAATAGTCTTTTATCTTATTTACATATATAGCAGTTTTGAATAGTTCATGTTATACTTGAAATTATTAATGACAGTAATGAACAGTTTTGTAGAGTAATGTATGGTGAGGAAGCAATGTTAGCTTGCATTTTTAGATAATTTATAGTTATTTAGTTATTTAGATAAAGCTGTTATTTGCAAATCATGATCAGATATATTTAAGATATAATTTATATTTTTGGAGACACTGTGCTATTTTTCCCTCCAATATGCATTTAGGAAAATAAAACATGTACTCTGTGATATTGTCAGTCTGCTTTGAACTTCATCTCTCTCATTCTCAAGTTCTAATCGTTTCCAGCTGGCGTATGTTAACAGCATTTCTGTCTAACATTGTGACTCTCTTAAAGAAATAGAAGAAAAAGTATCTTCCCACAGGGGGAGTTTGATATCATACAACACAGATATCACCATTATCACACAATTGTAAAGCAATTACAGAAGTCAAGATAATATGTCAAGTAAGTGGCAAAGACTGTTTACCTAAGACTGAATAGTGCACAAACAAATAACACAAGCCCATTTGACAAACAGGAGCCTGAAAAAAAAGCATTCTGATGGAAGTAATGATGTTTCATGCCAGAAGGGCTGATAAAGGGTCACTCATGAGGACAGCTGCTCCAGGGACAGGACAGAATGACTTTGAGTGGTGTATCAAGTGGCCATTGCCACAATTATGCTGTACAACCAATCGCCCCAAGACCAATGGCTTAAATCGTGAAGAATTCATTTCTCACTCAGCTCTGTGTGTTGGCTGGGATTTGGCCAATGGCAGCTGCCCAACACATTGCTATGGGATGTAGGTGGGTGCAGATCTTCTGACATACTTCAGTTTTCTCCATGGTCCAGAAATTCCTTGGGAGATTATCACAGGAAAAGGACTAAGTCAATTTTGCAAACAAATTTAAGCCACTGTTTCATCAAGTCCACTAGCAATACATTGGCCACGGCAAGTCACGTGGCTCAGCCAGACCTCAGGGTGGTGGAGCATCCTCTGCCCATTGAGGGAGCTGGAACACAATGAATACTTGCCTAACCCCAGTCCAGAGGACTGTAAGTAGGACAGAAAGAGTTGGGGAGTGTCTTGCAGCTGAAGTTTATTTTCGCAGATGTGCACAGGTGAATGTAAGGTTCATTGTCATTTCTCATTCTGATGGTTAGCATCAAACCCATAGCTCACGTATTGAAGACACTTCTGAGATTTGTTTTCCCTAACAAAGTTGCCTCCAAGCAGGGGGTCTTGTTTAGTAGTGACAACCTTGAAAGGGCTAAATTTCTTCTAAAAATAGTATTGGCAACTTATAGAGTAGTTGGAATCAGTGTATGTTCTTGCCTTAGCTCCAGAATTAAATGGGCTATAGCCATTGTTGTATAGCCATTGTTGTATATATTTGGTAATGTACATTAAAAAGAACAACCTCTAGACATGATACATAACATTAGCAACATATAACCTTAATCAGTCAAATAACTTAAATGCGCTATCCATGGAAGTTTAAGAGGTCTTTTTTTTTTTTGTGAAGTGAATATATAATTCTGTTACATCTGCTGGGTTGTGTGCCTTCTAAAATTCTACTTAGCACAATTGATAAGCAGAGATCATTTAAAAAACAAAATTTTTCATTTAATTAAGTTATTAATTTGAGACAGGATCTTACTTTGTTGCCCAGGCTGAAGAGCAGTGAAGTGATCATAGCTCACTCTAACCTTGACCTCCTGGGTTTGAGTGATCCTTCCACCTCAGTCTCCCAGGCAGGTGGGACTACAGATCTGTGCCACCATGGATAAGCAGGCATCTTTTATATACAGTATGAAAACGCTACCAACATACACTCGGCTTTTCTACCATAATTTTTTTTAACGTTTTTCAACTGAAATATAAAGGTAAATGTTCAGTATTATCAAAATGAAAACTCTGGAGTTATGATCTTTGGAAGTTAATGCTTAATGTGCTAGGAGCATGATATTAATTAAGTAGCCATGGTTGGTGTGTTTTTTACAAGCAGTGTTCAAAATGAAGGCAACAAGAAGGACCTGATGCCTTCACTTGGGGCTGGTTTTTTCTTTTGTACACTAAATGTCTTAATTTTTTTGTGGACATGGAATTGTATACAAAAGTACATATTTCTTATAGGATTATGTAGAAACTATTATAGGATTATGTAGAAACATTCTGAGCCTTTCTTCCTTTAGAAGAAGGGCAGGAAGGAGACACAACCTTGCAAGCAGTTGGACATGGTGATGAGAGTGGCTTGGAATGGGGATGGACATTATAAGTTTTTTCTTTAAGCTTTGCTTTTATTATTTGATAGTAGGTTCCTTCACATTTACGAGAAAAGCAATCTCAGCCACTGTTGTTTATATAGGAGGAAAGTTTGTCTCAATCTCACACCACTCAAGTCCAGAGTTCGGAATCCTGAGTTGGTAGAGACCCTTCATGGCCCAGCAGAGGCCTGGCTCCTTGCTGTCTACTGCCCCCATTCCCATTACATTCTCAGGGGCAGCTGGTCTGAGGCCATCTGAGGCATGAACCCTGGGCCTAGAGTTCTCTCTGTTCTTTTCAAAGAGGCTTCCAGGAAGAAACCTTACCACCTTAGAGACCTGTCTGTCTCTCATTAGCTGAATTTAGTCATATAATCACATCTATCAAGAAGGGACTAGAAAATGTAGTTCTTTGGCTGGCTTAGCAAAGAAATGAGCTGCTTTTTCTTTACTAGAAGGTAAAGATTAATACTGGAGGCAACTGGCAGGCTCTGCCTCAATGCACATTGTTCAGTTTGTCTTTAGAGAACATTCTGAATGTGTAATTATAGATGCCCAATTGTGATATGCATCAAATCCCAACCTTTTAGGTACATTCAGCATGCATAATAATTGGGTATAATATTCTGCCTTCTCATAGCTTTTATTTATTTTATAAGCGGCCTTGAAGCTATAATTCTGTTTCCACATATGTGCCTTTGGCACAACTTAGAATCCAGCGTAGCTTCCCAGCCAATCATACCATGTTTTTAAAAAGAGCTGGGAATTTCATTGAATCACTCTTTTGTATGGGGCTTTTTATGGAAAAATTAAATTTGGATTTAAAAAGGCAATTCCTTATAGTTTTGGAGTAGAAATTTATTAGATAAATCTTCAAGTTATTCTTCCTTGTGAATTTGAGTGATGAATGCTGCTTACGCTGTCCATGCAACTTTAAAAACATTTTGGTTTTATTTCTGAATTCACATTTGAAATATTGCTTGATTGCTAGTAATAAAGATGATTTCTGTTCAGATCTCACATTTAAGCATCTATGATAATGAAAATGTATTAAAGGGAAAGTCCTATCGTTCCTGAGAATTTGGAACATTGTCGGATCTCCCTGAGAAGGAATGCTGTGGAGGGCAAGGCTGCTTTCTTGTCTCTGATTGGATCTGTTGGTGAGAAGTGAGGAGGAACACTCTTGCTAATGATGCTTTTGATGTTTGTCAGTTTATGGTGTCTGCACATTTTGATAGCAGATTGTTGCTGTTCACTCTTTCTCCTTTAAATAGAGCAAGTGAAATTGCCTACAGAATACGGCCTGAGTATTCGATTAGGCCTAATGTGTTTTAATTAACAGCAGCACAAGAACCCAAACACTGTCTCTTAGTGCATCTAACCTTATTATTTTCAAGTAGCAGTTGAATAACACTTGGAAGAGAGTCATCAATCTCTCAGACTAATTAATGGAAATGTTTAAAAAATACTGGCAGATGAAAGTAATAAACATGTCAGTCCCCAAATTGTGTTTTTCAGCTACTGATTGATAATACTAGGTCAGTTGCCAAGTTTTAATTTCTTGATTAAGTGGCATTCCCCATACTGCTATCGTCTTGACAATGACTAAAATTAATAAGTCATGTAATTGACACTTTCTATCTCTTATAGGAAATACTTCCTCTCCATATTAAAAAATGCAGTGTTAAACATAGCTACCAAAAATCAAATTATTTGACCTTTTATTAATGAAAACTTTTAAGACAATAATAGTAACTGAGGTCAGTTATTTCCAAAAATATCTAAAGCTTTGGAAGTACCTTTTGAATCGTTAGGGTGGTAACATCATATTCAGTGCATTTTCAGCATGTGCTTTGCTTTATTTTAGTTCTTTTTGAGTGTCAGGTGCTCATTTGTGTTGTAAATAGCAATTCTCTGTTATACAGGTTTCCCTATTTGATCACGTGTGTGTGGGTTGGATTAGAAAATAGACATTAAATACATCGACTGGTATCTGTGGCCCTTGTCCTTCAGGGTGCATTCCTGCTGAAAGGCTATTGCAGTGTCCAGGGAATAAAGGGGTTGAGCAGATGAGACCTATCCAGCTGAGGCAACAAGCCTGGAAGGAGAGGGGATGAATTCCAGAGATGAGTCAGAATGTGGAGCGACACGGAGGGCTTTGTGATCCCAAACAGGTTTGGGCTGTCTATGAACTTGAGATTTAAACCCAACTTTTCCTTTTGAGTTGGCTGATATTTTCCTTGGAGTTGATTAAAAAATTCTTTGAATAAACCCTATAAAATTGGCTTTTGAAACCAAGTATAGTATGTATGCCTATTACATGCCACTTTTTGGTTTCCCCCACATCAAAGGACTGCTAAAGTCTCTAAAATTCTTCATGCTATCATTGTGTCTCTGCTAACACTGGCCCTCAATTCAGGGAGGATTTATTCAGTGTCCATTAAACTGTAATGAAGAGGGCAAAAAGAACAATTGTTCCATGGTGCATATAGTGTGATGGTGCTCACTACAGACCTGGAATGTGTTTCTTTTTTGCCTTTGTGAAGTAATTATTACCAGTCCCCTCCTTTGCACATGAGGGGACTGTCACCCAAATAGGTGGTGTAATCAAGCTCTTTGTTGTTGGGGCCCAGATGTAGACCCAGATCACTTCAATTACAAAGCTCAGGTTTTTCAACTTGAAGCTATACTGTTGTTTCTCTTCATCACATGGATGGGCTTATGCTGAGAGCACAAGGTGATAGATTAAAAAAAGGAATGAGATAGTCCTAAAAAGGAAAGTGCTAAGTATGTAAAGATCTTTATAATAACATAGTAAAGAAAGAATAAAATTCTTTACTCTTACCCTCCAGAAAAATTGATTGTGATTTAAAGGAGGAAGAGATCGAATTTGATTGATGGATTAAAAATGTTTCTTGGAGACAGTGGTTTCAAGGTGGGATAGGATCACAGGAAGAAAGGACAAATGGGCAACAGCAAAGCTACAAAGCACTGGGGGTCTGGGCATGGTGGCTCGCACCTGTAATCCTAGCACTTTGGGAGGCTGAGGCAGGTGGATCGCAAGGTCAAGAGATGGAGATTATTCTGGCCAACATCCCAGCTACTTGGGATGCTGAGGCAGGAGAATCACTTGAACCTGGGAGGTGGAGGTTACAGTGAACCAAGATCGCACCAATGCACTCCAGCCTGGTGACACTGGTGACAGAGTGATACTCCATCTTAAAAAAGAAAGATGAAAGCAATGGGAGATGTCCTAGGGGATGTGTCCTACAGTCTCCCTTTTGGCTGCTGTATTTTGGTGTGTCTTATATAACACCAAAGTAAGTTTGCATTTTATTTGGTATCCAAGGAAGCCATTGGAGATTTTGAATAGAGAAATGGCATAAATCAACAGTCTTTTAGGAAGTTCATTCTACAAACTATTCCCATTTTATTTTTCTATTGTACTAATTACTTCCTGAAAATATCCTGTATATTTTGTGTGTATGTGTGTTGGGCCAAAGCTGGGTCAGATCAGGAATGCACTTTACCTGTTTTCCTCCAGCACACACACACACACACACACACACACACACACACACCCTCTCTCTCTCTCTCTCTCTCTCTCTCTCTCTCTCTCTCTCTCTCTCTCTCTCAGAGATCTGCACTGGTATGTAAGTTGTCTGACTAGTCTGAATACACCAAGAATGCCATGCTGAATGGCCACGTGCAGGAGCTGGGATCCAGAGTCCCAGCTGGGCTCCTCTTTCCACCCATCCTATAAGATGCCAAACATGTGGGTGAAGCTGTCCTGGACCATCCAGACCAGCCAAACTGTAGGTCAGAGTGCCATCTACTGACCTAGAGCAATGTCATATGGAACAATAGGTTTTTCCAGCTTGGTCCTGCCCAATTCCTAACCTGCAAAATTGTAAGATAAGATAAACCATTGTTGTTTGAAGCCACCAAGTTTGGGCATAGTTTGTTAAGCAGCAGTAGATCAGGGGAACCAGTAAGATCAGTTCACCTCAGCTTGGGATATGGACCAGAGCTGGGGTGGGGTGCAGGGCTCTCTGTCACACTCAACGTGCAGTCATAAAAGTAGCTGATTGAACATTTGATATAAAAGAGTTAAAATGACCAAATCTAAATGACAAGAGTAGGTGGTGGTAAGAGGAGATCTTGGGTGTGAGAAGTTGATGGGATATTGTATTGATGATATTAATTTGATCTGTAATCTTAATATCTCTTTGGATGTTTAACTAATACCACAAAATTAAATTTATGATCTTTATTGATCCATTTTCATGCTGCTGATGAAGACATACCTGAGACTGGGTAATCCATTTTAAAAAAGAGTTTTAATGGACTCACAGTTCCAGATGGCTAGGGAGGCCTCACCATCATGGTGGAAAGTGAAAGGCACATCTTACATGGCAGCAGACAAGAGAGAATGAGAGCCAAGTGAAAGGGTTTCCCCTTATAAAACCATCAGATCTCATGAGACTTATTCACTACTATGAGGACAGTATGGGGGAAATCACCCCCAGGATTCAATTATCTCCCACTGGGTTCTTCCCACAACATGTGGGAATTATGGGAGCTACAATTCACGATGTTATTTGGGTAGGGACACAGCCAAACCATATCATTATCTTTCCTTCTAAAGAGAACTTCCTTCATACAGTCTTCTTCATCTCACATGTCAGTTAGAGGTTTCCAGTTGCCTGGCTCAGTCACCTGAGAGTGCTCCCTCCTAAGTCTTTTTATCTCACACCCCACATGGATGCTTCCTAAGTCCAGTAAGTGCCACGTTAAAGCAGAGTCAGAATCCACCTTCCTTGTTGTTCAAAGTAAGTCACTTTCTCCAAGCTGTTAGTTTCATTTTCTCCTGTCCCTAAAGCCCTCCACAAGCCTCTAACTCTATGCTTCTTTGATTCACAGCACGTGCACAGGCGTTACAAGCTATTGGTAGAGGCTCTACAGAGCAGGTACAAGGTGTATTTGGGGTTAAGTCCATGAGAATGCAGACACCTATGGTTTTTCAGATAGATGCTACACAAATCATTTGAATTGCCATGTTTTTATTTTTACTGAGGTGTTAGTTATATGCTGCAAAGTATGTGAACGTTAGGATGACAGTTTTACAGCTCATTGAAATTTTACATATGTGTATGTATAGATAGATGTACAAATATATGCCAATTGTTAATTATTTTAAGAGAATCCTCCTTTCTCTTAGCTTGGAATATGTGTATTGGAGTTTCTTTTAAGAGGGGGTGTTACATCTGCATGTTTTTTGCCCTGTGCTTACTGAAAGGTCTATGTCATTCAGGGAAAGAAGATCCTAGACATCCAGGCGTTCTTCACTGGTATATCATTGGAGAAAATCTTAGAAAATAAAAAAAGTATATTTTCTATCTTCCAGATGACCCCTAATATATGATTCCTACCTCTTTATAACAGCTTTTCCTCCTTTCAGAACCAAGAATCTTCATTATGTACCAGTGATGAGTGAAACATTTTAAGATGAAGTTCTTTGTTACTGGTGCTTTGCTAAATTATTAGCAATATAAGGCAAATGTTTATCTGTGACTGCTTTGAATGTTCATTTCAGCCTTATATTATATATTTTTTCTTAGTAAAATCCTCAGGATGTGCCTCCAAGTTTCCTTTCTGTTATAACCTCATGTGGTTTGGAATATTATTTTTATTCATACAGTCCCAGACTTGTTTGTACATAGCAACTAATTTCTATGGAGCATTTTCTATGTGCCCAGCCCATCCTAGATCCCTTACACATTAACTTCTTTATTCAATTCAGCAGCTCTATTGAGAAAGATGATATCATCACTCCTTTTTACAGGTGAAACTGAGGCATGAGATGTTAAGTGATTTGCCAAAGATAAACTGCCAGTGCATGGCAAAGCCTGCTTTTAAGCCCTGCCACGCCAGCGCTAGAGCCTCTATCTCTGACTACTGTATGATCCTACCTCACAATGAACATTTGGAAGAGAAGGGAAAACACCTTAGTCCCACCCAGGAAGCCACAGACCGGCTGCTAGGGCCTGTCATTTAAGGAGGCTGGTGAAGTTGATGTTTCTCTTGACTGTATTTTCAAGGTAAAAATGTAAATAATAGAGTCCACATCATTTCAAGTTGAATCAGGGCCAATTGTTTTAAGGAATGAAAGATAATAATAGCAAGTAACACACACAAAGTGCTTTTGTGAGCTGCCAGCATTCCCATGGAGGACTTCCACTTCCTCAGTCCTCACAGCCACCCCATAAGGCACAGGCAGTTCCCAATTTAGGATTTTTCAGCTTCGTGATGGTGCTAAAGTGGTGTGCATTTAGTAGAAACCAGCCTTCCTTCAAGATGCTGGGCAGCGGCAGCAAGTCATTGCTCCTGGTCAACCACGCATTTTTGAATTAGGGTATTTTCAATTTACCACAAGCTTATCGAGATGTAACCTCCATTGTAAGTGGACAAGTACCTGACTTTGTTTGGAGATAAGAGAGATTTTAAGTGAGTTGCCCAAATGCCTGCCAGTTTGTGGCAAATGCAGGCTGCTAACCCAGATAGTGGTTTCGATCTTGTGTTCTTAACTGTTCAGCTATTTTGCCTCTTAAAACAGCAATGACAATAAACAGGTTCATAACTTACAAAGAAGCAGAACTCTTAGATGCTGATAGCCCTTGAGGCATCAGCCAACTGTGTTTGTGTCCAAGCCACCTCTTCTCCTACACTTCCAAGCAATTGCCCTTTCTCTGCAGGATGCGTGATGCCTGACAAGTGCTTAGTGTCCAAGAGGCTTTGGTGACTAATGCCAGCATTGACCACCATGGAGAAGTGTCCCCACATGACCATGGACTGGAAGGCCATTTTATGCACACCTGCAACTTATGCTAACTGGCCTTCAAAGTTCTCATGCCTTTATCCAGCTTCAAATCCTCAGATTTCTGCCTTAGGGAAAAAGTCTGTGTTTTACTAGTGTTTCCTGATAAATGGCTTTTGTTTCTAGTGGAAAAGAAGGAAATAACTTATAGGATCATTTTTAACAAAACTAAGTTGAATTTTCAATGAAACAGTTTTATTTTTACATTCTTTTGTATTTAAAACTCCTTGAAAAGACTGTCTTATTCTTTTCTCTCTACAATCCCTTAGAGGGCATATGATGAAATAAATCATTGCTGCATGGATATTTCCTTAATGATGTTTTCTAATGCATATTGGGAGATGGTTTTTCTAGAGGTTCATCTTGACACTTCAGTTGATTAAATGATAATGCAAATTGCTCTAGAGAAGTCCAGGTAAGAATGAATGTAGATTAACTAAAATATTGCACTTTATGCAAATACAATGAAAATAATAACTACTGGTCTATAAACTGTAATTCCATAAGAATAGTCTAATGAACTTCCCATTTTCTTTAAATATTATACAAATATCCGCGACTGATCTGTGTGTGGTATTGATTATAGGGACTGTTACAGTCCTTCCGGAGAAGCATAAAAAATATCAGTGCCTTTCTTATAAGTTTGTATGATCTCAGTTTAATCAGAAATAGAGATAAACGCTAACAAATAAATCAATAGCCTTTTGAAGAACATAGTAGAGGAGGATCAAATTTGATGAGATAGGATGATATTGGAATTAAAATGGAAGACAGGCATGAGAGACTTAAAGAAAATTAGGTGTAAATGTATGAATGAAGGACTCTGAAGCACTCTTTGAGGAAAGTACCATGATGGACTTAGCAATGCCAGGACATTCCTGAAGAAAAGCTGCCCAGTAGGAGAGAAGAAAAAAAATTCTTAAATAATTTGAGCATATTTCTTATCAATTTGACAGCTAAATGATAGATCAAATATATTCATTTGTATTGTCATTGAAGGTATGATTCTGTAATTGTTTTTTTTTCAGTTTTATGCAGTATAATTTTTCTTTAAAACTCGGTTAATATTATGTCACCAATCACAAAAGTTTTTTAACTGAAAAAGGAAGAGCTAATGGAATAGTGAGGGGAAAATTATTGCTCTGAATTTGTATCTTGCTGCTTAAGTAAAACCCTCCTATTTATCTGCCATGTCTAGAAGTTGGCATAAAAGGCAGGGGCGTAGAAGCCGTGAATTCACTTTATTGCAAAAACTCTATTACTTTGTGACTTCAGGCCAGACATTTAAACTCATGTTTTTAAGTCATTAGAAACCAAATGCTAAAATTACTGTTTATATAAATAACACCTCCAAAAAATGTTTGTGTATTTCATGTCCAGAAAAGGTTATGTGATTTTTTCAACCGCCATGTAAATTCATGCTAAAGGTGTATCACTCCAAATTTGATTAACCCATATTGTCCTTACAAGGTCAAGGCAGAAGAGTAGTTAAATCCACCTTCTTCTTTACTTTCTCTAGTGGAGTAATATAGCCCTAAATGAGTGCTTACTTTCATGACAATTTGTGTTTCCTGGGAATTTTAATAAATAGCATTCATTTATTTCTTAATTATAAATGTAACCTAGGCTTTTTGCAGAAAATGTACAACCCAAACAAAAGACCAACATTAAAAAAATTAAATGACCATTTATCCAGCCAGCCATTCCTTAAGTACTATTAATTTTTTGATGTTAAGACCCAGTAGTCTCTGCTTTATGCAATAACCTATGTGTGACTGTATGAGTACATTCATTGTTATATATTTAAAACTGTCATCACAAAATTTATTTATAATATATGATTAATGTTCTATTCATTATAGATGATAATAATATTCTTCTGACATGAATGGCTCTATCCTGTTTGTCACAATATAACAGTCCTTTATTGTGGATCACCTGACTGGCTTCCAGTCTTTTTCTAAACCTGCCTATATATATATATATATATATATATATATATATATATATATATATATGTATGCCTATATATATATATGTATCTGAAATCATTTCATAGAATAAAATCCTGTAAGCACTATTTCTAGGAGAAAGAGCTTGCACATTTTTTTTAGCTTTGGCTTTACTTTAATTTCATTTATCCTGTTTTGATGTTTGACAATTCAAATTTTTTCTCATTATTCCATGGTTTTTTGGACTGTTCATCCTATTTTGTTTTTCGTGGATCACTTGAGAAACGTTTTTCTCTAAATTCCTTTATAAGTTTTATTGGCATTGCATAGCATCTAAAATTTAATTTGGAAATAATAAGAAATTCACAATAATAACACTTCCTGTATAGAAACACAGTATAACTTTTTATTTTTTTAATTTACTCATTCTTTTTCTCTGATTTGGTAAGTCTTCATTGTTTTCTACATATACTTTCTATAGGTTTTCATTCTGTTTCTCTCCATACCCATCTCATTCTCAAAATTTGCATGAGAAAATTTTAACCAAATTTTCGGTCATTAATGATATTATTAACTTTGTGCATATTTTAAATAATTGGCCGAATTAACTTTATTGATTTGAATACTTGTTCACTTGTTTTGATTGCCATTCTGTAAAGATAAGTCTTCACTGACTTTCCAATAGTTTTATCATCTCATTGGTTTACCTAGACCTTAGAGAAGAATAAATAGCACAACTGCTAGTGGTGTCAATGTATTTTATGGACATTCCTCTAGAATTTCATCAAATATGACTAGGATAGTGGTTGTCGATTGCAATTCAATATACAGATTTGTTAGTGTTTTTGTCTCTCATCGCTCACTTTTTATTTCTCCATACTTCTCAGCTTCTTTCTTTTTACATTTTGTTTAGCTCTTATAGAATTATTTGTATTCCTTTTTTCATAGATGGCTTTTTTCATGGATTATAGTGAAAGTACAAAGCATGTATTGTCTAATATATGTATTAGACAATATATACATAATTTTAATTATAACTAAATGATAATTATATGGTTATATACAATTAATATATTATTTTATATAATTAATATATGTATATATTATATATTAGACTGTATGATTATATATTAGACTATGTACATATAGTTTTAGAAATTACTGTATCTGTATATATATATATATACTTAAATGGCCCAGAACATATTTTATTTTGATTAATATTCCTTCTATTGGTAATTGAAGAAAGAATATGTAGTCTACTGTTATTGGATAAAATGTTCTGTAAAGGAATTAGGGCAAGTTGGTTGATGGTGTTTTGTTAGGTTTCTCCTCATTACTGATTTTCTGTTTACTATACTACTTAATAATATAGTAATTATTAAGACAGAGGTGTTGACTTTTCTAACTACAATCTGAGTTTATTTATTTTAAGGAGGTTTGATAGCTTTTGCTTTGTGTATTTTGAAGCTATGTTGCTAAGTGCATGCATGTTTGTTTCTAATGCCTTCTTCATGAATTTGCTCTTTTATCAGTATGTAATGTCCTTTTTATTATTAATAATACTCCTTATTCTAAAACATGTTTTGTCTGATAAAATATAACCACTCTAGTTTTCTTTCAATCAGAGTTTATCTTTTTTCATTTTTATACTTTTATCCTATCAATGTTGTTATATTTAAACTGTGTTTCTTATAGACAGCATAGATCTTGTTGGGTATTACTTTCTCATCCAATCTGTCTGTCTTTTAACTGGTGTGTCTAACCATTTAACAGTGGCATAATTATTGCAAAGATTACAGACTACAATTTTGCTATCTGTTTTCTATTTGTTCTTTATGTTCATTTGCCATTTAAAACTCTTCTGCCTGTTTCTCAATTATTTTTAATGATTTAAAAAAATCTCCTATTTTGGCTTATTATTTATACCTCTTAAAATTTTTGGTGGATATCCTTAATTATAGTCCATCTTTAAATAATTTTGTATCTCTTCATGTGCATTTAAGAAACTTATAACAATATACTCCCAATTTCTCTCTCCCATTTTTGTGCTGTTTTTATATATCTTATTTTTACAGATGATACAAATCTACAATATATTGCTATTTTCCATGATAAAATAAATTATATTTTAGAATGATTTTAAAAGGTAAAAATACATTTTATGATTATATATTTTACATTTACTTTATTTCTGGAGATCTTCATTTGTTTGTTTAGATCCCAAGTTTCTGTAATGTAGCTCTACTGATAATAAGTTCTCTGTGTTTTGTTTGTCTAAAAAAAGTTGTCATTTCTCCATCAATTTGGGAGAGATTGTTTTCAGTATAGATTCTGATTTGACAGCTTTTTCCCTTCAATAGTTTAAATATGCTACTCCATTGTTTACTTTCTTGCATCATTTCTAACAAGGAGTCAGGTGTAATTCTTCTCTTTGTTCCTCCCTCTGTAATGTATTTTCACTTTCCCTGGAGGCTTTTTGGTTTTGTTTTTGTTGTCATTTTTTGTTTTGAATTGCAGTGGCTTGAAATTGATGTGTTCAGATTTTATTTCATTTTATTTTCACTTAGCCAACTTGGTTTTCTCTGAGCTTCTTGCTTGAATTTACAGGTTGGTATATTTTATTATTTGTGGTTGAAATCTCAACTATTATTCCTTCTGTCCCATTCTGTCTTTTTCTTATAGGATTCTGATTACATGTGCCAGGCTTCTTGATATTGTTGCACAACTCTGGAATGCATCATTCCGTTTGTTTTCCTTTGTCTTTCTTCTCCTTGTGCTCACGTAATATTAATGTTATTAGCCTATTTTTTATTTCACTGATTCCTATCTAAATTTTATTGAATCCACTCAGAATCTATCAAAGGCTTTTTCAGCTCTGTTTTCATATTTGTATTTCTAGCATTTCAATTTTTCTCTTCTGGCTGCTGAAATTTTCCATATGTTTATGAATTTTGCCTACCTTTTCCAGTAGTCTTTAATATATTAATCATATTTTAAATTCCCTTTCTGATTTTTTATACATACATATATATATACACATATGTGTATATATATATAAAATGCATTATATATATGTGTGTATATATGTATATATATACACACATATATATATACAGACACATATATATAACATATAATGTGAGGGAAATATGCATATATATACAAATACGTGTATCAGTTTATCAATTCGTTTTTCCCTAGCATTTTTATGTGTCTTATAATTTTTGTTTCAGTGGTAGACATTATGAATAGGACAGCAGTGTCTAAGATCGATTGAATTTATGCCTAGAAATTAGTATGCCTCTCCTTTAGCTAGGCTGTTATGGAGGACTGAATCAATCTTGCTAAGAATGCTGCTTGGTTTGGGTTTTGTCTTGCAACTTCAGTGCACCACATTCTTTAACATCACCTTGCCCTTTGGATGTGTTCTAATTTGTTGATAGGTGAGTTTTTAAAATGTTATACTGGTTCCTAGTTCACTCTCAGCTTTAGGCTTCTCCTGTGTACCCTTTTTTCTAGAGAGTGTTTCTATTTTTTATCCTGCTCTTCCTGCATTGGTTTATATACTGCTCCTACTCGTTACTCAGACTTGCAAGCCCAATAGTGGGACTCAGAGGAGGGGGATTATCTGTTGTACTGGCCCTGTCTCAGTAGTAGACAGTCTGTGTTCCTGGAACCCTGGAATGAGTTTCTCAGTGGTCCTGCACCTCCCCCAGCATAAGGCACATTCTTATAATCTGGACCCAGGATTATTTCTTGTCCCAACCCCAGGCCTAGAAGGTGTCACAAGTCCATACATGTGACTCTAAAGGAATACCTGAGGCTGAGTGTTTTGTAAAGAAAAGTTTATTTGTTTTACAGTTCTGCTGGGTGTACAAGAAGCATGGCACTCACATCTTCTGGTGAAAGTCTCCGGCTGCTTCCAACATGGTGGGGAGCCAGCATGTGCAGAGATCACATGGTGAGAGAGAAACAGGAGAGAGTGGGGGGAGGTCCCAGGCTCTTTTAAAACAAGTAGCTGTGATGGGAACTAATAGGACAAGAATTCACTCATTATCTCAGAGACTGCCCCAAGCTATTTTTTTTTTTGAGACGGAGTTTCGCTCTTGTTATCCAGGCTGGAGTGCAATGGCGCAATCTCGGCTCACCACAACCTCCACCTTCTGGGTTCAAGCAATTCTCCTGCCTCAGCCTCCTGAGTAGCTGGGATTACAGGCACGCGCCACCATGCCCAGCTAATTTTTTATATTTTTATTAGAGACAGGTTTTCACCATGTTGACCAGGATGGTCTCGATCTCTTGACCTCGTGATCCACCCGCCTCGGCCTCCCAAAGTGCTGGGATTGCAGGCGTGAGCCACCGTGCCCGGCTGTCCCAAGCTATTTTTGAGGAACCCACCCTTATGATCCAAACACATCTCATTAGGTCCTACCTCCAACATTGGGAATCAAATGTCATTATGAAATTTGGAGGGAACAAATATCCAAATCATAGCAGAGAACCCCTTTGAAATACCTTTCCCTTTCCCCCAGGTGTAGTAGATCTTTACCTGCACCCTGAGAATGACAGGGTGTCCACCTTTTCTTAGCTGTTTAAGGCTTTTGTATCTTCCATGAGAAAGGTCAGTCCTCTTGTTTCCTTTCTACAGTGGTGGGCATTCTCTTCTCCTAGTCTTGAAGTATCAAGAGAGATGAGATTTCAACCTTCCCCGCTTCTAGCTCTTAATCTTTCTTATGAATGCTTGGTGGAGGCCTGTGGAGAAAAGCCTATAAACAGGAATGTGCTCTTCTTGCATTTCAATTCCCAGGATTCTCTACTCATAGGCTAGCCCACCCTTGGTCTTAGCAATTCATTAAAGTTGCAGCTGACATCTTACCTGCCTCCAAGGTGGCCCTGTCTTCCATTCCTTCAGCCACAAATGAGTCAATATTCATGCCTTCCTCCCCTGGGAAGCATCTGTCTTTCTTAAGATTTTAGGCCAATTCATTTCTCTGTGACCTCAGCTCTCTGAAAAGTTCAAGGAATGGTATGAATGTGTAGGTTATCATGCTTTTGTTCTTGCAAATAGGTTGGGAGCAATGTTCTTTACAGGTAATTGCATTCTAACCAGAAGATAGAGCTCTTATTTACTTAACCTTACATTCTGTGAATCTATGCATTAACTCATTTGTTGAACAAAACAAGATTGAGCATGTAAGAAGCTAGCTACAGAGTCTTCTCATGAAGATACTGCATACAAGGACAGACTTGGCCCTGCTTTATGGTGCTCATAACGTGCTAAGAAGGCAGACCACCCATATAAGAAAATAAAGCAGTAATGCAATAAAGGGAAAAATTGGAAATGCTCTGAAGGAGATTAACAAGATGCTGTAATAGAGTCAGAGAGAAGGATCTGATATAGGAGCGGGGGTGTACTGGACAACACTCTTAAGGAGATGAAATGGAGCAGAAACCTGAAGGCTGAAAACAAGCCAGGCTTAAGAGTTGTGGTTGTGGCAGTTTTAAAAGGGATTTTGGAGGCAATTTTCTGGGCAGAAGATATCAAAGAAACCTAGCGAGGAGACTGCTAAAGGAATAAATAAAAGGCCACTGAGCCTGGCAAGCGAGGCCCCCTGAGGAGAAGTTCCAGTCAGGGGCAGAGCCAGGTTTTGCAGCTTGTGAGATGGTGGAAAGAAAGAAGCTTGAATTTTACTGTAAATGCACTGGGAAGTGGCCGGTAGATTGTACAAGAACTCACGTATCAACTGGGATCCTAGCTGGGAACAGATGACACCGCTCTGGTGGGGTAGCTGGAAAGTGTTGATGAAGCCAGTTCTAACAAGGCCTAGGCCAGTTTAAGAGAAAATAACTCAGATGATGTAGAACCCAGGCCAGCCACAGTGGGCAGACCAGGCCAGTCCCCTAGCCTGAGAGGGGACAGGTATCCCTGAACCTGGGGCAGAAGCCTCCAGAGAGCTCCCGGGAGGCGTGTCTTTGGTGGGAGGGTCTCTGACCTGGGTAACCCAGCAGGGGGAGCCTTCCCACCTCCTGCCTGGGTCTCTGGTGCGAAACCCCACTGAAAGCCAACACTTAAGGAACCCACTGGCCAGTTCTGACAGCAGCTTCTCCAGCACATAGGTGAAGTACAGAGAGCGGATGTGAAGAGGATGGCACCAGAAGTGCCAAGACTGGAAGTGCAGAGAAGACAGGAAGTAAAGAGAAAATCCCAAGAGGGCAGCACTCCAGGGAGCAGGGCTGGAACCTCCTCTGAAAGGTCACTGTATCCGTGGTCTGGAGAATGGAGAGGGCAGATGTGAAGTCAGGAGCAGGGAGAGGTCCTGTTCTGGAGGACACGGAGGGACTTGAGATGTATTTTTAAGGGAGAACAAGTGGGACTTGTTGAGTGAGATTTGAAGAGTGAGGCAAAGTCGAGAGCAGCTCTCAGGCTTTGGAGCAGGGCAGAAGCCTGCACTCCTTTGAGGTGGGGAGACTGGCGGACCGAGTTAGAGGGAGGAAGCTTGAATGATGTTTTGGAGATCTAAAATCTAAGTGGACTTAGGAATAGCGAAGAGGAGACATCATACTTCTCATATATACATTCTTCTAATTAAAAAATCTTCTCATATATGAATAATGTATCTAATGAGAACTCAGTTTTGAAGTTCACCATAGTTTTCAACACAGTGGTATTAATAATATCAGAGAGGAGTAGACAGACGGTGACAGGATGAAAAGAAATACCGTGTCTTCCTGTGCTCTGACACTTCTGGTATCACTGTAAGCCCAGGAACTTTAAAAGTACTTCTTGAAAACCCATTTTAGCACTGAAAATACATTCTCCAGATTCCATATATCCGCTAAAGCTTGTTCCACATTTAGCAGGAGAGATCTGGATAGGGGTTTTAAAAAATGTGTGAACGTTGGAGCTTGGGGCTGGGTGAAACCCCCCACCCCAGGAAGCCAGCATGGGTGGAGAAGACCCAGCCCACAGCCAGGCCTGGTGGATCCCCCACACCTGAATGTTGTTGTGGGAGGACATGGAACAGCCAGTGAGGTAAGAGGAAAATGGAGTTCTGTGAGGGAAGTGTGGAGATTTTCTGATGCTAGAGTGGTCAACAGAGCCCTACACTCCTCAGGGACTCAGGAAGAAAGTCAAACTGTAGCCCTGGAACATGTATGTGCCCTGAAAGCTGGGGACTGGCTTCTTCTAAGCCCCCTCCCTTTGGGTGTCATCAGTAACCATCTCAGTGCAAGGCCACCAGTCTTCTCTGAAGTTTAGTTCCCAGTGACCTACAGATGAAGATTTCCCAAAAGCTGCTTCTCAGAGCTGGTTCTTATGGTTCTGTCTTGTCTACATAAGGAATGGACCAGATCAACAGCAAATGGACGATCTCCAGAAATCTCATCATTTCCACATTTCAAAAAGTTGCATTGTTCAGATTATTCTCTTATGTATAAGTCAGTGTCTTATTTTCTAATATACAAGCAAATGTATAATGCATCTAATTTGAGAAGATTTATGAAGTTCACTGTCTTTACTTTTTGCAACTCAGTAATAATATCAGAGAGGAGTAGCCAAACTTTGGAGGAGCAGAAAAAGAAATATGTCTTGCTTCTCTTTGACACCTAGAGTATTACTTTGCATATGAGAAACTTTTGAGTACTTCTTGAAAATCATAAAATTTTAGCTCTGCAAATACCGTCTCCAGCATCAATTTATCTAGTAAAGCTCGTTCTACATGTAATATTACTTCATTCTTGTTCTTATATTTATATTTATCTCCAGTTTCTTCTGTGTTTCCTCTATGAATTATAATGGATTATGAAAAAAATAGAATCCTTTTTCAGAAAAGACTTAAGTTTTTTTTGATGCGGTTTTTTTCTTGTTTTTATTTTTTGTTTTTGTTTTCCAAAGAGAGCCTCATTAAAAAAGCCAGCCTAAATCAAGATACAGAAAATAATTGGATTTCTTTAATGAAAATAGAAAAGCTGTTTAATTTCCTTAATTCTAGCCTTGTTTCTCATATGTCCTCACTATGTGCTTCAGAGCATTGTCTGCATATTCTGGAATTGTCAATTTTAAAGGAATACATATATGGAGTGGTGTATTCATTTATATTCTACTTGCAGAATTTTCAACCTTGAATTGGAGGATAACCTAGAAATAGAGGTGCTCTTCTCTGGTTCACCATCCAGCACCTGCTGTCAGTCACATAGCAGGTGCTAGAGCACAGCACCTGACAGCAAATCTCTAACCTTGCATACTTCTATTCAGCACCTTAACTGTGCACCTGAGACAGCCCAGGCCATTCATTAAGGCCCTGATGTTTTTCTTTAGATAACTTTTAAAGATTTGCTTTTATCCAGTCTTCAGTTTACATGCATGTCTGTGTTTTTAGATAAAATACCTTTGTGTTAAATATTGTTTGAGGCCTAATAAGAACTAAATCTAGAGAATTAGTTCTGTGTGAAATTAACTGAGTGAACAGGGATTGAACCCATCATCATCACCATATTACTGCTTTACTCTTAATATCTAGTGATTTAAATAAAGCAACAAAAATATTTAATTACATCAGATATAGCATTTACTCTGGTGGCAGCAGTTACTTTTTGTGAATGAGCACAGCTGTGAACTTAATGGCATTTAGGTCACTTTATTTAATCTTTTAACCCACATGGTGCCTGAAGATTTAAAAGAGAGAATTTCTTGACTGACAGACTAAATGAATATAAAATGTTGGCTAATGTAAGTGACAGGGATGTGGTATTTCTGTAACTTTGTACATTTGCTTTATCAATATCACAGACTCAGGGACAATTTATTAATATCTCCTCCTGGGGTTCCGTGAGCAGTTATGACCTACTGCTTCCAGGTGAACAGGTTTGTCTTTGTGAATTCGCTCTCTGAACAGTTGAGTGTACTCTAGTCCTAGCTGACTGATGGCAAAAGAGTTAACAAGGGGCCAGGCGCGGTGGCTCACAACTGTAATCCCAGCACTTTGGGAGGCTGAGGCGGGTGGATCACGAGGTCAAGAGATCGAGACCATCCTGGTCAACATGGTGAGACCCCCGTCTCTACTAAAAATACAAAAAAAAAAAAATTAGCTGGGCATGGTGGTGTGTGCCTGTAATCCCAGCTACTCGGGAGGCTGAGGCAGGAGAATTGCCTGAACCCAGGAGGCGGAGGTTGTGGTGAGCCGAGATCATGCCATTGCATTCCAGCCTGGGTAACAAGAGCGAAAAAAAAAAAAAAAAAGAGTTAACAAGGATCTGAGTTCTGCTAAAATAGAAGGATGTAACAAACATGTAAACTAATGTGGCCATTAACTAGCGTATGCAATTGAAGTAGCATATGAGGAAATGTTACTTCATATAAAAATAGTGCTACCTTTTCCATTAATTTCTCATATATGTACTTAATATATTTTTGTGTATACATAAGTGTGTATATATATATATAAACTCTTAATAATTACAGAATATGCTTAACATACCAGAAACTCAAATATCTGTTGAATGAATGGTGTATCTTTGTTGTTCAATAAATGTTTGTTGAACCATTTGAATGAAAAGAGAAACATATTTGATAAGGTAATATTGTTTTGTCAGCTAATGTTTTATGGTAAGGCTGATCTTTGAAAACACACAAAGGCACCTCTGTTTGTACAGGATTACTAAACTCAACACACACTGGTGATGTTGTTTTAAAGGGAAAGTTCCTGATATGAAAAAAAATTGATACCGAAAGTATGTTTATTTTACACTGATGACGCATTAGAACCACCCAAAGGGATGAGAGATTTTACATTCTGTATTAGAGCCATAGTAAAACACTAATCCTTTTATATTACCACAGCTGCATTCAGGACATTTAGTAACACTCTGTGATCCAGCATGAATGTGCATGCTTTCAAGATTAATTTGATAGTTTAGTGTGTCATTTATACAAGTAAAATGGCAGAATTTACAATTAATTTAAGTTCTTATGGAATTAAATATTTATCTTTTATTTTGTGAAGGCATAATATTTTATAGCTCATATTATTGTCAGAGTTTGGATATTAAAACGTGGCAATAACCATAGATTTATGATGTATTATTGGTGATATTCTTGGAATCTAATGTGGATTATTATATACTTGGTTCATGAATTATTGTGCTGCAGTGGTGCATTTAGGGGTTCAAATCCAGCATGAGGACATATAGAATAAGAGTATAACTTCTTAAAAAGGGGCAAATTTGAACAAGAGTAATAAGATTATAAATAAACCAAGGTGTCCCAGAAATATTGTACTGGCTTATTTTTTATGATTTGGGTGCTGGTATCAAAGGTTATTTACTCAAATGTGAGAAGAAAAATCCAACAACTGTCTTAAGAGTTACCTGATTTTAGCTACAATCTCATAGCTTAGTAAATATGTCTCATCAATAATAAAATGGAGCAATCACTATATTTTATTTTAATTTTTAATTTTTGTGCTATATATATATATATATATATATATGGATTATGTGAGATATTTTGATACAGCCATGCCATGCATAATGACCACATCAGGGTAAATGTTGTAACAAAAGCATTTATCTTTTGTGTTACCAAAAATCAAATTATACTCTTAAAGTTATTTAAAAATGTACAATTAAATAATTTTTTTACTATAGTCACCCTGTTGTGCTAGCAAATACTAGGTCTCATTTATTCTTTAACTAATTTTTGTATTTATTAGCCATACTGACTGTCCCCTAAAACCCCCACTTACTCTTCCCAGCCTCTGGCAGTCATCTTTTTACTCCCTAGCTTCATGAGTTCAGTTGTTTTAATTTTAGTCCCCACAAATGAGTGAGAACATCCAAAATTAGTGTTTCTGCACTTGGCTTATTTTATGTAACATAATAATGACCAGTTTCTTAAACAAATTTACTAGAAAAAACTACCCCATTAAAAATTTGGAAAAGGACATGAACAGACACGTTTCAAAAGAAGACATACATGCGGCCAACAATTACATGAAAAAAAACTCAACATCACTGATAATTAGAAAAATGCAAATCAAAACCACAATGAGATGCCATCTCACATAAATCAGAATGGCTATTATTAAAAAGTCAAAAAATAACATGCTGGCAAGGTTGCAAAGAAAAGAGTGCTTATACACTGTTAGTGGGAGTGTAAATGAGTTCAACCATCATAGAAGACAGTGTGGTGATTCCTCAAAGACCCATAGGCAGAAATACCATGCAACTCAGCAGTCTCATTTCTGGGTATATACCCAAAGAAATATAAATCGTTCCATTAAAAGGGCACACGTATTGGAATATTCATTGCAGCACTATCTGCAATAGCAAAGACACTGAATCAACCTAAATGCCCAACAATGATAGGCTGGATAAAGAAAATGTGGTATATATATACCACAGAAGACTATGTAGCAATAAGAAAGAATGAGATCATGTCCTTTGCAGGGACTTGGATGGACTTGGAAACCATTATCCTTAGAAAACGAATACAGGAACAGAAAACCAAATACCGTATATTCTCACTTATAAGTGGGAGCTAAATTATGAGAACACATGGACATAGAGAGGACAACACACACTGGAGGGTAAAGGGTGGGAGAAGGGAGAACATCAGGAAAAATAACTAGTGGGTACTAGGCTTAATACCTGTGTGTTAAAATAATCTGTACAACAGACCCCCATGACAAAAGTTTGCCCATATAACAAACCTGCACATGTACCCCTGAACTTAAAAGTTGAATTAAAAAAATAATGATGAGTTCCTTTCATGTTGTTGCAAATGACAGAGATATCGTTCTTTTTTATGGCTGACTAGTACTCCATTGTGTATATGTACCACATTTTCTTTATCTGTTCATCTGCTGATGGGCACTTGGGTTGTTTCCAAATCTTGGCTATTGTGGATAGTGCTACAATAAACATGGAATGCAGATATCTCTTTGACTTGCCAATTTTCTTTTTTGGAGGTATCTACCAAGGAATAGAATTGTTGGATCATATGGTAACTCTGTTTTTAGTTTTTGAGGACCCTTTATACTATTCTCCATAGTGGCTGTGCTAATTTATGTTTACACCAACAGTCTACAAGGGTTCTTCTTTCTCTACATCCTTGCTAGCATCTATTAGTTCCTGTCTTTTGGATAAAAGACATTGATTTTTAACTGGGGTGAGATGATATCTCATTGTAGTTTTGATTTGCACTTCTCTGATAATCAGTGACGTTGAGCACCTTTTCATATGCCTGTTTGCATTTGTATATCTTCTTTTGAGAAATTATTCAAATATTTTGCTCATTTTTCAATGGTATTATTACATTTTTTCCTATAGAGTTGTTTGTTATTCTGGTTATTAATTCCTCATCAGAACGGCAGTCTGCATATATTTTCTCCCATTCAATAGATTGTCTCTTTATCATGTTGTTTGTTTTCTTTGTTGTGCAGAAGCTTTTTAACTTGATGTAATCCCGTTTGTCCATTTTTTGCTTTGGTAGACTGTGCTTGTGAGGTATTGCTCAAGAAACCTTTACACAGTCTAGTGTTCTGGAGTGTTTCCCCCATATTTTCCTTTAGTGGTTTTATAGTTCAAAACACTGTATTTCATTTCTAAATTTATTTCTAGGATGGTCCAATTACTCTAGGAAGTTAGTTTGAGATGAAGTTCTAAAAAGTGTGATTTTCAGTTAATTATTACAGCTCTAGGTCTGTCAATATGTGTATTTTCCCTTCTGACTCAAATGGTATGAGATTTAAATTTTCAAAAACTACTGATCTGGGGTTAGATGGTATCTCATTGTGGTTTTAATTTGCATTTACCTGACAGCGATGTTGAGCATTTTTTCCACATACCTGTTGTTCATTTGTACGTCTCCTTTTGAGAAATGTCTACTCAGCCCTTTACCCAATTCTTACGGAAATGTTATTTTTTTACTTCACTTTTTGCTGTTGAGTTGTTTGAGTTCTTCATGTATTCTGGATATTAGTCCCTTGTCAGATGAATAGTTTGCAAATATTTTCTCTCATTCTTCAGGTTGTTTCTTACTCTGTTGATCATTTCCTTTGCCATACAGAAGGTTGTTGGTTTGAAATAGTCCTATTAGTCTATTTTGCTTTTGTTGCCTTTTCTTAAAGACATGGAGAGAACTCTTATACACTGTTAGTGGGAACTTTCATGTACTGTTGGTGTAAATTAGCATAGTCTTTAAAAGAACAGTTTGGATTCTCAGAAAAACTTAAAATAGAACTACCATACAATCTAACAAGCCCACTACTGGGTATTTATTTAAAAAAAAAAAGAAATCTTTATATCAAAGAGATACCTGCACCCTGATGTTTATTGCAGCAGTATTCATAATAGCTATGATGTAGAATCCACCTTAGTGTCCATCAGCTGATGTATGGAAAATAATGTGAGATTCCTATACATATATATCTACATATATATATGTGTGTATATATATATCTACATATATATGCGCATATATATGTAGATATGTATACACACACACATACATATATATAATGAAATGATACTCAGTTGTAAAAATAATGAAATCCTCTCATTGGCAGCAACATGGATGGAACTGGAGGTCCAGTGACATAAGCCAGTCACAGAAAGACAAATACCTTGTGTTCTCTTATGTGGGAGCTAGAAATATTGATCTCATGGAGTAGAGAGTAGAATGATAGAAGCAGAGGCTGGGAAGGGTGTGAGGGAAGAGGGATGAAGAGATGTTGGTTAATGGGTACAAACAGACAGTTAGATAGAATGAATAAGTTCTAGTGCCCAGCAGCACGGTAGCGTTACTATAGTTAACACTATAGTAATTTATTGTATGTTTCTAAATAGCTAGATGAGAAGAATTAGAATCATTACAATAAAAAGAAATGGCAAATGTTTGAGGTAACAGATATCCTAACTATCCTGATTTGATGGTTATATATTATATGCATATATCAAAATATCACATGTACCCCATTAGTATGTCCAATTATTATGTATCAAAAAATTTTAAGAGTAGTCATCTACTGGGTGTCTGTGATTCAAGAACTGGCAATTTAGGTACTTCTTCAGAGAACATGCTGGCTTTCCAGTGATTGAAAACTGCAGTACATTATAAAAATGCATTTCATCTTAGAGAGAACAGTTGCATTTGTTTCATTATTAACCAGAGTACTGAAAACATTCCATTTCATGAATGTCATGCAAAAATGTATGATGTTCTCAAAGCAGCAACAAATTAAAGTAATACATTTTGAAAGCTTCTTTACCTGAAGACAGTTCTGTACTGCTCTGACATGACCCCAGATATTTGGATCCCAGGGAGATCCATGGGATGGAAGTGCCAGGTGGAAGGTGCTAGAATGTGGCATTAAGTGACATTTAAGAGGTGCTGCCTTGCTGGCCCTGTCTACTGTCTCATGCACCCCAACCGGCATACACCCGTGTCTCCTCTCTTTCCTCCTATGAATGGCCCTCCATTTCATCTTTTCCTCTACAAATCCGGATCAGCACACAGAGATTTGTCTTTTTCTCTATCAAGCCTTACTGATTTTCAGTTCTCTCTCTTAACTAATATTAATAATTTCCAGTAATATTTGCTTGCATATCACTTGGAAATTTACAAACATTTTTATGCAAAACTTATTGATATCACCAAAATATTGATAGACCAGATTTTATCTTTTTTTTTAAAGTTTGAATTTTATTGAATCATTTTATTCCTTCAAAAAAACTTACATCATCAGATAAGAGGGTAGGAAATTAAAAAAAAAAAGCTTACATCAATGTTTTATAAAAACAGTCCCTCGACCACCTTATCAGTTGCTAAAAAGAAAAAAAAAAAAAAACTAACTCCGAATCTCTGTGGCAAATCGATTACCTAAGAATTTGTATTTTTTATTTCTTTACCTAGGGGTTATATTGAAAGAATCTGCATTTTAGTAAGCACCCAGATAACCAGTTCAGAGTTTGAGAATCACCAGTTCAGGTTGTCAGAATTCATTAGCTTTTCTGTTTACCCGCATATTCTCAAAAAGGTGCAAGATGAACTGGCAGCAAGACTCTTACTTGCTGAACAAACAGCACAAAGCATGTTCTAAATAGGATATCTAACCTTCAAGTATTTGGGGTTGAATCAGTTGTTAAAAAGCAGCATGTTAAATTTATAAGGGCTTTGACAGGATTGGACAGAGACTGGGAAGCATTTTAAATCAATAGATTTCTAAGAATATCCACTCTTGTCACCATTTCTTAGAAATTAAGTGCTTCCTCTGAGAGACTTGTGCTACCCACTGGACAAAGCAGTTTAGGCTGAAA
>CM052649.1:6813749-6879187 GCA_028533165.1 Leontopithecus rosalia
TTCTTTTACTTCTCGTAACTTACAGTTCAGAAATCCTCAAGGGAATTTTTTCCCTCCAAAACTGAAAACAATTGTGAGTGGTTTCAATAGAATAAATTCAGGGGCCACCCTGGAGTAATGAAAGAAAGAGGGCCACAAAGACATCGAAACATCAAGAGAAAAAGCAAGGTGTCAAACATAGCTCCAAGTGGGCCTAATGTACCATCAGGGAACGTTTCAGGGTTTCAAATATGTATGTACATTTTCTTTATTATGCGTAACAGGACCAACACCAGACATGAAAATTGATTAATCTGTGAAACTAGCACGGCATGATTTTTGTAGGATATCACCTGTAGGAGGCATTCTTGCTGTAGTTTGAAGTGATGAGGATTTAGTTAGAATTAACTGTCCATCACATGCTCTCTGATGAGGTGAATTACATCCTAGCCCTAGCTCATCTTTTTTCTTTCTTTCTTTCTTTTTTCTTGAGACAGAGTCTTGCTCTGTCGTCCAGGCTGGAGTGCAGTGGCGTGATTTCAGCTCACTGCAACCTCTGCCTCCTGGGTTCAGGGGATTCTCCTGCCTTAGCCTCCTGAATGGCTGGGATTGCAGGCACGCACCGTCACACCCAGCTAATTTTTGTATTTTTGGTAGAGACGGGGTTTCCCCATGTTGGTCAGGGTGGTCTCCAACTCCTGACCTTGTGATCTGCCCCCCTCGTCCTCTCAAAGTGCTGGGATTATAGACATGAGCCACTGTGCTGAGCCACCTAGCTCATCTTGTAGAGAAATATGACTGCTAGCAGAAATGAGTTCTTCCAGTGTCTTGTCCCCATTTTAGTTCTATGTTTATTCTTCTGTACTTAATTAATTCTCTTACAATGTGAAACATTTCTGGTATTTTTCCCCTGAATTTATTCTATTGAAACAGATTTGTCTTTTAAAGGTGAGGAAACCCAGATTCCAAGAAGTTAAATGGTGCTCCTATAAGACATCAATATCCACTTTAATGGATGAAATACTCTTCTTCTTGACAAAAATACAATGTTAAATCAATTATAATGTCCCAAGCCTTTATTTTGCTTATATACCACTGAGTTGAAAACATGATTGTTGCTGCTTTGAGAAGTCTTCTAAGTGACCAGATAAACAATGAACATACAGCATTCAGAATTTATTTATAATCTAGTAGTACCCAATTAGAAAAGCAATTCGAGAAAAATAATCCACTTTACAGGATCTATAAAGTTTTTAAGGAACGCACTTTATAAAAAATGTGCATCATCTTCCCAAGGAAAATAATGAAATTGCTTAGGTGTGCCTATTGACCTAAAAGAAGGTTTGAATGAATGGAGCCTTGCTGCAGAGAGACCCAAGCTCATTGTCCTTCCTGGAACTGCCCAGAGAGTAACTGCATTCAAAGCATGGTTCCATATCTTCTCTTCTCTCTCTCTTTATTCTCACTCCCAGATGATGACCTTCTTTCTTATCCTATGTCACTGGAAAGTTTTAAGCAATCTGAAGAGCTTCCACCACCACATCCAAATACCTATACTTCTGTTCTCCGTCTTTCTTCCTGTCATGAACTATGACATGCCTGTGGCTCTCCAGTCTTGGGCCAGCTTCTCTTGGGCACCAGTTTGCAGGTATTCTTGGCTACCCAGCAGTTTTTTTTTCCCTGTCTGTTCTACATCCTAAAAATCTGTCTGCTAGATGTTTTCCTTCAGCACACTTACATGTTAAAATTCAGCGCTTCAGACCCCATTTCCCATAAACAGCCATCCCATTCCTCTCCTCATTGATAACAAACTCTTTGAAAGAGTTTGTCCTTGGTTCCAGTCTTCCCTAGACCCCACACCAATCTGGAATGGATGGCATGAGAAAGGAAGTAAGAGGAGCCAGAGGAGAATAGAGGATGCAGAATGAGCCTATTCAGCAAAACTGCACTTAAGGTCATCTTGACAAGGTCACCAGTAACTCACATGTTACTAACAAAATTTAGTAGATCAATTATCAGCCCTCTTTATGCCTGCTATACACAGGGAATTCCTTTCTCCCTCTGAAACTTCAATAGATGTGGCTATGCAGACTTTTAAAACATTTATAAGTCCAAATAGAAAGCAGACATATACAGTAAGAATTTTAATAAACTACCAATTGGAAAAAGTACATGAAAATTAACTGAGAGGCAAAAGATTAACATTCTCAACATACAGAGAGCTTTTTGCGTTTAATAAAAAGATCAAAATAAAATAGACAAAGACATGAATGTAAAATTCATGGAACAAAAAATACATGAAAAAAATTGTTTAGTTTCACCAATGATAAATAAATTCAAACTAACATGTCAGGAATAGGACATGCTTTCAAAACAGAAAGAATTATAATGCAAAACAGAAGAGACATGCATATATACTGCTGATGGAGTAAAGGTTGCCTACACATTCATGAAAAGGATTTTGGTGAATTTTTTCTTACATCGTAAAATGTGCATTTTCTTTGGCACATCAGTTCCACAACTGGGGAACTATCTCCTAAGAACATAACTATATAAATATGTAAAATATATACTAGAGTCTTCATAGAAGCGTTCTGCAGTAGAGAAACACTGCATTTAAAAATACTATGTTAGCATAAATTATGACAAAGTTTTATTAACATGATATATCATTACAGAACAATATATGTAGTACAATCTTGTTTTTGTTCTTCATATTAGAAAACAGATAGAAGGATAAATACTGTGAATGCATCTTGGGTGTCCCCCACTTTGTTGCAAACTTTCCAAAATTATGCATAAAATAAAAAGAGTGATCTATGGTTATGGATGTTAGAGCTACTTACAGTGATACTCCCCCTCATCTGAATCTTTTAAATTTACTTTAATGAATATCTATTATTATGAAGATAAAATGATAAAATAGAAAAAAACACAACTTTCTTATAAGGGAGGGTTCTTAGTTTAAATCCAAGGTGAAAATACATGTAATATTATTCATGAAGAACAAATATGATTAGATAAATTGAATGAGTTCCTAGGGAGACATTGCCTCTAGGGGCAGGTGGGCATTCAAAGCCTGCACTGCCTGAGTTTCTCTATCTCTTCATTATAGTGCTCTTGCAAATTTGTAAGAGTTTCATGAAGTGTCATAATGGTCAACATTTATACCCAGACATGCCTACACATATATGTATGTGCACACAAATGAGCATATATGTCCGTGTTTATACACACGAGTTAACATGTACACACATGCATATGTACATACATGTATTTCTAGTTGAATCTCCTGGCACATCTCTGATACTGGGTTTATAAACTTTCTGTGTGAGTTTCTTCAAGTTATTTTTAAAATGAATTTTAAGGGCAGTTAAAACAAAGCTTTTGTGCTGGAAGCTGAGAGTTTCAGTCAGTATTTAGGGAAGGGCAACACCCGCTCTTTGCAGCAGCTGACAGCTGCGTGAGCAACTGTGAATGTCTCTGGCAACTCTAGGCTGATTGTCACTGTGGAAACAGACCTTGCTTTATGGGGAATGGGGTAGGGTGCCAGAAGTATCATGCTTAGCTTTACCTTGCTCACAGAGCGACTTCCATCTCTTGCCTCCATAAATTTTGACATTTTACAAAAATTATTGACTTTGGAGCACATACCGCCATTGGAGCAAGTAGACTTGAAGGTAAAATGAGATCGATCCGAAGTTCGTTAGATGTGAGCTAGCATTGACAGACGGTGCCTGGCAGTGACTGCACAGGTCCAAGGTAGGCAAGTCAGAATAAAGTGACATGTGTGCTGGAGGTCAGGGATCCTTGATAAGGCCAGTTCCTGGAAGGGAATGGCCTCAGTCTTCCACACATTGGGAGACAACATGCCTCTGGGGACCAGACACCAAGCTAAGGAGGCAGAGTCATGGACCCAGCCTTCCTCCCAGTGGTTTCCAAGCATTAGTTCGAGTTCATGACTGTGAATGAAAGATGTCTTTCAACATGTCTTAACAAAGGCTATTTGTGTGATTGCTTGACCTAGGCCTTCAGGAAAGCATTATGGTTCTTGATATGAGACAGCTGTCCAGCCATGCCAGATCTCTGGATTCCAGATTCACCCCTTCTTTTCCAGAACCTCACAGTCAAGTGCCTGCCCATCCTGTAAGTCCCAGTGCCAGCTTGTCATGCTATGGGTACTACTCTCTACCTTCTCAGAGGAGCCTTGTCTGAAATGTCACCACTGCCACACCCAAAGATGAAGGTGCACATTCCTCTCCCTATGCTGTTTGTAACTGTAGTGCACTGTTTTCCTTTTGCAGGTCTCGTCATGGACATATGACCTATGTCTTTGGTTATCATTCGTTAAAACAAAGTCTCTTCTTCCTGTCCAGAAGCTTTGGGAAGGCAGAAGCAGTCTCTTCTTTGCCACCTAGAGCCTGACAGAGTCTGACACAGAGAGAGCTTTCCATTGTGGGTGGGGAGACTGCTGATGAGCCATGTTGGGTCCTCTTCATGTACTTAGCCCCCAAAATAACACATTTGGTTTGTTCCATGGCAAAGCACTTGGTTGCGCATGAAGTTCCTATTTTCTTCCCCATTTTCCCAAGGAGACATTTAAAGTCTGTTGCCTGAGGTCATGGTGCTGGGAGAAGATGAGGATTATTCCACTTTTTATGGGAATAACCCATCCGACATGAAACCATTTAAACTATGGTACTTTTGAGTCATCATCTAAATTGATTTCTATCTTTCATTTCAGGAGCAAAATATGTATTCTTATGTTACGAGTTAGACTGTTTATTTGGAAATTCTTTTGTTGGAAAGCTCTGAGTGGTGTTGGTGAAAACTTCTGTATTCAAAACACACATCATTCAAAGGGCTTTGTAATGTTTGGGTTCCTAATGAAAAGAAAGTAAAAACATTGTGATATTAATCATAAAAGTTAAAAGTAACCAGGTGGTCTTGTGGTATGGTTTGGCTGTGTCCCCACCCAAATCTCACCTTGAATTGTAATAATCACCATGTGTCAAGGGTGGGGCCAGGCGGAGATGACTGAATCATGGGGGCAGTTTCCCTCACACTGTAGTATGGTAGCAAATGAGTCTCATGAGATCTGATAGTTTTATAGAGTTCCCTGCAAAAGCTCTCTTGTCTGCCACCATGTAAGATGTCCCTTTGTTCTTCCTCCATCTTTCACTATGATTGTGAGGCTTCCCCAGCCATGTGGAACTGTGAGTCCATTAAACCTCGTTCCTTTATAAATTACCCAGTATTTAGTATGTCTAATACATCTTTCCAGGATTTCCAAGAGATGTGTGGGCTTGGGGGTCATTGACTCCTTCCATCTGCCTGTCTTGTGGGGAATTCCTTGTGCCCCTGACCCTCAACATGTTCCTAAGGGACTTGCACTTCTCTTACTTAGCTCTCGCTCAGAATTTCTGCTTCCATTAAAATTTTAACTTTCCTCTATCAAGGCTGCATTGCATAGTGGCTTTTGTTTTTGCGGTCATTTTTTTAGGGCAATGGAGAGAGTACAACCCATGACACTGGGGGACATGTTGAAATTGGAAGATAGGTGTCTGAAAAGGCCTGACCACCAATGGAAATTTCCCCCAAGGCCCTTCCCACGAGGCTAGTGTCCTGGGCATCCTTGACCCTAGATCCCTTTGCCCATTTCTTCTAGAATCCCAAAGCCCCTCGTCAGCACTCAGCCCACAACACCAAGATTCTTAGAAGAGTTTAAGCTGCTGCTATCCTCCCCAGATTCAGAGGGAATCTGGTCCAGACCTGCCTGTGCAACCTTAAAGGGAATCCATGAATGAACCTCCCCTGAAGAATGAGTCATTTGTCCCTCATTAGCAACTGACATGTTGACATTGCTCTAATGTGAGCTGATTCAAATAGCTAGAGCCTCCTCCCCAGTTTACTATTTCTGTAAGAAAAACATGCAAAACACAGACTTTCCTGTCCCCTCTCCCCTGACCACAGATCAGAGTACACTTCTGAGGCCCGGCTCTCCCACTCCCATTTCTACTGTGAAACATGCATCTTGGGTGTCCCCCACTTTGTTGCAAACTTTCCAGAATTATGCATCTGAGTCTCTGAGGCCTGTTAGCAGAGTTCTCACAAGGAACATACAAGGACAAGTAGGACAGCCTGGCCCCTGGCTCCTAGGAGGCATTCGCCAACCCAGGGACTGTTGCACCCTCCACTGTCTCCTTTCTTTTCGATGCACTTACGTATTGAGTGTCGCAGTTTCCCTGGTTCACCTTGCCACTCAGCCCCTCCTTGGGTTGCTTCTTCAGCTGGGGCCATTTTCCTGCTCCTCATCTCTTGGCTCATCTTGGAGCTACTGCTAGGTCATCTTGGCATGATTCTGTCCCACTCCTGTGCCTGGCTTTGCATCTCCAACCCCAACTGCAGGAGGGACATTTGGATTGAGAGTACCCAGGATGTAAAACATAGAATATCCTCAGTGCAGTGCCCTCTACACTTACCTTTGCTCATTCCACTCCAGTGAGTATGTGCGGTGGGGTCGAGGGAGGTTCACTCTTGAAGACTGAGGTTAGCAGATCTGAGCTATCCTGTGATGCCTTAAGATGGAGTGACCGATGTGGAGACTTGAGATGCACATAGCTCCAGCCTTAGAATGTTATTCTCTTATTCCTGATTTCTGTGCTTTTTGGTTGAACTTTGAAGACAGACTTAACATTTCATTTAATGCTGAAATAAAGACTCCAAGGAATGGAGTGGTAAAAATTATCATTCTTGGTGGGCTGGGGTACTATTTCTGAGAAGAGGCGATGAGCTGTTTGATTGGAGGTTCATTATTGCTGTGACAGTAAGAAAGAGTTTTCACAGATTAAAATATACATAATTGACATGAGTTCTTTTTCCTTTTACAACTAGTAGGAGTTGTTTAATATGAATAGCTTCTATAAGAGTTGTTGTTTTATTCCATTAATACCATGGTTTATATCTTTAAGAAGTTACTTTCTGTGATATTAAATGGAACTATTTTCAAAGAAGAGTATTTAACTGTTTGCAGTTCAGTGCAAAGTGATTACCGTGAGTCTTAACACCCTAGACCTGTAGGGTGAAAAGGAAGCGGTGCATGAACGGAGCTACGCCTATCACTCAGAATTAGAATGGCCTTGATGAGGTGAATTTAGCACTAGGCTTTAGGAGTAATGTGGCCTCTCTAGTCTGATTTTATTGTCACAATCTGAAAAATGAATGTAAGGAATAAAAATGTACCTTATAGGTAATCAGCACATACGTTTCAAGGGCTCTAGCCAGTAAACACATGAGCGTGCGCACACACACACACACACACACACACACAGGCATACCGTCATTTGAGGGTTGGTATTGGCTGACAGATGGTTAAGTGTCTTAAATCTACTTGGTCTAAGGTATACCAAGCAACCTTCCTGAAGGCCACCTGAACAGACATGTCACTTCAGTGGAAATTTAAGGAAGACCCCCTTAAAAATGTTATAGATCACAGTTATTCTAAGTCAGATGTCTGTTAAATAATGGTGTCATTTAATATGATACAAGTAAGAAATAGAAAGTTCGGAAATGAAACATACATAATTGAGGACAAAAGCTTGAGGGAAAGGATGATGCTATTGCATTTAAAAATAATATGCTCCTTACAGTTAAAAGACTCGTAAAAATCACAAAATTTCATAAATGAGAAAAATATCTCATAATCTCATAAATGAGATTAACTATGTCAAGCTGGCATCCAAGAGATACAAAATTAAATAAGGGAAATGCCTTACTATAATTAATAAATGGTAGCTGAGACTTTTACTTGATTTACCAACAAATTATAATGTTATCTCTTTAGTAACTTGAATTCTATAGTACTCAGGATGTATTCTTACATATCTGTGCTTGGTTTTAAAATAATCTAATTCAAAATTATCTAGATAGATAGAATAGATAGATAGAATAGATAGAAAGAATAGATAGATAGATAGATAGATAGATAGATAGATAGATAGATATGGCGTCTTGCTCTGGTTGCCCAGACTGGGCACAATCTCAGCTCACTGCAACCTCTGCTTCCTGGGTTCAAACAATTCTTCCTTGAATATCAAAATGATATTTTTTAAATCACATTACCTGCTTTCTTCCATTTATCTTTGTGTTTATAAGAGGACTTAGAAACTAATAAAAATGCTAATTATATAAAATTGATCCTTGGGGAATCTCATAAGGGAGCAAATTAGCCCATTATTGTTTTTACTTGAATTATCATTTTCTGTTCTTTTCCTTTTGTGCTTATGTAGAAAAAGAGTTTATATAAGTTTTGTAGATAATTTAAAACATGGGCCATTGACACATTTAGTTCTAAAATAGATGTTAAAATCACTACTTTATGTAACAAACAATTTATAGCCCCTCACTGGGTTATCGACGTTATATTATAATATGAAACTAACTTTTTATATTTCTAATGTTTATCTTTCTTTAATGATTTCTAATTTAGAATGTGTTTTTTTTATAAGCACAAAACAACTGAACAAGTTGTTTTGTTTTATTCATCTATGTATTACTACATTCTGTTTCCATGTTCCACATTGTGGTCATTTATTAAATTTTAAAAAGAACTAACTGAACTTCCTGTGTGTGCCAGGCTGTCTGTTCCACAGCATTGAGCAAGACAGGGGCTCTGCCCTGAAAGAGAACAGGCGTCACGGGATGGAGGGTGCATGGGCCAGGGCACCAGGTGCTGTTGATGTCTGCTCCTCAGCAGCAGGATCACCCTCCCGCCCTGGACTTGGGCTTTGAGTAGGAAGTTCTTGATCAGGTTGAAAGGGCAGCAGGGAACCTAGAAAAAAACCATCACAAGGATGGAGGTGAGGAAGGCACAAATCACTGTGTCATGCTGTGGCCACAGGACAGGGCGTATGTAGGTCAGTGACCTGTTTGGAAGAGAGAACAGAACGGTAGGTGGAGGTGCAATTGGGAAGACCTGTAACATCACACCACAGGATGGAGTTTTTTTGCATAATCATTGGTTAATCATCCAATCTTTGGGATGGGGGGAAATGTGATCATATCCATGTTTCATCAGTTTTGCTGTGGTGAAGTTAGATTGCAGGACTATCTAAAATTTTTAAAATTTAAGACGGCACCTGGGAGCTCAGTTAGACGGCAACTATAATAAGCCATCGGAAGATGAGCACATATGAGAGCAAGACTGTAGGAGTCAATAAAGGGAGCTGAAGCAATGGATATTTGGAGAACTGAATCACTGAGCTGCCAGATCTTGTAGACCACGGAGATGTGGGATCAACTCTGAGATTCCTAAGATAAGCACTGGGGAAGAGGGTGGTACCTTTAGCAGAGATTTGCATCTGAGAGGAGAAAAGGCCAGAGGACTGAGGGTAATGGTGTGGCTTACAGAGTCCAGGTGAAGGGGTTACAAGAGCAGCCAAGGGTAAGTAGGCAACACTGTAGGTCTGGATGTCTAAGGAGGGTGAACTGCAGCTGTAGATCATGGGCTCTTCCCCCTGTCTTTGGTGTGCAGGATGATGCCGTGGCTGTGATGACAGCTGTAGATCAGGGGCTCTTCCCCCTGTGTTCGGTGTGCAGGATGATGCCGTGGCTGTGATGACAGCTGTAGATCAGGGGTTCTTCCCCCTGTGTTCGGTGTGCAGGATGATGCCGTGGCTGTGATGACAGCTGTAGATCAGGGGCTCTTCCCCCTGTGTTCGGTGTGCAGGATGATGCCGTGGCTGTGATGAGACTCCTGCTAAGGAACAAGGACATGGTGAGGAGCTGCGAGGGCCCAGGCTGCATCCCCAGTTCATGGCCATCGTTCTTGTGCCCAGCTGTGTTTCTGAGCTAGGTCCTGGGAAGACTGTGGTTATGGGGAGACACGCTGCCTTCCTCAGCGTCTCAGGGTGGTGGCTAATGGCAAAGAGATTGCAAAGTATTGATGTAAGAGATGGTAAAAGAGTTAAAAAGTGAAGAAAAAGCAAGCAAAAGTAAAGTAAGAGATATGGGAGGAAAGCCAGAAGTCAGCACTGATCTGCAAGGGCAGGAGGAAGGAGAGTGAAGGGAAAGCCTGGGTCCTTCTCCCCATAAGCAGCCAATGAGGGCATGGGCAGCCTTCCAGGAGGTTCTCAGCAGGGCTTTGAGGGCAGCAGCTCTTCTGTGCATGGAATGGGAGGAAGATGAGTAAGAGGAAGTGAGTGCCTCCTCCAGGGAGAGGACAGCAGAGTGAAGGAGAGAGGAGAGGGAGCATCAGGTGCTTTTATATAGAAAGGAGGAAACTTAAGCCTGTTTTTCAACTGTCAGGATCTGAAAATGGACACCAACATGAATGGACAAGGGATAAATAATTGATGGAACTCAGTTCTTTAAGGCTGAAAATGATGGTGTCTACAACATGGGATTAGTGGGGATCCCTTCCCTTCTGAACAGCCCCAGAAGATGTGAAGACAGTAGGCATGCAGCTTCTGGATGGGAGGAGTGTGAATTTGTGGGGACTGGCTCTTACTGCCTTCTGTTTTCTTAGTGGAGAGAGATAGGACCACACATAGAAAGAAATGGAGGGATGGTGGAGCTAGGAGCTTTAGGAGTTCAATCACGGGCTGCTACAACTGCCCTGAGATACACACATTGTGGCTGGTTCATCCTAAGCAAAAGGGAAAGTCTTCCATCTCTAGCATCCCTGGCCCAGGGAAAGGAAGATTGTGGCATAAAGGAAACTGAGTCAAATAAGTGCAAGTCTGTACTGCTGGCCCAGGTTCATAAACTGCACAGCCAGCTCCATAACACTCCCCTGTCCAGATGGAAACCAGAGGAGGCTCCTCAGGAAAAGCTGAGCTGCAGAGAGGAAAGATCCCCAGGTCCCTCCTGCTCTGTGCAATGTAGGGTTGGTTGTGCCTCAGCAGTCAAATATGTGGAGACAGGGACCCCCAGTGAGAAGAGGCACAAGCCAGTACTGAGCTCGGGTGCTGAGAGGCACCCTGCTCTGCCGTCAGCTCTCAGGTGCTTTGTTTTCCAGTTGGTCCACTCATGGGAATCACCTGCTTCCAGCTGTTGCCCTGCCTCCAGCTCAAGCCCCTGCAACCCAGTCTCACCAGGGCAGGTAATCTTACTAAAACTCCAGTGTGTTCCAGTCACCCCCTGCTTGGAACCCTTGTATAGCCCCTCATGCCTCTGATCACTTCTAAAGTTCTTGCTGAAGTGTATGAACCTGCAGGTGCTTTGGCCTCTCCTTCTCTCTCTGCCCTCAACTCTAGCTTTCCCTCCCTCCACACACGCTGCACTCTACCTTGAACTCTTTGCATGGGACATTGGACTTCAATAGTATTATTATAGTATTTTTATAGTATTTTCCCTGTTATTCAGAACTGAGCTGGGTACCTCTTACATGTGCTCAAATTTCACCATCCTTAACCCATCCTAGTGATCAAGGTCTATATCCTGTTTCCAAGGGCTCCTCCAAGCCGGGCCGATGGTGGGGGCTCAGGGCTAATGGGGGTGAACTCTTCAATTAGTGTGAATGATTTCGGAGGCGGAGACTCTCAGCTCCATTTTAATGTTACTGTGAGGGCTTGGTAATGCTCTTCTAGGTTTCCAGCAAAGTGTGAATTGCCTGGAGACCTACCAAGGTGTCAAGTAATGGAATTAAACAGAGTGTCAAGAACGAGAAAAAGAAAGAAACAGACTTCATTTTGATTAGTTGTACTTGTAGCTTTGACTAAGCTTTAGACAGTGGAAAAGGTATCATAACGGTTGTCTCCAGCCTTCGAAACCAGGCCTTTCTGAAAGAACACTGGACCAGCTGCCATGTTGTGAAGGTGCCAGTGGGTGCCCTGGGGCTTGGCCTCTGAGGAATTGTCCAGCTGTTCCTCATCTCTGCTGTCACTTTGTGTTTAACATTTCTTACTCAAATCTTCTCTTCCTCAAAGATAAAGCTCAGGCAAACCCATGTTTAATATCGTGGTGACTATCTTGAGTGCGATCTAGTCTGCAAGCCATGTTTACGTACCTACATGTATATGTTAGCCCTAATCACCCCTGTACCTCACCTACATGTTCTGCATCTGACTTCACTCATGAATATGCTCTAAATCAAAGGAGTTGAATCTGCTTCATGAGAACTTGTGTCCTTGTTCATTGTGTGCCAGGAAACTCCTGTATCTCTGTGTTATGAATCTCGAGAGCCTCATTACATCAGCAAGCTCTTGTCTGAAAGATTCTAGTCTGCTACCGTGAACTCTTAAGAAAGGATAAATTAACTGGTTTTGGAAATTAATGTATAAGCATAAATGGGAATATCATTGCAGAACAATAACAGCCCTTACTATCAGAAATGTTGTTTTGTTCCCAGAAAGTGAATCTAAATCTATTTGTAAAGGAGGATAGTTATTTTTACAAAAAATGACCTAAAATGAGTGTATTTATGAATTGCTTTTAATCCTGAGGAGAGTACGTTATTTCCTCTGCTGGTAATAAAAGTTTCTTCTTAAATAGTGTTTTATTTCCAATGCAGTTGGTCTCATTACAAGCAGACCTGGAACAATCATACTGTACCTTTTTTTCCTTCTGGAACGCTATGCAAGTATGCTAAATCTGAACATTTTGACATCCTTATCTAAAAATAGGTGGTAAAATGGTTTTCATTTCTTAAATTTAGAAATAGATTTGGAGGCATTTTCAATGAATTATTTAGCCATTCAGTGGAAAGTTTTCAGTCATTTCAGAAAAAGGAGTAATCACGTAGACGATGACTGAATTTATAAAAATAATTTTCTTTCATGCCTACCAGTACATTTGTGTTCTTTCTCTGCAAAGTAACCCATTGTGTGTGCAGTTCTCCTAGGAGGACACTGAAGGGTGGTTGGTGCTGCCACGTAGTCCAAGATTAAAGTGTGCATAGCCTGTTTACAATGTAAGAACCAAAGATTAGAACTGTCAGTGGTTGTCTAAGACTTTTATGATTTTTCATTAAATATTTGATTTTGAGGGCCAAAAACACACCATGCCAAAGATCTTGCTTTAAAAGAGAAAAAATAAAATCACTATGGTATAGATGATGACTTAAAAGTCATTTTGTTCAGTTCATTCATACAATGAGGCACTCAAAAACCAATGTATAGTTAGAGGAAATAGGTGGATGGGACAGATGAAGGAATAGATGGGTGATAGATAGGTAGGGAGGTAAATAGATAGGTGATCAATTGATGTGGATAAATGGGTAGATACATGAGTCTCAGTTCTGTGAATTGCTATAAAACATAGCAGACAGCACACAAATAAAATTCCCACTGTGGATCATCAAATATAGATTAGATGACCAACAAGTAACCCTGAAGCCATGTGTTTTGCTTTATTGGGTTTTTTTTTATACTTGTGTTTCAGTGGTATAATTTGACTTTAACTTATAAGATAGTCTATTTAAAATTGTTAAAGTAATAGATGCATATTTCTCACAATTCATCTGTATTTCCTCAGCGTCAAAATTCTCATTGAAGGTGATGGGGGGAGAATAGAAAAACTCTTTTATTCTTTAGTTGCCCTCTCCATGGCCCCTTTAAATATCACCTTCTTTCACTGCCACAACAATACACAAATAGTAGGAAATTGCAAATCATTGTTATGTACAAACCTATGCTGATACAGATTAAAATATGATTGAGATGGATGGATTTTAAATAAAATATATATTGCCTTAAAATAATTAAAGAAGCAGGAATAGTGAAATAACCATTTGGGAAAATTAGAAACAGAACTTATCTTTAAAAAGGCTCAAGTATCAGAAAAGTTATTCTAGGTCTGGATAATTTCTGTAATGTTTAATATATTACAGAATAGGAAAAGAAAAACTTACTGATAGATTTTAATGACCCTGGCATCATCCTAATATTCTAACCCAAAATAGTACCCAGGAAAAATCTCATGGCTGTAGATGCCAAAATCTTATGAAAAATATTGGCAAATTTAGTCCACTTGTATATTAAAAATATAGTCATGATAGTGGCTAACACTTACATAGATGTTCCTGTGTTATAGCTGCTATTCTGCTAACCTCTCGTGTTATCCTGTTAACTAACATGTATGCTCATGAAATCTTTTTCTGTTTTGCTCATTGGTTTAACCAGGAAATTGCCTGGAACATTTCTTGGCACAAAACAGAAACTGAATAAATGTGTGGAATACTTTTCACAGAAGCACTATGAGATTGTTGCTATTAATATTCCCATTTTACATGAAAGGGTATAACAGGCCTATACAGATTAAGAAATTTGCCCCAAGTCACAGATATCATGCACAACTATGTAGGAATTGTTTTCTTCTGAGAATGTAAGGAAAGTTCAGCATCAGAAAGTTGAATAACATTGTTTAATATCTTTATTAATTAAAGGATAAAATTACCAGGCCAATTTGATATGTGCTGAAAAATAGTTCAGATAAATTCATTCTAATTTATAAGGGAGAAATTCTAAGTAAAATTAAAAATCAAAATGACATTTTCTTAACACTTTAGAAAATGTTTATAAAAATACAACACTTTACTAAAAATTGCTAACTCCAAATTCTTAGAAATGAAATGTTGGAGTAATTCTCATAAGATGAAGACCAAAGAAGGGTGTGTGCCCTTAACTCTGTTGGGTAATGCTGTACTTAACCAAGCTGGTTGAACAAGGAGAAAAAGGAACATATGCAGAAAGGATAAGAAAGAATTCTCACTGATTGTGGCTATATCACATTGACCTTGATATATAACGGCTGAATGATTTTGGCCAGGTTATTTAACCTCTCTAAGCCTTAATGTTTAATTTTTCAATTGAGGATATTAATACCATGTACTTCACAAATTTGTTTTTGAAATGAATTGGAAAATGCATATAAGATTACTGTTTTACAATAGGTGGCTGATAGTATGCCCTCCGTAAGTGTTAGTCATTTTTAGTATTAGCTCCGGATACACCAGAGACTCAATTGAAAGCATTAGCATTAATGGAGAGGTCAATTTTGTTTAGGAGTTCCTTTGTGAAACTTAAGTGCTTTCTGATATATAAGGAACAAAAAGTTAGCAAATATAATGAGGCAATAATTGTATTTACATTAACAATAATATGTATAGGAATATAGTATACAAATATATCAGCAATAGCATATATAGGAATAAACTAGGCAATGTTCAGAATCCTCACTGGCGTTAATCATTTTAGATCAACTTCCTCAGGTACTTAACTGACCCTTGAATATATAGACTCACATCCTTGTTAATTTCCCATATATATTTGTATTATTCAGAATTTCTTGAAGAAAACTATAAAACTTTAAGAAATGCCATATGAGAGGCTACTAAGGCATCCAAAGATAAAGCACATATCCACATATGAAGACTCAGTGTTCTTCAAAAAATACCAAATTTTCTGTCTTTATTCCTCAATTGAAGGAAGTCTCAACCAAAATACACATGTAAGTATGGGAATATTAATCACATGTCAGTAACATTAATATGGAAGATACATGAACAAGAATAACTAGGTCAGTTATATAAAGCAGATCTATAGAGAGTTATCTGACTTTTTGTGATATTAAAATGTGTAAAGGTTATAATTAAAAGAATAAAAGTGGACAGCTAGAATGAAAATAGTTTCAAGTATATATGTGTCATTTTGAAACAGTGGGAAATTAATTTGAGCCTCCAAGAAGAGTGTTAGCTAACCATTTGGGAATAAAAACTGGAAATTAGAGTTTCCAGTGTTGGTATTCTAATGTCAGTAATATATAGATCAGGCAGCCTCATAATCTAAATTTTTTCACACAACCCTCCAAAGACAATGGCATCCATAAGGAAAGCAAATGAAAGCATCCAAAAGTCATTTCTAATTCATCCATAATGAGGAAAAAGAAATTAGGAAGCATCTATGTAATTTGAATGTTGGGAAATAAACTTTCATGTAGTACCAGCAGAGCCAGATCTGGAAACCATGACCAAGTGGAATTAGGAAGAAATTGCACAGAAGAATAAAGTTGACTCAACTAAACAATGTTCTTTGTGAAATAATTTATTTAATTTGGCACAAGTTTCTGTTGTATTTATTTAACCAGTTACCAGTCTATAGATGACACTTTGAGTAATATCAGACTGAAAGATCAGATTTATCTAAGAAGAAATGACTAGAAAATGTAGAAAAGAGGACTTAGGATGTGCACTGAATAACAGAATCTAGTGAGTTCTGTAGTGTATTCATTAAGACTGGAAGCACAGGTGAAAATTTACAGTGGTTTATAGGACACCTTCATTTTGTAAAACAAAAACCACAGCAATAATAGTAAACACAATATTATCTCTTTTAAAACTTTATGGATACTCTATAGGTACTTTTACTCTGTAAAGTAAAAGTAGAGACAAATGTGGGAGAATAATATATGTAAATGTTATAATTTCTGAAAATATAGAGATAATCAAACTTTAAAAAGAGGAAAAGGGAGTAATATTGAAAAGGATATGGAGCAAATAACTCTTATACAATGCTTTTGGTAATTAAATTGGTTCAACTACTTGAAAAATTGTAAATTAGCATGTATTATAGTTCAACATGTGAAAGCCTACTGCACAGCAATTTCATCCCTCAGTTTATAGTCAATGTAAATATTAAAATATATTCATCTTTATATTCAACATAAATGTGAAAATATAGTCATCAAAGATTTGTACAAGAATGTTCACAGCAGCACTGTGGTAGTAGTTTAAATTAGAAAACTATCTACATGTCCACTAGCAGAAGAACAATTAAATAAAGTGCACTGTATTTACACAATGGGATGCTGGACAGCGATGAGAATGAAGGAACCATAATGATTATATTCAACGACATGGATGAATCTCACAAATATAATGTTGATCAGAAAAAGCCAAGCATAAAAGGATACGTGTGGTACGAGTCCATTCATATAAATTTTAAAACAGCCAAAATTAATCCATGGTGTAGGGAGTGATTACTTTCGTAGGGTAGTTGCTGGAGGGAGAAGGACACAAAGACAGGTTTCTGGAATGCTTGAGATATTTTGTTTCTAGGTCCTGATTATACACCTGTGTTCACTTTATAAAATCCATCATCCAGTGCAGTTAGAAATGTTGTACTTTTGTACTGATGCCACACTTTAATAAAAGGTTCACAACTGAGAAGAAAAGAGAGAAGAAAAATGCGTTCTTTCATTGTTGCTTAAGTAATAAATGAGAGTCAAAGGATATAATTTAAAGCTAACAAAGCAAATAATACATACCTATTTAGGAACAGAGCACCAAAGAAGTACATATCTGTGGGTGAATATATATATGTGTGTATATATTTTTATGTATATATATATAATATACATTATATATAATACATTATATATATATATAATGTTACCACTAAAAAATATAAAATATATATTCTAACTACAAATAAATATAATGAAAAAGCAAGAAAACTGCCCATATAGAAAAAAACACAGTAAACACTATATAATGTACAAAATAAAATGAAGTAAGATAAGCTGCTTGACCAAGTTGGAAACTTTCAGTAATATTGATAAATATAAATGAGCTAAACTCACTTATAAGAGAGAGAGGGAAAAAATACTACAAAATAAAACTTAACTCTGTGCTTTTTTACAATAGACTCAAAGTGATCCAAGAAGGCTAACAAAGGGGAACTCTCAGTTGTCTCCTATGTTTTGTTCCTTTGACATGCCCCATTAACGTGGGATTACTTGTGTTTGTTTTTATGCCGTTACTTGCACTACAAGAGGCCCACAGCTAATGTTGTATGTTTCCTGCCCCAGTCCTAGAATCAGCCATTCCTCCAAGGAGAATCAAAGCCGGAAGTATTTGAACACCAAAATACATAAGGTAGTATTGGATTATAATCATGAGTCCACACTGACATAAATGAGTGATTAAATAGATGAATGGAGGAAATAGTCAAGTCTCCCCTGAAGAAGAATTCCAAATAATTCATGCAGATACTCTGTTTTCAAGGAAGGAGAGCAAAACTGTTCACCCCTTAAGTATGGGCTTCACTGGTAGTAAGTAAGGTAACTTACTACCAAAGAGTAGAGTGGAAAGTGAGGGGGAAAAAGGGTAGTTGACAGTGGAGAAATCTGACAAGCATTATGTCAGCCCATCAACCAAGGTCAACATCAACAGCAAAAAGTCATGTGGACAGTATGTTCCCATGCTATGATATGATGACAATGGCACTTTACCCAGGTTGTCTTTCTCTCTCCAACACAAAATCCCAGAAAAAATCAGGAGAAAAACACCAGACAAATTTCAGTAGAGGAATATTCTACAAAATACCTTCTTAGCGTTCCTCACCACTGTAAAAGTCATCAAAAGTGTGGGAAGTCTGAGAAATTGTCAGGACCAGGAGGACCGTCTGGAAACATGAGGACTAAATGTAAGGTAGTTATTTCTAGTAAATATTTACATATGTGTTTCTTAGCTGTGGCCACAGAAAATGATTGGGAAAACATGGCACCCTGGGGTAAGACCACTCCACAGGCCTAGTTCCTGCTTTCTAAACATTCTTCCCCTTAAAGAAAATAGGATCCTTGCAGAAGTTCTTGATTTAATTCTGAGATGAAAAAGCATTCTTTGAAAATGATCAACACAAGCTTCGTCAACAGGGAGAACTGTGTCTCTGAAGTGGGGAAGAATTCTAAGTTCGTCGAGTGATTTAACAGTTGGAATGATAGTGCAGAATTTCTGAAAATGTCTTTATGTGTTTTTTTTTAAGGATGACTTTCAACATCTTTTTTTTGTTCACAAGTAACAGCTACAGTTTAAATAAAAGCTTTTTTTTTTAAACCCTTCTACATTATCTTCCTTCATTGGACTTCCTGCTGAGGCTGTTGACAAGATATTTTGTTTAGTGCTTGTTCTATTCTATGCTTCCATGTGAAGCAAGAGAAATTCAGAAGCCAAAGTCAAACCTAGCTGCTTCCCTTGAAGGTCCTAAGCACACATACACAGCATGAACTCGATGGGAACACTTACACGTGCAGGAGGATTTCTAAAGATTAACAACCTTGAGGCATAAGATGGTAAGTTATTCAACAAAAGAAATGATTAAGATATTGATGCTTTTCAATCAGAATCATGGATCTTTTTCAATGTCAACTTGTTTTTGGCATTTTTAAGTTACATTTTTAAATGGGGTGATCTGGTTTGAGAAGTTTTGTTTTGATATAGAATAAAAATTCAGAAATAATTTTTAGGAAACTCGGCGGGTGAGAAACCATGAGTGATAGTGACATGGGACTAGATGTTTACTCACATCCCATCAAAAAAGAATGAGATTTTTTCCCCCCACTAACTTCAAGTTATGTTCCAAAGGAGAAGGAATGTTGCAGGGGGAAGGTGGTTGGAGATTTTGGAGAGAGGGGACTCACTTGGCATTGAGTCCACCTTCAGCCTTGGTTGCCCTGGACGTCCAAGGGGCATCCACCAGGCAGACAGCCTGCAGGATGAGTGGCTTCTTGGCTTCCTCCTCCTGTCCTCAGGCTGGGTCCACTCACAGGAGGGCCCACACCCTCATCATTTCAACACCCGGTCATCACACTAAATGATTCCTTCACCCAGACCCAGAAATTTCCTATCCTAAGCTGGGGAAATACTATTCACAGTCAATGGAAGACTTTCAGCATGGCTAATACGGCTGGGAAGGAAACCCGACACAACCACTCTGTACCCTGGAGAAGGAAGGAAGCTAGTGGAGGAATTGAAAGCCTCTCTCTGGTCCTGATGTGGGCTTTGTGATTACAGAGCAGAGTTTACATCCATACTTCTTCAAAAACAGCAACGATGATCAGAAAAAGGGACGTGATCCCTGATGAAAAACCACACACACCAAATGTGTGTGGGACTGTGCCCTCCTTTTATCTAAGTACACTGTCCTATTTACTTGCTGGCAGTCCCCAGTTTAAGGCAGGGAGGGCAGCTTTAGTGGCTGTTTCCCACCTGAGTTCCACATATGAGGCCAGGAAGCAGCCCCTACTGTGGGCACTTTTGTCATCCAGTGATGACTGAACCCCTCCAGTCCAGAGAGTGGAGAAAGCATCCGTCATCTCACACTGCCTTTCTCACCTTGAAACCACCTCCCACTCCCACCATGGCCCAGGACAGAGGGCCAGGCTTCGGGCTGCCAGTTTCCTCAGCATCACAAAGGCCCTCTCCATGCTAATCGCTTGGCCCTGATGACCGATGGTACCAAGAGAAAGAGATGGGCTTAACAACAAAGGAAACGAAGTATGGGGATCATTCAAATATACGTTCATTAGAGACTAGTTAATGGAATGCTTGCGTTCTCTGAATTCATGGTTTTACACTTCTCTTCCAGTATAATTTGCCCATACATTTTTCTAGCAGCTCCCTTGAAACTTTTCAGGAAAAGTGTGAATGACCCTGGTTCCAATCTAGGTTTTTCTGATACTGTGCTTGACACAAGTAAAACCACCCAGCGTCCTTGAACACCAGTAGAGCAAAATCGTTCCATGCGAAGAATCTCCAGCACCAGGCTTTGCAGACATCGTCCCTCTCCCTAGAAAGTTCTTCCTGGGGCAGTTGTATTGATACGGTATTGATATAATATGGTAAAGCTGTTGCCCTTCTGGGTTCCTGTGGTACTCTCTGCAGATAATTTGCAACTCCTGTACCCTTGGCAGAGCTGTTTGTCTGGTACCTACCGCATCCCCAGCTCCATGAGACAGAGCCTTGTTTTTCTTTACCCATCCTGTATCCAGTGTGGAGCACAGAGCTGGGCACACAGAAGGTGTTTGATAAATGTGGTTTAATGAATGAAGAAATGAAATGACGTATGATCTCATTGGACTCCATCTTTACTCAGAGTATTTGTTCCTTGATTTCCCCTGAATTCATTTCAGCCTCATAAGTGGCTTTAATTGTTCTTAACACTCTCCTCTCAAGATTTGAGAAGTGCCTGAGAAGTATGCAGTGAATTAGGTAATAAGATACTTGACCATTCAAGTGCATCACAACAGATGCAGAGATAAATGTTTATAAGTAGAGGTGACAGTGAGAAATCCATCACTCACATGCTACCTCTGTGTACTCTTTCAGGTGATTATTAACATACTCGAACTTTTTAAGTAAGAGAGGCTTCATCCTTACATCATTAATAACTGCATGTGAGTTTTAGGCCAAGCTTAGAGGCAAGAAAGCTGCCAGCCTCCCAGGGTTTTGACCCACATGCTGCCACCTGCTATTGTGGGGACCTGGACGAAGGGGTTCACCTTTGGATTCTGTTTCCTTATCCATTAAATAACTCATAGAACTATCGCACAGTTATGTCAGCTGTGTCGGTGACTATTCACATAGAGAGGAAGAAAGCGTGGCCCACGCAGCTGTGGTGAAATGGAGACGTGTTTCATTAGTAGGGATCAGCGCCAGTGTACATGTGGGCACTCATGCCACAGGAGCACATTGCATGGACACCTGGCTCAACCCACAGTCAAATAAAGACAACTCTTTAACATAATTTAACCACTTTTTTAAGAAGGCAGGGGTGGCATTTCGAGAAGAGAGAACAGAATGCAAGAAAGCACAGGCTTTTTTGAGAGCAGCAGACACACTGCTCACTGTCCTGTGTCTGTCCTTTGCCGGAGTTTACAGCCGCAGAAAGCAATCAGTGAAAGGCACGTATCACTGAGGTTTTGGCTGTGCTCTTGATGTAGGTGCGCTCTTATGTGAAGAGCTATTTCAGCTGCCCTGGCTTCTGAGATTGAGAAAAATACCTGGTGGGCTTCCAGAAACAATATCAGCCAAAGGCATTCTGGCTCCTGAAGCTTCATGTTGTTCCGGGTGTGGGGTAAATGTGTGCCCATGATGAACTCTTAAATGAAGAACCTGTTTATGAAATGACAAGCCAAAATCCAGAAAAAAAAATGAAATGAATCCAAACTCAAACCCAAATATCAAATGTTACAGGGTGTAGACTACAATATTTCTTTTGATAAAGCTGAATCTATTTCAACATCTGCCTTTTTGAAGGGATAGAATAATGAAAATATGCAGAGTGTGAAATTTCCACATTTCTCCAGTTAGCATTGGACTCTGGATCATAATGCCTATGAAGGCAGGAATTTATATGCACCTGTTAATATTTAGGTGATCATAAGGTTGTTATCAGTTTAAAAATAAACACTGTTCAGCAAGAAGTACCATCCATGCTTTCTTTGAAATGATTTTTTTTTTTAGACAGGGTCTTGCTGTGTTGCCTGGATTAGAGTGCAGTGGTGCTCTCTGGGTTCATTGCAGAGACAGGGTTTAACTGGGTGGCCTAGGCTGGGCTCAGAAGATCCACCTGTTTGGACCTCCCAACGTGCTGGGACTACAGGTGTGAGACACCACGCCTGGCCAAAAATTGTAGCCTTATTATCACTTTTAAGTATACTGTGGCATTCAGAGGAAGAGAGGTTTTTGTTGTTTGTTTAAGACAAGCTCTCACTTAGTCAACCAGGCTGGAATGGAGTGCAGTGGCACCATCATAGCTCACTGCAGCCTCAACCTCCCAGGCACAAGCAATCCTCCCACCTCAGCCTCCCAAGTAACTGGGACTACAGGTGCACACCACCACACCTTTCTGTGGCTAATTTTTTGTATTATTTGTACAGATGAGGTTTCACCATGTTAATCAGGCTGGTCTCAGACTCCTGGGCTCAAGCAGTCCTTCTGCCTTGGCCTCCCAAAGTGCTGGGATTACAGGTGTAAGCCACCATGCCTGACCTGAAGTGATTTTAAAGTAATGCAAATCCTGTTAACATGTATGGATTTTATTGGTTATCATGATAGCAGTGATTGACTCTCCTTGTTTTAAATAGCCTGGTACATGTCATAAGGGTGATAAGATGTCTTAATGAAACTTTATCCTGGGTGTAAATAAGGCTTAGAAAGACCATGTCCTGTGCAAACCATGGAGTCCCATATTAAATGTGAGGGAACTGCTGGTGCGGTAGGCAGTGTTTTAATGACGGTTGGGGAGTAGACTTGCTCAGGAGAGGCTCCGTTTGCACCAGCATACGGGGGAGAGCACAAGGATTCAGGCGACCATCCCCCCGATGGGTTGGAGCTGAGGACTGTGCAGGAAGGAGTTATGTAATTCAAGAAAGCCCCACTGAGCCAACGCAGATGCTAAAATAATTCGTGTTCATAGCTCACGGATATGCGTCCTTCCTATTGAGATTGTCCTCTTTCAGGAAGGAGAAAAGCAAACAAAGGCGTTTAGAACTTGGAGGGTCTTTTTGTGGTGGGAGCCCATTGTAAAATGCACTACTCCACTAGATGCTGATTTATGTCATTGTTGAATACACAAGTATAAAACGGAGTCCCAAAACAATATTTGTTTTTAGATGAATAATTCACTCATTTTCTCTGCGTGAGCTTTTCTCATCTGAAGCACTGGCCTTTCAGATTAAATAAATTTAATGTTTCAAAAGAATATGGACATGAATATTCATAAGGACCAAAACAGTGAATATAAATAAAAGCCCTTTTATATAACATTTTATTTTATTTTTTTTATGAAGACCTTACCTTTTTTTTTCACTTCTGAGATGGTATAATTCAACGCAATTTTCCAGGACACCGTTTCTTCTACAAAGCTTACCTGTTATTGAGGGCGTGATCACTTCTTTCCCGAATTATTTCATGCATCAATATTTTCCTTTACATAAATAGAAATAAGGTAGTATCTGCCTATGGCACAGCCTGTTAGCCATGGGTTCAGCCCAGCATGGTGCCAAATGCTCAACAAAGCGTGTAAACAATTGGAAGAATGCCAAAAAGTGAAGCTGAAAAAAGATCATGCACCTTCAAATATGTGTAGCTAGTTTTTACATACAAAATATGCAGATGATTTTTAGATGTTTTTACATATAGGCCCGTGATTTAAAAGTTAAAAACACTCATACATACAACACTTACGTTATTGTATACTAGACAGGCAAGCAGCAAAAATTCTCTTACCCCCAGTCTTTAGTGGTAGGGTGAAACAGCTGGCATTTGAACAGAAAAAGAAAGATAAATAAAAACGAAGGCCATGGTTACCATTGCCCAAGAAAAAAATGGTTTAAGAAGAGCCAATGCACTGTGATATTTGATCGATTAATTGTTTTGATTGAATTGTCAGTGTGTTTCTATTTAAGTAACTCCTAAGTCCAAGTGTACTGTTTTATAACACTAGCTACCTAAGTGCTGTCTGACTTTTTCTTTGAACATGTGGGCTCAGAATAAATCCTTGATTTAATGGTAGTGTGTTGTGTAATTTGAATCTGAATACTAATGAAAGTGAAGTTAGAATAATTGCAATAGAAAGGGGTAAATATGTGATGCCATTGTCCCTGACTGATGTCTACCTGCCAAGTTAGTGGGAAGGGGATTTCTTCACCTGAGGGAGGGCTTGTATTCTTCTGGTGCACATTAAAAGGGAGCCAGGGAGAGATGAAAATGGTAACAGAGCCACTTTTGTAAAACCCTAAGCTAGAAAGTTATTTACTGCCTTCTGAAATAAATGATTAAAAAATTATCAAAAGGTACATTATTTTCTCCTAATTATGTAACTAGAAACAATAAGAAGGACGCACTTTCTGATAAACATTATTTTACCTGATTGCTTCCAAATAAACTTTCTTTCTTTGCACTTGATGAGAAAGGTAACTTTTAAGGAAAAGGGCATCCTGCTGTTGGAACGAGGTGTTTTTGCTAGGGAAGATAGATTCTCAAGGTTATTTGTGTTTTTAACAACATGAATACACCGTGTATTGAGTGAGCTTACCTCACGGTGTCCTATTAACCTGCAGGGATTATGTAGGAATGATATTCCCCTTCAGCAGAAGATCATGACGTCTTTTTATGTTGCCTTGTGACTTTGGGTGACTACTTAACCCCTCAGTACCTTGTTTTTCCCAATTGTAAACTTTAAAAAAACTTGCCAATTAAGCCTGGTTCTAAAATATTTTCAGGTAGATAAAAGATTAATTTTAAGCTGGACCATGTTTTTTTCTATATATTGAGAGATATTTGTCTAATATTTCACTTTTTCTCAGTCCTTCTGATGTTTCTAAAGACTTTATCATACAATTCAAAGAGCTTGGGAAGCCTGCACTTACTGGTAAATGGCTATGTGAGAAGCTTTCTTTACCAATTATTTTTTTAATGGGTTTACATTTTGCCTGAGTCCTTCTTTGCCAGTCACCAGTATAATTACTAATTTTCAGGTTTGTGTTACAGTAGCACCTTACTCTGACAAAAGTTGTTGTATTAGTTAGGTTTCTGCTCTGATAAATAATGCTGAATAACAAGCCCCAAATCTCAATGGCTATAGCAATACAATTTATTTCATATTTCACACTCACTAGTCTTCAGGTTGGCTGAGTTTGTCTGGTCTCTGTTCTCCTTCTCCACAAACTCAGGGGGAAGGATGGACTCCAGAATTTGGTTTAGGTCCAGATATGCTCCCTGTGTCTTTAATCCAGCACTCAGTTGAAGAGACGTGACTTTCTGGACCATAACTGTCTCAATGTGGAAAGTCAGAGCTCCAAGATGGCTGGCAAAAATGTGGATTGAGGCCTCGAAAGCCTCAGCTCTGAACCGTCAAGGTGTCACTGCCACCCGTATTCTATCACTCAATGTGAGTCACATGGCCAGGTACATGCTCAGGTGGGTGGGGAGCATACTCCACCTGCCAGATTCCATGGCCAGGTGAGGAAGGAGAAAGAACTGTGGGCAATCAGGCATTCCACCACACATTCTACATTAGGAAACCAAGGGAAATGCAAGGAAGGAGCCGTCGTGTTTTCATCCTCATGTTGGACAAGAGGACCCCCTCCAAAAGAAGTCTTTCACAATCTGAATAGGTACTGAGGGACACAGGAGTACTATGTGGGAAGAGTGCACTATTATTCCAGGCCCAAGGAACAGAGTTTGCTTTCTTCGTGAAAATGGAGATGTTAGCCCACATTCAGTCTTGTTAATTATTAGAGAAAGTTTGCAGACTTTAACTAAACAAATTAGACTTTCAGAGAGATTCTGAAGTTATGTTTGTATCAAGGTTAAAAAGCAGGTGTGGGAAATAAATGGACAGGTTTGGAAATAGGACTTCACTCTGGCAGACTTCAGAGATCTTAAGAGCAGGGACCTTGTGTTATTGATAGCAGCTAGGAAAATGCCTGTATATCGCAGAGTTAAAATCAGTACTGGTGAATACATGAATGGCAAATGGAGAGGGAAGATGACACATACAGGTATATGGATATTCACAGCAAAAGAAGGAATCAAGATTAGGGGGAGAAGAGGAGAAATGTAGCCAGAATCCACAGCCACCATCCCTCTGCCCAGTGTAAAGGCTGACGGTTCAGAACAGGTGAAAAGCTGGAGAAGACAGCCAGCTGTCTGCATTCCCTCATCCATTTAAAAAAAATTATATCCTACTATTCTTCTTCTCAAGCTTCTTAAAATGTATGACATACCTCCTACCTATTTAAAATTTAAAAAGGCACAGTGAAAGTTATTGTTTTACCTCTGATTCTATCATCAATCCCTCTAACTCTGAATAACATTTTCAGAAGAATGAAAGCTACCCAGTGATTCATGATTTCATCATTACTCTTTTGAAGCCCTGGCTTTCCATCAAAGAACATGATATGTATTCTTTTGCTTAATAATATAACATTTAAAGAAATATTTTCACATTCTATAGAGTTGATATTCTAAGCCCAAGGTAACTATGGGAAAGATAAAATCTATGATATAATATAGTCATCAACACATTCCTGAGCTTTTATCTTGAACTATGATCATAAAAGGTTTTATTGAATAATATTGATAAAGTCAATTTCCAAGGATTTCCAAGTACAATTTTCAAAGTAAGAAAGATGGCATTCTGCTGAAAATGGTCAGGTGTTGAATAAGAGATATTTTTGGTGACACAAATGGACACTTTGGTTACCTTTTCTGAAACAAGAGTTCTCCATCAGGAAAATGGAAGCAGCAGAATAGGGTAATGATGACACAGAGAATGTCTGAAAAAGGCCAGAGTCTCATGTCCTCTGTAATTGTTGGTGTGGTCCTTTTTCTTAAGTCAAAATGAAATTTAAAGGAAATATATATTGATTCAATGGTTTTTATTTTTAAATCAACTTGGAGGTGTCAAGAAATAGAAAGTAGTAACCAAGTCAAAAGATGCATAATTATTCTTCCTCATCCACTGATTCATTGATTTAGTCAACGTTTATTTAGCACAAGACTTTGAATAGAACTGCAAGGCAGAGCTGAATGCATTATCCTTGTCCTATTTATCTGGTTGGAATATTGGAAACTCCCCTGCAGTGATTGTCACTATAGAAAGAGTGACTGATCACAGGACTCGCAACCCTTTAGAGCAGTGTGGGTCACAGGCATAGCCCCTGGGAAGCGGGGTTAGCACAAAGTCTGATTCAGTCAATTTAGGGTGGGGTCCAAGAGAGTATATTCCTAACACGCTCCCAGATGCGGCTAGGCACGGGACCCACCACCGTACTTGGTGTTGCAAAGTTCTTGAGCTCCACAAAATCAAATAGGATGCAGGGTCATTGTCATTCTAGGAAATCATGGGAAGTGCTGAGGATGCTGGCACCTCCCACTCTCTCAAAAAAACTGGAGAGAAAAGTACAGATGGTGCATCTCTCCAGGTAAAAGTCATGGGACCCAGGTTTACAAATGTAGAGAACATGCAGTGGACACAAAGGAGTTGATTTAATTTTCACTACTTATTCTAAGGTGGTTTTACTTATAGAGCACATAGGTCTTCTAATAAAGAATATGATATGACGAGTTATAATACTCTGCTTTGTTACGAGAGAGGTTAAGGTGAGCAGGGATAAAATGACTGCCATCAAGGTGCTGCCTGAGGTACTATGGAATTAATGCATGTGTGCAGCTCCTGACACATGCCCTGGACTTCCACGCTGCTGAGAACATGCTTCTGGTCAGTCAGCCTCCTTGAGGCTTCCTTGATCATAACTTTCAAGTGTTATTACACCTGAAGTGTTTCTTCCTTCTTTCAGCAAATCTTTGTTGAGTTTTTTTAGGTGCTGGGTAGAATTCACAAATGCAGGGACCCATCCCGACAGGGTCCTTGCTGCATAGAGCCTGCATGTGTATGGGGAAAGACAGAAGACAAAAAGTTTCAAAAATATTTAAAAATTTTAAAAATATAAAAATAAACATTCTATTTGCAATAATGATATAAAGAATGTAGTGTGGTTTCTGAGAAAGAAAATAGGGGATATTTGAACTAGGGAGATCAGGGGGATTCTCTCTGGGGAGGTGACAGCTGAATGGTAAGGCTTGAATGACAAGAAACAGCCAGCCAAGGAAGGATTTGGGAAAAACTTTGGGGCAGAAAAAGAACCAGCGCAAAATTGTGAGGTTGCTCAGAGAACAACAGGAGGGCTGGTGCGGAGGGAGCATGAATGTGGTGGCGATGGGAGTTGGTAGGATACGAGACTGGAAATAACACTAGGACCAGATCATCAGAGACCCTTACTGGCATTATGAGGACTTTGAATTTATCCTAAGTGTTACAGAAAATCATTGGAGGGGCCAGGTACAGTGGCTCATGCCTGTAATCCCAGCACTTTGGGAGGCCGAGGTGGGTGGATCACTTGACACCACATAGCGTGGACAACATGGTGAAACCCTGTCTCTACTAAACATATAAACATTAGCCAGGTGTGGTGGCACACACCTGTAATCCCAGATTTTGGGAGGCTGAGGCAGGAGAATCACTTGAACCTGGGAAGTGGAGGTTGTAGTGAAGCCAGATTGCACCAGTGTACTCCAGCCTGGGTGACAGAGCAAGACTTGTCTGACAAAAGAAAACATAGAAAGAAAGAAAACCATTGAAGGGCTATAAACAGAGGATGATTAATGTTATCAGATTTAACTTTTTAACATATTGCTTTGACTTCTGTGTGGAAAATTCACTCTAGGGAACACTGGTAAGAGAAGCCATTTGGATGCTGTTGCAGGAATCTGGGATGATCGCGTGGTTGAGATGATGTTGCAGTCACAGGCAGGAGGGAGTACATGGGTTCTGAATGTTTTTGTAGGGATGGAAAGAATGAGGAAGAGAAAAACTATTGTATCAAGAGTAGTTCCGAGGTTTGGAGACTAGGAGTTTTATTAAAAGCGACGGGAGAGACTATAAGAAGGACAGAGATTTGTTGGCATTGGGGTTTAAAATCTCCCTTGTGAAAATTGCATCCACATACTCCAGGCCTGTTTTGATCACACAGAGTCTCCGTGTCATGTTTTCCTTAATATTTCCAAATATTAAGAACAATTTGGCTATAAGGTCTGTGTAATCCACTGTGGTATATGAACATGAGAATAGGAGTAAGATGTTAGAGCTGAGCCAGTGGAGCTCAGCCTGCAGTCCCATGTGAAGCTTCTGAAGCCTGGGGAAGCCAGAGTGATTGAAAAGGGAATGGAATCTAAGAGACCTGTAGAAGCATCTGGAAGCATTGAGACCTAAACTGTTGCTGAATTCTGGGCCAGAGATATCAGACTGGAGAAATGACAGACCTTTTGTCTTGATTTTATACTTGTGGGTCAGCCTGGGTCTTTGACATGGGAAGAGGTGGTTTCTCAACTGAACCAGAGCTGGGATGGGCTGGAATTTCAGGGGGAAGAATATATGGAAAATACATGTACACACACACACACACGCGTGTACACACACACACACACGTGTGCGCACACACACACATATACTTGGATCTGGGGAGAGAGGAGAAGGGAAGAGAAGTTAAACTTGAGAAGTAGGATAATCATAAAGAGATACTCAAAGAATCTCTAATACTGACAGTTTAGCATGAGACATTGAGATGGATTAGGTTCCTCCAATTAAGTAGACGACACCTTTACATAGTTTGTGATATTTATATACAAATGTATTCCTGACTCAGAGTAATCCTTATGTGAAGTATGATCAAGGAACAAGACAAGAAAATAATTATCTAGGTAAAAACATATTTGTTATTTTGCAGATTTTGTTATCGAAAACATTAAAGTACATTTCCACAATACAGCTTTATGGCTATGTTTTCAGAAAGTTTAAAAAAATGTTCTAATCAGTAAAAGGTATCAAAGTCATCAATATTCTCAAAATCATTAATTCTTTGAGAGATAGATGATGTCCGATGACAAAACTTTAATTTGGAACTTACCATTAAGAATGCTCAATTAGCTTAATATGTTCCAGATTTCTATCTTTCCTTGGACAATTTTTACTAAATGTTGGCATTTCTAATTGTATTCTGCAACAACGAGATACAATGTGTAAGAATTATACCCTGGTACTATTGTTGGAAGGTATAATTCCTATAATTTTTGGTAAAATCTGTCTTTGAAAATTAAGTTACTACTGTAAACACTACGGTATTTCTAATTTCTTAGATTTTTTGGAGAGAAAAATGATTTGAGTTGCTCTGCTTTTTGTTATAAAATACATTATTCTCACTGAGATGTTATTTCCTTTGATGTTACTAGCATAACAAAAATAGGAAATATTTCTCTGATGGTGTGTTCTCCACAGAACCACTGTGCTTTCCATAGCTAATCCTGATTAGCTTGCTGATTCTGCTTGCTGATGCATTCCAGAGGGGAATGCAACAAATGGCAATACTCCGTTCATATAATAGAGTTGAGAGTCTTTGAAAGAGCAAACCAGAAGCTTCATCTTTAAAGCTCTGATTGGCATGTTCGAGAACATTTTTGCTTGTTATTGCACCCTAAAATACTGAACTACACTGTGAAAGATCATTGTCCTTGAAGCAGAGACAGAGTGGTACCCTGACAGACCTGACGTGTGTGTAATCCAGTTAGGACCAATCCATGAGCCTGTTCTACCTTTGCTTAAGCTGTATCTCAACTCTTCTCCATTTTCAAAGTAATTATATATCCAAAAATTAAAAAAAGATTTTTCCTATCAAATTAATTTGGATTTATAAATTATAAGTCGCCTTGATATTTTAGACACTTGCCTTAAATCTCTGACTCAGGAATGGAACATGGAATGTGAAGTGGGCAGAAAATATTTGAGATCTAAACCCCAGTTTGATTATAGCATAAACCTGATGTTATTGGTTGGATTATGTTCTCCAAGAAAGATATATTGAAGTGCTCACCTGAAGTGCTTGTGAATCGGACCTTATTTGAAAATAGGGTCTTTGCAGATGTCATCAAGTTAAGATGAGGTCATACTGGATTTAGAGTCAGTCCCAAATCCGATGACTGAGGGAAATTTGGAAAGACACATGGAGAAGAGAATGCCGTGTGAAGGCACAGACACTTGGGAGCAAGGCCATGTAAGATGGCAGTAGAGATTGGAGTGATCCATCCACAAGCCAGAGGTTGCTCAGGATTGCTAGGTGCTACCAGAATCTGCAGTAGGTTCTTCCTCAGAACCTCCAGGATGAACCAACCCTACCTACACCTTGATTTTAAAGTTTTGGCCTCCCAACTGTGAAAGAAAAAGTTTTTGTTGTTTAAAGCTACCTACTTTATGGTAATTTGTTACAGCAGCCTCAAGAAGCGAATGCTCTTGACACATGATCTGAAGAAGCCATGAAATCTTCGGAGCAGTTCGTCTTCCAAGTACTGTGCTTTCTGCAGCCTGCCTTTGAAGACTTGGATTAAATGTTCCTTCCACTCCACCTCTGTTTGACTGCACAATTCTGACACTGTATTTAAAAAAATTCAGCTCTGAATCTCATTAGCTCAAGGAGCTCTTACTGCTCTCTCACCCAGAGGGTTAGATCTGCCCTCCAGATAGAAGATGGGCTTGAGCTTGCTTCTGCAAAGAGCTTTCTTCATGAAAAAGTGGTGACAGTGTTCATGTTCTCCTTGCCTAGTGAGTTTTCATTGTATTAAACTCTTTAAAACTGGCCTTCTTTGGAAGAGCTTATATTTTGGGGGAGGCAGGAACAGATGTACTGAATCAAGAGATTGGAGTGGGGGATTTGCAAGGGTCCAGCTTCTCTGGGCTGAGAACAGGGTCTGCCTGAACTGAGGCTGCTCCTGATTTGACTCACGATCTGCTATTGCCTGCCACAGGCATCTGACAAATGTCTGTTCACTTGAGTGTTTCAGTGTAATTGATCTACTAAATAGAGAAATGATCATTTGAAAATTAACATGTCTATAGCTAATGGCAAGTCCAGTTGGACCAAGGAGGATATTGGAATGTTTTTAGAGATGCATTTGGTGAATAGATGCTAATGAGGCAATTATGGCTTGGGTCATATTAGGATGTATAATAGTTTTTCCTGCAGACAGCAAATATTCATGAATCGTCTACCATATGTGAGGTATTGTCCTGGGCATTGGGGTCTTGGCTATGAGTGAATCAAGTTCCTGGTTTTGTGCTTACCATGTCAGGGGAGAAAAGTAACAAATAAATGAGGACTATAAATGCTCTGAATAAGTATCGCCAATGAAGAGGACTAGATGGTGCAGGTGGAGGCAGGGGAGGATTTCCCATTCAGTGCAGGTGGTCTGGGGTAAGCTACAGGGGGTTTTCATCCAAAGAAGAAGCACATTGGACGTGTGCATTCAGAATCATGAAGCTGGCAGTATAATGCTAGCTAAATTAGAGAAAGGATGATGTTGGAACAAGGAAGAACTGAAGGAGTGTTACCGCACCATTTAGACAAGGGTGCCCATCCTGCCAGGGGTGAGAGCATCGGTGGCAATAGAGTCAATGATGGTGCACCCACTTCCATGGAATATTTTGCAGTTAGTAAAAAGTAAATAATGTATTTGTGATTATAGATCTGGAAAGATTCCCATGATATATAGTCAACTGAAAAAATGCAAATTGCAGAGTATTATATATAAAAGCACCCAATTTTTATAAATATGACATCAATAAGACCTCCCATGAGTGCGTGTGTGTGTGTGTTTCTATAACCTTGGTATCAGTCAGGACCAGCTGAACTGTGCTTAGGATTTCAGGGCTTAATATCATAAAGGGTTGTCAATCACTCACATGAACGTAAGTGTGTGTGGGTCAGCTGAGAAACTGTACTGCTCATGTGGGGACCCAGACTGGGGGAAGCTTCAGCTCCATGTTTCCATGGTTGCCAGGGATGGAGGAGGACATGGCCAATTGTGCATGAGCTTTTAAAGTTTCCACTAGCCCCTCACCCAACTGAAATGACAATGGTGAAGTGCAATTATACTACATGCCCAGAAGGAAGAAAGCAACAGTTATTTGTAAAGAGTCCTGATGGTTACCCAAGGTTTGGAGAAAGGCATGGAGTAGACACGAAGGAGGAAGGGTACACACTCTGTTTCCCTTGTTTGGCAGCAGGACAAAGAGGGAAAGAGTATAGAAGAGTATTTCCTAACAAACAGAAATGCCAGGAACCAGCTCAATGAGATCAGGACATAGAGAAGCAGACAGACAGAGACAACCTATGGTCTGGAATCTTAAATGAGAAGACCCTGTTTTTGAATGTGGGTGTGAGGAGAGAATTTTCAAAGGTGACTTTCAAGGACTTGCACCTGGGTTATTGGAGGCACAGACGTCATGGGCAGACTTGAGTTATCCTGCAAGAGAAACAGGTTTAAGAACATAAAGAAGCTCTTGGTTGATTTGAAACTTGTGGAGCTTGAGATGCAAGTAGAAGATGTGTAGGAAGCTAGGCATGTCTTGAAAAGGCAACTGCAGAGCTGGAGTTAAGAGGCAGACTTGAAGCTGTTTTATTGGAATGAGTGCTGATGCTTCAGCTATTGTGCAAACTTGGGGTTTCTGCACAAGATCACAGGAATCAGAGCCACGGCTCCTCCCTCTTTAGCCTCTGGACAGAGGCACATCTAAGGGGACTCTCAGCCATGGAAATGTCCCCATGGAAACCCAAGAGATAGTATTCGACTTTCTGGAGATATTTACCCACACATTCTTTACATGTGCCAAATCCATTTTAGTTTTACATATGGCCCTATTTGAAGTTGCATTGGAAAGCAGGCTTAAAAAAATGAGAACTCTTTGGGATTAATAAGGAGTGAAGAACGTTCTCCCTGTGGGATTTGAAATTGCAGTTGACTTTCTTCCCCCTGTCCCGCCTGCTGAATGCTCCCCACTGAATGCACCACTAGCCCAACTCCTGAAATGCTGCCACAGAAACCTCTGCTTTGATTTAATGCAATTTGCACAGTTGACCCTTGAAAATTAATTTGTCATCTCATAATGAATACCAAACGGGCTTCTGTATTCAGAAGATCTATTTTCCATTTGGTTATTGTGGATAAGCCTTCCACAGACTTCCATGTCAAGGCTCAAAATGTTTACAGAAGTATATTTTAATTTAATGGAGATGGCATTAGAATTTTAAAGTTATCAGAAATTAAGCTACTCAAAAGTTATGATAATTTTAAAGCAATGTTAAAGATCTTTGCATTAGAAGCAAATATGTAATCATAAAAGATCTATTTTGTAGTTGTCAATTCTGGTACCTCAAGTTATTCGTTTAATATCTGTTATGGGATCTATAATTTTACATAAATGTTATGTGTAGAAAAAACAATATCTTCATTAAACAGACTTTCTGTATACTGAGAGGACAATACAGAGATTCCAAAGTAAATTTCATTTGCTCAGTAAGCCATAAGTGCACAACAATTCGTTTTCCCATGCCTAAAGAAACTTTTCTCAGTGGTTCTCAGCCAGATTCTCTGGAGACCTGGGAAGGGGTCTGCACAGCATGCACCCAGTGAGTGCTGGTGCTAGCTATTAGTGGTTTTGGAAGATGACTTTGGGGCTAGAACTCCTTCTGCATGTTCCTTACTTGGGAAGCTGAAGTGAGGGAGGTGCCCCAGCCTGCCTGTGTAGATAGAGCACTGCTTACTACAAGTTCCTCCAAAGGCATCCCTGATGTCTTTGCATTTTTATACACAAATGATCTAAGACAATAGTTTTTGCCTTGGTTTCACATCCCAAATATGGAATGGAACAAGTGGAATGTGTATGATTTTAAATAATAATGCTTTGCTGAAAAAACCTTTATTTTTAAAGAGGTGAAAGAAAAAAATATTTACCAGAAATAAAAATATTGCTATGGCAATGTGTTCCCCCACAGTTTTTGGCCTGAGGGCCCTTTTAAATATAGATTGAATGGGAGGAGACGGGGGCATGGAGCAGATGGTCCATGCCCAATCTGGGCTTCCCGATGAGGATTCCGGGTCATTTTTCCCACTCACAGTGGGTTTCTCTTTGGCTGTCATCCCGAGACGGCTGGACTCACAAGAATTAGAGAAGGTGGTTCAGAGTCCACCCCGCCATCTCCTCAGAGTGAGGCCTCGTGCCATTCTCTCCAGACGCAGACTGTGAGATGACAGTGGCATGCATGACTGTCTCTTCTGCTGGCCCAGGAGAGCCTGGGCTCTGTCCTGCACCCTCCTCCTCCAGATCCGGTCTGCATCTGCAGGAGCTTCACACAGGCTTGCAGAATGAATGTTCAGGTCAGATTACCCGAACTAGCATTCATTCAGCAAGCTTGCTCCAAAAAGCTTGCAGTGCCAAATCAAAGAGTGCCTTTTCAGGACTGTATTTATTTTTAGGCTGTATCTCCTTAATCTCTCCTGTGCTCCTTTGTGTATGACAATTATGCAAATACAGCTGATCTGACACCACCCTGGAATAGTGAAGTGGTGACAGATGGTTCTTTTCAGGTTGTAATATGTGGTGCAGTTTCCCAGGAGGGAAGAAGCCTGGTGTTCTCCCAGGCTTCCATCTCCGTCAGGAGCCCAGCCCATTGCCCACGTGCTTCTCATGAGCTCACCTCCAGACTCCGTATCAGAAGCACTGGCATGACTGCACCACGTCCTTCCAGCTGTGCGGCGCTTGAGCATCCCCTTCAGGTGACACAGGTCACACTGTGAAAGTGGGGCGCACTTCCCTTAGCTTCCCTTCGGCTTGGAGTCAAGAGCTGTCTGGGAAGCTGGCCACATGTCCTTTCCCCCCATTTCGCTGACCTCAGTCCCTTCCAACTGGATGGTTCACCTTTCATCCTTTTTGATGTTCTTCTGTCTCTGCTTGTTTGTAATAAGAATGATCTATTTATTACCTACTAAATCATTTACTTTTTCATGCCAAACGTTTCTCTGAGAGGTTTCATGTAGATTGTTTTGATGGAGCTGGAATTCACACAACATAAATTACCCAATTTAAGGTGATATTCTCAATGTCGTGCAACCGACACCTCACCTAGTTTCAGAGAATTTTTCATCATCTGCACCTACTCAGCAGCTACTCTCCTTTCCCCGCCCAGTCCCCGCCCCCCAGAGCCTGGCAACATCCGATGTACTTTCCACCTCTGTGGGTTTACTTACCCTGGCGATTTCATGTAAATGGAATCATATACTAGGAGGTTTTTTGCCCAGATTTTGTTCACTTAGCGTGTTTTTGAGGTTCCTCTGCATGGTAGCCTGCATTGGCACTTTATTCCATGTTAAGGCTGAATAATATTCTGATGTTTATTCACCCTGTAATGATTTCTGTTTCCACCTTGGGTTACTTGGGAAATGCTATTATGAAATGGGTGCACACGTGTCTGTTTGAGTGCCTGTTTTCAATTCTTTTGGTGATATACACAGGAGTAAAACTGCTGTGTGTGTTTAACTGCTAGAGGAATTGCCACACTGAGTTCCACAGCAGCTCAGCCATCCACAGGCCTGTTTATTTTGTTGGTTACATATGCGTGCTCTCGGCATCTGCTTTCCTCCGATGACGCCTGTCCCTCCTCCATGGGTCCCCTTTGGCAGCTTGGAAGACGACTTCAAGAACCCTCTACGCATGTTCTAAAGCACAGATACAAAACCCTGATAGTTTAGGATTAGCTTTGCATCCATACTCATGCAGTGGTTTGGATACCAAAATGAAGTCCCAAAATTTTGAAAAGAAGCTTTTCTCCATCACAATGATTAGTTTGTTATTGTACTCCAGTGAACTTACTTGCATAGACTACCCTATTTCATTCATAGATTATTTCTTAAATGAGCATTTCTCATGCTGTTCTATGCAGCCTTTAATGGTATGGAAACTGGAGGCTCCTAGAAACCAGAATATTTGGTGACTCTCAGTGTTCTTCTTCCATTCCCTTAGGTATCATTCTTCCTCTTCATCATCTTCGTGGTGTACACTATGCTGCCCTTCAACATGCGAGATGCCATCATTGCCAGTGTCCTCACCTCCTCCTCCCACACCATCGTGCTTAGCATCTGCCTGTCTGCGACGCCGGGGGGCAAGGAGCACCTCGTCTGGCAGGTGAGTGAACCTCCACATCCGCGGAGAACGACTGTCCACATCCCGCCAGGGGGTGAAGCAGGTGCTGTTGGCCCATTCAGGGTGTGTCTGTAGTGTGGTACTAGCAGCTGCTCTCTTTCTGCCCCTTGAGGCTGACTCCCAATAACACTGAGGAGACAGCCCACTGCCATTGGTGGGATCCAGTCACTTTGCAATTAGCATCCCCTTTCACGGTACTTTCATTACCATGAAAGAAATGTTAGCAGGAAAGCTGGATGTGACAATTCTGCTTTACCAATTGCTGAATGGTGGCGTGATTTTGATGAACAAAAGGTGTTCTTGTTACACGTTATAATTCAGCACTCATTTTTTTAGTGAAATAACGTTTATGGTTAATTTCATACTTTGTTCCCACCACTCTCTACCTTGATATTCAAAACCCTCTCTTTACAAAGATAAAAATTTTCTTCATTTTAAAATGTTCTAGCAGGTCTGTGAGCATTCAAAAATAAAATAATTCTTTAAAATGCTACAACAGCAAATTATGCCTTACTAATAAATGACATTTCAAAGAAGTCATTCTATTTAATTGGTTAACAAGCTTTTTAAAAGCTATCTGATTTCTGGTTATGTACACATATAAACACAAGGGTCAGTGATCTGGAGCAATTCCTAATATTCTCTGTTTTGCCTGTTAAAAACATGTTTAATTTGCTCTGTGGGGATCAACTGCAGCAAACATAGCTGTGGCATAAAATGCAGTCGAGCTGAGAAAATTGCAATCGTGACAGCGCTGTGTCATTCTAAAGGAACTTTCAACATGGGTCGCCTCAGCCCTGCTGGGTCTGAGAAACCAGTTTTTTGTTCACTTGATGTGCTATTTCATTTGGAAACTTGAGGTGGAAGTGGAAGCTCACTCTTGGGTCTATAGTAGTCTCTGTTAGTTGGAACGCTTCCGGGGATCCCTTTTCTCAATACTTATCTCCTGCTGCTTGTAACATCACATTCATTAAGAGTAGCCAGGAAAACCTGCATTCATTAAGCATCATGTGTTCATACTGAGTGTAAAGGCACTGGCCTCTAATTTTACACAGCAGGCTAGAGTTTCACCCTGGCTCATTTGGCTATTACTAAAAAGTGCCCACTCCCAGGAAGAGAAGGAAGGCCATATGGTTCCTCTCTATTGCCTTTGACACATGCTAGTAACCTGCACCACCTGAGACACAGAGGCCAGCCAGTAACTTCGTCCTCAAATGAGAGAACAAAGGTGGGTGTTTTATGTTTATTTTAAAACATGTAAAGGATGAATAAAGTTGGTACGTATTCAAGGTATGCAGCATTGTGATTTGCTATATTTATACATTGTGTAAGGGCTGTCACATTCAAATTAATGAACACATCCAGCGCCACCCATGCTGTATGTTACATCCCCAAGACTTGTTCATCCTATCACAGAAAGGGTGCATCCTTTGACCAACTTTTCCTGATTCCCTGCAACCACCCTTCTACTTAAAAGAACAATCCAGTCATGCCTGGGAAGAAGTACAAGACACACTCCTGTGTATACAATCTCTACCCTAGCCCTCACTTCCTGCTTCTGCACTTCAGAGCCTCTCCTGAGGATATCTGTGGGGCATTTCTCTTTTCTCCTGCAAATTCCACTCTTCCATCTTCTCATTTATTTGAGCTGGTAAGCTCAACATTAGGTATTCACGTATGGGTTAGGGTGGTGGGCTTATTTTTTGCAGGAGAATGAGAAAACAATTTGCTCAGCCACTTTACATTCTTAAAATAACTGTGTAAAGTCCCCTTTCACATGAGCAGTAAGACACTCAAACATGTCATGGCTCATAGCACCTACACTGTTTAGGGTACCCTGGGACACATCCCTTGAACATCTTACACTTATCTTTTCTGCTCTTTCATGAATAAATGAAGTGTCTGCTGGTACAGATGTAATAGGACACACGATATTTCAGAAGAAGAGGTTTTAGTACCTGTCTGTAAGAATCAAATAGGGTTAAAAAAAAAAAGGGAAAATGAAGGTCTGCATTAAGAACTTTATGTATTGTAGGTCATTGAATACTGTATTCTTTATCGAGTTGTTTTTTTAAAGCATTTTTTATTTTCCTGCCTTGGTTAGAAAAAATGGGAAAGATGGAATCTTAAATTTTTATTTACTCAATTTCAAAAACTGACAAAGAAAAATACTCCTTATCAGCAAACAGCCAGAAATGGGATAATTCTAGAATTGCGCAGAGAATAAAAATGCTTCACTCCATAATATTTTATAAAGGAATAAGACCCAGGAGAACAGAATACGATGAATTCCATTTCCCATTTTTTTCAGAAACAGTTTCACAGTAATTCCAAGAGCTGGGAAAGGTGGAACATGTGAACAGATTTAAAATGGGAGATTTATAGGTAAACGTCACAGTAATGAAGAAAGGTGCTTTCGGTACCCCTGGCCACTGTTGGAAATATAACCTAAAAATACCACTGGTTTGAAGTTCTAGAAAAACACTTTATTGAATTCTTTTTACACATGGTGTATATAAATTAGAATTTTACAAATTGGTGGTTGTATTGCTGTAGTGTAATTGTTTAATGCAACACTACGTAAAATAAAGGATACTGGCCTGATATGAAGAAAGAAGCTGCCCACAAATGATAGTCAGCATCACCCTGCCTTTGAAGCCATTAAAGGATGGTGCATTTTGTTTAGTACAAATTTATATTAAGAAGTTATTCTTTCATTTTATTCCTTTGAACATTGGCAGTCCACAGATAGCACGTAGAACCTATCTGTTAATCAAATATATATAAAAATAAAGTTTAACTTCCTTGTAGTTCCATAAACAACCTTCTCCACCAGTTCTAAGCAGTAGTTCACATCTGTTCCCTGGGTCCCCTGCTCTGTCCTGACTCATCCCAGTCACCTGGTCCGGTCACCTGCTTTCACCCCTGGTTACCTGCTCTGACCTGTCCTGTAACCATCTGTCCTGCCACTGCAGCTCATACCTCTGTTCTCTCTTAAAAAAAAAAAAATCAAAATATCCACTTAAGACAAATCCATATACTCCTTCCCTGCCACATAAGAGAGTTCACTGTCTTCAGGAAATTCATTTTTCCAGCATTTCCCTTAAAGTAGAAGGCATTCTCAGGCTATGATATATCACCTAATTAAAGAAATTTAGGTAATAACTGAAAATTATGGATGGTATTCCTTAATTTTCAACCTGAGGTGTAATCACTAATATACTTTGTAACTTTTATTTTGAAACAATAATAGACTTACCAATAAGTTGCAAATAGAGTACAGAGAATTATTTTTTCTAAACCGTTTAAAGATAAGTTGCCATTCTGATACCCCATCACCCTAATGCTTTAGTGTGTATTTCCAATGGTACTATTCTCCTACGTAACCACAGGACACCTGCCAACACTGGGAAGTCCACATTGCTCTGTGACTGCCATATGATGCCCGGACCCCATTCAAGTTCCTCTAGCTTTCCCAGTAATGTCTTTCATTATAAAAGGACCCTGCTCAGAAGCATGGCATGACACATGGCAATGTGTTCCCCCATCTCTTTGGTCTTCTACAGGATGGAACAATCCACTAGTGGCTCTTTGGCCCTATGGTCCTAATACGTTTAAAGATGGAAGGACCATTACTTTGTAATATGTCTTTCAACTTGAGTGGAATTGATGCTTCCTCATGAATAGATTCAGCCTCTGCATCTTTGGCAAGAATCACAGAGCGATGGTGGGTGCGTCCTCCTGGAGTGCAATCCAGGCTGCATTACTTCTCTTTGTCTTTATACCTACGGTGTTCACTTGTATTATGGCTGGGTCCATACAACTCTTTCACCTAGAAATTACTCTTTTCCTCTTTATAATTAAGACATTTTGTAGAAAGGCACTTTGGAATTAGGCCTATATCTTGTTTCAATGTATGTATTTATTTACTTATTTACTTATATCTATACAGTCTTGTATTTTCCCATCTTATTCAATAGATTATATACCATTACCGTTGCTATTTTTTTTAAGAGACAGAGTCTTGCTCTGTCACCCAGGCTGGAATGCAGTGGCACAATCTTGGCTCACTGCAACCTCCTCCTCCCAAGTTCAAGCAATTCTCCTGCCTCAGCCCTCCAAGTAGCTGGGACTACAGGCACACGCCACCACTCCTGGCTGATTTTTTTTTTTAGTATTTTAGTAGAAATGGAGTTTCACCATGTTGCCCAGGCTCGTCTTGAACTCCTGAGCTCAGGCAATCTGCCTGCCTTGACCTCCCAAAGTGCCAGGATTACAGGCGTGAGCCACTGCACCCAACCACCACCACAATTTATTTTGATGCCCACATTGTCTCTGATTTGTCTGGTGGGCACCTCTTCAAGCAGGCCTGTGTGTCCTCTTGATACATTCCCACCATTCTTGGAGCCCTTTCTTGCTTTCTGGTGGAACAAGATCTTTCTGGCCAATCTTATTCCTCCTGGCTCCAGCTCTAAACCTAAAAGCAGCCCTCTTTGATAAGAGAATCAGGAACCCTGATTTTTATTTGTTTTTTGTAAACAGCATTTAGAGGCACAATCTAGGCATTAGGTGTTGGGTGTCACTGCACCAGGGTGAGGCCCGCACACATTTATATCTACATTATGTGTGTGTGCACGTGCATGTGTATGTGCATGTGCCCAGGTGTGTGTGTGTTATATATACTAATAGTCATGACTTCACAAGGATATTTTCATTTTCAAGCCACTGTAGGTTTCACTGCAGTTTTCACCTTTTCAATTGTAACTCACTTGACCAACAGTGAAAACTATCTAGCTCCCATGATTTATGATAGATTTCCTTTATTGGACCAATTGGTGTCTGTAACCAGCCTCCTGTTTCTACTGCCATCCCCTCCTCACGTGCAGATGCCTCTTTTCTTGGTTCATGCGCTGATCCTTGCACCCAGTTTGTCCCCTGCAAGCATGTACCCTCCCCTGTCCAGGTTCTGATACCCCTTGCATGTGTGGCTAACCCTCACTTGGGGTCCCCTCCACTGTCCCAGCTCTGACACCCAGACCTATGGGGTGCCCTGCGCCTAGGTGTCCCTCCTCTGCCCAAGTCCTGATACCCATATCTGCAGGGCTACCCCATGCCTAGATGTCCCCTCCTCTGGCCAAGCCCTGGCACCCACGCCTGTGGGGCTGCCCTGTGCCTACATGTCCCTCCATTGCTCAGGCTCTGTCCCCCTGCAGTTGGCTTTCCCATTCTGGCATGTCTCACACCCAGCTTTGTCACCTTTGGATGAATTTGGCCTTCCCCGTCCACTACTGGTGCAGATACTTCCTTACGGGACCTTGTCTGATGGCTTCAGGGCTGAATCATGCAGGAAGCAAGGAGAAGGAGGAGAAGAAAAGGGAAGGCTGGGAAGGGAAGCATGTGGTGAAGTTAGTTCACAAGTACAAAAAAGCAGGTAGAGAGAAGGATAAGTTCTAGTATTTGATAGTACTAGGGAAATTATAGTTTACAACAATGAATTATATATTTCAAAATAGTTAGAAAGGAGAATTGTAATGCTTCTAAGACAAAGGAAGGAGAAATGTCTGAGGTGAGAGCTCCCTGAAGTACCCTGATTTGATCATTACACCTTGTAAACAAATATCAAAATAGCATATGTACCCCCAAAATATGTACAACTGTTATATATCAATAAAGAAAAAAGAAGGGAGAAAAGGTGGGACAAGAAACAGGACTAATACATTTCTGAACATAGCTTATTAGTGAAAGAGGAAGAGATATTTTTCAGTCATGCTCAGATTTATTTCATACTGTTCTATGCAAGTTTTTTAAATCATTGTTTTCTCTTTGTTATCATAACTGAATTTCAAAGAAACAGTTTTCTGGAATCTGGGATTATGAAGACATACTGGAATCCCTTAACGATGAAGGGAAGAAAATATTTAAATATCAGAAAACGTAAAGAGAAGCAGTTTTATATTATCTATCTAAGAAGAATGTATCATTTCTGTATGATAAATTTAGTGTAAACACCAGAAGCCCTTAGCAATTCGTGTTTAACTTGAAAATAATAATTTTGCTTATATCTTAGGATAACATGCATTTGACTGGATGTTCCATGAGAGCAGCAAGGAGTCTTTTTTGCTTACTGTCATATCAAGGCAAAGGGAAATCAAGACTAGGGAAAGAAGATAAGAAACATTCCCCTCCACCCACCTCATGCTATGGTGGCTGCCTCCTGCCTCAACTCTCAGAGGAGATCCGAGGCTGGGATCATGCCTTCCCGCCAGGCTCATGGGTCCAGAGGTCAGGAGCCATGGTCCCGCCTGATGCATGTGCTTGTTTAATGCTTATTTCATCATAAAGATGCATCATGTCTGTTCCTCCTCTGCTGTGCTTTTGTAGGTTAGTATCACTGTTGGCATAATCATGAGCCAACCCCAAGGATTTTCTGTATATTCCTATTTATACATCATGATTGCACTTTGTATTTGAAATTCACTTTTCTTACATTTTGATTTCCTTGGTATTCATAGCACGTTCTGAATTTTCATTTCATATATCTTTTATTTTCCCTTGAGAAAGAGGGCAATTTGAATATAGATTTACTTAAGCAAGCCAGTTATGGGAGAATCCATATTTATTAAAGAAGCAAAGCTAAGGAGTGCTTATTGATTTTATAACAGGATTACTTATATGTTAGAGAAATTTTATAGGAGTCTTTTACACTGTGGATCTCTAATATATTTAAGTTGTGATACAATTTGAAAAATTTTAGATTGCACCTAATGCAGTAAATCATCTATGCCAAGTGTGTCATCAGTAGCACTGTGGATTTGTTACATAAATGAGCCTTTTTAAGTATAATTCAGGAAGTCTATATTGGAGTCTGGAATTAAATTGCATTTAGGGTCTAATCTGAGAAGCTCAAAGGAAAAACAGCAGGTTACCAGCTGCCCGGTTTCTGGCTGTGGGAGAGACTAATTGTTAGGAATTTGGATCTCTGTTCTGACTGTTTGGTCTTCAGGGAAGCATAGGGTATTATTTTTTTCTGCAGGAAAAAAGGAGACTATATCATTGCCCATTTTGTATAACATGAAGCTATTGATTGAGTAGACTCCATCTCAGGTTTAGCAAGACATTGCTTACCTGTTTCAAAGGCATTATCATTGGAAGGAAGCTAAAAATAGGAAAGTGCCTAATGTAACTAAATGCTAAAGCAAATCTCAACACATTTCTCATCCCTGCCATCCCTTTCTTCCTTTCTCCTGCCTGATCCCTCCTCAGGCCTGACACCTATACCTAGGGACGGTTTTGCTAGGGCCAGTGAACAAAACACCAGCGTTAACATTTAATGCAGAACATCAGACTTTTAAAATGCACTGGCAACTTCTAGAACAAAAATACAAGAAAGTTACAGACATAGAACTTTCATGTTGGTAACTAACAATTTGACTGTAATGGTAGGATGAGACCTAGGTTGATTTTCAGGCATTTTGGAGCTGTTTTGTGGAGGGCGTTGTGGGAAGAGAGGTTAAAGAACCCCTATAATAACATGAGTTTATCTTGGAGATTTGATCAGAGGAGGATTAAAAAATAATTTCTTTAAAAATAAAAATGACAATCATCCATTAACCATCTCTATCCTCTTGATTCTGTCATCTGTACCCTGTATTCTCTGGTTATTCTAAACAATGGATTTATGTCGAATATACTATAAATTGGTTAAATGTTGGCTAGAGGCACCACTCGCTAATGTTTCACTTGGCGTCTTGGTGATTTTCCTTTTAATTTCACCAGTCCTTGCATCTTCAGTCCTTTACTTACAAAGAAAACGAGGCTCTGCTCATTCCAAATGTTTATTTTTTAGGGAGGGGGTAATTTGTGAAAGCTACTAATTCTAAGCATCTATTTAACCACCAGCAATCACTATTTGAAACCTCTGTAAGACAGTGAGAAAATCAGCATTCCTAATGGCAAGTCACACAGGACAGACTCCTCCTATGTTCTTGCAGCACAGAATGATGAATCTGCTAAGTTATATGAACTGAAGAGAATCATATATCTGCAATTGACTTTAACAAGAGCATTGCTCTGGCTCTAAGAGATTCTCTTTAAAGAGAAAGGAGAAACCCAGTGAGTTGGTGCAGTGGAAGGAAGAGTTACTCATCACTTGGAGACAGACCAGGGAGAGACAGAGCTGGGCTGATCCTAGTTATCTGTAAAACAGAAGTGATTATCATGGCCTCTTCCTAGGGCAGCAGGGATGTGGAAATGAGGTGATAAATGAAAGGGACATAAGTGGGCCAGGTGCATACTTAGTGCTCAGAAGCATCAGGTATTAATAATAATAACTACTTGATGGTAGACCACATTGTTGTGTTTTCAGAATGCAACAAGCTGGGCAGGCTGGGAGCAGAGGGAGGGGATGTGCTTTCTGTTTTTGCAGCAATAACCACAGCATGCTTTCTTTGAGAATAATGTGCATCAGTTTTTACTTCTCCTAGAAGATGAGAGATCCCATTGGCCAGACTCTGGGCTAGTTATTTTTGAGACCCCTCTCAGCATCTCCTGAATGTCTGGACATGGCAGTGAGTGTGGGACGGTGAGAAGAGCAAGCATTTTGGCCTTGAGCAGAATCTGGCTTGGCTTCTGCTTCTCCTGCATCATAGCTGTATGCAGTGAACATGGAGGTAGATGTCCCAGGATCCCCTCAAGAAAACGTTGTCTACCCAGCTGTTGGGAGTGTAGTCTGCACCTGGCTTTCAGCCATCAGCTTCTTTGGGGATTGCTTGAAAACACCTGCAGCCCGAGTTTGTGCCCTTGTGAGGGTGGTCCACATCCATGACTGATAGAGTTGGGTATGTAAATTCCTTCCATTTTGGTCTAAAGCAGACAACTCTGATAGTCATTTCGGCTACAGGATGTGTGTGAGTTTGCCAGTTTTGGGGCTTGCAAAGCAGCTTAGCTTCTCCCTGTGCCCAGCGCCACTTCTGCCTTTCCCCATGGGCACTGATCCTGAGGGTACTCCCTGATAAACACCAAACCCTATTTCTGAATGTGCTTCCTGGAGAAGCCAGGCTGCAGCAGGGCATGAGCTTAGCCTAATTCTTTCGCTTGCTCAGTTTTCTAATCTGTAAAACGGCAGCAGCGATGGCCAACCTCCTTGCTTGGTTGCTGGCCTTGGTGCTGATTAGATGTCATGCCCTGTAAGAACAAACTGGAATCAAGCTAGGCTGGTGCGTAGCCATCAATGAATAGTAGGCAGCAGCAGCAGCAGCAGCACTAATGTGCTAAATTTACATAACTTTAGAGAAGCTTTAAGAAATTGGGTGTAAAAATGCTTTGAGAAATATGTTCATAATCAAAACCCAAATGACCTATGAATTGAGTAAGGCAAGAATTGGATCATACATGTGTAAGACCCTCAGGGCCCAAGTCTGGTTCCGACTGACTGCCCTGTGGTGAGCCCTACCAAGACTCAAGGCACTGTACTTCATCCTAGTAGGGTATGAGAAGCCTGCATGAAACTGAGTGAAGTTGGAAAGTTCTGCTAATGCCTGAGGGTCTGAGTTCTTGAAGGTTAATGGAATAGCTGACTTTGAAAACCCTTGAGACACACTTCCCCAAACTACTCCTTGGCATAAATAAGAGGGAAAGAATACAAGAGTAGGCATATAGAGAGCTGGGTATCTTAGACTATCATGCCACTCTTTGTCTAGAGTGTTTTCTTTCTTGGAGCAGCTCACTTCTGTTACCCAGACAACCTGGAGAGCTGCTGTTTTCCTCTAACTCTGAGCAGCTTCATGGTACCTTGATAATATGGATCTGACCATGCTACATCTAAGTTTTGTGGTCTTGAAGACATGCATTTCTACAGCTCCATGTCTTTGAATCTCTTCTACCACCCACAACATGAGAAACTGTATTGGTTTCCAAGGCTGCTGTAACAAATTACTACAAACTTGGATGATTGATACAACAGAGATTTATAAACTCTGACATTTATTATCTCAAAGAAATCAAAACCAAGGTGTTGGTAGGGGTAGTTTTGTCTGGAGGTTGTGAGGGACACTGCATTTATGCCTCTCTCTTAGCTTCTGGTGGCAGCCAGCAGTCCTCAGCATGCCTTCGTCTGAGCCTCCATAGGTCCAATCTATGCCCCTATCTTCACATATCCTTATTCTCTTTGTCCCTGCATTTTTCTCTTTTTCTGTCTCTTGTAAGGACAGCATGCATTGTATTTAGGGGCCATGCTAAATCCAAGATGATCTCATGGCATTATTCTGAACTTAATCACTTCTGCAAAGACCTTATTCCAAACAAAGTCATATTTTGAGGTTTCCAGTGGAGCTAACTATTGAGCGAGTCTATGTTTCAAGCCAACACAGATACTGACACCCACAGCTGGGCTGCACTTGTACTTCTTTCCCTCCATGGGTTATTGCAGACTGCTCCATGTATTCTTTAAGGCCAGACAGTCTGGGCCTTGAAGTTTCCCTTCTCCCTTCTCTTGCCTGTTTAGACATTACTAAGCTCTGTAGTGCACAACATATGAAGATAGCTTCTTGGTAAGTATTTATGGTAGCATAGGAAAATAAAGAAAAACTACAAAAATTCAGAGTGAAAAAACACATGGGAATTTCACCCTATTGAAAGAAAACTATCATCCATAGAGCAAACAGAGAAAGCTTTCTTAACGGATGGTTGCAGATAGGTAAGGCAACTGAACATCTATTCTTGATAATCTTTGCCTATTTTACAAACAGGTGATAGGTCCACATTAAAGAGAAAGAGAGAGAGAGAGAGAGAGTTTCATAGGATTTTCAGTGCATACACTTTTCCTCTAGCTTCTTGTGAGTTCTCTCACTATTTGTAGAAGTTTTTCATTTCATCCCCTTACATTTTCCAGATACGTAGTCACATCATTTTCAAGTAGATCTCTATTTTACAAGTTTTAAAACTACCTTATCTTTACAATTGCTTTGCCTGCTTCCTCCAGGAAGAAAAGAATTATTAAGGCAGTTATAACAGACACATTTCTCTAATTTTTTATTTAGTAGGACTAATGTTTTCTTGGTAAGCCATCTGCTGGCTTTTGGGTTAAGTTAAATAAATTTTATAGTGTGAAGGAAGTAGCCATTGGTTCTTATTTAGAGACTCTTGTTTTTGTTTCTGTTTTAAAGTGTAAATCTAGAACTATATTAAAAGACTTTTTCAAAAATCATTCATAGTCAAGACTGTATGATTTCTCTCCTTTTGTAATATGGAACAATTCTTGGATTTTTAGAAATATCCTCAGTAGGTCATGTTGTGTTTTTCTTTAATTTGTGGTTTGATCCTTTTCACAAATAACTCATTAAGGATTTGGCATATGCCTGTAATCCCAGCTACTCGGGAGGCTGAGGCAGGAGAATTGCCTGAACCCAGGAGGTGGAGGTTGTGGTGAGCCAAGACCGCACCATTGCCCTCCAGCCTGGGTAACAAGAGTGAAACTCCATCTCAAAAACAAAAACAAAACAAAACAAAAATATCTCAAGAATTATAACAGACACTTCTGCAGCACTGGCCATGGGTCACAGATGATTCTGAGTGCTTTATTCATGAGCTTCTGTAAGCTGAAATGTTTACATACATACACAGATATGTATGTGTATATATATATATATATGTGTGTGTGTGTGTGTGTGTGTGTGTGTATACATACTATATTAAATATTGTTTTTTACTTTTCCTGTGAAAATATTTTTGTTTAGATTTACTTTCTTTTCAGGATGTTGTTTTTCTCAAAGACATTTTCTTATAAATGCAGTCTCATTCAAGGTTTAAACTGTATTTTATAAAGCTGAGTAGACTCTTTACAGTGTTAATTCCCTCTGAATTTGGGCTTGCTTTTGCCTGTTTAGTTTCTTATTTTTTGGATTTTCTCTTTCTCCATTGATTCTTGATTCATCTGGATGATGATTTGTTTTACTTTATTTCTCTAAGAAATGAATTTCGGATATATTTATTATTTTTATTGTTTTATCATTTTTATTTCAATTTTTAATTTTTTCAGTTTGGTTTTCTTTTGTTCTGTATTTCTAATATCTTAGGTTAAATGCTTAACACACATTTTTTACCTCTCCCATTTATTTACGTAAGTATTGAGGCTATACATTTTTCTTCAAAAATTGTTCTCCTTCTAAGTGTCTGATGTGCTCATTATCATTATTTTCTATATATTTTGCTAATTGGTTGGAATTTAACTTTGACAGAAAGAAACCAGTATTTGACTTTCAGGCAATAGATTTCTGTTTTTATTATTAATTTTAATTTTACTGCAGTAAGATTAGAAATTGTCTACATCCTTTCTTTTCGCAAATGTGTTCTTATACTATGAGTGACATGTTGCTGCTACCATTGTGCTTATTTTCACCATTAGTGCCAGAACTTACTGAACAGTCACTGTGCGTAAATCCCCATACCATGTGGTGCTCATCAGCCCCTGGTTCCATAGCCAGTGGAGATGCTGACTATGGGATCTTTGTGCTACTGAGTTAGACTGTCTCCTACAAATATTCCTTGATAATGTCATTTTCTCTGGAGTCCAGCCTCCTGAGTCTCCTGAATCCAGCAGGGGCTCCTGCCAAACATTCATATAATTGTCAACTCGTTGACTTGGGTTTCTCACCTCTGGGCAGGCCCCTCACTTTGGACAAACACATCTCTGCTTCCTTCTGACACCTACCTTCCTGTTGGGGTCACCCCACATCGGGCACCACTGTCAGGGTCACCACTTGCCGGGGTCTGTTCTGAAGACACTGACTCAATGATGCATGAATAAAGTACACTGACACACAGATATGTTTTGTCTGTTCGACTGAGTGTGTCCTGGAGGCTTACAAGAACCCTGGAGGGTGCTGTAAATAGTTGCAACTTCCAGCACCCCCAGCCAGTGAGACTTGCATTTATTCAGTAAAGTTTAATTGACAAAGGCTTGAGTCAGCACCACTAGAGGTTAAAGATGAAAGGACAGATTCTGATGCCCAAAGCAAACACCATTAGAGGATAATAGCCCTGGCTGACCTTCACCAGAGAGGGTCATCAAGCTCAAAGGTTAGTTTTAAGAACACATGAGTAAACAAGCTAGCTGGGTAAACTCACATTCCTTTGTATTTGTGCATTAATCTATCTGGCTTTTGCTAAGAGACTCTGGCTTTCTTCAGCCAAAAACTATAGAAAAATCCCTTAGGGCTTCCAAAAGATTTTGAGACTATATTCTATAACTTCTCTAATATTTTTCCCTTAATATTTTTGCCACCACCCTGACTGAATCCCCATGCCTTCCAATCTGTGTTCTCTTTTAATGTCCTTCCTTGGCTTCAACTCCTGGGTACTGCTGGCTTTTGGTGGCCCTCACACCCATATTGGTGGTTGAGGGCACTGTCAATTATGTAATATTGTTGGAAAGACAAATTGCATGTGTGTTTCTCATCCTCTTTGGTGTTCTGAATAATTTCCAGGTGAAGAAGAGGAAATGTTGTCTTTACGTGTCTAACTGGAAATGGTTTTTAACCTTTTCTTAAGTTTCTTAAAAATTCACTTTTTATGCCATGACTGAACCTCAAATTCTAGACTCAGATATTAAACCTAAGATGAGAAAGGGATGAAGAAAAGCAGAGATAAAAAGAGTGAGCAGAGTTTTATAATAATTTAAGATACTCTCCTAAAATCTCTAGCCATTATTGGCTGGTTTATCTGGTTTAGTAGAAGTTTAGCAGGTTTGAGTCTCAGTGCTGTTTAAAGGACTCATGCAACTAAGCCTGATGTTCTAACCCTTGGGCATTCCTGCTTTCTTTTCCTCTTTTGAATTGCATCTACCAGAAGACAGACCTGTTTCTGGGCAGATGAGAAGATGAGTTAAGGCAGTGTCAATGTCAATGTCCCTGGACTTAAGTGGCCAGTAGTGAATCACTGATGAGAAAATAAAGGTTGACATGGTGTGGACCTCCCCCTGTTCTGTTTCTGCTGTAATATGCTCTTGGTTATTAGTTTCTACAGGACCCATTGTATCATAGTCATATCATATTTCACTCTGCTTATTTCTATGTCTTTCCCACCTCTCCTTCTCATGCACAGACTCTGGGACTTGAGATCTTTGGCAGAAACGAAAGAAAAGCTTTTTTTTTCTTTTGGAGATGGAGTTTAGCTCCTGTTGCCCAGGCTGGAGTGCAATGGTGCGATCTTGGCTCACTGCAACCTCCGCCTCTCAGCTTCAAGTGATTCTCCTGCCTCAGCCTCCCGAGTAGCTGAGATTACAGGCACCTGCCGCCACACCTGGCTAATTCTTTTTGTATTATTAGTAGAGACAGAGTTTTACCATGTTGGCCAGACTGAGCTCCAACTCCTGACCTCAGGTTATCCACCCACCTTAGCCTCCCAAAGTGACCAAAGCTTTATAACAGTTTTATTTGCACTGAGTGCACATAGTATTCAATAGATGCATGCTTGACTAAATCCAGAGTACTTGAATGAATGACACTCTAATGTATGATCAAATGTAGACAGATAACAAGCCTCCAGGTGTCTTCAGAATCACCAAACCAAGGGAATTATGGGCAGTTCTTTCATGTTTCACTCACTATATCCAAGCATGGCAGCTAAATATAGAGTAGCTGAGTTAGTGGCATCCTTTAAAGGTAATCATGAAGAGTGACCACACTTGCAGCATCTTTAAACCTTGATGTTATTCACTTGTTTTCTTCAAGATTAGTCAGATGCATACATGGATTTACATATCTTTCTGAGCTCTTTACATTTGTAATATTATAGAGGGATTGGAGGAATGAAGCAATAGGAAATCAGATATATAAAGAGAAGTTCAAAGATCTGGGATTTCTCGTCACTCAAAGAAAAATGAGCTAAGTTTGAACTATTGCTAATGATATTAACATGACCCATAGAAAGAATCATGGCTGGTGCATTATTCCAAGCAGCCCCCATGATGTTTGTCTCTGGAACAATAGAGATCACCTAACTTTAGCTATTTAACTAGTCAGAAAAGGTCACCAATTTGATTTCCTATTAATATAGAATTAGGGGCATTTTTTAAAACACTATGGGAGATGCTGAAGGCATTACTTGGAAGCAAACTGTCTTACACCTAGCTCAGGAAGTTTTGTCAGTGCAGTACTTAACTGCTTCAAGCTGTGGCTTATAAAACTCTGATTTAAGGCTTTTTAACAGGTTGAAGACTGTGTTTCTTGATTTAGTACAAAGGAGCTTCTCTGAGGCAAAACTGAGCTTTCTTCTGACCAGTTATCCAGACTTTCCCTGCTGAAGATCATCCAGATCCTTATGGGGTGGAGTCCTATATTGCAAACATGGGAGGTGCCCCAGTGGAACACATTTTCACCCTCAGATCAGTTGTGTAGGACAGATTTGGCAGTTACAGTACTAGAGATGATAGTTGTTTAGACAGGGGTGGATGGATCCCAGCCAAGAACAAGAGGTGACTTGCAGACCCTCACCTGTGCAGGTGGAGTGCACCACTCATCACTGTCATCTGCCAACAAATCCCACAGAGTTGGTTCAGGAACAGTGGGGTAAGTTGATTCTCACCTTGATTGATGCCTCCCTTGAAGAACTGTCTCAGATGACTTTAGGAACTTGGATCTTATCCATGCCATACCTCAATATAGCATTGCAAATTAGTTTCCCAACATTTTTAGTTCTTTTTGTTACTTGATCTTCTGTATATCAAAACCCATTCTAGATATTTCTCTCAACTGGAGTTTGCCGTTATCTACCCATCTAGCAGTGTTTTGTAATTTTGTGAAGTTTTGGTTGGGAATAGTTTTTTTTCTAATAAATAAGGCTTCAGATTGCTATAACATATTTAGACTAAAAACTGTCATTTCTAAAATGACAAAATTTGAGTTAAAGTCATGTATAAATCACAGCTATTTACTTTCTTTAATTCTATACCTATGAAAATGAAATAATTTTGTGGGTTTTGATTAAAAGTCTGAGTGTGTAGAAATTTTACCCTTGTTTTAGATTCTTATAGGAAATCTTACAAACTGTTTTGAACTTACACACTGTGGACCAATTTAAGATTCTCATTTCTTATTTACTATGTTTTAAAATCTAATATAACATCTGCCAAGAAAAAACATTTCCATTTTAATATAGGACTTTTGATTTATATGTAATTTAAAGTTCATTTTTATTATACCTGGCTCCAGGTTTCAATACGTGTTTGTCTTGTTAGTTAACTCACTGTCTCTACTTCAGTGCCCCATAAGCTTTCAAATTAAACATTTCCCAAACTCAACTCAGTATTTTCCGGCTCATGTGTCCTCCATCCCTGTAGATGGCACCACCATCCCCTGTATTTTCCAGCCTTTCAATTGAGACCCACTTGTCACCTCCTCCATCCCACTCACCATTCCTTCCTGTTAGACACTAGATTCTGTTAACTGCACATTCTTTGCTCTCCTCCCAAGTAACTTTCCTGCTTTTCATCCTCTGCCCCTCCCCTGGGTCAGAATGCATCACTTACTGCCTGGGGAGGTGCAGGAACCCCCAGCCTCATCCTTTGCCTTCCAGGTGCTCATTCTAAAACTTAAGTCTGTGTTTATCATTCTTCAATAGCTTCTTAGTACCTGCAAAACAAAGTAGTCCACATGTCTTGGTACAGCATGCAAGGTCCTATAGGACATGCCCTGTGGACTCCACAGCCATGCCCCTCCCTTCCTTCACATGGATTCTGAGCTCTGCAGATACTGAGCGCCTCACAGACTTGGCCATTCCCCTCCTTGCTGTTTTTAAGTCAGTTCTGTCTCCATCTGGGGCATCCCAGTACTGTCACCTGGCCAGTTTCTAGATGTTCCCCAATAGAAAGTCCTTGATAACCCACGAGCCCATCGCAAGAACTCAGCAGTTGTAATTCTCCTCTCACTTGAGTAACACTGGATTCTCTTTCCTGACTCATCTACCCTAGGAGCTCCTTGAGAGAAGGAACTTTGTCTTTGGTCTTGGGTGCACAGTAGATACTGTTTACTAGTCATACAGATTATAAAATATTCTTTGTGGACTCTCCCAGAACTAAAATACATGCATAATAGACACAGTTTTAATTCTGGAGTCAGGAAGACTTGAGCTCCAATCCCAGTTTTTCATGGATTGGTTGTATGAATTTTAGTAAGTGATTTAGCTTCTCTGGCCATCTGTTTGCTTATCTGTAAAAGAGGACCAATAATGGAATATGACTGAGGATTAGGGATTGGGAGTATGTAATTCCCAGCTGAATGCTTGGCTAATGTTAAGTGTCCAGTAAATGGTGGCTGTTTATGAGGTTATGGCTTTCGTTCTTTCTGGCTTATTTTATGTTTATTTTTCAGTAACACGCATATCATCAAGTTTTAAGATTAAGAACTTCTGCTTGAGATATGTAAATGAGAGAAAACATTTAAGTTTTCTCATTTAAGTTTTAACATTTTAAATGTTAAAACATTTAAACATCAAGCAAGATATCCCACAGTGGTTTTTCTAGAACAGCTAATTGATGAATCATGTAAACCTTAATGGGGAAAAAAAAAATCAAAAAAATCTAATCATGTTAATTAGATCAACAGTTAAATGTCCAAAACTACGGAAACCATTATGGAGCATGAAAGGCAAGCAGAAAAAGTAGTTTCACTGGTTTTCAAAATAAATTTCTTGAAAAATATATTATATATATATAATATATATATACACACACACATATATACACACACGTATATTATATATAACATATAATTATATATAATATAATTATATATTATATATCATATATTATAATATATAATATATATTATATAATTATATATTATATATCATATATGTCATATATAATTATAATATATATTTGATTATATATTATAATTATATATATTTATATATGATTATATAATTTTATATATATAAATTGTAATATATATAATATACATTATATATTATATATATTATATATTAAATATATATATATAATTATATATAATATATAATCGAGAGAGAAAGAGAGAGAGAGAGAGAGAGAGAGAGAGACTCACTCTGTTGCCCATGCTGGAGTGCAACAGTGTGATCTCGGCTCACTGCAACCTCCACCTCCCGGGTTCAAGAGCTTCTCCTGCCTCAGCCTCCTGCGTATCTTGGACTACAGGTGTACACAAGCACACCAGGCTAATTTTTTATTTTTAGTACAGATGGGGTTTCACTATATTGGCCAGGCTTGTCTCAAATTCCTGACCTCAGGTTATCCACCCACCTTGGCCTCCCAGAGTCCTGGGATTACAAGTGAGAGCCACTGTGCCCAGCCTCTTGAATATAAATTTTAGCTACATTGTACTTTTACAAATCAAATTACAGTTTTGATAAATATGTCTCTTTTTAATTAAGATAATTTGTTAAATTGATGTCAATTGCAAGTTCATTGATCTATCCAGGAGACATATTTTAAGCAACTGCTATATTCCAGTACTTTTTAAAGGACTTTTAAAAGTAGTTTTTAAATCCCAAAATGCATGGGATTTAAAAACAAACCCTCAAGCACCTTAGCATCTACTAGGAAACCAATGTCCATAACCTCCAGAAATGTGGATTCATTACAGTTTTTTGCAGACAGTAACTACTTCCTTTATAAAAGAATTTTTTACTAAACAAGTAGCCATAGTCAGGTCACACATACGATACCAGATTCTGCATTTAGAACCAAGAGGGTGCCTTAAAGTAATATGAAGTCTTTCCAATCATTCAACTATTAAATTGTTAGTAGATGTTTTGAGTGAGATTATGAGCAGCAATGGAAGATTTCTGCATGTTCCAGAACAGGGATTGACAGTTGTATTCTGGGAAGCGTCAGAGAGTAGACATTTGCAGTCTGTGGGCCATCTAGTGTAGGTGCCTACCACTCAGCTTCACTCTAGGAACAGCTATGGACTGCACGTCAACAAACGGTGCGGTTGTCGGCCACCAAAACTTTATGTACAAACGTAGACAGTGTCCAGGGTTGGCCCATGGGCCTGCTCTAGAATAATAAACAGCAATTGTATTTCTACTTTCAGTAGAATAATTTATCACCCACAAAGTTCTTAACTGTCTGCATTTAAAATTATGTTACTAAACACAGTTATTGTTTGAAAAACTTATAATATGCAACTTCCAAAACAACTCTTTCTCTTGAAAATATACCCCGCGCAACACAGATGGAGCTGGAGACCGTGATCCTTAGCAAACTAATGCAGGAACAGAAAACCGAATGTCACATGTTCTCACTTATCGGTGGGAGCTAAATGATGAGAACGCATGGACACATAGAGGGAAACAGCACACACTGGGGCCTCTCAGAGGGTGGAGGGTGAGAGGCAGGAGAGGATCAGGAAAAAGAACCAATGGGTGCTAGTCTGGGTGATGAAAGAATCTGCACAACAAACCCCGGTAACCTATGCAACACAAAAGAAAGAAAGAAAGGAAATATACCCCCATCGGTTTATTTTTTGAATCTCAGAATAAGCTCACTTGTGTTCAATCCCTGGTGGATGTGAGATTAGTTTTTATCTAATAGGTCTCAGCATTCCACTTTGGCTGTAAGATTTTTGTCCTTTTTCCATCTCTAGTTTCCCCAATACCCTGAATGTGTCTGAACATCCTCTGCTGGATTTTAAGCAGATGCTTCGGATTTCATGAAGCACATTTACATTTTTCCACACTGTGGAAGTGTCTGGGCAATTTAGGCACACATGCCATAATTTTTCAGCTTGCAGGGCACTGTTAAATATTTCCCCAAAGAGTCTCCAAAGAGCAGAATGAATATTCCAAATATTCCAGGACACACTGGTGAGTGTTTCTTCCAGTTCATATCCCGGCTGGGGTCTCTGTTGGAAGAAGACAGTCTCCTGTCAGTGAAATAAGACTGCCCTTTATTTTACTAAAGGATTGCTGACTCATAATGCTTCTCCTACATCCCCACCTCCCATTCTCTCCTTTTAATTTGGTCTGGACCTGGCGGGGAGCAAGGGAAGTTCAGATGAAAAGGCACTCGAGGACTTCCATCCTGGGCTTTGGAATCGCACAGCAGTCTGCTTGTTCAGCTCTGAGGTTTCACTGTCTCAGCTGAGAATGTTCCCTAACGCTGTACTTCCCATGCAATGGCCTGCCTAGAGTCAACCCTTCCGACCAGTGTGCACAATCTCGGCACAGAGTACCAGTTACTGGAGCCTCTGACATTTGCATCTGCTTCCATTTCTCTCCATGAAATAAGCAAGTGATTCTACGTGACTTTGGCTCCTGAATCACAATCCACTTTCATGGGGTCTTAAAAGACCCTTGAGAGATTTTGTACAGAATGTCTGAAAATGTAGCCTGCAGGGTTTTCATAGTCTGCCCAAAGCTGCTGTCTAAAAATAAAATTTAAGCTGACTGGCAGCATGAGAAGTGCCCAAATCAGCAGATGGTGTGAAATGCAAGACTTGTGAAATGAAAATATATTCACCAGAATGCACATCCTTTCCCATTTATTAAAGATCTGATGGGAACACATGTTCCTGGTAGACACACAGTGGGCTGTTTGACTGGGGTTGTCAGAGGCAGAGGGTGCCTGTCTTTGAGCAAGTTCTTGATGAGTTCACACAATAGCTCAATAGCTCCTCAAGGACAAGACATTAGTGTAGCTGGGAAGGTTGTGTCACCTGGGGACCTGGCTCCAACGAACCAGGTGGCCCACAGTGGTCAGGTGACCCATATCCATGTGAAGGGGAATTTTCAGGTGCACCTTTCATGGGTCACCCTTGGCTCTAACTGTCCTGAATTTTAGATCAAAGGCTTGTCAGGTGACAGAGATGCTGAGAGCAGCCCTAGAGCAGCTAGTGATGTCACAAGTCTGGAGGAGATGCTGAATCTGATGGAAATAGAATACAGAGTCCAAAGGGATTTCATCCAGTTAGAACACGTGACAAATTTTTGAAGATTGGAACAAAAATAATAAAAGTACATGTAAAAGAAATAATATAAACTCAAGAGCCTCTATCTTAATGTTCTTACTATGAAATGCAACTATTTCCATTAAATGGATGGATAATAATGAGTGGATTAACATTTACTCCTTAGTTAGCAGTGAGCTGACTTAACTAGCATTTGCTTTTCCAAGCACTTTACACATCCTGACTCGTGTGATCATCCACACTCTACACAGCAGGACACATCATTCCTTCTACTTCAGAGAGAGGGGCCAAGATGACTCAGGTGCTCAGCTTTTAAGTGGAAGATGTAGGATCCGAACCCAGGGAGTCTGGTGCAGAGTCACCCCAGCAACCCACTCTCCTGATGTTTTAAACAGTCCAAATAGGAAACAGCTTTCTCAGGACTCATGTTGAAAGTAAAATGTTTCTCGATTTCTATGGCTTTTATCGCAGACTAGGGATGAGTTTTATTTTTGTCACAGGGATAACTGGGTTATACTTTACAAGAAAGACAGGTAAAATATTACAGAAAAAAAAACATGTCTCTTCAAGGCCATGGAATCATTGCCAGTGTCCCTCATTCAATGATGTGTGTGAAGCCCTGAGCAAATACCCTAATATTTAAAATGAGTAGTTTGGAGAAAATTATCCTGAGGTCTGTTCCAATTCTGTCCTCGCATGATTTGCTGAACAAAATGTTGTCCATTTGTGTAAAAAACTATGAGAAAAAGAAAGAGGTAAGAAACTCATGGTCCACTGAGACGTGAAAGGTGTCTGGTAGCAGCATCCCTCAGTAACCTCAGTGTTGCTCTTGAGGCCTGCAGCTGATTTGGTGAGGCCCACCTTCATTATCAAGGGTAACCACCTTAAAGTCAACTGAGTGTAAATGTTAATCATGTTTGCACAATACCTCCACAGCACCACCTAGATAATTGTTTGAAATAATTAGGTAGCATAGACTCGCAGAGTTGACACATAGAACTATCAGAGTCCATCCCTTGCCAACTGGACACTCCTTAAACTATATTTAATCTCTAGACAAAGAAAGTAACAAAGCCATGTTTCTTAATAGCATGAAACAACTTCCCTGCGTGCTACTGAAAATGCACTGACATCCCCAGCGGAGTGTACAAAGCCCTCGGGGTGCTGTGCACTTTTTTATATTCTGTAACTTAAATACTGTGATGCCAGGTTAGCTGCCATTATTACATGCTATGCTATATAAGATGATAAAAGAGGAAATTAAAATATTACATATATGTGTAAATGCATATACCTGTGTATAGAGATATATACAATGCATATGTGGAGTACAGTCTTCTTACAAGGTATCAGCCAAATTTATATTTTGCTGGTTGGTGGACAGCACATTCAAAGGCATCATTAAAATAAATATGTTCACCATAATGCTATTATAATATGGCATCTTAATCTAATTAAGATGTTGATCTAATTATCTTAATTGATCAATATTTTAATTAATTATATTAGTATCTTAATTTAATATTTTGATGCACTTTGTTTCTTTGAAAAAATAAACCTTGTCTTTGAGTTGCACCTGTTAGATCAATTAGTAATATGTAAATGCTAAATTTTATTTTGGCTCCAAATTGCTTTAAACCCAAAGTGAGTTCAGCTGCTAGTCTGAGGCTCCCCAACAGTTACTGATTCTCTTCACACATGTGAAACTGATGCAGGTTTTATTAGGTAGGTGCAAGAGTAATTGCAAAAACCGCAATTACTTTTGCACGAACTTAATGGGGGTGCTTATCATATTAGCTCTCTCTTACAAAACCAAGGGAGAGATGCTCTCGTGAATAGCAGGGACAGAGATAAAAATGGCCCCATTAGGCCCGAGAGCAAGTCAGCTTCCTAGCACTCAACCCCCGTCCTTTCCCTGCCCCACCCTTTGTTAAACCCCTTCCCCATGACAAACAGCCCACCCATTAAAACATTAGCTCCCCGTGGAAAAGAGAGAGGCAGATCCCGCAGAGCTATTGAGGACCAGCTGAGGCCAGCAGGCAGCACTGCTTTCCAAAGCTGCTATAACAAATTACCACAAGATTGGAGGCCTGAAACAACGCAGTGTTGGAGGCCAGAAGTACAAAGCCAGTTTGACTGGAGTGAAGTCAAGGCGTCGGCAGGGCTGGTTCCTTCTGGGGACTTTATGAGACAATCTCTATCCTTGCCTTTTCCAGCCTCCAAAGGCTGCTGCATTCCTGAATCATTCCACCCCTTTCTTCTATCCTCTCATCTCTGATTTCCTCTTTGATACTCCTGCCTCCATCTTAGGAGAACCCCTGCGATTAACTGGACCCACCTGCATCACCCAGGATGCTCTCCACATCTCAAGCTCCTGAGGTTCATCACATCCGCAGAGTCCCTTTTGCCATGGAAGGCCGCATCCACAGGTTCCAGGGATTAGGATGTGGATGACATTGGAGGGGCCATGGCTCAGCCCACCACGTGGGGATCAGAATGTGGACATCGTGTGGGGAGACTGTTCTTCTCACCCTCAGGCCCACACCCTGCTGGGCAGAGAGGGGAGTAAAATGAAGGAAAAGAGTTTGAGAGAGTTTCCAGGGAAGTCACTCCTTGTGGAGACATGAGAAAAGGAAATCATGTGGAAATAAAAAAGGAATGAAATCCAGGTGAAACGTGGCAGTCCCCACCTGCCTGACTCCCTCAGAGAAAGCACAGGGAACCCTATGTATTTGATGGGTGTGTACTGGTGCCAGGCCTGGGCCTGCCTGCCCTGAGTCCATCCCTGGCTGCCTCCTGTCTGCACCGGGTCACAGGGACTAACCCAGCAGGAAGGGTCACAAGACTCCGGGTTCTGCTGGGCTCAGGCCACCCCAGCCTTGGCAGGTGATGTGAGTCATAGGAAACAAAGCAATGCTTTGCCCCATCAAGAGCTGCTTCTCCTCCATTTTACCAGATCCCAGTTAACAGGCCCAGCTCTGGGAACCTCAGGAACCTTGGGCTCTGCTAGCTTTGCCTCCTTCCCCACCCCTCCAGCCTCAGGGCAGGGGCAGGGATGGTGGGCTTCCTCTGTTTCTATCTCTGGGCTGCCTTATTCCTGATCCTCTAACTTTGCCTTCTCCTAGTTCTTCCATTGCTGGGGAACCAATGAACATGGTGTGTATTCGTTATCAATTGATACGGAACAAATTTCCCAAAACTTAGGGGCTCAAAACAACATGTATGATCTCCCTGTTTCTGTGAGTCAGGTGTCCAGGCATGGCTTAGCTGGGCCCTGTTCCTCTGTGTCTCTCTCTAGGCTGCAGCTGAAGTGTTGGCTGGTGCTCCAGGCATCTTAAAGCTCCCCCTGGAATGACCCACTTCTAAGCCTACTCACATGGCATTGGCAGGTTTCAGCTCCTTATGCGCCATTGGTATGAGGGTCTTAGTTTCTTGGGAGCTATTGGCCAGGGGCCCACCCGGTTTCTTGCCAGTTGGCCATCATTGTAGGGTGGCTCACAACCAAGAAGTTGGCTTCCTCAGCACAAGCAAGGAAGAGGGCTGCAGACACCAGCGAGAGAGCGAACGTAGGAGCAAGATGGGAGCCATAGTCTGTACAGCCTAATCTTGCCAGTGACATCTGAGCCATCACTTTTGCCTATTCTGGTCACAAGGAGGTTGCTGGGTCTCACCCTTAAGGGGATGGGATAACATCAGGACACGGATATCAGAAGGACCAGATCTTGGTCACATCCAGGGAGCTGGCTGCGCAGATGCACGCCCCACCACATGGTGCCCGCATGCATCCCTCTCTCCAGTGCTTCTGGGAACCATATTGGATTTACCAGGATCAGCATTCACTAATGTGGTACCGTTGGTCTCTCTCCTTCCTACAGGGAAAAGAAAAATAGTTTATTGGAGAACCTGTTTCCTACTGGTGAGTGTTTGAGTGTCCTGAGTACTTAAAAACCTGGGGAAGTTTCACCTTCCTGTTCATGAAAGAGCTGGTTTTGGGAGAATCTCTGTGCCTGTGTGGGCAAGGAACAGGCGTCCATTCTGCTCTTGACATGTAGAAATTTCCAATGAATGAACACCTTGTCCAGACCCATCTTACCCCCGCCCCCAAAGTCACAGCTTAGAAGAGGGGTTTATTCCTACAGTGTTTATTTTTAAAGTGTCTCTGATGTTGTGCTTGGAGAAGCTGGCCTGTCCTTTAGAAGGGAACTTAGTTCTTTCTGAAGGTCATTCTGACAGTGACATGGCAATCCCTCAGCATGCGTTCGGTGGGTTCCATGCCAGCTGATAAACAGCGCTTTTGCTCCTTCCTTCTTTCCTGCCATTGCATTTCCCAGGTCATCCCTGCCCTATGAGTAGTTCAGCTGTGGTAACTGGAGGCCAGGAGATTGAATGTGCTGTCAGAGCCACCACAGCTGCCCCAGGCAAGGCGTCTGCACTGGGTTTGTGCCGAGCAGGTTCCTTGCAGACCAGACATTTGAAGAAATTTCACCCTCCAAATGATCATGTTCCAGAACTATTGACACAAATTGACTTCTTCTGTCTTAGGAAGCCATCCCTTAAAGATAAGCTTCTTCTCTCCCATCAGTAACTCCTTTCCTCTACTAGAATACTGATGCCATACAGCCCTCCACCAGGGGACATGAAATGCTTTCAGAAAAGCATACTAATAAGGTTGTGTTTTCTTGTACTTAATCCTGTGGTCCTTTCTTTACCAGACAGAACAGAAATCCAGTTCATCAAACGCCTTCTCTTGGGTCTGTATTTTCCCAGCCGTGCCCAGAGTTGGCTTTGCACGAGTGGTGACGCATGACTAAATACATGGATGATGATGATGGTGATGGATGACAGCATTTATTCAGGCCTTCCTGTCTGGAGCAAGCAGTTTCCAAGCTGCTGGACATGTTCCGTTCTGTTAAGTCCTGGTAATAAGATCCCTACCTCCTTTCTTTCTGGTGTGAAGACTGAGCCTGGAAGAGAGGAAGTGGCTGGTCCGGAGCACACAGTGTGCAAATGGCAGAGCTGGATTTGGGAACGCGCACACAGATGCCACCTCCTGCACCCACAGCCAATGATTCTCCTTTCCCCAGAGCATTCAGTCAGGCTCCAAGTCCAGGTCATTCCAGAATATACCATGAAGCTCCACACTTGCTTCCTTTCCTCACTCCTCCACTTAGGAAAGATCTTGCAAAAGCAGACTGGACCATGTGTTATGCTTAAGATGCGCAACCTGCTAGACTAAAATCAAAATGCCTTTGCGAGGCCGTCCGTGGGCTGTGCCTTCTCCAGCTCGCCTCTCTTTCAGCTGTCTTCTCCTTCTTTCATTGGCAGAATGCACCACACCTCCTCCAATGCAGTGTTTCTTGGCTCCTTCTCCTGCCTTGGGCCTCAGCTTCAAATTGTCAACTCCTTAGAGAAACCTTACTTTATACCCCAGGCAAGCCCCCATATTCCTTCTCCTGACCCCTTTTGGCATTCGCCATTGACAACTTTACATCATTATTTGTTCAGTGTCTTTCTTTCTGTGGTTTTTAGAAGTTCCATGGGTTTAGGAGAGTGGGATCTACTCTGGGAATATGCTACTCCTGCACACTCCCAAATGGTGTGTACCCAGAGCTGCTGGTACTGATGAGGAACTGCACATAAATAGGACATTCCTCAAGGGAAGGCTGGGGGTGTCACACCAGAAGCTGGTAAACGCAGGACCCATAGCAGAGAATTCTGGCTTTCTTATCTGATTCATTCTCTCACCCAATGCTCTGGTGCCTGAACCTCAATACAGACTCAGAAAATAACCTGTGTTCTCTATGAATTCATAACCTAGTGGACAAGAGAGACATACCTGGATAATTCCATAGTAGCCTTTCTTTTCCTGTTGATAAAGTTGAGCACCAGGCCTGGATGGCGTGGGTGGAGAGGCCCTAATGCCCTCCAGGAGGTCCTGAAAAGTTTAATGAAGCAGTAATAGGCATGGCTCTTGCATTCTGTCTCTCCTGCCTGAGGATGCATACTGGCAGGTGGGCACGTCTGGGAAGACCAGACCCTGCCATGTGCCCCTGATTGAGATGCAGAAAGGGGGTCTTTCTAGGGATTTCTTCCAAGCCTCCAGAATTAGAGCTTCTGAGCTTGCCTGCCTCCTCATGCCCTTTGTTATCAATGTCATGCCTGGCGTACCCAGTTCTAAGCAGGTGATCTCTAGTGCTGCCTCTCTTGGAGTTGACTCGCAATGATTTGCAGCGAGTACATGTGTTGGCAGGTGCTGACCTGCTGTATACTTTCAGTTACTTCTCCCAGGTTTTAGTTTTTGACAATGCAGCTGCCACTCCCCCACCCTCACCATGGCAGATTCTTTTTTTCTTTAATTGCATTTTAGGTTTTAGAGTACATGTGCAGAACATGCAAGATAGTTGCATAGGTACACATGTGGCAGTGTGATTTGCTGCGTTCCTCCCCTTCACCCACATTTGGCATTACTCCCCAGGCTATCCCTCCCCAGCTCCCCGCTCCTGCTGTCCCTCCCCTATTCCCCCCAATAGACCTCAGTGTGTAGTGCTCCCTTCCCTGTGTCCACGTGTTCTCGTTGTTCATCACCCACCTGTGAATGAGAATATGCAGTATTTCATTTTCTGTTCTTGTGTCAGTTTGCTGAGAATGATGTTCTCCAGATTCATCCATGTCCCTACAAAGGACATGAACTCATCATTTTTGATTGCTGCATAATATTCCATGGTGTATATGTGCCACATTTTCCCAGTCCAGTCTATCATCAATGGGCATTTGAGTTGGTTCCAGGTCTTTGCTATTATAAACAGTGCTACAATGAACATTACTGTGCATGTGACCTTATAGTAGACCGATTTATAGTCCTTTGGATATATACCCAGTAATGGGATTGCTGGGTCAAATGGGATTTCTATTTCTAGGTCCTTGAGGAATCGCCACGCTGTTTTCCACAATGGTTGAACTAATCTACACTCTCACCAGCAGTGTAAAAGTGTTCCTATTTCTCCACATCCTCTCCAGCATCTGTTGTCTCCAGATTTTTTAATGATTGCCATTCTAACTGGTGTGAGATGGTATCTCAATGTAGTTTTGATTTGCATCTCTCTAATGACCTGTGATGAGCATTTTTCATATGTTTGTTGGCCTCATGTAT
>CM052649.1:6887280-6904752 GCA_028533165.1 Leontopithecus rosalia
AAATGTGTGTTGAATAAAGACAGAAAGGAGGCAATTATGTAAATGTTATGTACTTCTGTACAGTGAAGCCCAAGAAAATCAAGACTAAAGCAGGAATTGGGAAACATCAGAAATAAATACAATGGGTAGAGTTTGAATTTCTGGACTGCTTAAATAAGGCTAAACTCAACACAACCATATTAACTCAGACTCATCCCCAATCCATTACATCATGGATGAAAAACTGAAGAAACATTTATACTCCACACAAACAAAGGAAGCTGTACAGCTAGAAAGGAAGGCCAGAAGATCCAGGTTTACACAATATGAACTATAAAGAACACAGCCCTTGAAAAAAATTGTCAGCCTCATCGGTAATTAAAGTAAAAGGACACAGATTCCTAAAGTATCAGTTTAATTTCTCACCTTAGGAAAAAAAATAAGCAAATGCTAAAATCCCCTGCAGCTAAGTTTATTGTGCTTGGATCAAGAGAAACCAGAGGGAAGCCTTTTAAACTGATCCTACTTGTTCTAGTGGGTTAATTCAAAATACATAAGCAGCAACAACTACTGCCCTTACTTTCAAAGATACTACAGTAGTAAAACTTTAAAAAATCAAAGCCTGCAGCAATAAAATGGTAAGCCATAAATAATTTAGGCACATACAAAAATTTATCTAAACTGTTAGTCAAAAAGTAGAGGATAAATTATATTTATATCATGATTATCTCTAAGAAAGTACTATGCCAATGATAGACACAGACTGAAAAGAATCTCACAAATGTAGGTGTCTATTAAGTGATGAATTATTAATATAATCTACCTAGAATTATTTTAAAATGCATTTTACAAATAAGTCACCTGAAAGTGTGGGGAGGTTGGGGAGGGATAACATGGGGAGAAATGCCAGATATAGGTGACAGAGGGATGGAGGCAGCACACCACACTGCCATGTGTATACCTATGCAACAATCCTGCATGATCTGTACATGTACCCCAGAACCTAAAGTACAATTAAAAAAAAAAAAAGAAAGTTGTCAACACACACTTGAAATAAAGTGAAATGAAAGGTTGCTATTGACTTTGCCATTTTAATATTTCTCCCCAGGCCAAAACACTATGATGCTTAGAAAGTTCCAAGTGCTACTTTGCAACTTGACTGGCAAAATGTCAGAACACGTGGACAACCATGGAGTTACTAATTCTGTTTTTGCTTTGCTTTGTTTGTTTGTTTGTTGCCATTGAGGAATCTGAGGTCCCATAACCTGACACATTTAGTATGTGACCTAGGGAGAATTGGCCCCTCAATCTCATGGCATTCCATGACACCAAGCCTCCTGGCTGCTGTGAAGTTTACATCTAGAAAGTGGGGCTTATTTCTGCAAACACAGTAAGAAGAAACGGAGTTTGGGGGGTGTTCCATGAATCTGTTACTCATAAGAACAATGTCTCTCTCTCTCTCTCTCTCTCTCTTTCTGTTTTAGACGCAGGTTCTTTGCTCTACCACCCTGGCTAGAGTCCAGTGGCTCCATCATAGCTCACTAGAGACTCAAACTCCTAGGCTCAAGTGATCCTTGCACCTTGGCCTCCCAAGTAGCTGGGACTACAGACATGCACCACCATGCCTGACTAATTTATTTTTTATTTTTTATTTTTGTAGAGACAGGGTCTCATCATGTTGCTGAGATTAGTCTCGAACTCCTGAGCTCAAGTGATCCTTCTGCCTTGGCCTCCCAGTGTTGGGATTACAGTTGTAAGTCACTGCGCCCAGCCCAGTGTCTCTTTCTCTTAATGTTGATGGGAAGGCATCTTCACATAAAACTATTTGATGGCTGCCTTTAGAATACACTGACCACCTTGGTGTAATTCCTTGCTGAACCCAAGTTCTCCTTCCCTGATAAACACTTACGTGGTCATTTCCCTTGCTGCAAGAGAAAAATGCTTCTGCAAAGTGTGTTTTGCTCATTAATATGAACATAAAACCAGATTTACTTTTTCTTTCATTTGGAAAAAGCTAAGTTAGGTTTCTCAAAGCAGGTTACTGAGAACTGGGGATGTTATTCGATGTTAAATGGAAAACGTTTCCACAGCCAAAAATATATGGAAAAAGCTGGATTGCTCAGGACTCAGGGCTTAGGCATTCTAAGAACTGTTAATCATCATTTGGCAATGGGGTTTCTTAGGGGAGCAGACGGTATGTGGCCATCTCCCCAAAGCATCTGGACACAAGGTTCTTTGCCTGTAGAGGTGTCCTCAAAGGCAGGTCCATGAACACATTGGCAGATACTGGTCTATGCTGTTATATGGCCACATGCCCCCTGGACTCCGTGCTAAGGCAGCCACTGGACTACAGTGCATTTTATTTGTAGCTCAACCTACAACTGTGGAGGCATAACTTCATTTTTCGAACTTTGGGGTCACCACAATCTGTTTCCAAATCTTGTGAGGCAAACTGATGTTGGAGAAAATAAGTGGCTGAAAACGGTTACTGAGGCTTCACTTTTCCCTATTGATATTAAAACGGAGGCCAGAAAAATTTATTATAACCAAGGGAGTCTGTAAGTTCTGCAGTTATTTTAGCACATAAGAAAGATAAGTCTAATGAGAGCTCCTGAATCCTGCATTCATTTCTCTAGCTTTGAAAAGAAAATGAAAGCACTTCTGATAAACGTCTTAATGAGTTGCCCGGAGGTTCATTTCTGTGTGCTTTGAAAAGCTCTTGAATAATATCAAGTGAATTTACAATTAACTTCTGAATGTCAAAAGACCCACCCTGAAGGAGCCCAGTGAGGAGAGAAACTTTTCCTTCCAGTCCAGCATGAGCTGGGTGGCCGGCATGAGGGCTTTGCAGCTCATGTGCATTTATTCCAGTGTTCGAGCGGCCTGCAGATGAGCAAGTTCACTACTATCTGTTTCAGCATTTCTATTTGTTAAGTGATAAAGTCATGACTGTTACATGTGCATGACTACTAGGAAATTCGTTTACAATGTAGATAAACCCTTATGTAATACTGCGTGTTCTTGAATTCACCATGATTTGTGGTCTCTGATGATGCTTATTCATTGGCTCTTGGTAATAGTCCTATCTACCATTAGGCTGTTATTTTTGTGAATCCTCAAGAACAGAACGAAACCTTCCACTTTCTTTGGGGTGGCCTGCACCATGCTTTATTTGAGCTCTGTTGGGCAGTAGCAGTGTCTGGGACCCAAGTGATTTATAATGTACCTTTCCTCAAAGTTCAAGGCCCTTGGCAGGCAGTGTGGCAGGATGGACATTTCAGGTGCAGGAAAAACTAGTTCATTATCTAGAGAAACAATCACTATGACCAGAGAGTGATTTGAGAAGCAGACTGATACAACTATGAAGATCACAGACAGGGACACGGTACACAGGATGGGCTTCCAGCTTTAATACCTGCCAGCTGGATGGCCTTGAATGAATCAGTCACCCTCTCCATGACTCCCAGGCCTGCTGTGAGGAGTGAATGGGTTAACATATGCAGAGGGCTAAGAACAGTACCCAGCATGCTGAAAACCCTGTAGTAGGACATAGTTATTGTTTTCACATATAAGTGTGTCCTTATGCTGCATGGCTATGGTGGATCATGGAATAGGAAGAGATAGCACTAGACCAACAGATAACCAACCCTAGTTAACTGCTTTTGGGGACAGGTGTTATTTAAGTAACTAAAGCTACCATGTTCAAGCGGAGAAAGGAGGTCTTGAATATATTTACAAAGACTATGTTTTATAGAATTAATCTTCAAACAAATAACCTATTTAATTAAATTCACTTGCAAACCAACTAGAAATAAGGACATAAGCATTAGATGTGACCAGAATTACTCTAAATGTGCAATTTCCATATGGGAAGTGATTGGGATGGTACTTATGATAAAAGCAAGAGGACTCTTTGTTTAAGTCAAATGTAGTACCCAGCCTATTTGATCAGGTACTCAAACCATCAATATTTATGGAACATAAACAATGAGTTAGACACTATGGCGTTAGTAAGGGTCCTTACTTCCCTAAACCTTAGGACATGGAGAGAACCAACAGAAATATGTTTTAAAAATAGAAAGTAAAATTGAGGCCAGGAACTCACAAAGTAAGCAGTAGATGCCTTAGACAGCTCTAAAGCTCCCCTGTTCTCATTTAGGATTCCTCTGCCTTGTGCTTTTCAGGTGGACCCAGGGTGCACCCTCCGGGGATATGTTACTTTTTGTCAGGTAATATAAAGTTCTATATAAAAAGTTCCATTCCACTCCATATTCATGATTAGGACTGCTATGAATGTGTTATCAGAAGGACTGCAATACGTACAGCCTGCACATTTTAATCTTAAAAATCAAGCAGGTGATTCCAAAAGCAGGTGACTTTGGAGCCAATCCTTATAGCCCAAGTCTCCAGAGCCCACCATGTTCACAGCAGCTTCTGTGGACTCAGGAGCGCCTCAGGGTACGAGAAGCAGTTTTCTTTTGCAAGGTATGCTCATCATTAATTTCCCTTGCATATTTCATTTTTTACTCACCTGCTGTGAAGTTCTGTATTGCTGGACCCTAGAGGACTGTGGGGAATAGAGGATTTCTGTCAGTCACAAAGGCAGAGGATACAGATGGAGTGGCATTCATAAATAGCTAGTTCACACTGGTTCCATTAAAACCATGTGACTTGCTAATTACTTTAACTGTACTTTCTTAAAAATAAATATCAGAGATCACCTCTTTCATAAATAGATCCCAAATATGGTGAAATCAAACACTACATTTGTCTCCAAGATGTCAGGGATGAGAACAAGACCAATATAATTCATTTAACACAATGAGCAGGATAGCAAAATAAGCTGATTAAATCTGAGATATAGAATGTAAGAAAACAAAATAAAGGAAATACAGTCAATAAGAATGTCTTACCATTTTCCTTAACTGAAATAAGAACCTAATATTGTCCTATAAAGGCAGTTTTAGCAAACACAGTAAAGGAAATCTGGTGACTTATTAATGGAGTCCCAGGTTCAGTGCAGAAAACAGTTCTTAAACCCACTGAGAATGAAGAAAAAAACATTTGGTAAAAACTTGGAGTTTCTAGCTAAACTAACAGGCCTTGCTATTTTGAAACCTGTGTTCATCAATGTCATCTGTTTCCCACTACTAAGACTGTGGGGTGTGTGTGTGTGTGTGTGTGTGTGTGTGTGTGTGTGTCTCTATGTCTGTCTGTATCTGTGTACATGTGTGTGTCTGTGCACGAATGCTCCAGGATGAAAATGAATAAAGAAATTACTTGTGTAAACTCTTTCAGTGAAACCGAAAGGACTAATATATTTCCTGTTCAGTACAGAAAATGACACTAAACTACTCATTTTGTACAACAATGGCCGTAAACAATGAGTCGTCAAGGTAAATAAAATTCTGCAAAGATCATACTGAAGATAAATAAGAGAACTCCTTCTATTATTATCAGATGCTATAAAGATGCTCACTCTCACCACTTTTATTCAATATCTTTCCCAGAATTTAACTTCATCAAACACATAGATATAAATACAAAAATAAAATCATTTAGGGATATAAATGTTGAAGATTATTATAAATTATAATTATACTTTGTCATGATTCATTGACATGTTCATCTATGTGAAAAAAAACCAGAACAAAAACAATAGGATTACTAAAAGTTCAACTAGTTGACCTGTTAGACGTTCCAGATATTAAAATTGAGAGTTTTTCTTATATATTGGCAATAATTAGTTAGAAAACATAAATTTTTAAAAATTATAGACCCATTCACAGACCCAACAAAACTATACTCAGAAATTGACAAGAAATGTATAAGTCCTACATACATACTATGGATTCTACGGATGTATACAGAAAACATCATGCAAATGCATTGCTAAATGTACAATATGTTATTCCTGAGTGTGAAGACTTAGTATTATAGGGAATCAAAATTAGCTTAGACCTAATCAAAATTGGCAACTTGGAGAAACGAAATAATACAGTGTGGCTGGAGGAAAGGCAGCAAGGCATAAAGGTAGCTGCAATGGCCTCATGGCAACAATATGGACAGTTAATTCCCAAAAGAGAATGAATCCCCAACACAGTGACATGTATCTTCTTAGATGCAAAATAATTAACCTTTGTAATGTCTGAAGCAGGTACTCCCCATTATGTTACACTAACCATGTTTAAAGACCATGCAGCTATGGGCATTTGTAAATTATTTACACATTCCAATATTACTACAAAGATATATATTTATTACCTGTCTTCACATTCTAAAAATTCACATTTTATACAGTCATGCTCCGCATAACAAAGTTACAGTCAATGACAAACCACCTACACAACAGTCTCAAAAAATCATAAAAATTACAATAATATCATATTTTATTGTACCTTTTCCATGATTAGATACACAAATGCTTACCATTGTCTTACAACTGCCTACAGCATTCAGTATAGTATCATGCTGGATCTGTTTACAGGCTAGGAGCAATAGGCTCTACCATATAGTCTCAGTGTGTAGCATGCTACACCATTTAAGTTTGTGTAAGTATATGCTATCACATTCACACAATGATGAAATTGCCTCAAGATGCATTTCTCAAAACATATCCCTGTCATCAAATAATTCATGACAATATTTGAATATGTCACAAGCATTGAAAAGGCAAAAAATAAAACCATATAAACAAAAATTCCTAAATAGTATCACGTTTCAGTAGGAGCCCAAGCATGTGTTTTTAGGTCATGCTTAATCATAATCTCAACCCTTCCATATGAACGGTTAAAAGTAAATGGGAATAAAAAATCAACAATGGAAACAAAATAAGAACATATTTTTAAGAAGAAAGAATAAGCAGGCTGGGTGCAATGGCTCATGCCTGTAATCCCAGCACTTTGGGAGGCTGAGGCAGGAGTTCGAGACCAGCCTGGCCAGCATGGTGAAACCCTATCTCAACTAAAAATACAAAATGTAGCCAAGCATGATAGTGCATGCCTATAATCTCTGCTACTTAGGAGGCTGAGGCAGGAGAATCACTTGAACTTGGAAAGTAGAGGTTGCAGTGAGTTGACATGGCACCACTGTACTCCAGTCTGGGCGACAGAGCAAGAATCTGTCTCAAAAAAAAAAAACCCATAGATGATAATAGTTAAATATTAGAAAAGTGTATGTGCATTTGGACAGACATTTTTAATATCACTGTTCTGAATAAGAAACATGTGAACACCTTTAATTCATGCTCATGCAGAATCTCCAGACCATAAATTTCAAGAAAATAATGCTCAAATGTTATACGAATATCAAACATGTGCATAAAGGGTCAAGACCACTAAAAAAAAGGGCAGGCAGTTATTTCCAGGTAGATATGAGATAAAGACTTAAGTGGCATTTTCCCCCTTGCACTAGAAAATTTGTTACTAATTTTAAACTGCTTTTTAAAATTGAAAACATTCAAAAGGCAGAAAAGTACAGTAAAAATAATATAACAAACACCTTGAACTTACTATACCATCTTTTAAAACGACACACCATGCAGTAGCACCGCCAGTGAGTGAGCACACCTGTCCTCCCTCTCTCCAGAGAGGCAACTGGCAACCAGTCTCTTTCCACACATTCACCGTATGTGGATCTCATCATAAACAAGAAGCAGGGCTGTTCTCTATGTTTTAATTTTACAAAATGGCATCTTGACCATTTACCTGGTTTCCAGCAATCAGCTATTTTTACTCAAATTTGATGATTTGAAAAACTGTGTATGTTGGTGCACATAAATCTAGTTCATACCATCAATCTCTGATTAATATTCATGTCTTTGAACAAACCATAACTAATTATTTACTTTCCTATCAATGGACACTTATTAGTTGTTATCAATTGTTTACTATCATAAATGATGCTGAAATGAATATTCTAAAATCTGTCTCCTTGGGAAAACTGACTAGTCTTTCCAGGTATAACAGGCAAGTGCCCTTTCTGCTCCAAAAGTTTCATAAAAATTGTATCTTTCTGAAGTAGGCATTTTCATTTTCATTCCCAAAAGCAGTATGGTCATTCTCACTTCTTCATATGTGAGAAAGCTGGAAGCATTCCTCCTGAAAACTGTCACACGGGATGCCCTCTCTCACCATTCCTATTCCACATATCATTTGGAGTTCTGGCCAGGGAAATCAGGCAACAGGAAGAAATAAAGGCATCCAAGTAGGAAGAGGGGAATTCAAACTATCCCTGTTTGCAGACAACATGATCCTATAACTAGAAAACCTCAGAGTTTCAGGCCAAAAGCTTCTTAAGCTGATAAACAACTTCAGCAAAGTCCCAAGATACAAAATCAATGTACAGTAATCACTAGCATTCCCATACACAAACAACAGTTAAGCCAAGAGCCAAATCACAAACAAACTCCCATTCACAATTGCCACAGAAAGTATAAAATACCTAGGAATACAGATAACTAGGAAGGTGAATGATCTCTACAAGAAGAACTAAAAAACACTGCTCAAAGAAGTTGGAGATGACACAAACCAATGGAAAAACTTTCCATGTTCCTGAATAGGAAGAATCAATATCATTAAAATGGCCATATCGCCCAAAGCCATTTATAAATTCAATGCTATTCCTATTAAACAACCACTGACATTCTTCACAAAACTAGAAATAACTATTTTAAAATTCACATAAAACCTAAAAAGAGCCCAAATAGCCAAAGCAATCCGAAAGAAAAAGAGCAAATCTGGAGGCAACATGTTACCTGACTTCAACTATACTACAGGGCTACAGTAATCAAAACAGCATGGTACTGGTAAAAAAAACAGACACACAGACCAATGGAACATCACAGAAAACCCTGAAGTAAGACCATACACCTACAACTATCTGATCTTTGACAAACCTGACAAAAACAAGCAGTGGTGAAAGGATTCCCTATTCAATAAATGGTGCTGGGATAACTGACTAATCATATGCAGAAGATTGAAACTATACCCCTTTCTTACACCATCCACAAAAATTAACTCAAGATGGATTAAATACTTAAATGTATAACCCAAAACTATAAAACTCTGGAAGACTACCTAGGCAATACCATTCTGGACATAGAAACTGGCAAATATTTCATCATGATGATGCCAAAAACAACCGTGACGAAGGCAAAAAATTGAAAAATGGGATCTAATTAAACTTAAAGCTTTTGCATAGCAAAAGAAACTATCAACAGAAAACACAGACAACGTATAGAATGGGAGAACATTTTTGTGAAATAAGCATCCAACAGAGGTCTAATATCCAGCAAGCATCTATAAGGAACTTAAACAAATGTACAAGAAAAAAAAAAACATTTCATTAAAAAGTGGGCAAAGGACATGAATATACACTTTTCCAAAGAAGCCATACATGCAGCCAAAAGTCATAATAAAAAGCTCAACATCACTGATCATTAGAGAAATTCAAATCAAAACCACAATAAGATACCACCTTATGCCAGTTAGAATAGCTATTATTAAAAAGTGAAAAAAATAGGCCAGGCACAGTGGCTCATGCCTGTAATCCCAGCACTTTGGGAAGCCACGGCGGGTGGATCACCTGAGTTCTGGAATTCGAGACCAGCCTGGGCAATTTGGCTGAACCCCAACTCTACTAAAATCACAAAAAATAGCCAGGTGTGGTGGTATGCACCTGTAATCCCAGCTACTTTGGAGGCTAAAGCATGAGAATTACTTAAACCCAAAAGGTGGGGGATGGTGCCACTGTACTACAGCCTGGGTGACAGAGACTCCACCTCAAAAAACAAAAACAAAAAAACAGATGCTGGTGAGGTTGCAGAGAAAAAGGAATGCTTATACTCAGTTGGTGGGAGTTCAGCCAAGAGAATACGGCAATTTTGCAAAGACCTACACACAGAAATACCATTAGACCCAGCAATCCCATTACGAGATATCTGGGTATATACTTAAAGGAATATAAATCATTCTATTATAAAGACAGATGCACGTGTATGTTCTTTGCAGCACTATTCACAGTAGCAACAACATGGAATCAACCTAAATGCCCATCAGTGGTAGACTGGATAAAGAAAATGTGGTACACTGTGGAATACTAACTACGCAGTCATAAAAAGAACAAGATCATGTCCTTTTTCAGGGACAGGGATGAACCTGGAGGCCATTATCCTTAGGAAGCTAACACAATAAAAGAAAACCAAATACCTCATGCTCTCACTTATAACAGAGCTAAATGAGAACACACGGACACAAAGAGGGAAGAACACACGCTAGGGCCTGTTGGAGGATGGAGGGTGGGAGGAGGGAGAGCATCAGGACAAGTAACCAATGGGTACAAGGCTTAATACCTGGATGATGAAACAATCTGTACAACAAGCCCCCGTGACACAAGTTTACCTATGTAGCAAACCTACACATGTACCCCTGAACTTAAAATAAAAGTTAAAAAAAACCAAACATGTTGTGAGACCATTTCAGGTATGTGAGACTTTAACATCTTGCCAGTCCCATGGTTCTGCAATTATACCTCCTGGTTATTCAATTTGCATTCTTCTGATTACTAGGGAGGCTGAGCATCTCTTCTCCTGTTTACTTGTCATTTAGATACACTTGCTTAAAAATATATGTCATCTCTTTTCCACATATATGAGTTTTAAATATAAATATATATATATATCATACATATGTGACCATTATCACATACATAAAGTTTATATATATATATATATATAAACTGTTTTTGCTTCATGATTTATAGGTGAGAGAACTTTTATCAGCTTATATGTAATATACATATTTATAGGTGAGAGAACAGTTTATATATATATATAAACTTTTATATATATATAAACTTTTATATATATAAAACAAATATAATATATACTATAATTACTTCATGATTTCTAGGTAAGAGAAGTTTTATTAGCTGTACTCATTGCAAACATCCTCTTCTGGTCCCTGATTTTTCTTCACTTTTAAAATGACATCTTTGCACAAATGAAATTTTAAATGTTAGTGAACTAAAATGATCTACCTTTTCTTTGTAGCTGGTGTTCTTTGGATCTAATGGAACAGTCTCCATCCTTTTTGACACCAGAAGCCAGTTTCCTGGAAGACAAGTTTTTCATGGACGAGGTGGGGCAGGGGGGTTGGTTTCGGGATGAAACTGTTCCGTCTCAGAACACCAGGTATTAGATTCTCATAAGGAGTACACAACCTAGATCCCTCACATATGCAATTCATAATAGGGTCCCCACTCCTATGAGAATCTCATGCTGCCACTGTTCTAATAGAGGCAGAGCTCAGGCAGTAAAGGGAGCTCGCCTGCTGCCCACCGCATGCGTTGCGGCCATGTGTCTAACAGGCCATGGAGCAGTACCAGTCGGCAGCCCTGGGGTGGGGACACCTGGTCTAAAGTTCTCACAAAAGCATAAGCCATAATGGAAAAGATTTTAAACTCGGAACATGCAATGCTAAAACTTCCTATATGAAAAAATGTACAACCAGCAGAATTGAAGTTTGTCATACTGAGAACAGATGTTTACAATCATAATGGCTCAACTACTACGTACCTAATAAGAACTCCTGTGATGCAAATTTATTCACATATTAACTATTTACTATTTATTCATTCAATTATTCATTCATTTTTACTCTATTAATTGTTTATTTTCTAGAACATAAGTCTCATGGTACCAGCGATCTGCAGCTATTTTTTATTTATTCCTATAAAGCAGTTCTAGGCACATAATAGCTTCTCTACTATATTCACTGACTGATGAATGAATTACTGCATGCAAAGGAGATGCAATTAATATGTGTAAAAATTTAGATATAAGGTTGTTCATTACAGAATTATTTAGAACACTGAAATAGTGGGAATTACCTAAATGCACAGCCATAGGCAGTGGGTTACATAAATTATGCTCTTCAAGCATCCAATATGGTAGCCCGCCACCACAAATATGTGTTACATGTGGTTGTAAAACTGAATTTTTATCATTTTTACCTTAAATTTAATTTTAAATAGCCATGAGTGTCTAGTGACTACCACATGGTGCAGTACAGGTCTATGTCATGAGACAGAATGCCAAGTTTTTGTTGTATTCATTTGAATATAATTGTTGATTTTATCATCCAAGAATTATGTCTGTGTATATGTTTGTGTGTGTGTGTGTGTGTGTGTGCTTGTATGTGTATCTGTAAAAGATGGAGACCACTGATTTTCCTGAGTTGAATTACAATTTAAAATTAAGTCTCATTATGAAAATATATGTGTAATTCAAAAAAGACACATAAAAGATACATGCAAATGGTGCAACCACATGAATTTATGATATAAACGGATCCCAAAGTTACAGGAATGCCATAGTCCTAAAATAAATTACACACGCTTCGAAAGTACCTAATACTTTCATTTTAATTTCATCTTTTAAATTAGTTTCCTGTGTATTTAAAGTGCTTTTGACTATGGACATATAAGATTATATTTAAATAAATATCTGTGGGCTGGGCACGGTGGCTCACGCCTGTAATCCCAGCACTTTGGGAGGCCGAGGTGGGTGGATCACGAGGTCAAGAGATTGAGACCATCCTGGACAACATGGTGAAACACCGTCTCTACTAAAAATACAAAAAATTAGCTGGGCATGGTGGCGCGTGCCTGTAATCCCAGCTACTCAGGAGGCTGAGGCAGGAGAATTGCCTGAACCCAGAAGGCGGAGGTTGCAGTAAGATGAGATTGTACCGTTGCACTCCAGCCTGGGTAACAAGAGAGAAACTCTGTCTCAAATAAATGACTAAATAAATATCTGTAACACACAGTTACCAAATAAAAAACGTGTTCTATCTAGAGTCAAGCAACTAAAAGTAAACAATGAACTAACTTCCCCCAATGTAAAAGCTAAAGATCTGAGCAGTTTGCCAAAAATGCATTCCTACCCCAAAACACAAAGAAGCACAAATATTGCAAAACATAAATATCAAGTGCCACTTAAAATTTTTTAATTTTTACTAGAATAGCTTCTTGAAAGCAACCATTCAAATATGTAGCAGGTGGTCAGTAAATATTTGCTGAATGAATGAATGGCATCGACTGAGTGCAAGACACATCTCATTCCCTGTACAATAAAACTTTCCAAGGAACAGATCCTTGTAGGATGCAGGCAAGAGGGCCATCAGAGAACAATAAGTTGGACACATGATTGTCACGATGTATCTTAAAATTAAAGTTGAAGTATAGACAGGGACATCAATGAATTCAGTGCATACCCACACATATATTCATGGCATAAACAAGGCATGACTTTTCACCTGAAAACGAACTGATCATGAAAGTGCCACTTCTATCCTTCAAGCACCTTATGGGGAGGTGGAAAGGATACATTCTGGATGACACCTGGGAAGCTGAGAGAGGACCAGGTTTCACAGAAACAGCACAGTTCCAGTACCTTCACATTCTGGGGACAGTCAGTTACCTCCATGAATATCTAACAAAAATTGTTGAAACATTTGCATATATACAAAAATATTTCATGGAATTTCAGAAGGTTCCTAGGTCCCACGAAATCTATCATGACCCATGTGCTCTAGGCTCAAATTTCCAGCCAGAGCCTGACCCTTGACCTGCAAAACAAAGGTAGATTTGACCCAAGACCCTCTTTACTGGAACTCAAAAAAAACTTGATGATTATGGAAGTTGACCTGGTTACTAAGCTGACACATGTTTTGGCTTCAAAGGATCAAATCTGCTGTCTCATGAGCGTACAAAGGGCTTCGTACATTTTGTTTTTAAAGAACCGTATATGGAAATGCACAACCAAACCCCACTGACTCTTATTTACCGCAAGTAAACATTTGGTAATTATAATTAAAATCAAAGAGGTACTTCTAGCTCCCAAATAACCACTTCTTTATTAAGAAGAGCATATTGTCTCCATTATGGTTAAAATGCAAAAATATGTTAACTGTTTGGAATGTCTCTGGAACCCTCAAGTTCTCTCATGTGGGACAGAAGGGCTCAGAATAACTAATGCCCCTATTGAAAAATCAAGACAAAACCCTTTATTTACTTACTTTTAGTTTGAAAGAAGAAAAATCTAAATTGAAGCACATCTGAAAACATTTGACTAATCATTTTATTTTCTATGGTCAGCCTTGGCATAACTACTTTTAGAAGTGAAATCACTAATGAACACACTCCTATTTATTTGGTTGTCTGTTTATTTAAACCTGCCCCTTTCCTCTGATGCCCATTTTAGAAGACACAAGATGCTCGAATGACTGATTTTTCACTTGTATAACTCTTAAACCCTCCACGTCTCTTAAATAATTCACGCCATAGCGGGATTTTCAAAGTAACTCCATCAAGAATTCATTTTTCGAATCTTAACATGTTTGCTATTCCCTCACATTTTCCTTTTCATATTGAGGACATGGAGGTCCATCTTTTGCTTCTAGCTCTGTGTCCCACTGGGAACACCCTGGGTAAGGTGCTCTGGACTGAATCAGGGGGACTGAGTGCTCCCAAGCACTGGCTGGGGAGACAGCAACCTCGGTCCCTGACCCAGGGGTTCACACACAGTGGGAGTGAGGCCAACTTGCCACGCCCTGGGACACCCCACAGAATAGGCACCAAACACTCCGAGCTTCTGTCCCCTCAGCTTATTTGAAGCAATGTCATTCTTGTCTGCAGGGTCTTGGTGACACTTCTCAAAATCATGATTCAGGCCCAACTGACTTGATTTAAGACCACCAGGAAACAAGGGGCCAGGTGTTTTGCAGTCTGACCACTTTTTCCTTGCTTTTCTTTCTTTTTCCTTTCTGGGAAGCCTGATAAGAAGACCCAGACTTTCCCAACACAAGTTGAGTCTGCTCAACTAATGCTCAAGCCTTTTCTTTGACTGCAGTAGAAAGCCCAGAAGAGCCTCCCACAGGGCCGTGTCAAAGGCCAGCAGCCTTCAGAACTGCACTCCCCTGAAGACTGCAGGTGATTCCACTGTGGGAAACCTTACATGCAATCAGATGCAACACTTCATGTGCACTTTTTGATAAGTTTTGATGAATCTGTGATCCTATCTAGGCCCCAGAATAGTCAAGATATGGAACATTTCCCTAATGACTGCCAGAGACCGTGGGTTAACACTGAGATGCTGACTTCAACAGTTCTGTGGCCAGCTTCTCTTACAGGCATGGTTTTGGGCTTAAATATCTGTTGAGAAGATTTAGCTTGTGTGTGTCTGTCTGGGTCTTACTATCAGGCTTTCCAGAAAGGAAAAATGTCAGACTACAAACAACAGCTAACCGATCCCCCAAGTGGCTGGTTTAAACTCCAGCTTGACCAGCACAACGCCAGCTTTTTCTTTACTAGTAGGATGGAGGGTGGTCATTGAAAGTCCTCCCACTTAAAAAGAGTAATAATAAGTAACATATTATCAGCAAAGTATTCACACATGCCACACAGGTTCTAAAGCTTTAGTACAAAATGGCAACCTAAGAAAATACATAGCCATTTTTTAAAGCCCTGAGATCTCCCAAAAGTTAATCAGGCCAAGTTATTTGGTACATTCATAATTAAAAATAATAAAATATTATGAGAATCTACTTACATCTTTCCTCAGTTTACTTGAATGACCTAAAAGTGATTTCTGGGGATCTGAAGAAGTTGCCACAGAACAGTTTTAAGAAGTGTTCAATAAATATTTCTAACAAGACTAATGGTAATGTATTCAAAGTCTTCCAAGCACATGAGGCACAACAGATCCCATTTTTTCTAATATTCTCAAATATGATGTGTAGATGACTTTATTCCCTCAGCAAAAAGAAAAAAAAGAGAAAAAGAAAAGAAAGACGGCTTCTCCTTAGTCCTGGCAGGTGCAGAGAGGCTGAAAGAGAGCCTGTACACCACCAAAATACCGCTTCTCACTGAGGAAAGACTCAGAATCCCAGACCCTCATTTTTTAAAAAACAATGTGGTTAAAATTTATAGAGTAAGGAGAAAAGTTTATTTTCCACTGTCTTAACAAGTCAGTTTATTTGAAGAGGTTTATCTGCGTACTTTAGCTGGTTTCATGAAAGAACACTTTCTCCACCTAATAGGAAGCTCTGTTCACTGAAAGCAATTATGACAAATTCATGACTCTTTCCAATCGATAGGTCTATTAAAAATCCACCTCCAAGTATTATAGGATTCTCATTAAGCCATTGATAGTAATTTTAATTAAATGGCACAACTCTGTACTGATTTCATTTATTTTTAGCTGACATATTGTTCAGGTAATAAAATTAAACATATAAAATGAACAAAGAATACATCTCCCATGGGCATCTACATACAGAAAAGATACTGGGCATATATTTAGGCAAGGTTTCATCATGGAGTGGCTTCCAAAGGCATCTGTGACCTCTGTGGGCCTCTCCAAATCTTTTTCAACCAGTTAATAATTACACACTGGGCAGTCAGAGAAACATATCTAGTAGCATGTGATAAAAAAGATCTAAGGCATCCCTTGAAATAGCTTCCTCCAAAAATACAATCTGCTGTTGCTGATAAGATGGACGCTGGTTTTGTTCTGCTATCAGTGTTGGCGTTCTTGGTGATAATTCAACCTTTGGGAGTTACTAGTGTCTGATACACTGTAGATGCTCCTAACTATATGGAATAAGTAAAAGAACACATAGATAAACTTATAATGTATTCTTAAAGGAAAAGCATATATATATATATATATATGCTTATATATATATATATGCTTATATATATATAATATATATATAATATTATATTATATATAATATATTATATATAATATATATATAATATTATATTATATATAATATATTATATATAATATATATATAATATTATATATATAAATATATATATATTTCTAAATATTTTTGAGTCTTTAGATGAAAGCCTGCGTCTGCTGAGATACAAGACAATGCAAAATAAGTACACTGACCTTGACACTTCCCTGCAATGGAGACTTGGTTGAGCCATTTCAACCCTTGAAGCTTGGTTTGTCAATATTTAAAATGGGACAATAATAGTAACTTCATCAGTTGTCAGGAGGATTAAAAGAATTGTGGACATAAATGGTGCAGGCTCTGAATCCTAACTGTCATGAACTCAGAATAGTTTTTTTTTCCTTTGCATCTTCTATCTCCAAATAAGATTTTTAGAGCCACCAGGAGAGTAAAATTCGATAAAGACTGATTTTTGAAGACAAGAAAGCTCTATTCATTAAAAGCAATTATGACACTTGAACACAAGGATCAGAAGGTTGAAACCTTTACAGAAGATTTGGAATTTTTGGTATGTGTAGGTCAAGGAAAGAAAGAGACAAGGAAGGAAGGAAGGAAGGAAGGAAGGAAGGAAGGAAGGAGGGAGGGAGGGAAGGAAGGAAGGGAGGAGGAAGGAAGGAAGGAAGGAAGGAAGGAAGGAAGGAAGGAAGGAAGGAAGAAAGAAAGGAAGGAAGGAAGGAAGGGA
>CM052649.1:6905252-6926936 GCA_028533165.1 Leontopithecus rosalia
GATCTTCGACCTCTGATATCCTTTCTTCTGCTTGGTCAATTCAGCTGTTGAAACTTGTGCATGCTTCATGAAGTTCTCATGTTGTGTTTTTCAGCTCCATCAATTCACTCATATTCCTCTATAAGTTGTCCATTCTTGTTATCATTTCTGCAAATCTTTTTTCAAGGTTCTTAGTTTCTTTGCATTGAGTTAGAACATGTTCTTTTAGCTCATGGAAGTTTCTCAGTTCTCACCTTCTGAAGTCTGATTCTGTCACTTCATCGCAATCATTCTCTGTCCAGCTTTGTTCCCTTGCTGGTTAGGAATTGTGGTTCCTTGTAGGAGGCAAGGTGTTCTGGTTTTGGGTGTTTTCCTCCTTTTTGTGCTGGTTTCTTCCCATCTTTATGGATTTATCCACCTGTCGTGTGAGTAGTTGCTGATTTTCCGATTGGGTCTCTGAGTGGACATCTGGATTGTTGATGATGAAGTATTACAGTGAGTGAGAACATGCGGTGTTTGAGGAGAACATTCTTTGAGTCACCAGGGAAGCCTGTAATCATGTATCCAAGGAAGTTCCAACGAATGCATGCAAAAATTCAGTTTCTAAGAATGATTATTGGATTAGAATGGCAAAGAATAGAAAGAATTAGGTTTCTGACAGTAGGGAGTAGATTAGATATATTTTGTTACACTCAAAATAATATAAAGACAGTGAAGAACAACAGTAGGAGAAAATACTTAATTTTATTATTGTGTGAAAAAAACAGGTTTTAAAATGATAGCAATACTGCAATTCCATTTGTGTAAAGAAAAATGTCTGTGGCAGGGTATAGTGACTCACTCCTGTAATCGCAGTATTTTGGGAGTCTGAGGCAGAAGGATTGCTTGAGGCCAGGAGTTCGAGACAAGCCTGAAAATCATAGCAAGATTTTGTCTCTATAACAAAAAAATTTAAAAATATATTTTAAATTAAAAAAGAGAAAAATGTCTGCATATGAATATAAGCATTGGAAGGATACACATTGAAATAATAAAATCACTTATTTTGTAGTGGTTACATTTTACGTGATTTTTTCTTCTTTTGGACTATCTGTTTCCCAGGCATTAAAATAAAAAATAGTAATAAACTGTTTTAAGAAAACCTCCATTTTAATGTGTTTAAATGTAAGAAAGATGTTCAAGAAGCAGTAATGTATGATTGCTTAGGCTTCATAAGGGCAGATGATTTAGAATTTGGGAAGTGCAATGCTTTCACGTTCACTAATCAGCAGTTTATTCATTCATGCATTCATTTTTTATTGGTTCATTTTTTGTTCTTGTTTTGTTGATTTAACTGAAAATTATCTCTTATTTAAAATATTCTAAAGATTTAGCACTTCCACGGTCCTAAATATTCCACAGTCCTAGATGCTCTCTTGCTGTGCACACCTTTGATAAAGCCATTCATTTTCTATTCACGCTTGTGGAAAACTGCCAACCTCTACCTATCTAATTATGGATCAGTTTATAAAAGTGACTTAAACCGTATTTTTATATTCAAATATGTACCCTAGACAAACCTTAACAAAATGTTCTAACACCAATGCTAAAGAAACCCTATAATTTACTTAAATAACCAAGTTTGTGAGAAAACAAAATTTGCATTTTCAAAATGAATTACCTCTAACATAATATTGTTGTTTTTCAGTAATTAAGACACACTGAGTCTGTCTATGAATGTGTGTGTGTGAGTGTGTGTGTGAGTGTGTGTATGTCTGTGTATTTTTGGCCACTGGAGATATTTCTTTTCTATTTTCTAAAACAACAAGGAAGGACTGTTTAGACTGAAATATTTAAAATTGGTGCTCTGGCTGGGTATGGTGTTCTGGGTTGTAGACTTCTCTCCCAGAAATCTGTGTGTTTGGGCATCCTCCGCCTTCCCTCTTCCCGGCCCCCATTAGGATAGAGTCAAAAATGTTTTCTCTCTGGCTCACTGTGCTGCACAAGGCCCTCCCAGGAGGCGGGTGGCAGTAACAGAACTGTCACAAGGCTGCCACAGATGGTTCTGTGCTAAACCTTCAGCCTCAGATTATGACTCCTTGCGGGAGGGATGGGGTTGGCTGGAAAGTGTATTCGTGTACCCTCCAGAGATGCCCCAGTGGGTGAGCAGGCAGAGGCAATCCTGTTAATTACGGACGACAGATGCTTCCCATTCCTCTCTGTTGCATCTGTGTTTTTCAGGTTGGCATTTGAAATGGACAGGACAGTGACATGCTAGATGTTTTAGGTGAAACAGGCTTACACAAACTAAGGCAACTTTTCATGATACCTTCTGTAAAAGCTGGTATTATAATCCAAGAATTGTAAGCGCTCTTGGGTAAATAATAACAGCAGACCCTTTGAAAGTGCTTGCTGTGTGCCAGACACTATACAAGGCAATATTATTCAACATATTATTTTGTTTTAAGTGAACCAAACTGTACTATTTTTTCTTTGCAGAATATGGAACTGAGGCTCAGATAATTTAAATAACTTTCTTAAAGGTCACACAGCTTGTAAATGAAGATAGAAAATGAACCATTTTACCCACACCTCCCTTTCCTACCAACACCACCATTAAGAGATTTCCTAACTAGAAATTTATTCTAAACACATCCCCAAACATTAAACAGAGCTTGCTTAATAAGTAGAGCTAGCAACCTATTTTAAAATTGGCAGACTATTTTAAAGAAAATATATGTGCAAGCCTGGTTTTCCTGAATAGACTTGTCTTCACTGAAAAGATAACTGTTTTATATCATAGCATTGCTTAATTTATGTCTTAATTAGGAAGTCCCAACATCTCAAGATACTTGATTCCTTCTTCACTGATTTGCCCTGCATGTGATTCTGTTTTCCTTTAGTTTGTGATAGGAAGATTGTTAGTTTTTCTCTAGTTTTTCATAGACTATTGGATATTCTGAACATTCTTCAGTCTCTGCTACCAAGAGAAATGTGGTTGTTAAAGTATTACAGAGTGGCAGAGAAAGCCTTCCAAAGAGGTGACATCTTAGTCAGACTGCAGGATCAGAAAGAGTTTTTCGATTTTAATTTCGTGTCGGATATATTACCTAAACAAAATAAAGCAGGGGCGTGAAGCTGTTCTGTGGTCTACAGAGGACTTTAAACTGGATTAATTAATTTATAATGTACTAAAAACAATACTATCCACCGAATTTGCAATTTTCACATGTATATGGGATTTTGATACTAATATAGCGAGGCTAGAGATGTATTTTTTTTTTTTTTGAGACGGAGTTTCGCTCTTGTTGCCCATGCTGGAATGCAATGGCGCGATCTCGGCTCACCGCACCCTCCGCCTCCTGGGTTCAGGCAATTCTCCTGCCTCAGCCTCCCGAGTAGCTGGGATTACCGGCACGCGCACCATGCCCAGCTAATTTTTTGTATTTTTAGTAGAGACGGGGTTTCACCACGTTGACCAGGATGGTCTCGATTTCTTGACCTCGTGATCCACCCGCCTGGGCCTCCCAAAGTGCTGGGATTACAGGCTTGAGCCACCGCGCCCGGCCGATATGTATTTTAAAAGTCAAGTGTGTGTATGATTTGCACTCAAGGAATGAATTGATAGCGAACTTGGCACAGGGGGTGAAGCCAACGGCTGGGAGAAGCGGTAAGCCTGGATCCAATCATGAGTCCAAGAACAGCTGAAGAAATTTAGAAGACTGTCCCATGACATTATGAATACCCCCTATGTGTGCTGTGTTCCCCTAGTCTACTCTCTTAGAATTCCCAGTGTTAATAATAGTAATAATAATGAATCAATTACAACAAAACAGAAAATTCGAGGCCATAGTTTGCCTCTGAAACAGGAGAAAAGGTGAAATTTTGAGTTTGTTACTTGACTCCCTTGGACCAGTGAAAAGAAAAATATTTGCTTAAAAGTGCTTACAGCTTGATTGCTGAGGAGAGTGAAAGGAAAGCCAAATTCTGGGGCCCATCGTGAAGCGAAATGGGCAAGAGAGAAGGACAAGAGATGCTCACAGCTCCTGGCTTGGTCTTGACCCTGTGACTGTTGTAGTTAAGGCAGGAGGGCTGGTGGGAACACACTTACCTATGTCTCTCATAGGCACCATCCTTAGTTCTCAGAAAAGACATCACATTTTTAGCAGGGCTCCCTTCAGCTAGCTCGAATAAAAGCCAACAGGCTGAAGGCTCCTTGCTGTGTATCTTCTGCAACCCTGCACAATTTATATGAATATAAGATTCATTATTGAAAGATACATGGAAGGAGAAGGCTTTTAATGTGGATCACTTGTTGTTTTGCTTCTTGGCATGTAATCCATCTGAGAGCACTTTGAGAATTTCCAGCCAGAGGAGGCCTTCTGAAGTGGTAACTTTGCATTGATATGGTGCCAGTGGTCAAATTGGAACAGAAGTCTTGAGTGTGTTTCTAGTGCTTTTTTGTTGAGAAGGTTATATAAATACAGCATGGAGGTTTCCCCGTGTAAACACTTAGCTCTTTATTCTCACTGTTTCCATGCCCTGAAATATCTTTCACACCTTCCTATTTGCTGCGTAGGTATTTTTAAAAGAGAAAATATTCTTTTTAGCAAGTTTCTTGTTTGTTGATGTATTTTGCGTTTTGTTGTGGTGGTGGCGGTTTAGGTATTTTTGCAATAAATTTTGTTTGTTTATCTGATTTTCGTGAAGAAAGAAAATATTTTGGAATTGTGAACATCTTATTTTAGAAGCTTACTTGCACCTAACTCCAAAGTATGAGCTGTCTTAAAGCTAGGAGACCCCTCTGTATTTCCAGTTTTCATATTTGAACAGTCCATGTGCCACCACAGTGCCTGAAAACCCCCACTCCCATTCCTGATGCTCCTTCATGCTCCCAACAGAGTATGTCCCTTGCAAACTTGTGGTGGGAGGTCTTTCATGGTATGGCACACAGCCACTCTGAGTCCAAATATGGTTCATACTGGTTGGCTATTTTGAGTAATGGGAACCCAGACAGTGTGCTGGGTTAGGACTAGGGCAACCAAGGAAGGCCTCCACATAAGCCACTCAGACATATCCCCTATCGAATTGAGAAAGTCATGTCTTTTAATATAAAAATATTATCTTGGAATGATAAATGTTAGGAAAGTCATTTAGTCTCTATGTCTCAGTATGCTCATTTTTCCAGTGTGGTAATATAGTTTCACTTACATCAAGCCAATCCTTCTGTACATAACAGTACATATCATGGATGAAATATAAAACCTATGTGAAGGTAATGGAAAGTGATCCAAAAGAAACAGAGCTAGATAGGAGTCAACACTTAGAGGAGATGAACAGCAAGCACCTGGATGCCTTTTCTCTTTTTATAGATTTTGGCCTTAGGGGAAACCCCACTCAGTGCCAGGAGGGATGGATAAAATTTTGAAAAAGAAACTTATGTTTTCCCTGGATTATACTACTGGAAGAAAGAGTTCAACATCACTATAGTAGTTGAATATGAGGGAAAATCCTAAAAATAAGAGATCTGCAGAGAGAAAGAGAACACCCAATACTGAATATAAACTCCCATACCTGAGACTGACTGATGAAATAAGCATGATTCAGCCAGCATCCCAGGAGCACAGATGAGAGGATCAAAGAACGGAATGGAGATTTCAGCTGCTGCCCGGTTTGGAAGAGACCAGGTTTGGAGTTTGACCCCTGCTAAAATGAAACAAAACAATCAATATTGTCCAGAGGAGTGTAACAGAATGTAAGGTCTCTATAACATGGCATTAACATGCCATGTCCTATAACATGCATAGGACACACTTCCAAATTAAAAGAAATAGAAGGAAACAAGAAAAAAATGACCATGTTCAAAAAGAGACAATCAGTGGAAACCAGTGGAGCCATCATCCAGAACCTATAATCAGCATGAAAGAATTTTAAAGTGGCTGTAACTCTCACAGTGTCAAAGACATGGAATCAACCTAGGTGGCCATCAACAGTGGATTGGACAAAGAAAATGTGGTATATATACAGCATGTAATATCACAGAGCCATAAACAAGAACAAAATCATGTGTTTTGCAGCAATGTGCTTGCATCTGGAGGCCATGATCCTAGGTAAATTGACCCAGAAACAGAAAAGCAAATACCAAATATTCTCAGAAATAAGTGGGAGCTAAGCATTGGATATTCATTGACGTAAAGACACTAGGGGCTACTGGAGGGGAAAGGAGGGGGACACATGTTGAAAAACAAACTATGGGTATTATGCTCAGTACCTGGGTGATGGGATCAATTGTACTCAAACCTCAGCGTCTTGCAATATACCCATGTAACAAACCTGTACATTATGCCTTGAGTCTAAAATAAAGTTAGAATTACTTTTTTAAAAACAAACTATAATCACTCTAAAAATGTAAAGTGATTATAATTAAGGTTTTAAAAAGGAAGCAAAAGAAAGCATGCTCGGAGTGAACAATAAGACATAAAATTTAACAGAGAAATAGAAACTATAAGAAGGAACCAGATTAAAATTCTAGAACTGGAAATCTAAATTTACAGTATTAATCTATTAATGAGTGAGATTAACAACATATCGGAGATGTCAGAAGAATGTCACTGCACATGGGTGGGACCATTAAAAATTATCCAATCTGAAGAACAGTGAGGAAAAAATGATTTTTTTAGACAGCAAAGGCTCAGTAATCTGTATGACAAAAGGTCTAACATATTTGTGACTGAATCACAGAAAGGGAGTGAGAGAGGACGGAGAAGAAAATATATTTGGAGGAATAATGGATAAATGTATCCAAAATGTCGGGGGAAATACAAATACAGATTCAAGATGTTTGGTAAACTTCTGGCAAACTGAATACAAAGAACACCTCTCCCAGACATGCCATAGTCAAATTGATGCAAAGCAAGATAAAATCTTGAAGATAGACAGAGAAAAATGACATGTCAAAGGGAAACAATGTGAATGACTGTTGACACTTCATCAAAATCAATGGAGCCACAATAGAGTAGGATAACATTGTTAAAATGCTAAAAGAAAACAAACGTGTTAGATCAGAGCTCTATATTGAGTGAAAATATCCTTCAAGAATTAAGACAATAAACAGTAACTAAGACCATTATTCACCAGCAGACGTGAACTGTGAAAGAAAGTAAAAGAACTACTTCAGACTGAGGTGAAATGATAGAAAGTTTGATTGTCAGGAAGGAAGAACAAGCTTTGAAAATTGTAAAATGTTTGTAAATATTTTTTTAAAATCTATTTTATCTTAATTTAAAAAAACACATATGGATATTTAAGATGGATATGATCAGTGTGGCGATTCCTCAAGGACCTAGAAATAGAGATTCCATTTGACCCAGCAATCCCATTACTGGGCATATATCCAAAAGATTATAAATCATTCTATTATAAGGACACATGCACATGAATGTTCATTGAAGCACTGTTTACAATAGCAAAGACTTGAAACCAACCCAAATGCCCATCGATGATAGACTGGACAGGGAAAATGTGGCACAGATACACCATGGAATACTATGCAGCCATAAAAAACGATGAGTTTGTGTCCTTTGTAGGGACATGGATGAACCTGGAAACCATCGTTCTCAGCAAACTGACACAAGATCAGAAAATCAAACACCACATGTTCTCACTCATAGTCAGGTGTTGAACAATGAGAACACATGGACACAGGGAGGGGAGCATCACACACTGGAGTCTGCCAGGGGGAACTAGGGGAGGGATAATGGGGAGTGGGGAATTAGGGAGGGATAACATGGGGAGAAATGCCAGATAATAGGTGATGGGGAGGAAGGCAGCAAACCGTACTGCTGTGTGTGTACCTATGCAACAATCTTACATGTTCTTCACATGTACCCCAAAACCTAAAATGCAATTATATCTATATATCTATATAGATATGGATCTATAGATATGTTCGACAGATATCATCATATTGAGGAATTTGTAATATTTTTATTGTAACACATATGGCAGGGATAGTATATAGTGTATCCATATACACACACACACACACACACATAGTCCATATATAGTGTATAGACTTGGAATGAACATGTATAGTTCTAGGATTCTCATATTAGGTGCACAATATTAATTTTAAATCAACTGTAATCACTATAGCAATCACTCGAGTAGTAATGCAAAGAGGTATAGCTACAAATCCAATTGATTAATTGAAATGGGGTTAAAAAGAATAATTTACCAAAGGAAAGAGGAAGGTAGAAAAAGGAATGTAAGCATATACGATGAACATAAAATAACTAGTAAAATAGTAGCCCTAAATCTAACCACGTGAATAATTATGTTAAATGTGAGTGGACTGAAAACCTGACTAAGAGACTGATGTTATGAAAATAGGTAAAAAGCAAGACCAAGTTATACATGGTTTGTATGGGATGCACTTTAAGTACAGAGACATGGGTTACAGACAAAAGACAGCGAAAGGAAACAAGGCAAACAGGCACTGGAAGGTCAGTGGCCATGTTAACATTCTTCAGAGTAGGTTTCATGACAGATCATTATCAGGCATTTTACAATGCTACTATGTTACATTCATTAGGAGGCCATAACAGTCATGAGCATGTATGGGCTTAAAATATACACCTGAAAACAACTGTTAAAAAGAGTAAGAGGCAGATCTCTTAAAATGAACCAGTGGTACTTAGGGAACAAAATAACACAACTCTTCACAAACCATTTCAAAAATTAAACAGGAAAGAACTCTTGTCGACTCATTTTATGAGGCCAGCATAACCTAGATACCAAAGCCTAATAAAGATAGCAGAAAAGAATATGACTGACCCATATTCCTAGTGAATTTCTACACAAAATTCTTACTAAAATCTTAGCAAATAAAATCCACCAATATATACAAAACATAATATATCTTGACCATACTGAGTTTATCCTCAGATTAGTTTAACACATTTACAGGACAAAGGAGAAAATATTTATGAAGATTACAATAAGTGGGAGAATTAGATGGCAACATTTAACTCCCTTATATGATTAAGACACTCAGTAGACTAGAAGAGAAGGTAGAAATTTCACACTGATAAAGAGCATATATGAGGAAAATAAAACTAATATTTCACTCAGTGGTCAAATATTAAACACTTTTCCTCTAAAGTCTGGAACAAGGAACTTCTATTTAATATTTTACCGCAGGGCATACAAATGAAAAGAGGCCAGAAAAAAATGGCATAAAACATAGAAAGGAACAAGTAAAACTGTCTTTTTTCATAGAGGATCAATTATGCACATAGAAAGTTCTAAATATTTGATTAAACAATTAGTAGAATATGCAAGTGTACTGAAGTTGAAGAATACCATGTCAATATGCAACAGTCCTGAAAGATACCGTCCCAAAAACCATGATGGTGAATGTTGAAATCTTAGAAGATCAAAATTCCAAAAGTATCGTTTTGGGAAAAGTAAGTTTCAAAGATATTTATTCATATTTCTAAAAGGGGATTTACTTGAGAAAGTATAAAAACATGACAGAACACATCATAGGTCACTTTGCACAATAAAATAGGCAATAATATCCATATTTTTGCACAAATACTCAGGTATAATAAGGAAACTAGTATGACTGTAATACTTGTGGGCAGATGAACTGCGTTCATAAATAGATCAAAAAGAAGAATGTATAAACACATATCACTATGACTGGGGATTGTGTGCACCCAGCTTTGTAACCGTGGTTATCTGAAATGCCATGATGAACAACTCAGGTTTTTATGTAAAAATGTCTTCTTCTGAAACTGATCAAAAATTGTAGTTGGTCACCACCACAGTTGCCCAAAGAGCTGAGATCTTGTAAAATTTTTATTTTTCACAAATGCAGGTGTGCAAAAAGAACATATCTTCATTTACGGAGAAGGTTACTTTTACAAATATATACAATACTTACACAAAATGTTAACTTTGTGATGACACACTTTTGTGGATGCAAATTTGCAAAAATGCATCAAATGCATTAGAACTCTCTAAAAGCCTCTACACAGTTTATACTTTCACAATGCAAAGATGAAATCATAGGATCACAAATTCTAAAAATAACGCTTACAACCTAAAATAGTGGAAAAAATGTTTTAAAAGAAAACAACTAAAAATCTAAAAATAATATTTGACTTATGAAAAAGTATATTACAGGAGGTTATGGGCACACACATAGTCTATAAAAGCTGGCCAAATTTCACCATCATTGACTATATTTAGAAGTCTTGCATCACAATGAATAGCTGCTTTTTAAAATTTTTAAATTTTAAATCTCAGAGGAGCTGTGTCTCCTCTGAGAATATGTTCACATTCATTTTCTACATGGCAGTTTCAATTCTTTTTTTAAATTCTTCTATGACTTGGTCCATATACATGAAGATGAGCATTCCCTTTTAAATTCTCCCATCTTCTGTGCCATGCTTCTGTGTCATTTTGTGTACGTGGAAATCCATTCCATATGCATTCATCTCCAGACCACAAATTTAGTGGAAGCAAACATGGTGATAGAATAGCAGCATCCTTGCGTGTCCTTTTATCCTAGCAGGCACTTGATTATCTTCAATCTAGTCAGTAACTTCACTGACTTCTTCAGGCAAATATGGTTTTAATTCATTAAAAACTCTTGGAATGTCATCAACGGGAAGGAATGTTAATGCAAGCAAATGACACATTTTCAAACTGAAGTTTTCGTAGTTGCTATATATCATAGCCAATCTACAAATCTGCATTTTCTCTCAAATGCAAATAAATACAGTAAAAAGTTAATAGTTCCACCCAACGTGATGCAGCTAACATGATACACTTATTCTGCATTCAACCCAAAATACACTAATCTCTTCCCCAGAATTCAGCTTTCAGGATTTCAACATTTAGGATTAAGGCATTCAAGTTTCTGTCTTTCAGGATTATTATCCAAACCCATTGGCTTGCATACCAGAACATTGCTAAGAGTAGCTTTTAGGTGTTCTTACCACCAACAACAAAAGGGAATTATGTGAAGTGATGGCTATGTTAACTTACTCAACTGCAGTCATTTCGTGATTTGTGTGTACGTGGTGAAACAACATGCTGTACTTCTTAAATATAGACAATTTCCTGAAAAGAGTTAATACATGTAACTGTATGCACAGTTTTACCTCAAAAGTGAAACACAACCAAATTTTCAACTCACTCAGTGACGTGCATGCTGAAGTGTGAAGGGGTCATGTGTCCTGATCTCTGCAAGTTACTTTGAAATACACTAAAAAATAAGACAGATCAAGAGACAGAGAAGTAAGTAGAGGGAGAGATAAATAATATAGCAAATATAACAAAAAATGTTCCTTGTCAATCTCTGGGCATTCACCATTCAATTCTTGTTAATATTGGAACATTTTCAGAATAAAATATTGGGAAGAAATTAACAAAATATTCAATAGTAGTTAAGAAAGTTAAATAAAATGTGAGTGATAGTAATGACATGGGGGAACTGCTCTCATGGGTCTTATGAGAATTGAATAAAGTAGTACAGGAAAACCAGTCAGAAGTGCCCCCCACCCACCAGAATTGCTCTTCTCCACCCATGCTCATCATCAGGATTCTTAGTGCCTCGGTGCCCACCGTTATGGGTCAGGTCCACAGCCATGGCAGGAAATGGGAAAGTGGAGGGTGAAACCAGGGCCGCTCTGATTCATGAATCGCTGTCCTTGGCACTTCGTCTCTTTAGCCTCCAGACAACTCTACAAAATAGATGATGTCCCTGTTTTTACCTGAAGGCTCTAAAAAATTATGCAGCTTGACTGCAAATTATGCAGCTTGTCTAGTAAAAAGGAGAACGCGAGTTCTTTCCAGGACTTTCTACTTGCCCTCTTCCACAGATATGTTGTAAAACATTCAATCCTCCCTTCTCACCCTAAGAGAAGTTATCCTAACACAATGGAGCAAAAATATATTATTGCTGAACCCCAGTTATGTGGATGTGTTCCTTTATTTTATCATGTAGGGAAAAAAGGGTCAAGTGATTAAGGGAAAGTGATGTACTGTTGTGTAATTAAGTAATGCAAAATTGATATTTTTTTTGTCTTTTTTTGAGACAGAGTCTCACTCTGTTGCCCAGGCTGAAGTGCAGTGGTGCGATCTTGGCTCTCTGCAGCCTCCACCTTCTGGGTTCAAGAAACTCTCTTTTCTCGGCCTCCTGAGTAGCTGGGATTACTAGTGCCTGCCACCATGCCTCACTACTTTTTTGTGTATTTTTAGTAGAGACAGGGTTTCACCATGTTGGACAGGCTGGACTTGAACTCCTGACCTCAAATGATCTGCCTCGGCCTCCCAAAGTGCTGGTATTATAGGCTTGGGCCACCATGCTCATCATCTCAAAAAACAAAAAATGTGACAGGAACCAGCAGTGCCGTGCGTCTCGGGGGTGCTTCCAGGTAGCTCACCAGCTGGCTTTCGTTTGCCCAGACATACCAATGATACGCTCATGCAAGAGTGGCTGAGAAAGGCCTGCAGCCTGGTGGTGGTGTAAGTGTGTGGACTGTGGTGGGTGAGCCATAAAGAGTCCTCTTTAATTTACTTCAAGGGGCAAGTGAAGGTCATTTGAACGGAGCTCGTATATAGATTCTATTCTATGTCTGTGTCTATGTTTATATCCATAGCCACATCTCTGTCTATCTCTGCAGAGCTCTGTTTGTAGATGCAGTTTCATCTAACTTATCTCTCTGTAGGGATAGTATTTATGTCTGTACATAAGCACACACACATAAAGATAGATAGACAAAGATGTAGATATAGATGTTATAGATCGTTTAATCCCCTGGCTTACAGGTGAACAGTTCGAGGCTCAGATTTGAAGAGAGTATCTAGAGTTATAGACCCAATGACAGGGGAAGTCAGGGTCCAGACTCTTTCCTGCCCAGGCCCAAAGTGCTGGCTTTCAGCTGCACCATGCCACCATTCACAGGACTAACTTCAACTCATCCCTTGGGCTTAACTCAGGGATCACCTGCTCCAGGAAGTGCCCGCTTACCCTGCTTCCTTCCTGAATTGGCGTCCCTCCTCCCAGGTGATCCCTCGGGAATCTTTGTCTAATCGTTGGCCAGCAGCATTAGCCAGTGTCATAAGTTTGATCTATTTATGTGGCATCTTCCACCATTGCAAGATACTTGATGACACATAGTGTTTTCTTTCATTTCAATTTTATTTTTACTTTAAGCCAAAGCATTGACATCTATTATAAAAATTATACGTTTTTAGTTTTAAAAAAAATCAAAACAGAGTCTTCCTTCTCACAGACCAGACTCCCCCAGACTTCCACAGCTGGTGGGCTCCTGTACCTTCTAGGGAATGAGTGGGATTTATCTTAGCATTCCTTGAATCTTACGTAGGGCCAGGTGCCCAGAATGTGGTAGCAGATTAAAACCTGCCTGGATTACTTCACAGATGAAGCCTTTCATCTTAAATTAAGAACAAAGTTATATTCAGAATCAAAGCAATCCATTTAGAAAATGATTCCTATTTGTGTTATGGACAAGTAAGGGAGAGATTTGGAGAAGGAGCAAATAAAAGAGAATAGAAACACTGGGTCATAGAAGATGATATGGAGACATTGAGTTGATCCATTGATTAGGGGTTGAGCGGCCAGAAATCTAGGACTGCTGATGTCTCGTCTATTACTTTGTCATTAAAATGACCAGGTCAGGCCAACAGTCTTCTTAAAATTATTGTGTCAATACTTGTCAAAATTGGTCAAGGTAAAGAAAAAAAGCTGTAAGTATTAGACAGTATAAATTTATTATTACTACTATTATAATCTCTGTTATTGTTATTGCAAATAATATGTTGATACGGGAAAAACCCAAGAAGATTAAGAAAAGCAATTAGAAGCAATGTAAGGGGCTGATAATCTTTCCTTATTTCAGTAAAATGGTTATAAAAATATCATAAAGGAAAGAATTTTATCAAGAATATTTTAAAAATGCAATGTTTTGGAAAAATTAAGAAAAATAAAAAACATGTACAAGAAAACTAAAATTCTTACTTGAAACACATAAAAAATCCATATAAATGGAGAGTGTGGACATACCATGTTATTGGGTGGAAATAGTACATATTACAACAAGGTCAATCTTTGCCAGATTTATTTATAATGGTAAAAATACTAATCAGCAGCCCAATGGGCCTTTTTTGGTAATTGGAGAAAATAATACTGCATTTTATTTTTTAAAGTAAACCAGAAATGGCACCTAAAAAAATGCACCCTCAGTTATGGGTTAAGCATCAGTGGATAGATAAATGGAAGGTTGCCATCGACGGCAAGCTTCTTCTGTAAAGGCCCAGACAATACTTACATTCTCGGCTTCATGGGCCAAACTACTCATCTCTGTTGTTTTAGCACAAATGCAGCCATAGACAACATGTAAATGAGCATGGATCTGTTCCAGTGAAACTTTATTTATGTACACTGAAATTTGAAATTTATGTAATTTTCATGTGTCACGAAACGTTATGTTGCTTGAAATTTTTATTTTAATCATTTAAAAATGTAGAAATCATTCTTAGCTCTTAGGCTGTACAAAAACAAGCTGCAGGACTGATTTGGCCTCTAGTTTATAGTTTGCCAATCCCTGGAATTTATCAAAGAGCAAAGAAATAGATAATAAAACACATGAGTAAGGAAGATATTGTAAAGGAGGAAAATAAAAGTTGTCCAAAAAGCAGGTGCTAAGGGTTGGCTCCTTCATTGAGGGAAAAAATTATATTGAATCTTCACTATCCAACAGCTAAAATAATTTCCAAATGAAGAGTTAAGTGTAAAAAACTCAAGTGATTAAAATTAAGAGGGAAATGCAGCAGGTAAAACTAGCTGATTTGCAAGGCACTGTCATGGTCCTTAATAATGGCCACTTGCTAATTATACAATAAGCTTGACCTTTACAAAAATCAATAGCATTAAATTGCCTTATTCACCCCAATTTATTTTCTAAAGGATTTGCTATTGTCTGATTTTCTTTTTTTTGAGATGGACTGGAGTGCAATGGCACAATCTCAGCTCACTTCCATCTCCGCCTCCTGTGTTCAAGCAATTCTCCTGCCTCAGCCTCCCAAGTAGCTGGGATTACAGGCACCTGTCACTACACTGAGCTAATTTTTTTTTGTGAGTGTATTTTTAGTTGAGATGAGGTTTCACCATGTTGGTCAGGCTGGTCTCAAACTCCTGACCTCGAGATTCCCCTGTCTCTGCCTCCCAAAGTGCTGGGATTACAGGTATGAGCCACTGAGCCTGAGCTATTGTCTGATTTTTTTCAGACTTTAGTAAAATACTAGGGAAAACAGATGAAAAACACATACTGTAACCAACAGAAAATGATTCTAATTTTGTTTTTACAAAATATATATAGACAAAGAAAAAAAAAGACTGGAAAGAAACAATGTGCACTGGCAAAAAAAAAAAAAAAGGAAAATACACACCTGTGGATATCTAATTTTGTAGTGAGTAAGACATTTCTAAGTCTAAAAGAGACTCTCTCTCGGCCCTAAATTCTGCGCCTATTCTTGAGTGTTCCCTCCTGTTGGTCCACCAAAGTTCAAGCATCTGTGAAGGGTTTCCCTCTCACTCCTCCAGGGGACAGAGATGGGCTATTGGGGTGACCAATGATGTGATGCTCAGGAGCTCACAGCACTTTTCATTATTTGTGCATCCAGAGGAAACACTACTAAATCCCCTTTCTCCTCTCCCAAATACATTAAAGCCATCCAATGAAGTAAAGCCTGGGTTATGCAAGGTTAAAGGGGCGCTTTCACAGCTGATTCCAGAAGGCCTCTTGGTCATGGAACTGTTTCATCCTTACCTATTTAGGTGTCAGCCACAGGTGGCTCACAACTGTGTGGCCAACACTGGTAGGGCTGGCTGCTGGAGAAACACAAATCCCATGGCCAAGCAAGTACTTAGACTCTGTCTGCTAAAACCAAAATCAAAGCCAACAAGAGCTATTGGAAATGAGATGAAATGAAATGAGTCACTTGGGGAGTCACTACCCTTCAACTAAGTGCAATGGACAGAAAGGAGTAATAACCTAAAGAGAGACATAAGAAAGCTGAATTTGGGGCAGTTGCAAAAGAACATAGAATATGGGGATTATTAATTGATATTGTAAATCTTTTAGTTTTTGAATTTAATTTCTTTTACTCAGATAATGATAGAAGCTTCTCTTGACAGATGTAACAGAACAGAATAAATTGGAGACACCCTGCTGCAAAATTAGATTACATTTAAATGCTGGCTATTCTTTTTAAACTTCTGTTTTTAAAAATAGTTTTATAATCATGTAAGTCATTCTAGGATCCTTATGTTCTCTTTATCCAAAGCCATATTTAAATAATCAAGACTTTGGTGCTTGTTTGGATGTGGGGAAAAAATAAGTGGTTCACTTGGGACCATGTTAAAAAAAAAGGAAGATTTTTCTCTCTGTAGATAATTTAATAGCTTGTGTGTTGCCTGTGCTTTTGTCATCAGAAAAGGTGAAATATACAAAACTATTTGCCAAGACCATACTATAGTTTCATGGAACTACGAAAAGTAATGGACATTATGGTGTGGGCAAATGAATCTATAATGTAAATATGGTTATGTTTAATACAGAGAGAAAAAGGTGCAGTGTGTTATTGCTTCTAGGCATTTCAAAAGTTTGTTATTAATTTATCTTAACCATTGATATAGTCAAGACTCTTATTTTATTATTTTTATCTGTAATTGATTTTTTAAATAGCATTAGCAAAATAAATAACATTCAAATGGAAAAAAGTGGCTATTTTTTAAATCTGTTGTCTGTTTTATATTTTAAATGTAATTCAGTTTTATCTTGACTTCATACATATCTTCAAAATTATAGTAGGTAAATTTTGGAATAATTTTGTGTTTAGCTTTTGAAATTGCTCACGTGATTACTGGTGACATGGTTGAAGAGTTTATGGATTTATAATTAATGCAGCTGATCACCGTCTGAAGCAGTGCAGTTACATTTTATGTTTTTTAAGGGAAAGTAAGATATTTGTGAGTTGTTACGCCTGTGTCAGAAAACTCAGACAGAACCTTTTTTTTGTTGTTGGCTTTTTAGGCAATGAAGCTTGTTTATAACTCACTACTCCTAATATAATACTCTTGCAACATTCGTATAACACCACCCTTTCATTATAGGTTCTATCAGAAACTTTAAGAAAATAATGATCACATTTATGATACTGCACATGAACAGGACAGTTGATATGAACGTACAGTCAGGAAACCTAAGTTATAACCTCCCTTCTACAGGCTCCTTACCATGAATGAGTCCTCCAAGACTTCTTATTTTAATTTGTTCATTTTCAAACTAGGTCTAATATTTAATATCTGTTATCTATCTACCTCAAATTACTAAAAATACTAATTTTGATCATGTTGATGGTTATACAGCAATTGTATAAGTCTCCATCCTTCCTATAATCTCCCTAGGGCTAGAGAATTAGAAGGAAAAGGTGGGGCACTAGGTCTCAGCCATGAGCTCTTAAACCAGGAGAGCCAGATGTTTCAGCCCTGGGCAAGAACCCAGGAGGGCAGTCCATGCACAGAATCAAACACACATTCGAAGTCATTGGATGTTACGTCTCTCTTAGTTTTGGCCAAGGACTAGTGAAAATGGTATCACATAAGCCAGGCGCAGTGGCTCACGCCTGTAATCCCAGCACTTTGGGAGGCCGAGACAGGTGGATTACAAGGTTAAAAGATCGAGACCATCCTGGTCAACATGGTGATAACCCGTCTCTACTCAAAATACAAAATATTAGCTGGGCATGGTGGCATGTGCCTGTAATCCCAGCTACTCAGGAGGCTGAGGCAGGAGAATTGCCTGAACCCAGGATGCGGAGGTTGCGGGTGAGCCGAGATCACGCCATTGCACTCCAGCCTGGGTAACAAGAGCGAAACTCCGTCTCAGAAAAAAAAAAAAAGAAAGAAAAAGGTATCACATTTAAATTTCTTTGCATTTTCCAGGCTGCTGGTGAGACGTTGTTTCGGTTTAAATTTAGATTTACTTGTCTTTGAAATAGCTTTATCAATCTTCTTTTCCATAACATTGTTTTCCTTTTCAATTTGTGGAAGTTACGTATTTAATAGGAATGTTTAATTTTTATTTTTATTGGGCATCACAAGTATATTTATCCATGCCTGCCATTCATGTTTTGCCTTTGTTTACAGTGGCATTCACTACTCAATTTGAACGTGTGATATGCACACACGACTCTTTCCTCTTATTGCCTTTAGGTTTCAGTCTTGTTTAGAAAAGTATCTCCCATTGCCAATATTATGAAGAGGGTCTCCTAGTTATTAATATATTTTTGCTTTTTAATTCAAATATAATTCATCTGGAATTCATTTTTAAATATTATGAAAACAGACTAGAAATGTTTTCTTTCAGATGGAAGCAGATATCATTGGATGAATAAAAAAGATTTTATAGTAAAAAACTTATTAATCATGATTGGTGAACTAAATGAGGAAGAGATTCAAATAGAATGTGTCAGCACCTATAGGAAAATAAAATATAATTTGATTGAAAGAAAATGAAACCTGAAGAAATGGAAATGGAGACTCCCAGTGGGAAGAGGCAATGGCCATCAGTGCCTGTCCTTTCCTACCTAATGCACTGATGTCAGCGCCAGCCCAGTGTTCATCTTTCCTGGAACTGGAAAAAAAATGATAAACTTTACAAAAGAATAAAAAATTTTGAGAACATACAAGAAAACTATAATATAAGTAAAATAGTAAGGAAGACCTTGCTTCTGTGTAATACTGTGAAATCAAGGTTGGAATTGATGCCAAAACAATCATCTGAGTAAAGGTCCTGACAATAAACATCAACAGGAAAATTTGAAGGAGAGAAGTTTTGGAATGAATTAAATTTGAACAAAAACTGGGCTTCATCTTGTACCAGGCAATGGAGAAAATCCTGCTTTAACCGTGCAGAACATGAAACACACCCACCCGCACTACGACAGCTCTATTAAATAGTGACGAAGTATGACTTATTTCCTTTAGAAGGCAAAACGTAAGGAAAAAGAGAATTCCTCCTGGGATCCTGTGATTTCCCATGTTATATGTGACAGAATGCGTAGCTTGAGATTTTATGTTACTCACGTTTTATAGGTAGATATTTTTGGCATGAAGCCTTTTGTATCTGGGAGATCAAATGCATATGGGTTTGGGACCAACAGCCGGAGGAAGAGCTGTGGAAGCAGCTGCCCAGCGCCCTCTGGGGGATGAGCACAGAGAAAAACCTTGAAGGAGTGAAGTTTTAGAATGAAGTAACTTTGAACACAAATTCTGGGCTTCATCTAGGACTAGGCAGTGGAGAAAATCCTACTTCAATTACATAGAGCACCAAACACCGCCACACACACCCCACGCACAAAAGTACCTCTATATTATTTCAGTATAAAGTGTGAAACTAGCTCATGAACAGGACATGTGCCTGGAAAGTGAACTTGTCTTGCAGGAGTTTTAGTTAAAGAGGTTGTTGGACTGATCCTGGTGAAGGCGATTCCTGAGCAAACGGAAAAGGCATGGAGTCCGGGGTCTTCCTCCACCAACCCCATGGGCATATTCACTTCTCTTCTCTTGTAATGTCACACAAGACTTTGTTACAACAGGGATGGAGCATAGGAGAAAGAAGGAAAGGATAGGATGAGAAAAGAAAATGAAAAAGCCAAAATCTGCTAGAACTTACTCAAAAAGACGAGACTGGAATTATTCTTGTTACGGAATACAGACCCAAACAGATACATATTCATTCAAAAATATCTGTTCAACATAGATTAAGTACCCCCAGGTACTTTTTCAAGAAGCTGGGGAAAGCTATATACACAAATGACAAAATCTCTGTTCTCATGACACGTTCTAATTGGGGGAAGAAGAGACAATAGAGAAACATGAAAACATTAACATGGCAGAGTGTGGTCATGGTATAGAAAGAAAAGTAAATCAGGAAAATAAGCTACACAGAGCTGGAGAGAGTGGGGTAAAGGCGTCATTTGAGCTCAAAACTGAAGGATGCAGATATTTGGGTTAAGAGAACTCTAGGTACAAAGCACAAGAAAACCAGTGTGCAGGACAGGAAGAAGCAAGCCAGAAAGCCAGCCCTGAGACTGGAGAGATGGATGTAGGTGGACCACAAATAGCTTGGGAGGCAGTGTTAAGGGTGCTGACTTCTGCTCTGTGTTGATTTGAGAAGCATTATGAGTAAATGAATGACATGGTCAGACTTCCATCCAGTCTGTTACTTGTTACAGTGCTGGGAGGAGGCAGGTGGAGACAAGGACAGGGCCTCAAGGGCAGTTTAGGGGCTACTGCAAATCCAGGAGAGAGGTGTCGGTGCTCGGACCTGGGCATTAGTGATGGAAGCGGTAAGAGGTATTCAATATGTGAGCCACACACACTGAGTTCTCTAAATACCCCAACCAATCGGATGTGGAGAATAAGAGAGAGCCAGAGGCAGCTCATAGGATCCCAAGGTTTGGGGGATGTTGGGCAGATGAGTACCAGGTCAAGCTTTGAAGATGAGAAGCTCAAATACCATGCAAGAGAAAGCCCCAGATGCTTTCTAGTTTTTGCAATAATAACCATTATTTGGCTGAAATGTCTCGGTTTGCAAGTAGCCAAGAACTGTCGTGTGACCCTCTCTACGGCACCTTCCTTGCATATTGCAGTCTGTAATTATTGACTTAAATAATGAGTTTATCCATTTGTTGTCATTGTCCCCAACCAGAACATAAATGTTCATGAGGGCAGGGGACTTGTCTGTCTTGTCCTCTATAAAATGTTTGGTGAACAAATGACCAAATAAATAAAATTTCACCAGGTAGGTGGGATTTTCTGTAGTTGGGAAACATCCACTCAAAAGAAAGGACATAAACTTATGAAAGAAAAATAACCAAAGCTCTTATATAAAGAGTTGACCCCATTAGCCTCTTAGACTAACATCATGAACCTCATTTTATAGCAAGAAGAAAGATTATGTCTAAGGAAGAACGGAGCCTCAAGGCCAGCTTCAAAAGGACAGTGTCCAGAGCCTGCTTTTAAATGCTATCTGTTCATGCTTCTCTAAGTCAATTATTTGACATATTGGTATATCATTCTAAATTGGTTTGCCTTCCCTCTGCCTTTTAATCTGTTTTCTTTGTCCTTCAAGGCAAAGTGGTTTACAAAGGGATAGTGGTTCTGTTCATTATCCACTTATAATTATTCCCTTATAATGACCACATTGCAACGGGCCTCCAAACTCCCGATCACACCCCAGTGCAAGTTCTTTGAAATAAAGTAGAAACAAATTAAAAAACAATATTGTTATTATTAAAGAGTGAGCCAATACTAGCTTTACTTTTCTTAAAATTAAATAGTACATTTCTTATTGACCTTCGCTAATCCATGAGCATTTATTTTTATATCTATTTACTATATTAATGTTTTACTGAGCCATTACCTGTAAACCTTTGTGTTCATTTTTAAGCCTTCAAAATATTTTGGAGCATTTAAATCTATTTTTTCTGAATATACATGAAAAAATTATCATTGCCTGCTTCGTTTTTAAAAACATATCACAAACCTTCAAGGAACAACCATCCTATTTTCTTTTATCTCACATATCTTCTCGTTGGAGAGAGAAATTCCTTTCTAATGTT
>CM052649.1:6927036-7015308 GCA_028533165.1 Leontopithecus rosalia
ATAAAATCTGTGATGCTCAAGTCCCTGATATAAAATCTGTGATGCTCAAGTCCCTGATATAAAATCTGTGATGCTCAAGTCCCTGATATAAAATCTATGATGCTCAAGTCCCTGATACAAAATCTATGATGCTCAAGTCCCTGATATAAAATCTGTGATGCTCAAGTCCCTGATATAAAATCTGTGATGCTCAGGTTCCTCATATAAAATCTGTGATGCTCAAATCCCTGGTATAAAATCTGTGATGCTCAAGTCCCTGGTATAAAATGGTTCAATTTTTGCATATAGCCTATGCACATCCTCCTGTATACATTGTTGCCTCTGCTTATCATATCTAATGAATGTAAATGCTATATTAATAGTTGGCATACTGTATTGTTTAGGAATTATGACAAGAATAATGTCTGTACATGTTCAGTACAGACTCAACATACATCTTTTAAAAAATATTTTTGATCTGCAGTTGGTTGAATCCACAGATATGGAACCCATGAATATGGAGGGCTGACTATACTAGCAAATTATGTAGACATATGAGAAATTTTATATGGTGCCAGTTTAAAATAATCCTTTCTTAACTTTCTCCAAGTCTAGGGACAGACTCTCTCCAGAGACTTCTGCAGCAAGATATCTCTGCAGGAACCCAGCCATGCATAGGAAGTCCCCTCCCTGGCAGAGGTGGGGCAGGGTGGTGGACAAACCCTACAGCCAGTGTCCACCAGCACTGTCTGACTTGAAATCCCCCTTTAGCTTCCCCACATGGGGAAATGTTTTTATATATTGTTAAAAAAAAAACCTTTAGACAAAATAAATTTAACAGAGTTTATTTGAGCATCAAAGGATTCATGAATCAGGCAGCATGCAGAACCAGAAGAGGTTCAGAGAGTACCACTCCAGAAGTGTGAATCAGTAGCTTATATAGGCTGAACTCAGAACTAAGACAAAGAAGATACAGAACTGCAGCTGGATACAAAGAGTGAGTTCTAGTGTTCGTGACCATAGTTAACAGTAATATGAACTTTCAGATAGCTAGAAGGAACACATTGCCTGTTCCCAACACAAAGACATGATCAGTGTCTGAGCTGATTGATATGCTGGTTACCTCATCTGGTCACTATACACTATATGTTTCAAAACATCACTATATGCCCCACAAACATGTACAATTATATGTCGATTTAAAATGTTTTTAATTGAAAAGAGAGAAAATACATATGATTTGTTATGGTGAAGATCCTAGATAGGAGTTAGCTGGAGGGTAGGAGTTAGCTGGAGGGTAGGAGTTAGCAGACTCCAGTTTCCTTACCAGGAACCAAAAGCTCTAGAGCCATTCTTGCCTAATGGCCTCTTACTTAAAAGCTTTTAAACTGTGTGTGTGTGTGTGTGTGTGTGTGTGTGTGTGCATTTAGAAAATTCTCAGTAGGGGCCGGGCATGGTGGCTCACGCCTGTAATCCCAGCACTTTGGGAGGCCGAGGTGGGTGGATCACGTGGTCAAGAGATCGAGACCATCCTGGTCAACATGGTGAAACCCCGTCTCTACTCGAAATACAAAAAATTAGCTGGGCACGGTGGCGCGTGCCTGTAATCCCAGCTACTCGGGAGGCTGAGGCAGGAGAATTGCCTGAACCCAGGAGGCGGAGGTTGCGGTGAGCCAAGATCTCGCCATTGCACTCCAGCCTGGGTAACAAGAGCGAAACTCCGTCTCAAAAAAAAAAAAAAAAAAAAAGAAAATTCTCAGTAGGTATTATTTAAATTCTCTACTGATGATTATTTAAATCATCAGTAGATTCCATTTTACAGTTATATTTTCCTTTCCTTACTGAGAAATTTATTTATTTTCCATCTCTTCCAGCCTTCCACAGTGGGTAAGCTGTATATCACAATTCCTCTTGCAGGTACAAAGCAATTGTTTAATGTTCATTTCTCAAATGGATAACTAGAGACACAAAATGATGACAACCTTGCCAATGGATGCGTTTTGATGATAACCAAATGCCCGATCAAAATGGTCCCCCACCCTGCCCTGTTAATCCACCTCTGGGATATCAGAACTCAAGGCAACACAAAACTCCAGCTCCATGGGAATAAATATCTCCACTGTTTCCTCATTAACAATACAGTTGGTATTTACGATGGCGTGATCCCATTCCTAGAGTGATTAGTTTTTCAAAAGAGTTGTCTTATAGTGAGCTGAGAAAATGTGAACAACAACAAAATACCTAGAGTGACAATACAATTTCTAAAAACTAAGTATGTTTTTAGGAAGTGAGGCAAGTGATGGGGTGGCTGAGCTGAGAGCTCTGGAGTCAGGCTGTACGGGTCCCTGCAGCTCCCTGGGGAGGCCACCACACACCTTCCTCCTCACATTTTCACATCTTCATCTTTCAGATGGGAGTTAAGTCCATTCAATGAATGAATAAATATGCAGCACTGGAAACAGTGCCTGGCGCACATTAAAGCTGCATCTACCTCTCCTGTGTTGTTGCTGTTGCTACTACTGTTATTGTAATTATTTTATTATTATTAGTGCCCGTGGAATTAGATGCCACAGACAATGTAATCTCAAGGTTAGGGCCTATACTGAGTCAGTACATTACAGTAGTCATTCTTTTAAAAAATTTAGTCCTCATTTCATTTCAAACAGGAATTAAGAAGGGCTATATACAAATGATACAGCGAAGTTAAACACATTGCTACAAGTAAGAAAGGGAGTCCAGGAGAACAAGTGGGTGGGGAGATGCAGCTCTGTGAGCCACTTTCTGAACTGCTGTAAGAGCTCAAAAGCTTTGTCTTAGCTTGCAGGTATCCAGGGAGCAAAATCCAGAAATTTCTATTCACCTTGGTCTTTTTTTTAAGCTGTCTGAAGGGCAAGGAAACAATATTAGGCTTTTACTTGCTCCGTCTTTGCTCTGCCAGCTGCTATTTCTGGTTTATGCCTGAAGGCAGGAGAAGGAACAGCAGCAGGGCCGGGGTGAGGCCAGGGCTGTGGTTTGGCCTGGAATCAAAGCAAACTTTCCAGCCAGTGTGGGCGGAAGCTGCACAGAGACCTCTTTGAGAAGTTGGGCAGTCAGGCTGCGCCCAGCTGGACCCAGAGGCCCCTCTCCAGGGAGCAGGAGGTTGAAGTCCAGTGAAATGTTTCTAGGGCCCTGGTGCTTCCAGAGCTTGACTCTGCCGTTCACGATGCTTCCCTTCAGGAGCAGTAGAATAGGCAGGGTAACAAACACAGTAGAGGCCGGGCATAGTGGCACACGCCCATACTCTCAACACTGTGGGAGGCCCAGGCGGGTGGATGACTTAAGCCCAGGAGTGCAGGAAAGCCTGGGCAACATGACAAAAACCCATCTGTAGAAAATATTTTTTAAAGTTAACAGGGCATGGTAGCCAGTGCCTATAATCCCAGCTACTCAGGAGGCTGAGGTGGGGGGGAGGTTGAGGCTGCAGTGAGCTATGATTGCATGATTGCACCACTGTACTCCAGCCTGGGCGACAAGCTGAGACCCTGCCTCAAAAACAAGCAAAAGCAGTAGCAGCATAGAGCTGGAATCCACATTCATTCATTCATTCATTCATTCTCACCCACTTACCCCAAGATAATTCATGGAACACCTTCTGTGTGCCTTGCCCTGTGCTTGGGAGTGGAAAAATCTTTGCAAAATCTTAGTGGCAAATTCTAGTGAGGGAGTTTTCCTCTCCAGTCGGCAATCCAGCTCCCAGCCAAGCCCTGGAACACGCCCAGCACAATGTATACATAGATCAAAACACCAAGTGGAACACATAAAGGTACATCATTATTAGTGGTCAATTGAAAAACAAGATACGTGCGATGTGGTCCGAATGCACGAGAGAGGCCACCTCTCACAGCTTGGGCTTGACTGGGAGCCAAAAAGACTTTGTCTTTCAGTGCCTCCCGTGCTGATTCCTGTGGTCACTTACATATTGGCCAAATGTTAGAGAAAGGGAAAGGTGAGAGCAGGAGCCAGGAGGATGGCAAAGCTTCCGGGTCAGACCCATGGGGAGCCTTATGTCAAGAAGCAAGGTGGCTGCAGGCTAGGGGTGAGCCTAAATATGGACTTCCAGAGAAAGCCTGAGTCCCAGCGTCAAGGACATCATCCACTGTTTTAAGAGGTTCACAACGTACTTGACCTCATAGGATCTTAAAGTATGGCTCATGGGCTACAAGTAAAATAATCCCCTTGGAGGTTAATTGTAGTGCAGATTCTTGTACTATATCTCAAACTAATCAGAATTTTCTGTGGGAGGGTTCTGGAATTTTGAATTTAAACACACATTCTTGGTCTTCATTATGCATCGGGTAGTTGGAGGGCCTAACCTGAAGGCAGTGGAGAGTTGCTGGAGAATTTGAGGCTTAGGGCTGCTAGGTGTGGGTGCTGGGGTTTGCATTGTTTCCAGTGGATATATGATAGGATTGTGCTTCCCAGCCCCCTTGTGCTCAGGTGACTTGCTTTCCAGTGAAAGGTGAGTAGCAGTGATGTGTGACACCTCCCGGAAGAGCCACTGTGTCATCGCCTCCCCTCTGACAGTGTTTGTGGACACCTGCATAGACATGAAGCCCATCCTAGCATGGGTCGCCAAAGTGCCTTCCTTGAGCAAAACTCTCTCCACACTGCTGGAATCAATGGTGGACTTTAGCACAGAGGGAGATGTGGACATTCTTTTTTGTGAAGATGCTGAGATCCGGGAGCTGCTCATTGTCACAGCATTGCCCTGCCTGTCCTGACTGAGGCAGGTGGTCTTGTGCTCATTTGCTTCATTTTGGTGACTTCTGACAGATGGATTTGTGTAGGGACAGCCGAGGGGAAGGTAGATTTGTGCAGGGACAGCCCAGGGGCAGCTGCATTTGTGAAGGCAGATGGATTTTTGCAGCGATAGCCCAGGGGCAATAAGAGTTTATTGTAAGAATCTAGATTTGGTTGAGAAACAGAATAGGAAAAGCAGGAATGAAGATGGGAGGACACAGGCTCAAGAGATATTTTGTGAACAAAACTGTCAGAGCTTAGTGATTGTTGATGAGTGGTGTGGGAAGAGGACATATCAAGAAAGAGTGTCCTGTTGCTAGTTTGAGTGATCGGGTAGTAGGAGGAGACACCAGATGCATAGAGAGAATGGGGGAAGAATAATTTTAGGGAAGGAAGACAGGGAATTCCTTTTGTTCATATTCTAGAATGTGTGTGAGGCCACCAGATAGATATCACAGGCACCTGGCTGTGATTAATCATCTGAATTATGAAAGGAAGAGGATCTGGTCTGGAGATACAGATTTGGGGGACATTACACTGTAGGGGATTGTATCAGCCATGGGAGCCAACACAGTCACTTAGATGAAATCTTGTGAGAGTAAAGGCATGATCCTAGAGGGTCTCGAGGTGCATGGAGCTAGAAGAGCAGAAGAGTCAGAAGGAATTGCCAGTGAAAGAAGATCTCTAAGTGCAGTATGAAGAAAAGAGATGGTAAAATAGGAGGGAGGAATCAGAAACATTAAAAGACTCCAAAGAAACACAGCAAAAATGTATATAAAGGCTTAAAAATGCTCCTGAGATTTGGCACTTGGAAGGTGGTCATTGATTTCATCGTGCATATAAAGGAATCCTGGTGTTCAGTGAGTTGAACGGTGGGAAGGGGGAAAGAGAGTAGACCACATCATCAGCAGGCGGGCAACACAAGGAGCATCCAGGCTGTTTGTTAAAAGCAGGTTCCTGTGCTGGGTCCTGAGATGCTGACTCCCTGGATTCTATGTGGGATGGACTTCAGGGCTCTGCAAAGCTTCTCTAAGAAAAGATCGTGCACACTTGAAATTGGAGCTCACTTCTCTTTCAAGAAACTTGATAGAGATGAAGCAGGAAGGCATGGAGTAGAATCTGGAGAAATGCAGGCATTCCCTTCAATGGCCCAGTCAGCAGGAAAGAGGGAAGGAATGGAGCTGCAGTGAGGGTCCAGAGGGAGTTTCTGGGGATGGTGTTGGGTCAAGATGGAGAAGTTGAACAGGAGGGCACAGTGGACTGGAGAAACTGGTATGGACTGGCTACGAATGTAATTGGAGCCATCGGCAAAACCTTGAGGGACTGAAGGATGGCCTCAGTTTTCTGGAAGTAGAAAGCACGACTGTCTCAAGGCACAAAGGCAAGGGCTGAGACAGGGGAGACAGGGTCTGAGGTGGTGTCAGAGGGAGACAGAAGTGAGAGCAAAACTGTACTTAGTGACTCACTGGTGGTGCTGAAAGCATGCTGAGCCTGGAGGCCATGAGGCTGGAGCAGCTCAGTCTTACGTCCATGGGAATCCTCTGGAATTGTGCTTTGGGCAGAAGAATGGATGAGACAATGGCATCCATCAGTGGTTCATGACTGGCTGGGCACAGTGCAGGTGATAACCAGGGTCTGGTGAGAGAGAAATTCAGACCACCTGTGGTGAGATCCTAGCAATAGGCTGATAGATTAGGAGAAAAATGGCAGGGCCAGCGGACCTGGGTCACTGTGAAGTTTAGGGTGAAGCCAGGCCATAGAAGGCTGGAAAGGAAGAAGGGATGATAAGGAATTAGAGATTTCTGAGAATAGGTTCATGTAAATCAGAAAGTTCAAGTTATGGCCTTGGGAATTGGGATGAGGGCCATTTTCAAGAATTTTTGGGTGACTTATTTTCATGAATTTTGAAATTTATGAAAATATCTTAGAAGTTGCTACCATAGAGGCCTCTAGACCAGTCTCAAAGCCTTCAGTGGATGATGTTGGAATTGGAATTTAGAATGACTGACTCAGCCCTGCCTTTCCCAGGGTGAAGGACGGCTCCACATGGTCAAAGCCTTTCACTAGACTCAAGGCCAGAATGCCCTCAGTGTCCCCTCACCTCCTGTTCCCATTTGTTTTTCTTTTGCAGCAGTTTTGGGGACCAATTTAATATTAAGCTATTAATAGCTCAATTTTAAACAAATACCATGATGAATGAAAAAGAAAAAAAAACTGGAGGAAATTCAGGAATAATCAACTCCATCACACTTGCGGATACCTCAGGCCGCTGTTCTGTGCAAAAGTCAGTTAAAAGGACATTTGAAATATCTGGCACTAAGATTTATGTAGGAAGGTAACTTGTGCACAGACTCTAGAAGTTCACCTGTTTTAAACTCTTACCTTCAAGTCACGTTCATATTGAAACTGCAAGGAAGTAAGCCGCACAAGTCAAACTGAGTTTGCCTTAAGGAGAACAAGAGGCTTCTTAAACAACATGGCCTTCTGCTAAGGGAAAATCATTCATTTAACAAATGAGACAATCAGCACCATTATCCAACAAAGAAACCTCACATCATCATCATGTTCCTTCCAGAACCTTCATTCCTCTCTTCATCCTGTTCCACGCACCCTGTTCTCTCCTTCCCAACCTTCCTTAGGCATCATGCCTTCCCACATTTCCCTTCTGCTCCCTTAGCAGTGATGCATGCTGTGTGCATGAGAATATTCATTCCCTATGGCTGCTATCACACATTACTGCAAACTTGGGAACTTACAACATGCCATTTGCTCTCTCATAGTTCCAAAGCCCAAAAGTCCAAAATCAGGGTGTCAGCAGGGCATGCTTCCTCTGAAGGCTCTAAGGGAGGACACTCCCTGCCCTTTTCCAGCTTCTGGTGATGCCAGGTGGTTTGTGACTTGTGGTTGTATCACTGCAACCTCTGTCTGTGTCTTCACATGGCCTTCTGCGCTGTGTTTTCCCTTCTTAGAAGGACATTTATCATTGGATTTGGGGTCTACCCTAACCTATGATGATCCTACCTCAAAACCATAAACTTAGTTACATTTGCAGAGGTATAATTTTTTCCAAGGAAGGTCACATTCACAGGTTCGAAATGGACATAATTTTTGGTGGGGGAACGGGGTCATCATTCAACCCACTACAATCAAAGTATGGCCATTGAGCAAAGTCTGCTTTGATTCCTTCCTTCGGTGACACACAACTCTCTCAGCCACATAATAGCTTCGTGAGAGAAAGAATCTGTCTTCTATTTCTGTGGCTCTTTCTTGAATGTTCCCTCAGGTACACTGCAGGATGTCTTTCGCGTTGGAGCTGGATTTGCCTCTTCTCAGTTTGCAGGCCTGCATGCACACGGCAGTCTCACTCCTACCTTTCAACACTTCACTCAAGGTCTACCGGCAAGAGGTCTCCTCCAGCTGGTCTCGCATAATGACCCATTCTCTCTCCCTGAAATTTCTCCTGGCAGTATTGCCTTCATAAAACAGCTAACTTTTCTCAGGTTGGTCTGAACTCCTTCTCTGACTGGTTTGCCAGCCTATTTAAGGTATGCCCATGCATAGCTTTTGTAGGTGGTCTCAATTTATTCATTTACTTTGCACCAAACTCCCTGAGCAAACTCCATGTAACAGAAGCTTACCCTGCAGCATAGGCGAGTCTGTGTTTACTGACTCAACTGGGCTGTCCCAAATATATGAGTCAGCCTTACATTTGGCTGCAAGAAACAGAAACCCCAACAATAGAGGCTTAAACAAATGGGAATGCATTTGCTTCACATAAGAAGAAGTCTAGACATGGGGGCTGCTGGCTTTGGTCTGGCAAATTAATAAAATCAGAGCTGATTTCTGGAGGAGCCCATTGGTTTTGCTGTCACCCTCATCAGGAGGGTGCTGCAGATCCAGCCACTTCATCTACACTGAAGCCAAGCAGAAGGAGTAGCAAAGTAGAAGTGTCCCACAAACGGCATCTGCTCCTTTTTATTAGGACATTAAAAGCTGCCACAGAGGCTGCTCCTTCCTGAGACTGACTTTATACACATCTTGTTCCATCACCCTTTTCAGTCCTCAGGAGAGCCTGAGAAAGTCAGTGTGTGGATGTTCAGCCTTTGTAGTGGGAGGCAGCCAGAGAGAAGCGGTGGGAGAGGTCTTGACCAGCTGCTCAGCAGTGTTTGCCACCAGTGTTGCCAGAACCCTTACCGGGCTTCTGCCACCGTGCTTGTGCTGGTGCTCATGTGTCTTCACTGCCCTACTGCTAACTGGCATGTCATCCAATGCCAGAATTGTTAAGAACAGCTGTTGATGTCGTAGACAATAATTAACTCCCAAGTCGATAAATCACTTGGCTATAGACTTTTTTTTCCCTTGAACTATACAGGAGAATGCTGCTTAGAATGTGGGGCTGTGACTACCTACTTGGAGAGAGAGTACCCATGCAGCCATTTGGAAGCCACTGTTAAGCCTGAGGAGGCTGTCTTTAGATGGGAAGCTCAGCATATGTAGGATCATACCCACAGGTGTTCTAATTCCTGGTGCTACTGTAGTGTGCAGGGAGGACACCGTAGCTGGGGCCAGTGAAGGTTCCACTACGGCATCTGCTATCAAGCAGGAGAAAATTCTGACGTAATGCTCTCTTTCTTGATCTGCATGTTGGTTATGTGGATTTATTCACTTACAGATTTATCAAGCCAGCCACTTAAGATATGGCGCCACATGGTCAAAGCCTTTTCACAAGGCTTTTGCATTTATATGTACTTTTCTGTGTATACCTTTTACTTTGATAAAAATTTAATTTAAAAATTGGATTGGAAAATGGAAAAACCAATGAGATTCAGGTTTGGTTATGGAAAGATTTGAAAAGGGAGAGAAAATTCTGACTGGGTGACAGTGTTCCCCTTTGGGCTTATGTCCAATGGTGACGTGGAGGTAAACGTGAAGGGGAAAACTGGAAAAACACAACCAATGACGTGGATAGTATTTTATCTGCATTAACTATTAATGTAAAATTTAATTTATGCAAATATGGAGGAGATTATTTTCCATTTAAATCTAAATTTGATTCATGGTCATTTAAATGCAACATTTATTATTACTAAAGGCTCTACCGGGCACAGTCTTATAGGGTCTGAAGTATGATCCCCTTATTAATCCAAAATTGATCAGATCTGGTAACCCAAACGCTATCATACTCAGCACACAAAGGAACAAGAGAATGGCATGTCACAACAGAACACTCATTGAACTAGTTCTTGGTGCTTATTTTTAATTTATCATCGAAGCTATGGAATAGTTGCTATTTGCTTTCAGAGTGAAATGTATACATAAAATATATGTATAAATGCCATAATTCTGAAAGAGTACATTTTAAAAATATTTCCTTAGAAGTTACAGGAAAACATGTCATCTCGAGAGTATAATCTTTGATGTCATGCCATGTCCATGCTGTCTTCCATCCCATTCCCACGCCAGTTCTTAGCACACCTGTTGCTGTGGGTCTTCGGAAATGCCGCTGTCCTGCACACGCAGGGCACCCAAGCCTGGGACTCACCTGTCTTCCTTTCAGCCCTTTGATCCCCTTCTGCCTTCGCTTCCCTCCGCTTTCAGCCCACACTCCCTCAGCTTCATCTGAGTTTCCTTTCTGGTTCTCTTATCCGAGTGGCTCCACTCTCTTCCCTATTCAGTACAGCAGCCCTCCTGATTTAGTGGAAGGATGACTTCCTTTGGTTTAGGAAATTACACCAGGTCTCACATTTTTAGTATTCCTGTGGAGGAAGCTCACGCTCATTAGCATCAGCCATTATTCATTCATTATTATGTCCTCAGCTCTTCTCTCCACCTGAACTGTTTCTTTGTTCTGGATCTGGAATTATTCACGTTTAGTCATCTGCTTTTTATCTGACATCGATTTCTCTGTTGGTCACGCACGACACATTCACTTGGGAAGATTTGTGTTTTAAAAAGTAATAGCCCACTGACTCCTGGAGTGGGCTGCAGGCATGTGCACATCTTTTGCAAGTGCCGAGTGATTCCAGAGCATAGCCCGCTGCACAGCTGAGGAGCTCTCACCAGAAAAGCACCTTGGTAAGCTTTATTTTCCCTTTCCAACTGCAAACAACAAATCAGAATATGTGTTTGCATGGCACTTACAATTGATGACATGATTTAAAATATTACAGGTCTTCATTTCCCTAACCAGAGCACAGTTTATATGAAATTTGCATTTCTATATGATGGAGATGTTTTTGTTTGATTCATTATAGTTGTAAACAATGGTGAACTTTGGGTGCAGAATCGGTTTTAACTTATTACCAAATGATAAAGATAAGCTGAGAAGGGCATATTTAAATCTGTGGCTGGTGGGGTCATACATAAATTGGTCTTAATTTGGTGAATGATGTAATCACACCAAAGGTGTCTCCTGGGGAGAGCTGTCAAGATGGTAGTACCCGTCCTCCTGGGAGAGGCCACTCATCTGCAGGAATGGCTTTCAGCTCTGAGAGCTCTGATGTATGATCCTGGGAATAATCCAACCTTTATCAGACTTGGAATGCTGAATAGTTTTAGCTAATTAGCAGGCAAAAAACAATTAATTAATTACAGGCACAAAAGAATGCTAATTAATTAAACTCAAGATGCTAATTTATTAATTTATCACAAGGAATATAACTATCTGATAGACCAGACAGTTGTATGAAACTACCCCTCAAATTGTCTCTGTAGCAAGAAACCACCTTATCCAAAGATCACCTATAAGCAGGGAGATAATACCACTGGAGTGCTGATTTAAATGCTTAAAACAGGCTGGGTACGGTGGCTCAAACCTATAATCTCAGCATTTTGGGAGGCTGAGGTAGGCAGATTGTTTGAGCTCAGGAGCTACAGATCAGCCTGGAAAACACAGTGAAACTTTGTCTCTACTAAAAATATAAATATTAGCTGGGCATGGTGGTGCATGCCTGTAATCCTAGCTACTCAGGAGACTGAGGCAGGAGAATTGCTTGAACCCAGGAGGTGGAGGTTGCAGTGAGCCAAGATTGCCCCAGGGCACTCCAGCCTGGGCAGCACAGTGAGACTCTGTCTCAAAAAAAATAAAAATAAAAGGCAAACGCTTAAAGCAGTGTTTCTAGATCTTTTCCTATTAGACTCCCTCCTAAGGAAACTTTTTAGATATTTTTACTTGACCCCTCATGAAGATGTAATCCCACAGGTCTATTGCATATCTGTTTATGTGATGTGTGCATTTCTGCCCTCCACAAGAACCATTGTTTCCCCCTTGGGGTGCTGTGACCCCTGTTGCGAATGCACAGTTTAAGGCATCAAACTCTGAAAGCCTAAAGTATGCATCTCTGCTAGAGGGATGAGCCAGCCATGTGGGCCAGGTACAGAAATCAGCTGACAAGATACCTTCTCTTCTAGACAGTGACATTTTTTTTTCCCAAGAGACAGGCCTTTCTCCATATTTCCATAATTGAAATCTTCACCACCCACTCCCACTTCCCCTTTTTTATGCACATATTCTTTCTTTAGATGTTTTAGTTTACCCAACAGATCAGACTCAAATCTGCCCAGACTGGGAAGGTTTCATTCCCTTTCAGGTGACAAAACATAGCTGCATGGTTTCCAGTTTCACTGTGATAGAGTAAGTCCAGGTCCAAATTCTTTATGTCTCTTCTGCGTATCATTTGTATGGATTTACTGGCGGGACGGCAGTAAATATCAAGGCATAACCCTGATATTCAGGGATGATATCTTATGAAGCAACTTCAAAGCTTTCTCACTAAATAGGAAAGGCAGAAAAGTAGCTTGAATTCATTTAGGGCAAAAACTCGCTGTAAAATGTTTTCTTAAAATTATAGTCTCTAAACTTTGAGCAGCTTGGGGCACGTAATAGGCTGTCAATATTTATTGAATGAAAGAATATATTTTCATTCAATGCATGAATTAGGGTGTCTCCAATTCTTATGTACTGAATCATAGGGATATGTGGGATTATATTCATTTATTTAAAAAATATTTACCAGTACATGTCCTGATAAGCCCTATACAGGTTACCCAATCTATATAGGAGAATAAAACAGTGAGATTGTAACCCTCAAGGAATGTAGAGAGGTGGGGGAAAGGCAGACAATGAGTGGATGGAGAAATGCAAAACATTTACTTTTGGCAAATGATGCTGGAGAAGTATCAGGGAGTATTACTCCAGTGATGTCCTGGAGAACAGCAGGAGGGCATTCAGAGACTGTGACCAGGGAGCCCTGACCAGGAAGCCAGGAATGAACAAAAGGAGATCCACACAGGGAGAAAGCCAGGCATGAGACTGCCAGGCAGAGAAAAGTGCATGCAAGGCCTTGAGCCCTGCCAAGTTAGATCACCCCAAAAGAGGGCTTGGTGCCTAGAGTGGAGTTGAGACAAGGCATGAATGGAATTTGGAGATGCAGTCAGGGGTTGGCTGTGTACAGAATTTAGGGTAGGATCTTTCATGAGAAACATTAAATTGGAGAGGCCTATTATTCTATATCTAGCCCTCAGAAGAAAGATGTAGGCGAGAGGTTTACCTTTGGACATTGGTGTTATTTAGATGTATTGAAGAAGTAAGGTATGTGGATGATGCTGCCAGGAAGAACTTGGGAGAATCTAAAGAGAAGGAGGCCTGGGCAGTGCTCTGGGGATTGCCAACATTTGAATTAAGGCAGGGGAATCAGTGAGATGGGCCAAACCCAGGGTGCATGACGCCAGGGTAGCTGAGGCAGGCTGGGATTCTCCGTAGGAGAAAGGGCCCAGCTGCTGCTGAGTGCCACTCAGGAGTGAGGTCAGGAGAGAGTAGGAAGGAGGCACTGTGTTTGGCAAACTTGAAGGTAACTGACGTTCTTGCCTAGAGTAGTGGTGCCTTGGATTGCTACATGAAATGGGTTCAGGAGCAATAGGGGTCAAGAAGTAGAAAGATCTTAAATAGACAAGCCTTAGAGGCTCAGCTGGAAAGGGAAATGAGAAATGGAGAAGACGGAAGGGTGCGTGTGTTAAGGAAGGGTGTTGTTAGTGAAGGAGTAGGCTCACTGGCTCTTGGGAATGATTTGAAGAGGGAGAGATGGATGCTGTAGAATTGCATAGTCAGGAGTGAGTTAGCACCGTGGCTTAGGCTCCCTGTTGCCAGGAAACAATTGATAGAGTGATGGTCCAGGTCTGTGTGGTTTTCTTATGCATTGAGGTGGAGTTAAAAAGTGATTTTCTTGCAAATTATAGAATTTGGTTGTCAAATTTGATCTAAATAAAGGAATTTTTAAATGCATGATCTAAAATCAAACTGGTTTCCTTCTTTTCTGTTCTACTCCCGAGTGGTGCTGATGCCAGGCACGTTTTTTTTCTCATCAGCGTCTTTCACTGCAGTGATTGCTATAGAAATCCTTGAGGTGTGAAAACTTCCCTGTAGCAAGCACTGAATTTAAATTTTTTCTGTCAGGAAAACAACTCTCAAGACCTCCTGACCATGGGAATCTCTGCACTGTGTCTCTTCTCTTTCCAGGGTAAAGATGAGTTGTGACGATACTCTCGCCTTTAAATTGTCAGTAAACTCTGCTGCTGCTTTCATTTAATTTTATATGTGACATAGCCTTATGAATTCATAAGGAAGATATGAAATGTTTCTCAGGTAGTGAAAAGGAACAATGAGAAAAACATTGGTCTGATCTGTTAACGTTCATTTTATATATGATACAAAAAAACCTTCATTAGTTGTCACGTAATGTGTCCACCCTTTATTAAGGACCTTAAATAATTAATATCTCTGGACTAATAGTTTCAGTCTTGATTGTTAAACATCTAATTGTTTTATGCTTGATTTCTTAGTGGCAGGTTTATTATGTAATGTATCCACTGGAAAAATGGAAGTGAATATTTTTAACATTTTATACTCATTCTTCAAAATTCTAGTAGGCTTGGATGGATTTCTATTTTATTTCTGGCTTGTAATACCTCTTCACGCCATCGGGAAGCATGTTAATTCATCCCAGAAATGCATTTAGACTTCGGAACAGTGGAGAGTTTATTTTGACCGTGACAGTTCCAAATGAAGGTTGGGGGTTTATCTCTTACTTTCTCTATAAGCTGAAGAAGTGTGTGTGAAGCCCACCATATGGAAAACATAGTCATACTTCCTAAGAGAAGTGTACCCAGTAAGCAGAAGCATGTAATTTGTTATAAAGCACAATGGTTTTGTTAGGCAAGTAATCCAAAACTCATCTAGGCACAACAATGAGATGGTTCTAGAAGTTGGACCTAGACTCAAATTCATGTGGCAGAAACTTTTTCTTGTACTATTCAAGCCTGATGACTTGGGAGAAGTCTCAGAGTAGTAAGGGGTGCATGAGACATCTTATTCCAGAAGAGTAAATTCAACTGAAAAATGTTGTTAGCAATGCACAGAGCTCTTAATCAAACATTTTCCTTTTCCCTAAAACATAATAGTTTCTGGGGTTTTTTTATTCTTAGAAGTGATTCTGAATTCCTCACAGTTGGATACCAGCAAGAGAAAAAAAGGACCTAGATCCTATAAAAAGGAATCATTTCCGATTTAGAAGTCACCTAATTAGGTATTTAGAACATCATGCACTATAAATAAGAAACCTCGTGTTATTTCCTCAAGAAAGACAAGTCTTTATGCACTTCAATGAAATGACAAAATAGTCAAATATGTGGCTTTTTGGGTTTTTATGCAATGCATATATAGGGCATCTTCGTTTGGGCTTCCCAGAAGCAGAAGATGGGGGTACATTGAGGGGCCACCCCTCCGAGGGGTGACCTTGCACAAAGCCTGAACCAGAGTGAGGGGGACAGGATAGGGAATGGAGGAAGCTGAGCAAACAAGAGTGAAAGTTTGGGGTGAGACCTCACCACAGTCTGATCTCATGGGGATCCCTGGAGTTTATTCTGCCCTGAAGTGGGAACGCTGGGCTTTTGTATCCCTATACTTATTAGTCATTGACTATGTGAGGGATTGGCTGATGATGGGAGTCACTGGCTGCTCTGGGAGGGATAAGGGAAGATGGGGGTAAGGGGTGAGAAGGAGAGCAGTAAAAACTAAAAGAGAGCCCCAGTCACTTAAGGGCAACTGCTGGATGAAGTTGCCCATGAGAGCTGTTAACTTGTAAGCTGAGCTCTGAGACAGGCACACTGGAAAAGCCATAGGAGTCCCAGAAAACCAGAGATGGAGGAGGCACAAATAGCCCAACTACAGAAATGTAGGCTGATATGGTGGTGTCCTGTCACCAGAGCCTCTAACGTAAGGGCAGTTAGTTATCACCTAATGAATGACACCTCGTGAAGGGAAGATATTCTGACACCAGCCGGTTGCTGCAAACCCATCTAAGCACTAGCTATCCAGCCTTAGGGAAGACCCCACAAGTTAAGGGCTCTGAATTCCAGCAGGCTGCCCTTCAGATGCCAGCCATGCTTGGGGGGGTCCCCAAGCCCCCTGCATTTCTAACCAACTGATTACAAGTTCCAATTTCCATGACTTCTCCTGGCATATCAGTGTGTTCATCAACTACTGAGCTTTGATGTCCAAAGTTTTTCTTGGGGTTTCATCTCATAGGCATGACTGACTGAATCATCATCTGTGTGACTGCATTCATTCCCCAGCTCTCTTCCCCAAAGGTTAGGTTTATATTATATGGCTGAAAGCCTCACTTTTCTAATAACATGGTTGCTCATGCAGATGACCAGCCATCCTGAGCCTCTTGTAGCACAAACTCAGGTATAATCTAAGAGGTTCACCAATAATAAAAATATTCCTATTAATCAGGATAGTCCAAAGATTTAATCTGCTTCACAGGAATGAAAGACAAAGACCAATCATATTCTTTGCTATACAAAAGAGTACGCCTCTTTGAAAAGCAGGTTTTACATTAAAGTTATCTGCAGACAGAAGAGAACTCAAGGAGGTAACCCAGAGAACACTGAAAAGACAGGCTTTGAAGAATTAGTGTAACTAAACGTGACCAGTTTGAGCAGTCAGTAATACATCTCTAATTTACTTAATATTAGCCATAGTCATCAAAGCTAATTCTAAGCTGACACAAGATGAGCTTCACGAATCTCATGAGTATCAACAGAGACCCCAGATCACAATGAACAGTAAGCAAAATTGTTTAAGTAAATTTGTGAAAGGGGGTTATATTGAAATATCTCACATCCCTTTTTTTAAAGGTTGGTCAGGCCTCCTAGGACTCCATCTCTCTATCCCCTCTGGGTGGCCTGTCTCTGCCTCTGCATACATCTGCCCTGTCCTTTTCCCAAAAGCCAGCTTCCTGGTTCACCTTTCTGCCTGTACAAAATTTCATCACAGAATTCCCCAAATCGTAGTTTCAACTCCTAGGTTACACGGTCTTCATCTTGGTGCCCTCACCCTCTAAGACTCAAACCTAATTTCCTGGAGATAGAATCTGATCAGCCCAAAAGTCCACCTTTGGTTTTGTCTGCTGTGATTTGCACAAGGTTGAGGTATTAAACTTGGGCTGGTTGATCCCTGTTTGCTGCTCCAGACCCATAGTCACTCTTCTCACCCTGCCATCCTGTGGAGGTGGATGTGAAGTACTGTGTCACCAGCTTCTTTGCCCTCTGGCTTCAGGTTGGGTCAGGCAAGTGGGAGGCATGGCCAAGAGAGTTCAGGGCAAGAGGAGAATGAGGTCAGGGATTGAGGCTCTAACAGCCCCTGTGCCAGGACACAGGTTTGCAGTGACTGCTTCTACCAACTCCTGTTAAGTAACTGACTCTCCTACAGACATCTTTCTCCAGATTCTAGCAACATCTCCCTTCCTATAGTAGTCTGTTCTCTTGCATTGCTGTGAGGAACTATCTGAGACTCGGTAACTTATGAAGAAAAGAGGTTTAATTGACTCACCGTTCTGCAGGCTGTACAGGAAGCTTGGCTGAGGAGGCCTCAGGAAACTTACAATCACGGCAGAAAGAGAAGGGGAAGCAGGCACATCTTCACATGGTGGAGCAGGAGAGAACGGGGAGGTGCTATACACTTGTAAACAACCATATCTCATGAGAACTCACTCACCATCACAAGAACAGCAAGGTGAAATCTACCCCATGATCCAATCACCTCCCACCAGCCCCTTCCTCCAACACTGGAGATTACAATTCCACGTGAGATTTGGGTGGAGACACAAATCCAGACCATATAACTCCTCTTGCTGCCTCAGATTTATCTGTGATAATAGTACTTCTGTTGCTATCTCTGGGGTACTTCTGAATTCCTTGTTAGTTTTCCTGCCAATCCCTTTTTAACTATCACTTCATGTGACTTACAGCTCTTTCTTGCAAGCCATCTTTTTCAAGTGAGAACTTGACCGAATCTGAATTCATGGGTGTATTAGATTTCTGCTGCTTGTCTCAGAAGAAGACAAATGAGCACAGAAAGGAAGTGCCTGCTACTGTTTCAAAATTTTTGGAAGAGAATGTAGATAGCAAGTACCTTATAGTTTTAATAACACTATTTTATTTAATTAATTTGTATGTTTACTTCATTGAAACTTTAGTTCCTTGGTTATGTGATTTTAAGACTGTGTGCCAAGGCACCCAGAGGCATTCCAGGATATTTTCAAATTTCAAAGGAAATACAGTCACACTTAGCAAACTATTCTTGAGATAGTTCATAGTTTCAACATTAGATCACATGGCATTCCTTTGTTGACATCATATCTTTGCAAAACTGGGTTTTTGTGGTGGTTGTGGGCAAAAACCAGTAGTATGTAGACATTAAGATGCAGTGGGAGATGTAGGTGACACTGTTGAATCGGAATCTGTGTTTTATAAAGTTATGCAACACTCCAGAGGCACATTGGCCACTGATAGATCATTAATAAATCCCCATGATTATTTAAGAATGAAATATAACTGTTATAGTTTATTTTCATATATGGTGATGGTAGTGGATTTTTGCGTCAAGTACTGTGTTGTTTGGGCATCATACTTAAGTTGCTTTGACCTCACCAAGTAATAAACAAAACCTCTGGGAGTCTCCTTTAGTCTAGTAACATGATAAAAAAATTAATGAGTAATATGAACCAGAAAAACTCAGAAACCTTTGCATTCGTAGTTTTATTTTTGCAATTAGCTTTATAATGATGCCAGAAGAAGTAGGCTCAGTGTGTCACCAGTCTTCTTTCAATCACAAGCAGTCGTATCTTCTCATACAGAAAACTAACTAGTGAGGATCCCAGTGGCAGAAACGTCATAGCCGTCACCCTGAGAACCTAGTGGCTGCAATTAAAATGTCACTTCTCCAGCTCATGAGAAGCCTGCCTTGCATCATCTAAATTGTTTGTTTGCTTTTTTGACTTCTATTGTTTGTTTGTTTTATTGCATGTATTCTAGTGACATTGACTTCTTGAGAAAGAGAGTACAACATTTAATTGATTAAAAATAAATGCTCAGCAAATGTTTGTGGAATGACTAGAGGATATTTAATGAATATCTCATCTGGTATACATTAAACCATCATGGGTAGTATATGGCATTTCTGCAAAAGAGGTACCAGCCCCAAATTTCTAAGGTTTGCCCATTTTGACATTCAAGTGGATTCTCTGGTGATGTTTAAATAAAATATCTTTAAAACTTAATGTCATGTTGTGGTGGACTGAATTGTGTTCCATCAAAATTCATATGTTGAAGGCTAACCACCTCAGAATGTGACTGTGTTTAAAGACAGGGCCTTTGAAGAGATGGCTAAGATAAAATGAGATCTCTAGGGTGGCCCCTAATCTCCTCTGATAGAGCCTGTCTCTGTAAGAGGTGATTAGGACGCAGAGAGACAGCAGGGATGTGTGCTCACACAGAGGAGACCCTGTGGGTCACTGAATGTTTGTCCCCTCCAAAACTCATGTTGAAATTTAATTGCCATTGTAACACTAGTAAAAGGTAGAACCTTTAAGAAGTGATTAGGTCATCAGGGCTCTGACCTTATGGGTGGGATTAACATTGTTATAAAAGGGAGTTAATCCCATTTTTTTCCCCTTTTTTTGATCTTTTGTGTTCTGCCATGGGAGACAAAGCATTCCTCCCCTGCAGAGGCTGCTGTGTTCAAAGCTCCTTCCTGGAGTTAGAACTGCCAACCCTACCATCACATTGATATTGGACTTTACAGCTTCCAGAACTGCAAGCTGATAAATTTCTGTTTTTCATAAGTTACCCAGTCTGTGGTCTACTGTTATAGTAGCATAAAATAGGCCAAGTCTCAGCAAGAAGGCAGCAGTCTGCAAGCCAAGGAGAGAGACCTCAATCGAACTTACCTATGCACTGGTCTCGGACTGTAGCCTTCAGAACTGTGAGGAAATAAACGTCTGCTCTTTAAGCCACCCAGTCTGTGGTATTTTACTATTAGTAGTAGTAATAGTGGTAATATTAGTTGTAGCAAACTAATACACATATTTAGCAAAATCTACTCTTTTTGATTGTGATTTTTGAATGCTATCGACTGGAAAAAGCAGCCTTCCTGTTGTCCACTTGGGAAAATATGAGATGTCACTTGATGTTTGGGGCAAAAATAATACATGTTTTCTGACAAAAATTTACAGGAAGTCAGATTATGGTGCCAATGGGTTTAAAAATTTGTCTTTTTGTTCCTACAGAACATGGTTTATGGCAAAACATATGCCAGGAAAGGAAGGAAGGTGGTCGGGGTAATCCCAAGAGTCCACTCTGGAGAGAGTGCTTTCGAGTACCTTTCAGGCTTTGATTCTGTCAAGGGAAGCAGCTGCCAGGCATGCCCTTTCCTAATTAGTATTATTAACGAAATCACCAAAGTTTAGTTTGTAATAGAAAAATTTTTGTTCTCCTGTTCCCAAATGGTTTCAGTGATACATCCTTTTATAATTACACTGTGACTTAATGCAGCATATTTTGGTCAGACCAAAAAGGACATTCCAATTCAAAGTAGGCCTCGTGAATCACAGCACTCACTGTTTCCTCTATTTGGAGTCCATGACTGTTTCACAGGATTTTGCAACCTGTCATTTCCCTGTGGATGTGCTTACTAATATCACGTTTAAATTCCCAGGTGAGATTGGCCGTGGCATCCCTGCATTGTTATTCCTACACCTCTGCGCAGTCTTGTCCTTCCATTGTCCTGTTTCTTTTGATGTTAATCTTTAGCCCACATCCCGTTATCAGGTGTTCTCTTAGTCATAATCAGCAGCGCACTCTACACTTTGTTCATGTAATTCCAAATTGACCTTCTATTGTGTAGATCATAAATGGGGCTATAAGTAGGTCACAGTGCATTTGCAAATGCAAATAGCAATGCAACCTTTCCCCTTGTACCCACAAAAGGCATTTTATCCCTCCTTGTGTGCTGTGCTAATGGAAGGGAAATATACCACATGTTGATCCTAAAATGGAGTATCATTTCTCCTAAACTAAGCTGCACATGTCAGAGTCTCTAATACCCTTGGTCATGCTTTTAAATAAAACTAAATACCTGTCAGCTTTTAAATTCTTAAATGAGTGGGTATGGACCAAATGTGTCACCTATTAAGTGGTGGTGAATGAAGAGAATTAGAAATGGTGATTAAATGAAGCAAAACTTCATTGATTCAGATTAATTAGAGAGATGATCTGTCTAAATTAATGAAAGTCTGAATTAGAGCGTGTTAAAGATTCTTTTATTAGCATTTAAGTCCACTGAAATCACCAGAACCAGGAAAAGTGTATATTGGTTGGTACAGATCATTAGGAAAGCTGATTTAAGACTAGCAAAATTATTGTTTTAATTGGTGTCTAATTACATGTTTCTAAGTTTTTGAAAAGCATTGAGATGCAACACTTAAAAACGTGTCCTCCTGTCATATCATGACTTTGGAAGACAGGGTTTGGGAAGACATAGAGACCAGCATTTTTAGCAAGCCTCTTGGAAGATCCAGGACTATTCAGGAATTTGGGTTTCTGAAATGAGCAGGTCAAACATCTTTGGAATAATTAGCCCTCATTCAACTATCTGGACTCATAAAGACCAAAGAAATAATGACTTCTATGGGTATCGGTGACAATGTAAAGTTTAGATAGTCACTGATTTGTTTCCTCACCAAATATCAGATGTAATTACCCAAATGACAGACTTTGGGTCAGGAGATAGTGTTTTGGCTGTCTGGACAGAGACTAATGCTCACAAACATGCTTTGTACTCATAGGTGCTCTCAGAATTGTGCTTGAAGCTATGCTGAGACAGAAGGGAATAGGGAGATCTGGTGGTGGTGCTTTGCAGAAATGGTCTGCAGAATAGGTCAAGATGAAAAAGAAACATCTGCCCCATTTTGGATGCAGATAAAGTGGAATATGAGCTTTGGTGATAGTGATTCCCTCTGTTTATCTTATCCTAAAGAACTAAGAAACCTCCTGTGGAGAACTGTTTTAAAGATATTGCATCATAGAAATTGATGACAACATCCCTTTTTCCTTTTCCATTTTCATCTTGTAACTTCCCCATACAGCTCATTTGTTTCATCTTCTCTCTTCCCAGAGTGGAGAGGAGCTAAACCTGAAGCTAAGATTGTTCTGTGTGCTTGAAGTCAACGAGAGAATGGGCAGCAGAGTAAACAGGGTAACAGTACTCTCCTCTGCAGAAAATAGGGGAGCCGTGAATCCTCATGGCTTGTGTTGTTTTCCTCGATGGAGCCCTGACTATTGGAAGCTCCACATTACTCTTTTTTCTCTGGTTCTAAACTATAATCTAGTGAATCGTCTCCCCATCAATTTCCAGTTTGCAGTCACTAAGCTGAGAAGTACAAGTTTGGGTTTCTGCGTGGTTAATTCAGCTTTCTCTTCTTGGAGGGAAACTGTGTTCTCAATGACTTAATTTGTGGGAGGAACTTCCTATCACGATCTGGGAACTTCTAGGCTCATCTCTTCCAGTTGACTTTTAATGAGTTGCTGGGGCAGTTCTGAGAAGAGCAAAGAGGACTCCAAGCTGCCACACTCTATTTTTATCTAGTTACTAGCCAGGCATGGGTCCTAGCTACCTATAAGACCCTTCAGTTCAAATGTACCTGGAAAAATAACATGATGCTTACTATTCAAAAAGACCTAATAGCAGCAGATGTGGTATAAAAAGAATAAAGAAAATAATAATCATGACCAACAGTACTATCTATTTTGTAATGGAAACTTCCATAGGAAATCAAATTTCATTTGACTCCCAATTTTTGATTCCAGTCTTTTTGCCCAGAGCCCTAATACCATTCGTTGCTGAGAATGTTGGTGTTTCAGTTTCCTTTATACCTTTCTTACCTTTCTGTCTGACTCCACTCCTCATTTGGAGAGACTTCAAATTAGAAGATCCTAGCACATGACCTAAGGATCACTGGGTGTCATTAACCAAAGCACAGTGTTTCTGATTTTCACTAAATGACTGGTAAAGAGCAGAAACCCTAAGGCCACTGCACATAGCAAATTTAATTCTTAGTGGGCTGTGAGAAATGCTGAGGAAATGGGGTTGGGATTCTCTGCAGCTGTATCTGAGAGATCAGTTAAGGAAAACTGTACCTGATCGTTTTCTCCCCCAGGCAAGAGCATTGCTTTCTATAAGCCAAAGTGGAGGCTTATGAGATGTGGTGAGCTTACTGAATATTCATTCCCAGCTCTCTTCATCATGTTCTTCTCTTCCCTTTTATTTTCCTTTGACTTATAATTGGGGTTTTTGCATATTTATGATCTGCTTTGTTTCAAGCTGATGACCTGATTCAAATCCTATAACCTTTCTCCTTTGACACTGTGAAGTTTGTTCATAGTAAAAAAAACACTGTCTTTAAGTGATGGCATTTCCCTTGTTACTGGAAGCCTGGCTTTGCCCTCAGCCTGCAGGGTGCTGCCTGCTGTCTGCCTGGGGCATTTGCCACCCCAACATGAGATTAAGAATTAGAATAGTAAACTCTTTAAAACTCATACTATCTCAGAGCCACAAGGAGGGATCTGCTTGTTTACCTAACTCATGTGATAATTTCTCAAATGTTTATTTATTTATTTATTTTGAGATGGAGTTTCACTCTTGTTACCCAGGCTGGAGTGCAATGGCGCGATCTCGGCTCACCGCAACCTCCGCCTCCTGGGTTCAGGCAATTCTCCTGCCTCAGCCTCCTGAGTAACTGGGATTACAGGCATGCACCACCATGCCCAGCTAATTTTTTGTATTTTTAGTAGAGATGGGGTTTCACCATGTTGACCAGGATGGTCTTGATCTCTTGACCTCGTGATCCACCCGCCTCAGCCTCCGAAAATGCTGGGATTACAGGCTTGAGCCACCATGCCCAGCCTTCTCAAATATTTAAAGACCTCATACCCTTAAATGTTTTCTTGCCAGGTGAAATAATCCTCAGATGGGTCACACTTTGTGCCTCAGACCTGGGTGAGAGCAGCCTGACTCTCCCCTCACTCTCCTCTCCACATGTGCAGACACATGAGCAGAACCAGTAAAGGCTCCATGGGCAAATGTACTCCAAGAACCTAACATGACTTTAAATGATGAAAGCACTTTACAGCATAAATACAAATGTTTTATAATGAAAAAAATTAGTTTCTTACAAAATAACATGTGTCTCTTTAGAAATTCCTCAGAAACACCTTCCCCATGCTCTAGAGGGGGTTGTATGTGCTGTGGAGAAATCTGACTTAATGTGTATGAATTGAAGTGATGTAGAATATACAGGGACAATCTGGAGGACCTCTTCCTGCCTGGGAACAGCTCTCAAGTCACTTAAGTTTTTGGACCTTTTGTGGCCCTGTCTGTAAGATGAAATAATAAAACAAGTCCATGCTCCTGATTGTGTTGCTGTCTATACTCTTTAAGCATGAAACAATATAAGGTATATTTAGAAGGGCTATGGTGGTCATATGAAAGAAGCAAAATAATAATAATAATTTGCTGGTAGACACCAGCCTTCCCAGAAGTACAGGATTCATTAATTTTCATCCTCGGAGAAGCATGTGAAGTATTGACAAACTACCCCACCTGTACATCAAGAGAAGATGGGGAGCAGCGCAGACAGCAAGCCCCTGTGAGGTTGTGCTGGCACGGTTCTACTTACACAGATTCCAAACCCTCCATATGCTGAAGTTCAAAACCTGGTTTTAATCTTCAGTGTAAACCTTGACTGTGTTATTACCTTAAACAATTTACTTCCTCCTAAGACATCTCTGGAGGCCAAGTTCCTCTCCTGTTTTCTGACAGATGTGAGAGTAGCTAAATGAAGCAACAAGATAAAAGGAGACATCAAGATGGGATGATATTATAAACAAACTCAACATTGTGAAAATAGAATTGTTTGTCAGATGTTCTGCTTAACAGTCTTCTAGAAAATAAAATGCTTTGATATTATTTTTGAAAATAAAATTTTAACCTAATCACTTCCTTCCAGCCCTGAGTCTTATATAAAGTCATTCCATGCATGCACCATTTTAAAAGAAAAATTCTTTAAGACATCAATTGCATTTGTAAATGTGTGTCATTATCAAAATGCCAAGGTCAATTCAATTAACCTTGGGATATAGTACCGTGGGATGAAACTGGGTATCAGGAACAGGCTTATAATTTGATAAGTTTTCTGTCAGAAAAGAAATCTCATATTCTATTTGACATTAAAGCCCTATGTTTTTTATTGATTAGAAGTTTTCCTTTGAATATATAAATTAAAAATCAAGAAATACATTATTTCCCATTATCTATAGACAGGAGGGGTTCAAATTACATTTGTTGGAAGCAGTGCGGCATCCAGAATGAATGACTCAAAGGGTTTTCCTTACCTGCCGTTGGCAGTGCAAGTGTGCCAGCAGAATGTGGCAGTCAGAAAGCACTGGCCAGAAGGCAGGCTGCAAAAAGAGCAAAGCCGCATAACTTTAGGGCTTCATGGCCAGGGGGCTTCCTCTGGCTTGGGATGAGCTGCTGTTGTCAAATAATTTGGAAACCTCTCATTGGACTAGAAACATTTGCCTGGTCAGTTACACTGGCTCTGTGCACTGGGCCAAGCAGCAAGGCAGGAGCACCCTGCCTTCAGTCTACCGTTAGGGGTTCTGCCACAGAGACAGCATTTCCCTATATGGGCTGCCCCAGTGTGGGGGAAGAAAAGCCTACTGCAATAAAGGAAAGAGCCGTGACACTCAAGGCCAACTGTCCTGTTGCAACAAGGTCCTTCAAGCCAAGAGAATTCAGAGGAAGTAAGTGTGGAGTGGGATTCTAGGAAAACAGGACAAGGCAGCACTCGCATTCCAGAGGGGAGAGACTCGCATTGAAGCCTCAGTGTCGGTATCAAAGTGCGCCATTTCTGTGCCTAGTGGAGGGCACCCAGGGACAGATGATGGCTTCATTCAGTTCTGTTGCTTACACTTGGTTTTTATTTTGGAGAAATTTGCTTCCTAAAATGTTGACAGGTTTGCTTCGAAGGCATTTTCTGAGGAGAAAGAGAAAAGGCTCTCTTTTTCTCTTTCATCGGTGATTGATGAATAATCACTGAGTTATTTTGATTACTATTTCAGCTACACCTAATAAAACAAGGAGTTAGTATTTTCTAATTCTAAGCAGCATGCTTCGCATTGGCTTTTCTCATTTCCTGCGTTCTTTGGTGCACTGTTCTTCAAGGCGTATCCGGCAATGACAAGGTCTGAAGAATTTTTAGCAAAGCAGATGGTCATTTTGCAGAAGCGAAGTATGGCAGGACTTAATTGACAATGCACCATGGGACACAGTGCTGAAATTAACTCCTGTTCAGCTAGTGGAGGGTCCCCTCAAATAGGAAGCCAGCAAAGTCATCCGGACTTTCCACGTGCTCCAGGATTGACAGTTTCAGAAGAGGTGATATGTCAAAGTATGACAATTTGAAGGAAGAGAGCCCTGTGATGCTAGAAAATGTGTCTAGCCACATTAAAGACTGCCACATTGCTCCAAAGCTCTGGGCTGCTGCACCTGCTCATGCACAGACTGTAGGTACATATGCCTTCCACACACAGCACAAGCATTACCTGCATATCACATGCACACACGTCTCTCAGGCATGCAGCTCATACACATAGATCACACACAAGTTACATGCATGTATGCACACCACATGCATATACCACACAGAGATCACTCAGAGCAGTTCCCAGTAAAGATTTTAATTATCCATACTAAAGGGGAGGCGATAAAATGTAGATGTATAACTGTACTTTATGGGGGTGAGCTGTGAGAATGTGGGTGAGCTTGAGGAACTCTCCGGTCCCAAATCTCTGTGAAATGAGGGAGTTACATGGGACAGCATTGAAGGCCCCTTCTAACCTGCATCATTCTGGATCCCACTTCTTTTACACATGTGCATTTATTCAGAGAGAACCTCATCACATCATTCATCCAATTGCTAACTCTGCCTCCTTTTTTCCCCTCTATCCCAAACATTTATTTTCTAGGACTTCAGGAGATTCATAATTAATAGCACTGTTTTCTTTCTGTGTTTAGAAACCTTTGAGAGATCGACAAAGGCATTCGGTAGATGGATAACAAAATGTCACCTTATTACCCTTACACTTATTTGGAGAGTGTAGTTAGGAATAAATGACCTTGCTGATAATCCCCTGAGTTTACCCATCTTTCCCTACCGGCATCTGCCCCCAAATCAAGGTCTTTCACAGCACAGGGGTAAGTGGCCCACTAGGTCCACTGCTTGACTGAGAACACAGGACATCATGATGACTACCTTCTTCTGGGAGGAAGACCCTGTTTATGGGGAGGATGGACTAAGATGCAGAGGGTTCAACTCATTTTCCCAAACCCTCCAGTTAGACCAATTCCTCCTGCTCTCCTTGGGAGAAGTGACCCCACTATAGAGAGGGAGGACAGCCATGATTCTCTGTTCAGTTCTGTCACAGAGAACCTTGAGGATTTGGGAATAAAATTCCCCTGATCACTCCAGCCACCCCTGCTCACCATGTTGGGCGAGTAATGTGATAAAGTGATCTGTGTTATGGGGAAACTCTTAGAGAGGAGCACAGGATATTTGGAACTGATGCCACTGACTTGCTATTAAAGCCACTAGTGACCTGTCTTGGTGAGAATACAAGTCATGTGGAAATGGAGGGAAGGGTGGCTTTAACCAGGTATGTCTATCCACTCACTGACAAACCTGTAGGTCTCACCCTGAACACACTAGAGCTTGCTCTATGTGAATAGTGAATACTGGGCTACACTGATACATATTGCAAAATTGCTCTCAGGAAATGTTCAATGGTCATACACTGTTGATGAGAATGTAAATGGAATGTAAATGAGATAAATTTTGTAATATGTATCAACAACTTAAAACAACTTATGGCTTTTCAGTAATTGTGTCTGAGGACATGATCAAATACGAAGCCAGAGCTGTATACACGAAGGTGACTCCTATAGCATAATGCAAATGCACAGAATATTGGTAAGTATTGAACAATATGGACACATCTAAATGATGACAGTCATAGAACTGAATATTTTCTAAGCATTTAAAATCCTGTTTCTACATAATTTATATAATTTTAAAAATGTTTATTAAATGTTAAAACAAAGCAGAAAACTACATTCAGAATGAACTGAAGCTTTTTGGAAGAGCGAGGTCTTGACAAAGTAAAGTATGCCACCAATTTTGAGAATACAGAGGAAAATGGAGTAGGCAGACAAGGCCATATGGACAGCAGAGTGTTCTGCCTGGGCAGGACAGTCACAGATTATTTTTAGTTTTTCTTTATGTCTTTCTGTTTTTCTTTTGAATTGTATGAACATGAATTGTTTTTATCATCAAAAGAATAATGAGTTATATGTTTTGAAAGACTACCGTATTTCTACATAAACAAAAGATAATGGAGGAATGTCACTTATCCAGGCCTAACAAATACAGTTTTGGTGTGAGGGTGGTTTGTATTAGTCACTTAGTATCATGATAATGGTGCGTAACAACCATGAAATCTCAGAGGTACTCAAAAATAGACAGCAGGTTGACTACGGCAGCTCTGCTCTATGTGTCTCTCATCCTGGGACTGGTGGGCTAGCCAGGGAGTATTCTTTTCCTAATGAGGTGCAAGAGAGTGACCTGAAAAACGAAAGGTCTCCTAATCCTGTGCTGGATCTGGCACATGATTATTTCTGTGCACGTTGCATAAGCCAAAGCAAAGCAAATCTCATGGCTGAGCCCAAAGTCAAGACAGGGCTGCAAAGTCATCTACTAATGGGCACAGATCCAAGGAAAGGGCAGAACCCTTCTGGAGATTCATGCTTTCTGTTAAGAAAATAAAAATGTTACTTTAGAAACAGAAGTAAAATTAACTTCCTGCAGTTATCTCTCTCAAGACTGTTGCTAATGTGCGTTTTGTTTTGATTGTATTCATGAGTGAGAAACACCCTATTGAGCAACTCTTTCTGTCTCTTTAGATCCTGGCCAATGTGATCATTTTCATCTGTGGGAACCTGGCAGGAGCCTACCATAAGCACCTCATGGAGCTTGCTCTTCAGCAAACATATCAGGACACATGTAATTGCATCAAGTCCCGGATCAAGTTGGAATTTGAAAAACGTCAACAGGTAATACATGTTTCCTCTTATAGCCACATTGTTCTAGGCATTATTAAAATGATGCTGTTACTATTAATATTGAGTATGGTCATTCATTTATGGGCTTCAGAAAAACCAGAAAAGAAACCCTGGGCTCTGCACCTGGGGAGTGTCTAGTCTGCTTCGTGCTGCTATAAAGGAATAACTGAGGTTAAGTAATTTATCAAGGAAATAGGTTTCTTTGTCCCATGGTTCTGCAGGCTGCACATTAAGCCTGGTACCATACCTACTTCCAGTGAGGACCCTTGACGGCCTCCACTCATGGATAATGGGTAATGTACAGGGATCACTTGGTGAGAGAGGAAGCAAGAGAGAGTCAGGAAAGAAGGGGCAATGCCAGGCTCTTTTGAATAACCAGCTCTCATGGGAATAGTAGAGCAAAAACTCACTCAGACTCCCTTTCCAGGGAGGGCATCTGTCTGACCATGAGGGATCCACCCCCAAGACACAAACACCTCCCACCAGGCCTCACATCCAACATTGGGGCTCAAATTCCAACGTGAGACTTGGAGGGGGCAAACCTCTAAACTGTAACGAGAGTTAGGATCAAAAGAGCAAAGATGGCATCTTCCCCATGCAGCCTTCAGACCTAGGGACCCAGGATCTCCCACAGCCAGATCCACCAACCATCATCAAGTGGCTGGGATGTCAAATAAGGACAGTTCGTGAAGATGCTCACTTCTGGTTCGTGTTGGTGACAAGCGTTTGCACCAGCAGAAATGAGCCGTCCTCACCCCCGTCCCCACCCCCAGCTGTGCCATCACACCATCACAGTACTTCCTACAGGACCTGTTTTCCACATACGATGAAATAATGGAGTGTTCCTCAGGGAGGTGATTGGAGAGTCTGGAGAGGAGCCAGGTGTCATTGTCAGGGGTGTCCTAGGTTGATGGTTATAGGTGACACAAATGCACATCAGGGAAACATATAGACTGCAAGGAAGCATTACAGAAAATGAGCAATGGGCCAGGCGTGGTAGCTTATGCCTGTAATCCTAGCATTTTGGGAGACCAAGGCAGGCAGATCACCTAGGTCAGGAGTTCAAGACCAGCCTGACCAACATGGAGAAACCCCGTCTCTACTAAAAATACAAAAATTTGCCAGGTATGGTGGTACATACCTGTAATCCCAGCCACTGTGGAGGCTGAGGCAGGAGACTCCCTTGAACCCAGGAGTCGGAGGTTGCGGTGAGCCAAGATCACACCACTGTACTCCAGTCTGGGCAACAATAGTGAAACTCCCTCTCAAAAAAAAAAGAAAAAAAAAGAGAAAGAAAGAAAACAAGCAATGGAGACAATAGGAGATGATGTATGGAGACAAAGATATCACCAAGAAGGGTGGAAAGCAGGCTTAACAGATGTGCATGGAGAAGAAGCCACAGAGCTGCCCTGGATTTACCGTGCTTCACTCCGGGTGATGGTGGATTTCCATGTGAATAGCTGTGTGTTCCTGGGTTTGTGTATTTCTAGCTGGGAACCCAGGCTGTAAGGCTAGTAATCAGCATGGCTGACCATAAACACTGTGCTCCCCCTTCCTGCGGGCCTTCCTCACATTACCTATGCTGTTAGCAGTGTTTGTCATATTATGGATGCTTAGTGACTGTTTGTTAAGTCGTATTGAGTTAGTTCATCCTATAAAATTTCATCACGGTGTCTTGTGGTGGGAGCAAAAAGATATATCTTTTACACTTTGGCACTGGTTTTTTGACTGTGTGTGGACTGCTGAATGGGAATCGCTTTCATTTTTGAAAACAGGAATCCAGGATATTACTTCATTCGTTCAACAAATACTGAGTGAACACCAAGGCTGTGGCAGACATGGTTCTTGGCACTGGGATATAACTGGAAACACTGCCTTTTCATTGGCAAATATTATGGTCTGTTTCTAAAACTTATTTTCTGTCATCTTACTACTTATATGGCAAAGGTATTCATTAACAGATTTTTGTTTGTTTGTTCTAGATGTGTCTCAAATTCTGGATTCAATATTAAGAGACAGAGAAAGTTGTTAACTTGGGACTGTTATCCAGTTTATCTTCATACACCTATTTTCAATAAGGTTTTACATCTGTGTTCTAGAAAATTCCACAGTTTCAACAAGTAGCGCTTAGCCTTCATGGGTGATCCTGCTGTATAGTGTGTGCTACAGGGTTTGAATGTTTTGGGAGAGATGGTTTCCTTTCTCAGCAGCATAGACTGGAGCAAGTTAGTCCTGACAGACATGTTAGTATTTTTTTCATCAGCTCAGTAATCTCCTTCAAAATAGCACCAAGGCTACAGAGAACTGAAATCGCAAGTAGACAGATTATATAACCTAATATTTTTAGGAACAGCCTTGATAAGAGCAGTGTAAGGTCACTGACCTGACTTGTGCATCATATTTCTCTGAAGAGACCCGAGCAGCCAAAAGCCCATGCCGCGTCCCTTGCCACGGTGAGCTGAGGGGTCAGATGAGGCACGCTGACCTCGTGGAACTCAAGGACTGGACCATCGGAGGAGGCATTAGAAAGACATGCATCTACTAGTTTCAGAAAAGACCCAGTGATTCTTTTACAAATAAAGAAAGTGGCAAGGAACACTTTAAAGAAATAAAAACATATATTAAATATGTTGAATATAATACAAGTTTACATTCCAAGTGCATTTTGTCACAAAAGTTGGAAGTCCACTTCCAGAGTCTACTCCTACAATGCAGTATCTTTCTTGTTAGGGCTTCAGAAAACAGGCGCCAAGGATGAGATGTGTTTGTACTTTTTTCAGACCAGCATGTAATTAAATGGGAAGAAGAGATTATCTTGGTTTTAAAAAAATCAGTAAGATATAATATGATAGATTTAAGGAAACAAATAAAAACTGTCCAGTGGCAATCTGTGCAACCTTCATACAAGGAAGAAGTCCCTGAGACACTGAGGCCCAGCACAGCTACTGATTAAATTCAGGTTTGGGTTCCACATGTCACTTCCTGCTCACCCTGCACCACTAACTGCCTTTTGCTTCATCCACAATCACTGTGGCAAACAGTAATGCCCTTCAAATTTCTTCATTCAGGAAGGTATGTGTTCTGCAGCCAGGAAGCACATTCAGTCATTGTTTAGATAAATAAGTAACACCCAATTGAATGTTCTCATTAGCAGTTGCAAGAGAGAGAGCCAGTGCCCCCAGAGGTTGAGTGGCCACCGCCACCTTGGGGGTTCCCTGGCCTCATTTTACAGCCCCACAGTCTGCTGTCCTTCCTCCTTGGAGAGGATGCAGTGGGGGGTGAGCCCAGGAAGCCGGCCCTCATCACCTAGGATGGGAGAGGGGCTATTGAAACTCTTGGGACTCATCTAGCGATTGTGAAATCTTTTAAAAAATGTGAAACTCCATGCTTTCTTTTCTTCAAATTTTCTGATGTTTTTCAGATGTAAATGAGATGAATTTCTAAAGATTAAAGTGCGGGCTTACTCACTCATAGGCAGGTGATGAACAATGAGAACACATGGACACAGGGAAGGGAGTACCACACACTGAGGTCTATTGGGGGAAATAGGGGAGGGACAGCTGGGGGGGGAGGGAGCGGGGGAGGGATGGTATGGGGAGAAATGCCAAATATGGGTGAAGGGCCAGAAGGCAGCAAAACACACTGCCACGTGTGTACCTATGCAACTATCTTGCATGTTCTGCACATGTACCCCAAAACCTAAAATGCAATAAAAATAAAAATAAATAAATAATAAATAAATAAAAATAAATTGCAGGCTTGAGTAAAGTTGCTATCTGCACTGTAAGATTTTGAGGGAAGAAGGAATGAAAATTGTTGCTAGAGATTTTCTCGGAGTTACATTCTTGCCCTAAAAGTATTCTCATTAGGAGCAATAAACATCACGAGTTTTTACTAGGTAGGGAAAAATGCATTGCATTGGAATTGAGGCCCCTTTAGAAACTGAAGGTATTCACCTCTCTTGAGTTTTGACTTTTGTCTTAAGTTTCATATCATGCAGTAAAACTGCAGCCGTTTCCTGAGCACCGTGCAGTGTGGCAGATGGCACTTATCAGACGCGAGAAAACATAACACCAGTGAGTGTTGCTCTCTGGGGTATGTAATAGGCTCTCAGGAATTAATGAGAGCTGGAGTCACAGCAAAACAAGAATGCTGTTTGCTAACTGCCTGGGCAGTTGAAATAAATGCTGTTTCCACAGGAGTAAAAGCCAGGTTTGCTATTTCATAGAGAGAGAATAAACCCTCTTTAATTTATCTATTGTCTTTGTTCTAAAGCAATCCGACACATTTTTATGTGATCCACTTAATCTAGAACCATCCCGTGGATGAAATATGACAGAGCATGCCTTTTGGTGAGAAAAGCTAGTCAAGCGAGGCACAGAGACCCCATGCTATACCTGGATTCTGCAACCCTGCGGGGGTTAGTGCACCAGTAGGCTCCGACTGTCCTGGGATGCAAGACTGTTTTCCTCTCTGCAGAATTTAGAGGAGCAAGAAAGTGATCCTTGCGTGGTCGTGGTTGGGTAGATAATGAGGAACTTACCCATTTTCAATCCTGATGTGAAATTACTATAATGGCTTTATTGAATGCATTTCATTTATTTTACATGGTAAAGAGTTTTTGAAGTTTTCCTAGATTTGGGGCTGCTAAAATTTGGAAAAGAAAACAGAAGTAAGCAATATTTATTTGAGTGGTCCTACTGTTCTGGGTAGTTTATTTAGTATTTTATCTGTACTGTTATATCAGACTCCTAATGCTGCTGTAACAAGCTCCCACAAATTTGATGGCTTAAAACAGAATAGATTTTTTACCTTTAAGTTTCAGAGGATACAAGTCCAAAATCAGTCTCATTGGGCTAAAGTCAAAATACTAGCAGGGCTGTTTTTTTTAATGGAGATTTTGAGAGGAGAATTCATTTCCTGGCCTTTTCAAGCTTCCAAAGGCGGCTTGCATTTCCTGGCTCCTAGATCCTAGTCCCCCTTTTGCGTATTTAAAGCCATCAGGATAGAATCTTTCAATTGTTTTCTCTCTCTCTGTCTCTCTCTCCTTCTTTGTCTCTTTTTTCATTTTTATTTCTTAAGATACAGTCTGGCTCTGTCACCCAGGCTGGAGTATAGTAGCATGTCTCAGCTCACTGCAACTTCTGCCCCTGGGACTCAAGTGATTCTCCCACCTAAGTTTCCTAAGAAGGAGGGACTACAGATGTGCACCACCACATCTGGCTAACTTTTGTTGTTTTTTGTATTTTGTATCTGTTTCACTATGTTGCCCAAGCTGGTCTCGAACTCCTGAGCTCAAGCAATCTGCCCACATTGGCCTCCCAAAGTGCTAGAATCACAGGCATGAGCCACCGTGCCCGGCCTGTTTCTGACTTTTGATTCTGCTGTTGTGCCTTCTTCCTGCTGTCTGCTCTCTGACTCTAACCCTCCTGCTTTACTCGTATGGCTTCTATAATTCCACTGGACTAACTTAGCTAACCCAAGATAATCTCCCCATCTCAAGATCTTTAATTTAATCACATTCCTAAAATTCCTGGGTTGCCATGTAACCTAACAGAGTCCCAGATTCCAAGGATTAACGTGGAGATATCTGTGTAGGACCATTAGTCAAACTTGCACTCTCTGCCTTCTTTATTCCTACAGCAACTCGAGGACTTAAGTCCTTTTTCCAACCTAAACTGAATAAAGAAACTGTTCACATTACTTGTCCAAGATCACTCAGTGAGTCAGTGTGACTTCCAGGGCCCTCTGTCTTTCATGCTGGTTTTGCATGGGTTTTCTGGACTGATCTCTGGGAATGTTAATTGGAGATTTTCCAGGACATGCAGGACTCTTTGATGGAAGTCCTAAAAAGAGCAGGAACAACTTTGAGCAACTTGAAGCATCCAAAATGGTATCCTGCCTAGAAGGCAATCCAGTAACTGTTCTTCCATCGAATTTTCATGAGCTGACATGAAGCAACAGAAATCAGCTGCCACCTGCTCCCTCAGTGGCCATGCCAAGACATGGAGAGGGTTTGATGCCATCCCCAGCAACCCCAAAGATCCCTCCAGGATCAGTTTTCTTCTTCCTGGAGGCAAGTAGATTGAACAGAGGAGTCTGCAGCTTTGTTTGCTTAGACAGGTGGTGGGGAGTTGTTCAAAACAGTCTTTACCAGCCCCATCTCTGCATGTTGAGAAGTTTACTTTTTGCCAATGGAATGGGCCTTTCAATGACTCATCAATTACAAGACTAATTGTTTCACCCAATTGTCTTTACCTGAGCTGATACATGGAATCCAGGTGAGGCATCTAAACAGTTATGTACCTTTTCATATAGCCAAACTGAACATTAATAGTGCAAGAGGAATTCAAGCCAGTGAGACTTTCTCACTGCAGTTTCTAAAGAATTAAGCAACACATTTTAATATAAATGTTATCCCTGAGCTTTGAGGTGTGGGGCTGGGGGATGCACCCAACAAAGAAAGCTGAACAGGAGAAACACACATTGTGCAGCAGGTACAGTTTGGCTCAGATACGAAGGTCTTTCTGGGTTCTGGCATCTCAGATCATTAATTAAACTCTCCCCGCATCCCCTGCTTATGTTTTTGAGGTGTCTGCTTTTCATCATTTAAATCATTAGTTGCATCATTTTTTCTTTGGTACCTCTTCCTTGATAAAGAGGCATAACTTACCTCCATCTTGGTCACCAATTCTTTTTAAATTTTATTAAATGATTAGTATATCCTTTTCTCTTTGGTATCTCTTCCCCAATTCAGAGGGCATAGCTTAAGCCAGTGTTGGTTATTGATTTTTTGTCAACTCTCATTAGCAAAAGATTAAATGATATGGAAGACAAGACATATACTTTACTTGAACATTGAAAAAAAATGAAGAGCTGAGATTTCATAAAAGGGCTCTAATCACAACGTTTGCTGTTTCAGTCCATCAGAGTGAACTTCAAGAAACATTTTCATAGATTGCACCACATTGTATCATATTGATTACTTAAATTCTCATGAAGCTCAGATGCTATGCCTCACTGAGAAATTCCAGGACAAGATGTTTCAGGATGCTACAATTTTGCCATGATGTTTATGAATGCTTTTAAATGAGAAATGAAAATAAATTCCAGAAAAATGTCGATAATCCTTAAATCAAGTCTGCAATATTTTCTGAGACATTCTTTAGTTAGAATGGTTGAGATCACCACATATTTGCAAGATTGCAACAAAGGCTGTGCTATGACTGTGTGCTCAACCTCCGTTAAGAACAAGTCAACAGTTACAGATCCAAGATCCTGGGTGAGACTGAGAAATCAGGAATTTCTGTCCAGTCTTGATGCCTAACAAAGAACCTAAATGCATGCCATTGTAAGAGTTTACAAAAGCCACATTAGCAACTATTTGTTCATTCTTTTAAAAAATAGACATTTTGCTTTAAAGGAAAAAAACAAAATAGGATTATAGCAATTAATCAAGCCGATATTCTTTTAATGATTAAATATATGCAGGTGTCTATTTACATCGTGGCAGTAGAAAAGCCAGGTTAAATAAAACTCTCTGGAAGTTTCCTCTGTGTAAGAAACTTGAGCAAGACATTCTGCTCATGTCCGCAGTGAGGAAGTAAGTCACCTGTCTTGTTGAAGAAACACTTAGAAAATTGTTCTATTACTCCAGATTATCTCAAGAAAATTTTTATTAATAATATCCAAGAAGACCCCAAACCCAGAAGTCATGTACTAAGAAGAGTGCCTGCTTCTGATGTTTCTGAGAGCCCTGGAATTTTCAGTATTTCCTGGGGAATGCCTATTTTTAATACTCTGTGATGTGGTACTTTGATGCTGAAAGAATGTTTTACCTTTAATAGGTAAAGGATAATCTAGTGGAAAGATTCGAGAAAGTTTGACATCATTTGATATGAGTAAAATAAACCCAATGAAAAGAAATTTTAAAATCAGCCCTTTTGTTTCATTAAACATTCTTGTGATATTTGTCACATATAAAAACAAAACCTCAAGTCTTCAGCGATTGCCATCATATTTTCCTTCCTGCAAATGTAATCACGGATAGGCCACTATGCCTTTTAATGGGAGGAAAAGGCATTTTGAACTCATTTTCATGGGACTGACTTCAAAATGTTAAAGTTACTAATCATGCATATTTAATATATATTACCATGAGCACAGCTGCAGATACATACACCTCCTGTGGCACTAGTGATGTGTTTACTGAACCAAGGTATCCATTTATATCTGTACCAAATTGAAGGTTAGGACTCCTGAGCTTTAGGGTTTTGTTAATTGCATATGTATCTTCAAAAGGTGTTATTTTGGAGATTTTTGTTTTAGGGTTATCTGAGTGCTCTTAAGATTTTAGGAAATTTTATCCTAGAACTTCTCTAGAAGAATCCTTTAATGTATTTACATATCATGGGCCATTTAATATATGTGTGTTACTGACTGTGAAAATTCCTCCTGCAGACTAATGTCGTCATAAATGTGGACGATACGATGCACTCAGAATGCAACGCAAGAGGCATATGAGATCATGATGCTCACATAAACCCATTCATATGCTTTCCAAATTGCAGTCTTTTTACGTCTATTCTGTTAAATACAGGATTATGCAAGATACAGAAAAGCCCACTTCTCTCGTTTATCAAATTCACAGTTTTTGTTGTGTTTTTAGGTGCTGGCGATTTTCCCAGGTGGGGGAATGCAGCGGTAGCCAAGACTAGAGGTCCCTGTTCTTGTGCTTAAACTCTAGTTGCAGGGGACAGACTGAAACTTATCAACCCCACAATCTCATGAGAAGATAAAGCAAGATAATGTGAGGAAGCGCAGTGGATGGAGAAGGCCGAGGGGCCTGTTGGAGGGACCAGGCACGGAGACTTCTCTGGGGATGTGATAAATGGTTGAAGTAGAAATTGCAGAAGGTCCCAGACCTAGGAGGACCTGAGGAAAAGCGTTCCCAGCAAATGGAGTGGAAACTATCACGGGCTTGAATCAGGAGCCGAGTGGCCTGAGAAACACAGGGGCCAGAAAGACAGTTGGGGAGAAAGAGGCAGGGGCCAGACTGCACGTGGGCCTTGCAAGGTGGGCCAATTACTTGGGGTTTTATATCAAGTGGGAGGTCACTGAAGGGTTTTGAGTAAGATGGAAATGTAACCCGATTAACATCCTTAGAGGACCCCTCTGGCTCCTAGTAGAGGATGGGTTGGAGGAGGGAGGGGTGTTAGTAAGGCGACTCCTTAGAAGCTGTGGCATACTATGGCAGCAGTACAGGTGGAGACAGGAGTAGCTTGGGTGAGAGTGGACAGATTTAGGACATATTTTTAAGTTGATTTAGTGTGGGTTACTTTTGGATTAGATGTCCAGTGAGATAAAAATAAAATAACCAAGAGAGCTTTCTGGGTTGTGAGCTTGAGCAACTGGATGATGGTTGGTGTGAAGCTGACATTTCAACATCCTTGGTCACATTACTTATTGGGAGGTAGGGCAGAGTAGAAATCTGGAGTTGAGTTTTGAACAGCTAATTTTGAGATACCAAGCTGGCAGCTGTAAGTAAGCTCTGGAACGAAAGACTGTGAACTTGAAAGTCATCAGCATATAGTTGGTATTTCAAGCTACTGGACCAGATGACATGCCCCAGAGAGACAGTGGGATTAGAAAAGATAAAAAGGGCCCAGGAGTAAACCTCAAAGCACGCGAACATTGAGCAGGAATAGAGGAAGAGGAATAAGCCCAAGTCCTGAGAAAAATCAACCAATTATATAGATGATTTGTTTTTTCCTAATTTGGTCTTGAAGTCCCTCTCAAGATAGTGGCTGTACACTCTAGCCCTGCCCCGATGGGGGTCTGGGGACGTGGTCTGGGTGTTTCCCAAGTGCCTTTCATGGGATCTTTCTTTGTCCTGGTGGACGGCCTGATACCTAAGTGTCCAGCCTGTGGCCAGGTGCCCCTCTCACAGGAAGCCTATTTATCCTGGCACATGCCATTGTGGCTCTCATCTGACCTGTGTCCAGTTTATTCCTACCAAGACAGCCACTCTCCCAGAGAGCCCTGACCAGGAAGAAGGATGGAGCAGAGTAGGCAACTCATCAGAACCCATGAAATGACAGAGGCAGTTTATTGCTTACATATCTGGATAAGAGAGGACAGCACGATTTGCAGGGCCAGCAAAAAGTAGGGAGCCATCCACAACACACAGCCTCACCCAGCAGATACAGAACAAGAGAGAGAGGAAGCTGTGGGCCAAAGCCTTTATTGGGGTTCAGGACATTATGCAATCAGGTTTCTAACTGGTGGGTTTCGAACAAGTGGGTACATGCCCTATGGTGTCATGCTGTGACTGAAAGAAGGTTCATATGAGTGAAATACCTGTGCAGTCTATGCAGGGTGTGGGGATTAATAGGATGAGTCAAGCAGTCTGTGCAGAGTGTGGAGATTAGTAGGATGTATCCAGCTGTCCCATGGGGAGATGGTTACCAGTGGCCTGGACAATTCCGTTTAAGTGGAGCAGTCGTGCTTCAGTGGCTGAGGTTGGATGAGGAGACAGAGGTGTGGAAGCCATACCGTGAGCTCCTACACCTCTTCTGATGCATGTAGCAGGGACGAGAAGCCAAGAAATGCAGAGGAGTTTGTTTGCTCAAGCTTTGCTATGCTCATGGCATAAATCGAATTCATATCACATATCTTAATATGGCATCTTTGGTAATACATTTTAAACTGCCTGTTAATTATTTCTAATTTATTACATCACATAGTTTTCCTACCTGTGTTGTATTCTGAATCATTTATTCTAAGGAAGCGATGGGCAGAGCAGTTGGTTGATATTTGCAGAAAGGCAACTTAGTGGGGGCCAGGTGCAGTGGCTCACGATTATAATCCCAGCACTCTGGGAAGGCAAGGTGGGTGGATCACCTGAGGTCAGGAGTTCAAGTCCAGCTTGGCCAATATGGTGAAACCCTGTCCCTACTAGAAATACAAAAATCAGCCAGATGCAGTGGCTAGCACCTGTAATCTCAACTACTTGGAAGGCTAAGGCAGGAGAATCGCTAGAATCCTGGAGGTAGAGGTTGCAGTGAACCAAGATCACACCACAGCACTCCAGCCTGAGTGACAGAGTGAGACTCTGTCCAAAGAAAAACAAGGCAACTGAGTTGCTCTATTGCATTTACGAAATCACAGCTGGGATCCATTGCATATGTAGCTAATGTCCTGATAATAGCTAATAAAAAGGTTTTAATCCAAATAGAAACAAAGAGGCAAATTCTAGAAAGAACAAAAAGGAATAAAATGTGGACAAGATTTTAGGTAAAATGACGAGAATACGTTAAGACAGAAATTCAAGCCTCTACTAAGTTTATGCTTTAGAAACTTTAAAGTAAAAATATAAAATTAAATGTTAAAAGTAAACCAACTGATCCTCTAGGCAATAGAATCAGCACATATCAGTGCGAGTCATGCTATAACCATATGCCAGGAAAGAACTGCTCCCTGAGCTTGAGAGCTTCAAGTTTGGGCAGTTTAACTACAAGTACATTCCTCATTATAACGATGGAAAAAGCAAGGCTAGCAGCTTCTCCTCAAGATAAACATCAATCAGCAGCCAGTGGAATTATTAGAGCTGAAATGCAAAAATAAAGAAGCCGGAGGTGGCAGCCCCAGCCATCTCCTTGGGTTAAACGTGAGAAAGCAGTAACAGCTATCCTGAGCCTTTCTCACTGCTGTGCTGTGGACTCGGGCTGCTGGTCCACACTGCTGGTAATTGAGCAGATTCAAAGTGACAGAAGGTCAGCAAATCGTGTTTGGCCTCCAGATGGAATTTTCTGTTATCATACATTTGCGTGTGTCTGGTTTTATTTTCTATATCTTTCTAGTTCCTCGTGAGGCAGATTCTCCAGGAAATTAAGACTATTTCCTAAACAGGCAGCATAGAATAAACACACGAATATTTTATCATTGACTGTAGAATGAGTTCAGACCTGTTCAGAATCCAAGGCTCAGCCTGTGACCTCTGCCCTGAAGGAAATGACCATCCCTTGAACTAGGTTTACTTAGTAGTGTGGATTCTGTCACTCTACTGTGTTCCTGTTTTTCTGGAACAGGAACCAATGATTGGAGAAGGAAAGTGCATTTGAAAGAAACAAAACACACTCCCAGCATGAGGCATGAGTTAATATGTGCCAGTGTCTTGCAGGAGTCTTAGCACAGGCTCTTCCTGTGACTCTGCCAGTCCAGGGATCACTGGAATGCAGTGATTCCATTCCAGCAGACACCTAAGAATTTGATCCTGGATGAAATGACTCAGAGATCAATTTCCTAGGGTCATTGTCTTCCTAGCTGGCCTGTTTATGGCCCATTTCTGCCATACTGAAGCTAGACTCTGAAATCTGTGGTGGATATATGATTTGGTTCTGTGTCCCCACCCAAATCTCATCTTGTAGCTCCCATAATTCTCATGTGTTGTGGGAGAGACTAGGTGGGAGATCTTTGAATCATGGGGGCGGGTCTTTTCCATGCTGATCTCATGATAAGTCTCATGAGATCTGATGGTTTTAAAAACAGGAGTGGTTTTGACCGGGCATGGTGGCTCATGCCTGTAATCCCAGCAGTTTGGGAGACTGAGGCGGGTGTATCATGAGGTCAGGAGTTTGAGACCAGCCTGACCAACATGGTGAAACCCCATCTCTATTAAAGATACAAAAAATTAGCTGGGCGTGGTGGCACACACCTGTAATCCTAGCTGCTCAGGAAACCAGGGTGGTAGAATCGGTTGAACCTGAGAGGTGGAGGTTGCAGTGAGCCAAGACGACACCATTGCACTCCAGCCTGGACGACAGGGTGAGACTCTGTCTCAAAAACAAAAACAAAACAAAAAACAAAACAAAACAAAAAACAGGAGTTTGTCTGCACTTGCTGCCATCCATGTAAGATATGACTTGCTCCTCCTTGCCTCCCACCCTAATTGTGAGGCTTCCCCAACCACATGGAACTGTGAGTCCATTAAAACTCTTTTTTTTGTGAATTTCCCAGTCTTAAGTATGTCTTCATCAGCAATGTGAAAATGGACTAATACAGGTGGCAATGGTGATGATTTCAGTAGTTTTCTTCAGAGTGTTAGAATTTACTACAGTGCCCCGCGTGGAGTAAGCAAGAACATACTCTCCAAACACCAGCTGACAAAACACAGATATATATTCTGCACTGGCTTGCTCTTTCTTTCTCTCTCTCTCTCTCTATCTCTTGCTCTCTCTCTCTCTCTGAGCAAACTTAATAATATGTATTAATTCGTATATGAAATTAATTAGAGCAATATGGGCATGGGAAGAAGACCAAAGCATTGTAAATCTCTGCTCTTTATCCTTGCTTGCTGTTTGAAGTTTCAAAGTGACCAAGAGTCCACTGCACAGCAGTGAGAAAGGCTCAGGATATCTGTTGCTGCTTTCTCACATTTAACCCACAGAGATAACTGGAGCTGCCACCTGTGGCCTTTTAATTTTGTAATCATTAGTTTTTATCAATAGTCCCAAAACTGTGTCTTCCAATACTTTGTATTCCTCATGGTCTATAGTGATCCTTGGACTCCTGAGTTATTCTTACACCCTCTTGAGTCTCCATTCATAAATCTCTCCCTCTATCTTTTCTAAATTCTATGCAGGTTAAATGCCTGTTTGCACACTCCATACCCTCATGACTGCTCGGGATGAGCTCAGGTATTACTGCATACATATTCCCATTTATTATGAAGCTCACTTATATCTTCAGTCACAAAAGTAACAGTTGGTCATCTTGAAACTTCAAACACCAGGCAAGGAGAAACAGCAGAGATTTACAATGCCTTGTTCTCCCTCCCAGTCCTGTCTTCCTCTAGTTTCTAGTGTGATTTTGGCTGACATATTTCTATGAACTTGAATTATTTTAGCCTCATTGTTATGCAGGGAGTGTAGATACGGGATTTTTTGTGTGTTATGAAAGATGCAATTTTTATATCAAAGATAAAATACAAGCTTGACATCACACCGGCCTGTTAAATTAATCCAGATCTGAGGAAGAACGAGCATTTAAACTAGTCTTTATTAAAACACTTGGCTGAGGGACACAATTGTGACAACAGTTTGCAGGGTAAGGAATCTTTAAAACAGTGTTAGATTTCGACATTGATAAGTACAGTACTTAACGTAATTTTATTCCAGACCTCTGCTGGTGAATTTTATTAATGAGTCAAGGAAAAAATGTTTAGAGGAATGCTTAGGAGTGGCTATTGCAAGGGGTGGGTCAGTACAAAGAGACAAATGTCAAACCACAGATTCTACCCTTTAAAGAGGCAGATAGATCATGGTCAAAATCTGGGCTCAGAAGACATAACACTTTTATATGTGTGGGCCTCTTGAAAAGATATGACTGGGATTGTGAATGCTTTATTAAAAAACAGGAAAATTCTTCCATTATAGAGCAATGCACTTCACCAGCTGACAGAAATGAACATAAAATGTGACAAATTCTATATTAGAGAGGATTGAAAAATCTCTCAAAGTTGCTGATGAATAATGGGAAAAATTTAAAACATCTTTAAATAATGTTTGCTTTTTAGATGTTTCATTAAAAATGGTAACTTTGTTTCTCATGTAAATTAGCATTTATGACTACTGTCTTCTGCCTTTGATAACATTATTTCTTTTTTCATTTAATTGGGAAATGAACAATATAAGAAGGAAGCCTAGAGCAGGTCAAATCGAGGATATTACTATACAGAAACAGAGAAATATACCAATTCTGTGATATTTCTTGGATGTCGTCTCTATGTAATGACTAGTTTAATTATTTCATATCTTGCTATCTTTCTTTTTACCCTTGAAACAGAGGTCGATGGCTAGATTATCTTCTAAGTCTAAAGAAATAACAGCTAATATGATTCTCCAGCTGTGAATGGATTTGGAAAATTTGCTTTTCTGATACTTCAAAGAAATGTTTTTGCTTGGTTGTTGTTCAGCGTTTCATCATTGGAGCACTGGTTAAGCAGAGAGATAAGAAATTTGAAAAGCTGATCCTACCCTGTCTGTCTTCCCTGTCACTCTATGCCTTTCAAGGCAGGAGATTATAAGAACTATGAGACCCAGTTTTGATGCTCTGCAGTCACAACCCCTTTTGCAAGGATGTGGGTAGGGACCCAGACACCCTGTGATGCCTGTAGCCCTTTACAATTGCTGAGGCGGGGGATTCAGCACCTGACAAAGATGTGGTTAGTTCTGTAGATTACATGGGGGCCAGACTGCCTAGTATATCTGTCCTAAGATCCACAGATTCTGTGAGTCTCAATCTATATTGACTGTGCTAAAACTAGAGTAAAAAATGCAGATGAAAAACACAGAGATTCCCAAGCACCTCAAACTTAAAGAATAACAATGGTGATCATGGTCTAAGATGTGAAGCTGTTTTTTCTCTTATTTGTGAATTATCTTTCTGTGTTTTATTATATTATGATGTCTCTTTTGTTATATATTAATATTTTTAAATATTTTTGGCCAAATTGAGCTATCCCTTTTGTTAAGGAGTTTGTCTCTATGTCCTTGTCCTAGTAACTTTACAGTTGTAATTGCTGTAAGTACTGTATTTCAGTACTTCCTGTATCTTGCAAGATAGTACTGAAGTACCACTTGAAAACTTGATATATTTATATAAAACTTGATATATATATATATACACACACACATATATATTGATAACAAGATAGACACACACACACACACACACACACACACACACAATCTTGCAAGATTACCACTAATGTATCTTGCAAGATTACCACCAATGATATATGTATATCATTCTGACTTTTATTTTAGATTCGGGGGTAATAGGTTTTGAGTATGACTGGTCCCATTACCCAGGTACTGAGCATAGTACCCAACAGTTAGTTTTTCAACTCTTGCCCCTCTGCCTCCTCCTCCCTCCTCCCTTCAGTAGTCCCAGTGTCTATTGTTCCCCTCTTTATGTCCATGCGTACCCAATATTTAACTCTGACTTATAAGTGAGAACTTGTGGTATTTGGTTTTCTGTTTGCGTGTTAATTTGCTTAGGATTATGGCCTCTAGCTGCCTCCATGGTGCTGGAAAGGACATGATTTTATTCTTTTTTATGGCTACATAGTATCCCATAGTGTACATGTATCACATTTTATTTAATCAATCCACAATTGATGGTCACCTAGATAGATTCCATGTCTTTGCAACTGTGAATAATGCTGTAATGAACATATGAGTACATGTGTCTTTTTGGTAGAATGATTTATTTTATTTTATTTTTGATATATACCCAGTAATGGGATTGCCAGGTGGAATGGTAATAGGTTCTGCTTTAAGTTCTGCTTTAAGTTCTTCAGGAAATTTAAAGTTCTGCTTTAAGTTTAAATTTAATTTAAATTTAATGGTTCTGCTTTAAGTTCTTCAGGAAATTTCCACATGGCCTTCCACAGTGGCTGAACTAATTTGCATTTCCACCAACAGAGTATAAACATTCCCTCTCCTCCACAGCCTCACCAGCATGTGTTGTTTTTTGAAATTTTAATACTAGTCATTCTGCTTGGTATAAAATTGTATCTCATTGTGGTTTTAGTTTGCATTTCTCTAATGATTAGTCATATTGAGCATTTTGTAAATATGTTTGTTGGTGGCTCATAAGTCTTCTTTTGAGAAGTATCTCTTTGTGTCTTTTTCCCATTTTTTAATGGGGTTGTTTTTTGTTTATTAAATTGTTTAAATTCCTTATCAATTATGGATATTAGACCTTTGTCAGATGAATAGTTTAAAAATATTGTCTCCAATTCTGTAGGCTGTGTGTTTATAATTTTGTTATTTTCTATTGCTGTATGGAAGCCCTTCAGTTAAATTAAATCCCACTTGTCAGTTTTTGTTTTTGTTGCAACTGGTTTTGAGGATATAGTCATAAATTATTTTCCAAGCTAATGTCCAGAATGCTATTTCCAGATACTATACAAAATTAACATCACCAATGCATATAGTCACCAGGCTATCCAAGGCTAACGCAAAAGAAAAAATTTTTATGGCAACTAGAGAAAAAGATCAGATCATGTACAAATGAAATCCCATGAGGCTAATAGCAGACTTCTCTCAGCAGGAGAAACTGGGGGCCTATTTTCAGCATTCTTAAAGAAAGAAATTCCAAAAAGAATTTCATATCCTGCCAAACTGAGCTTCATACACCAAGGTGAAATAAATAAAATCTTTTCCAGACAAGCAGGCACTAAGGGGATTCATTACCACTAGACCAGTCTTTCAAGAGCTCATTAAGGGAGTTCTAAATGTGGAAATGAAAGAATGATACGTAGTACCAAAAAACACTCTTAAGTGTATTTTATTCATTAGAAATTTTTATTATTTTTTTAATCCTTTTTCTTTGTCTACAGAGACTGCGGTAGGATTTTTTTTCAGGTTTATAAATATATTTCTTTAGCCTTCCCATTCAGAAATGTTGGATTTTTGTATTTATGAAAATATACTGTTAATCAGCATACTTTTAGTGTTTTCTCTGCAGTTTCTACATAGTGTAAATGTCTATTCTAAAAATTATATAGGTTAGCATGCTGTAGCAAAAAGATGATTTTTTCAGCATGATTTTACCTGGAGAGGTACTGAGGTGATGGGCATACATTCTGGAGAAATTATTATAGATAGATAGGTAGGTAGATATGTGCATACACACATATTTATACACATACATTATTTATCTCACTGCTTTAACTCACAGTTAGTGCTTTACTTTCAATTTCATACAGCTTTAAAGGAGAAAATTTGATTTTTGTATTCAACAAAGAGGATTATGGATTAATAAACTTTAAAAAGTATCTTTTAATGGTAATTAAACATTTAGTGTGAAGAAAAATAGTTTATACAAGGACAAGACATCTCTGTGAATTGGCAGTTCAGGACTCTGAGCCTTCAATATTCTCTTCCGTCTATGTGCAATAAAATGTCAGTTTCAGGACTAGGTAAACAGTGCTTATTAAAGCCAGAACCCCTGAAGCACGTCATGCAGCTCAGCATTGTCGGTGTTTGTGTTTTCATAGCATCTTTCATCTGAGAGAACCAAGTTCTGCATAAATAAACCAATATCACATTCCATAAAATGATCCCATATCATTGTATTATCACCAGCAAGGCCTAGGATGCAGAATTACTGGGTTTTCAGCAAAAGCTTGAGCAAATGGGCAATTTCAGCCACCATCCTGGAGGCCAGACTCAAGGACAGGTTTTATTTGGGAACAAATGGTCTTGGGATTGCCTGTTTTCATTGCCCCATGTTCCAGGATCATCCTCTGATGTGTTCAGTCTAAACCAGTTCTCCATAAAAATTTATTGTAGGAAAGTTTGTGCCCTGAAGAAGTGAGAGCTTCATCCTATTCAGAATTCTCTCACTGAGCAAACCCCTTCCATGTCCTTCTTCGAGTATATGCGAATGAGCTTTCAGCTTCTAATGTACATGCCTTTCAGCGCTGCCTGATACGTGACCAACCCTGGGCAGAGGATTTTTTGTTCTGTTTGTTTGGGGTTTTGTACTGCTTGTTTGTTTGGTTGATTTTTATCACTCTGTGCCTCAGCTTCCTGACCTGTAGCATGTAAGCAATGATAATATCTGAACCACAGGATTCTTCCCCAGACCATCTGCAGGCATCAGAGACATCGAGCAGGCCGGCAGCCAGCACACGGTGCAAGCAGACCCTGTGCACTTGCAGAGGTTCAACCTCAGCCTCCCCCTGCTTTCCATGACCTGTGAATGGGTGCATTTGCACCAAAATTCATGTCCCATATACACCTCAGAAATAGCCCTAAATATTTGGGAAAAGGTAGCCCCAAAGGAAGCTTTTGGAAACGTTGAATGCTTGTTGACACATCTTAAAAATTAAGAAAATGGCAGCTAGATGAAGATCAAGAGGTACCAAGAATGAAGGTTATAAACCAGCTAGAGTGCTGCCAGGCATTTGGCCTCTTACTCATGCCTTCTCTTCCTTCTTCACCATCATTTAGAAATTTAAACATCTACAAAGACTCATCGATTCTATCTGCTGTAGGTCCAACTGCCCTTGACTTTGATGTTTTCTAACGTTCTCATTTCCCCTCTGTATTGAAATAATTCAGACTTGAGGTATAAAGCAAAAGAAGAAATAAGTGGGCCTTCTCCTTTTCTTCCTCCATCCGATTAAAGGAGCCTGGAGAAAAGGTGCAGTGCTGACAGGGATCGAAACGCACTCTGGACTTCAGTCTCCCCCTGTGTAAAGTGAGGGTTCAGGACTTTATCACGATAGGCTTTCTTCCGGCCTTGATAGTCCATGAAATTTCACATTTTTCTGGTCTTATTTTCAATCTATCAGAAGCCTTCAAAGAAAATTAGATGACTGGCTTAATTTTTCTCTCCATTTTTACTGTATCTCCAATTTTGACTTTAATTTTCAAGTGTCTTCTATGAAGCCTTTTGCTCCTTCCAATCTGTAGACATTCATTTCTGTCTTGTGGGCAGAGTGTTCAATTCATATGGCACATAACTCATATCCAAGCTAATTATTTTCAGTAATTGTGAATACTCGTGTATGCTCATTATAAGAACATCTTCAAAGCAAAGCATAAGAATGTAAGTTTCTTAAGTGAAACTGCTTTGCAATTATGGGCAAGAATACTATGACAGGATGGGAAAATACGGTTTTTGCTAGAAACATGTTCTACCATTAATATCAACTGGTGGCCCAGGAACCTTTCTATGCTTCATACTAGTGCTTTCACATAATAAGCACCCACTAAGGTAAATGTCATGGCAACAGAACAAGCCAGAGTCTCCTAATAATTTAAGAAAAACTTTGTTAAATAGATTCCCTGGGGTTAGAAACACTGATTTACTGTGAGAATTGTAATATATAAATATGTATACGATAAACCAGTCTCAGGTCATAAAATCCAGAAAATATTAACTATAGATAAAATGAATTAAAACCATTTTGTAACATTTAATATAATTTTGATAAGCAAAAAAGGTATTATTTTAAATTTGTGAAGCGAATCATTTCTGCCCTTGTAGGCAAAATCTATTTTCTGTCACATTCTGAAAAATAATGGAATTGAAAGAAGGTCTTTGCCCATGGTCATGGCTCAGACAAACAGTGATAGCCCAGAAGATAAGCTACTAGTACTTACTGGACAGAAAACCTGTCTCATAAGTTTGAGAGCTCTGTGATAAATCACTTCTCTGGCTAAGAAAACGTTGTCATTTTTATGTCTTCAGGGTTATATAAGTGGGATCCACTTTTAGAGATATAGCCTCACTAAAAGAATTTCTTTGTTCTTTTTTTAATAACGTGAACAATTTTTGAATATGAAAAGCATAAGTAATGCCATTTTCCTGCTCTGCTTCTCATTGGGTAACAACTGAGTAAAATGTTTCCCTTTGTCTCTTTGAGCCACAGATATTGTGTTTGTGTGAAATGGAACATTGATATTAAAAACCATTTCGGTTACTTGCATTCCGATTTGCTGTAAGATTAAGCCTGGACATGTGCACTCTCTGGACATTGCATTTATTGACGGACGCATAATCAGTTAATAGCAAGCACAGCTGGTAGCTCAATGTTCTGTATTAAACATGGTAAACTTAACAAATTCTAAGAGTTTGGAGGATCTGAACAGCTCTTACTAAGCTTCCCACTATCATGTACATTTCTAAAGAGAGAAAGAGAGGAATGAAAGTAAATATTTTTTTCTGCTCTTTGCTTTATTTATGTGGGAGAGTAAGAGATGCAGACCACAGCATGCAGTGCTTCAGAGTGAGAGAAGCTGGCAGGATGCCTTGCTTGCCTGAAGGCAGGAGTGTGCCGGGGCTTAGGTCTCCAGTCTGTTCTCTGCCACTCAACTTTAGGGATCTCACCCATTCTCGCTGCTTCACAACCATCTACACGCTAGTAGCGCCATAGCTCCTATCTCTCCCCTGAAATCAGACTCCAAGTCCAACAGCCTAGTGTAGTCTTCGTTTGAATTAATGAATATCTCAAACAAAATATGACCAAAATAGAGCTCCTGATGGCCTCCCAAATCAACTTTCTCCCTCTTTTCCCTTCTGGGTCAATGATACTTCATTGACCTACTTTCCTAGGCCAGAACTCTAGAGGGAGTCATACTGGACTTTGCCCTCTCACTCCTCATATCCAGATCATCTCCAGATGGTCCCAGCTCTACCTTCAAAGTAAACAAAAACATGCTATTCCTTCTTCCTTACCATCCTCATGCGAGCCAGCATCCTTCTCCCTGAACCTCAGCATTTGCTGAATTGTCCTCATTCACACTCCTGCCTACCTGGTGTATCCACTACACAGTAGCCACATGGAGCCTTTAAAATAACTGGTATTACTCTCAACTTAACCCTGGGGAGTGAATCCCAAAGCTGTCACTTGGGTCACAAGTGGACCTGAGGGACACACACACACACACATACACACATGCACTCTCCTCTGAACACTTCCTTTACTGCACTGTCCCTGAGTGTGCAGGCTCAGAAATGAACACTGTCTAGAATGATGGTTGCCACTCTGAAGCCATTGGTGTATGATAGCTACCATTACCATAAATATTAATTTATATCTTTTGGTCATTAGCACCTCATGAAGAATTAGAATTGATTAAGTAAAATTCAGTTTCCTTAATCAAAATAAAATTTGATTAAGTGCCTTTAAAAAGTACTTTACAGTTCCAACTACGTAAGTGGAATGTAGATTTGAGTAGCAGAAGTGCACCTCCAGACACAAGATGCAGGAACCCCACAGAGGCCTTCCTCCATCCTGAACCCACTGCGTAGGAGCCTCTGTGACTTTCCTTTCTATGCTCCTGCCCCCTGGACAGTGGCTTGAGCTTTCTGTATATTCTGGTATTGCTGCTGCTGTTGTTGTAAATTAAACAATGAAGACAGAGTGCGACCTGTGGATTTCTCTAAAAAATTTCAATTCTTTTGAGCCTTGTGGATTAAGGGTCAATGTACAAAGAAAATAGAGTTGAACAAAGACATGTTTTCCCCATATCCTAATAAAATGGAATTGAGCAAGGCAGCATGGCTTCTGAAACAGAAATCATTCTCTGTTTGTAGGGCGGTTGTCCAGGGAGTAATGTATGCATTAACAGGATGCTGATGGACGATTCACTGACAAGACGTTGCTTGGTGGTTAGGTTACCACTCCTTGGTGACTTGGCAGAGAGGAGGCCTGTGGAGAGAAATGGAGCCTGGGATTCATCCAGCAGCTTTGCAGCTCTGCTCCTTCTAGATTACATAGCTGCCTGCATAATCAGTGGCAGATACTTATCCCAACCCAGGATCCTGATTTGAAACCCAGCATCAAAGCATTCTTTAAACCTGTTTGTCCAGCAAGCATATCAGAGGTGACAAAGAGAGGAATCAATGCAAAAAAAGTGCAATTTGTTTGATGGTCAATTCTTTTAGTAAATTTTAATTTCATGTCTGTATTAGTCAGGGTTCTCTGGAGGGACAGACCTAATAGGATAGATGTATATGTAAAGGGGCATTACTAAGGAATATTGACTCACATGATCACAGGGTGAGTTCCCACGATAGGCCATCTGCAAGCTGAGGAGCCAGGAAGCCAATCTGCATCCCAAAAGCTCAAAAGTAGGGAGACCACCTGTGCAGCCTTCAGTCTGTGGTTAAAGATCCAAGAGTAGAACATGCAAGTCTGATGTCCAAGGGCAGGAAGTGTCCAGCATGCGAGAAAGATGAGGCTGGAAGATTAAGGCAGTCTGGTCTTTCCATGTTCTTCTGCCTGCTTTTATTCTGGCTGTGCTGACAGCTGCTTAGATGGTGTCCACCCAGATTGAGGGTGGGTCTGCCTCTCCCAGCCCACTGACTCAAATGTTAATCTCCTTTGGCAACACCCTCACAGACACACCCAGGAACAATACTTTGTATCCTTCAATCCCTTCAGGTTGACACCCAGTGTTAACCATCACAATGTTCATTAATGAGTATCTCTTCCCACCTTCACCTCTTTTTTAAAAATCACTTTAACCCTACTGAGAGTTCCAACCCTGAGAGAAGATATGCCAACATTTATTGCAGACATAAATCCTAGTCTCTGATGAAATAGACTTTCAACCAACAAAGATCAAAAGAGACAAAGAAGGGCATTACATAATGCAACAAGAAGAGCTAACAATCCTAAATATATTTGCACCCAATACAGGAATACTCAGATACATAAAACAAGGTCTTAATGACCTACAAAGAAACTTAGACTCCCACAATAATAATGGGAGACTTTAACACTTCGCTGTCAAAATTAGAGAGATCAACGAGACAGAAAATTAACAAGGATATCTAGGACTTGAACTCAGATATGGACCAAGCAAACCTAATAGACATCTACAGAACCCTGACCCCAAATCCACAGAATATACATTATTCTCTGCACCACATCACACTTATTCTAAAATTGACCACATAATTGGAACTAAAACATTCCTCAGCAAATGCAAAAGAATGGAAATCATAACGAACAGTCTCTCAGACCACAATGCAATCAAATTAGAACTCAGAATTAAGAAACTCACTCAAAATGACACAACTACATGGAAACTAAACAACCTGCTCCTGAATGACTACTGGATAAATAATGAAATGAAGGCAGAAATAAAGATGTTCCTCAAAACCAATGAGAATGAAGATACAACGTACCAAATCTCTGGGACACATTTAAAGCAGTGTCTAGAGGGAAATTTATAGCACTAAATGCCCACATGAAAAGTGAGGAAAGACTAGCACTGACATCCTAATGTCACATTAAAAGAACTAGAGGAGCAAGATCAACATATTCAAAAGCTAGTAGAAGACAAGTAATAACTAAGATCAGAGCAGAACTGAAGGAGATAGAGACACAAAAAACCCTTCAAAAACTCAATAAATCCAGGAGCTGGTTCTTTGAAAAGATCAACAAGATAGACCACTAGCCAGACTAATAAAAAAGAAAAAAGAGGGCCGGGTGCAGTGGCTCAAGACTGTAATCCCAGCACTTTGGGAGGCCGAGGTGGGTGGATCATAAGGTCAACAGATCGAGAGCCCTGGTCAACATGGTGAAACCCCGTCTCTACCAAAAATACAAAAAATTAGCTGGGTATGGTGGTCCAGGCCTGCAATATCAGCTATTCAGGAGGCTGAGGCAGGAGAATTGCCTGAATCCAGGAGGCAGAGGTTGCGGTGAGCCGAGATCGCACCATTGCACTCCAGCCTGGGTAACAAGAGCGAAACTCCGTCTCAAAAAAAAAAAAAAAGAAAGAAAGAAGAAAGAGAAGATTCAAATAGATGCAATAGAAAATGATAAAGGTGATATCACCACCGAGCACACAGAAATACAAGCTACCATCAGAGAATACTACAAACACCTCTATGCGGATAAACCAGTAAATCTAGAAGAAATGGATAAATTCTTGGACACTTACACCTTTCCAAGACTAAACCAGGAAGAAGCTGAATTGCTGAATAGACCAAGAGCAAAGTCTGAAGTTGAGGCAACAATTAGTAGCCTACTAACCAAAAAAAGTCCAGGACCAGATGGGTTGACAGCCAAATTCTACCAGATGTACAAAGAGGAGCTGGTTTCACTCCTTCTGAAACTATTTCTAACAATACAAAAAGAAAGAATCCTCCCTAACTCATTTTATGAGACCAACATCATCCTGATACCAAAAGCTGGCAGAGACACAACTAAAAAAGAAAATAGAAAATTTCAGGCCAATATCCATAATGACTCTTGAATAATATACCGGCAAACCAATCGTGACCACATATCAAAAAGCTTATCCATCACGATCAAGTGAGCTTCATCTCAGGAATGCAAGGCTGGTTCAATATCCACAAATTTATAAATGTAATCCATAATATAAATAGAACCAAAGACAAAAACCACATGATTATTTCAATAGATGTAGAGAAGGCTTTCAACAACATTCCACTGCCCTTTATGCTAAAAATTCTCAATAAACTAAGCATGGATGAATTGTATCTCAAAATAATAAGAGCTATTTATGACAAACCCACAGCCTATATTATACTGAATGAGTAAAAACTGGAAACATTCCCTTTTTAAAAAATTTTTTATTGCATTTTAGATTTGGGGGTACATGTTGAAGAACATGAAAGATTGTCGCATAGGTACACACATGGCAGTGTGATTTGCTGCCTTCCTCCTCTTCACCTATATCTGGAATTTCTCCCCATGCTATCTCTCCCCAACGCCCAACATCCCACTGTCCCTCTGCTATTTTCTCCCACAGAACCCGGTGTTTGATGCTCCCCTCCCTGTGTCCATGTGTTATCATTGTTCAACACCCACCTATGAGTAAGAACATGCAGTGTTTGATTTTCTGTTCTTGTGTCAGTTTGCTGAGAATGATGTTCTCCAGATTCATCCATGTCCCTACGCAGGACATGAACTCATTGTTTTTGATGCTGCATAATATTCCATGGTGTACATATGCCACATTTTCCCTGTCCAGTCTATCATCAATGGGCATTTTGGTTGGTTCTAGGTCTTTCTTATTGTAAACTGTGCTGCAATGAACATTCATGTGCATGTGTCCTTATAGTAGAACAATTTATAATCCTTTGGATATATACCCAGTAATGGGATTGCTGGGTCAAATGGAATTTCTATTTCTAGGTCCTTGAGGAATCGCCACACTATCTTCCACCACAGTTGAACTAATTAACACTCCTACCAACAGTGTAAAAGTGTTCCTATTTCTCCACATCTTCTTCACCATCTGTCATCTCCAGATATTTTAGTGATTGCCATTATAACTGGCATGAGATGGTATCTCAATGTAGTTTTGATTTGTATTTCTCTAATGACCAGTGATAATGAGCATTCTTTTCATATTTTTTGTTGGTCTCACTTATATCTTCTTTGGTAAAGTGCCTGTTTATATCCTTCACCCACTTTTGAATGGGCTTGTTTGTTTTTTTCTTGTTAATCTGTTTTAGTTCTTTGTAGATTCTGGATATCAGCCCTTTGTCAGATGATTAGATTGCAAAATTTTTTTCCCATTCTGTTGGTTGCCAATTCACTCTAATTACTGTTTCTTTTGCTGTGCAGAAGCTGTGGAGTTTGATTAGGTCCCATTTGTCTATTTTGGCTTTTATTGCCAATGCCTTTGGTATTTTGGTCATGAAGTCCTTGCCTATATCTATGTCCTGAATGGGTTTACCTAGATTTTCTTCTAGGATTTTTATGGTGTTAGGTCTTATGTTTAAGTCTTTAATCCATCTGGATTAATTTTAGTGTAAGGTGTCAAGAAGGGGTCCAGTTTTTGTTTTCTGCACATGGCTAGCCAGTTTTCCTAACACCATTTATTAAACAGGGAATCCTTTCCCCATTGCTTGTTTTTGTCAGGTTTGTCAAAGATCAGATGGTTGTAGATATGTTGTGTTGCCTCCAAGGCCTCTATTCTGTTCCATTGGTCTATATCTCTGTTTTGGTACCAGTACCATGCTGTTTTGATTACTGTAGCCTTGTAGTATCATTTGAAGTCTGGTAGTTTGATGCCTCCTGCTTTGTTCTTTTTGCTTAGAATTGACTTGGCTATGTGGGCTTTCTTTTGATTCCATATGAAGATTAAGGTGGTTTTTTCCAGTTCTGTGAAGAAGGCCATTGGGGATAGCATTGATTCTGTAAATTACTTTAGGCAGTATGGCCATTTTCCTGATATTGATTCTTTCTACCCGTGAACATGGAATGTTTCTCCTTCTGTTTGTGTTTTCTCTTATTTCATTGAGCAGTGGTTTGTAGTTCTTCTTGAAGAGGTCCTTTATGTTCCTTGTTAGTTGTATTCCTAGGTATTTTATTCTCTTTGTAGCAATTGTGAATGGCAGTTCTTTCTTGATTTGGCTCTCTTTCAGTCTGTTATTGGTGTATTGGAATGCTTGTGATTTTTGCACATTGATTTTGTATCTTGAGTATGCTGAAGTTGCTTATCAGTTTCAGGAGATTTGGGGCTGAGATGATGGGGTCTCCTAGATATATAATCATGTAGTCTGCAAATAGAGACAATTTGGCTTCCTCCTTTCCTATTTGAATACCCTTTATTTCTTTTTCTTCCCTGATTGCTCTGGCTAGATCTTCCAGTACTTTATTGAATAGGAGTGGTGAGAGAGGACATCCTTGTCTAGTGCCAGATTTCAAAGGGAATTCTTCCAGTTTTTGCCAATTCAGTATGATATTGGCTGTTGGTTTGTCATAAATAGCTTTTATCATTTTGAGATGCTTTCCATCAATACCTAGTTTATTGAGGGTTTTTAGCATAAAGGGCTATTGAATTTTGTCAAAGGCCTTCTCTGCATCAATTGAGATAATCATGTGGTTTTTGTCTTTGGTTCTGTTTATGTGGTGAATTATGTTTATAGACATGCATATGTTGAACCAGCCTTGCATCCCCAGGATGAAACCTATTTGATCATGGTGACTAAAATCAATACCCTATCATCAAATTTGAAAGAGCTAGAGGACAAGACCAAAAAATCTCAAAACCTAGCAGAAGACAAGAAATAACTATGTTCAAAGCAGAATTGAAAGAGATAGAGACACAAAAAACCCTTCAAAAAATCAGTAAATCCAGGAGCTGTTTTTTTTTTTTTTGAAAAATCAATGAAATAGACAGACCACTAGCCAGATGAATAAAAAAGAAAAGAGAAAATAACCAAATAAATGCAATAAAAATGATAAAGGGAATATCACCACAGATTCTATCGAAATACAAGCCATCATCAGAGATTATTACAAACAACTCTATGCACATAAACTAGTAAACCTGGAAGAAATTGATAAATTCCTGGACACTTGCATCCTCCCAAGCCTAAACCAGGAAGAAGGTGAAACCCTAAATAGACCAATAACAAGGTCTGAAGTTGAGGCAGCAATTAAGAGCCTACTACCCAAAAAAAAGCCCAGGTCCAGTTGGGTTCACAGCCGAATTCTAGTAGACATACAAAGAGGAGGTGGTACCATTCCTTTTGAAACTATTCCAAACAATCCAAAAAGAGAGAATCCTTCCCAAATCATTTTATGAGACCAACATCATCCTGATACCAAAACCCATCAGAGAATAAGCAAGAAAAGAAAACTTCAGGCCAATATCCATGATGAACATAGATGCTAAAATCTTCAATAAAAAATCTTGGCAAACTGATTGCAATGGCACATCAAAAAAGCTTATGCACCATGATCAAGCATTCCTTTTGAAAACTGGCACTAGACAAGGATGCCCTCTCTCACCACTCCTATTCAACATACTGTTGGAAGTTCTGACTAGGGCCATCAGGCAAGAGAAAGAAATAAAGGGTATTCAACTAGGAAGAGAGGACATCAAATTGTCCCTGTTTATAGATGACATGATTGTATATTTAGAAAACCCCATTGTCTCAGCCCCAAATCTCCTGAAACTGATAAGCAACTTCAGGATACAAAATCAATGTGTAAAAATCACAAGCATTTCTATACACCAATAATAGACAAACAGAGAGCCAAATTATGAGTGAACTCCCATTCACAACTGCTACAAAGAGAGTAAAATACCTAGGAATACAACTAACAAGGCATATGAAGGATCTCTTCAAGGAGAACTACAAACCACTGCTCAAGGAAATAAGAGAGGACACAAACAGATGGGAAAACATTCCATGCTCATTTGTAGGAAGAATCAATATTGTGAAAATGGCCATATTGCCCAAAGTAATTTATACATTCAATGCTGTCCCCATCAAGCTACCAATGACTGTCTTCACAGAATTGGGGGAAAAAAACTTGTTAAATTTCATATGAAACCAAAAAAGAGCCTGCATAGACAAGACAATCATAAGCAAAAAATAAATAAATAAATAAATAAATAAACAAGCTGGAGGCATCAGGCTACCTCACTTCAAACTATATTATAAGACTACAGTAATCAAAACAGCATGGTACTGCTACCAAAACAGAGATATAGACTAATGGAACAGAATAGAGGCCTCAGAAAGAATGCCACACAACTGCAACCATTTTTCAGTGAGCTCTGTCATCCAGAAGGAGAAGAAATGTTCAAAATAAAAAAAGGAAGAAAAAAGTTTTAGAATGGACTAAAGGAGTACATTTCATGACGTGAATTTTATTCTGTGTTACTGTGTCTTGGAAATGATATTGTTTTGATTTCCATGAACCTGTTAGCCCTGTGGGTGTAGACAGGGAGGGCTCACATTTCAGTGCAGAATGCTGGTAGCTCTGTCAACAGGAGTTACATTTTATGCTAGATATAATTTCTAAGAGATTTAGGTTTCAAAATACTTCCTTTTCTGTCCCTTTCCTTTTCCCATGACAGCTCTCATACCCAGGCAGGCAGTGTGGACTCTGCAGCCGACCAGCCTAGGCATGGGTTTCCCTCTTGTGAAATGTCAGGCAAGTTGCTCTTTGTTGAGACTTTCAAGATGCAAAAAATCATGAATATAATCTTTCCCATGCATGGTGCAGTGTTAGGGATGATTAAATAAGTAAGCAATGTAAAGAGTTTGCTCTTTTCCTGGCACATAGGGCTTAGAAAATATTAGGTAGTTTGTTACAAATATTTTAGCTTGATGTTGACATCTAAAAAAGTGAGAATACTCATCTAAATCAGAAATATTTTCTGATTTCCTTAAACAAAAATTGGCCTTAATTTTCTGCAGCTGATGCATTTTTTTTTCATGTTTTATGAGTATAAAATATTATTATATGGGTATTTTCCTATCACAGAAAATCATGAGCTTTTAAAAATTATAAATTCTTATCATCACTCCTGGGGGAGGAATCAATCTGGGGCCAAGTTAAGAGTTCAGTTCTAGACTACACTGTGAGGAGTTTCTTAGAAATCCCAGAAGAGGTGTTGAGAAGACCACTGGAGATACACATCTGGAGGTCATGGTCCTGGGCTCGGCCAGAGATCCATGTCTGAGAGAAGTCAGCAGATCAGTAGCATTTACCACCCTGAGGCTTGACGGTCACCACGGGACTCCTGACATTCAGAGACCCAGGAGATAAAGAGAAGTCAGGAAAAGACCCTGCGAAGAGACGGCCCATCCAGCAAGAGGAAGTCAAGCAAGCATGGTGTCTAGTCAGAGACAGCCCGGGAGACAGGGTTTCAGGAAGGAAGAAAGCAATCACCTGTGTTCTAACATGAGGAGCTCCAGTGGGGAGGCGGGAGAAGACTCACTGCAGCATAGGGAGGCCAAGAAGGAAAAACGGGATCAAGAGAAGGTTATATGAAAGGTGAGAGAAAGAACAGCATGCCTGTACACCATGGAGTGATCCAGCAGAGCAGGAAAATGGATGTTGTGAGAGGCAGATAGGCTGTTGGAGCCACATCCTTGAGCAGGAAAGAAGGGATAGGTTCTATGGCACAAGTGAGGGCATGAAGCTCTGACTGAGCATACATTCCGCCCTTACAGGAGGGATGCAGGGACGTAGGTGGAGATGCTGGGAGGTGGTTGTCTCTCCTGTCTTCTATTTGAGTTATGTGTGTTTCTGTCTTCTCATTCTACACATTTGTTTACCTCATGCTCTTTGACTCTCTCCTTTTGTGTCTCCACACACCTCACCTTCCTTACCCACCATCCATGCAAGCACAGAGGGGTGGAAATGTGGGCAGGCAATAAACATTGCTGCCAGGGAAAGTGTGAATGCCCACAGGCGTGTGTGTGCCCAGGACTGCTGTCAATAGTAAGGGAAGCAGCCTAGGAAATCGGGAAATACTGAAAAGGTGGCTGGGATCTTGGGACATGGAAATCTCCATTTAGGAAAAAAATGCAAATAAGCATTCCCTACTTGGAGAGTGGCACATTCTGAAATACAAACCCAGAAGACACGACTGGCTGAAACATTCATGTTTCAACTTTTACATGCACTTCTAGATCCCTGTTAGGTTTTAGACACTGAGAGATCCAGAAATGTTGTGTCTGAGTGTGACGTGGATTCCTTCCAGAGAAGGTCCCAAGGCTGTTGTCACGGAAGGCATCCTGAGCAGGCGTTTCCCATGACTCAGGGCTGGGACTAGTGAACCAGCAGTAACTGGGAAGTGGCTGTGTAGGAAATGGGCTGTACGTTCATGGCACTTTACCTGGTTGTGTTACTTTGTTGTTTGTGTTGTTATTTCTGAGTGTCTGAAGGTTTTTCAGGACTGTGTTATTCAGGGGTCTCTAGATAGCAGAAGCCATAGGATGTATTGGAGATGGGATCATTTGGAGGGTGTTCACTAACACAAGTATGGAGGCTGAGAAGTGCCAAGACCTGCCCTCTGCAAGCTGGAGGCCCAGGAAAGCCAGTGCTGTGACCCAGGCCAAATCTGAAGATCTGAGAGCCTGGGGCGTAAAATCCCAGTGCAAGAGCAGAAGACCGATATTCCAACTGAAGCCAGGAGGCTGGAAGCCAAAACAGGGACTCATTCCTCCTTCCTCCACCTTTTCTTCTCTTCTGGCCTTTGATAGAGATTGGATGGTGGTCACTCTCACTGAAGAGGGCAGTCTACTTTACCAAGTCCATCGATTCAAATGCCAATCTGGTCTGCAGACACCCTCAAAGACACACCCAGAAATCATGATTCATCTGGGCACACTATGACACAGTCTAGTGGACACATGGAATTAACCATCACATGGACCAATTAACAGAACTACAAGAAAGTGCACATTTTATTTGTCAGAAGTAACTGCATATTTACAAAGATGGTGCAGGAATTACGGGGAACCAAAACAAAGCCCTCACCTACCTGCATCTGATCACAGTTGAAACACCAGAGTCTCCACTGTATGGGTTCTGGAGCTCAGCTGTCTGGACCCAAATGCTTCCTCACCACCTGTAAGCTGTGTGCTGTAAAATAAGGGTATTTGTGACACTAATATGGAAAGCACTTAAAACTGCACCTGACTCATAGACAGCTCTCCTCCAACATGAGCAGCTAGGTTTTGTTTGTTTGTTTTTGCTTTTGCTTTTGTTTTGAGAAGGAGTTTTGCTCTTGTTACCCAGGTTGGAATACAATGGCACAATCTTGGCTCACTATAACCTCCACCTCCCTGGTTCAAGTGATTCTCCTGCTTCATCCTCCCAAGTAGCTGAGATTACAAGCATGTGCCACCATGCCCAGCTAATTTTGTATTTTTAATAGAGATGGGGTTTCACCCTGTTGGTCAGGCTGGTCTCGAACTCCTGACCTCAGGTGATCCAACCTCCTCGACCTCCTGAAGTGCTGGGATTACAGGTATGAGCCACCGGGCCTGGCCAACTGTTAGCTTTGAAACACTTCCTTAGATGACTTGCATTGATCCTGTGTTAATTCTACTTTTTGAAATTTTTCAGGATTGTTTACCACAAAATTAATCAACTGATTCCAAGTAATAAGTACTCTGGGAAAATTAATTGGGGAAATTCACTAAATGACATTATTGAACAGAAAGTCTGTATACAGCTGTGAATACTTTTCAGTCTCTCATGTCAAAGGGGCCCTGGGGTCCTCATTATGTGGGTAGCTGAGCAGTCACTTGTTCTGTCTATCCTCACAACAGCCGGACCAGAGTACAGAATTCCATATGGCAGCATTTTATCATCTCATGACATAAGCAAGGTGGTCAGGATGTGAGAGAGTGCACTGTGACTCAGGCATGTGTGATTGGAATCCCTCAGAAGGGGAATGACAGATCCTTGGGTTCAGGTATAGTCCATAGGAGTGAAGGCATCTGATTTTAGAGTCTGCAGTCTTCCATGGTTGAGCTGTCAAATTCTGAACACATAGTAAGGGTTGAATATCCAGAATCCAAAAATCCAGAATCTGAAATGCTTTTGAATTGGAAACTTTCTAAGTACCAACATAATGCTACAAGTGGAAAATTCCACACACCAGTACTAAACCCATACTTCATGTGCAATTGTTAAAACTGTTGTATAAAATTATTTTCAGGCTACGTGTATAAGGTATATATGCAACATAAGCGGATTTCATTTTTAGACTTGGGTCCCATCCCCAAGATATCTCATTATGTGTATGCAAATATTCCAAGAACCAAAAATTTCTGAAATCTGAAACACTCTGGTCTCAAGCATTTTGGATAAAGGATACTCAACCTGTAATAACAGGCTCCCCGAAATGGGGGAGTTTGGAAAGTGTTAGCCTTTTGGAGGACTGAGGGGCAGGGTGCTGAGTAGTTGAAAATCAGTGAAGCTCATTGAGTGTCTGGGTCCTTCATCACATGTACTTTTTGACAGATGTGTAGATTAGGGCAAAGTCTTCTACAAACATGGGAGGAACTATGTGCTGTGATGCTGTCTTCACTGAGCATTAGAGCGACATGAAGGGTTGTCACTCTAGTATGTGGCAGTGGCTCTCCGTTCCCAAACCAACACCATTCTTGCCTCCTGTACCTTCTCTCTCGCCTGTGCTCTGTCCTCACCCCATCTCCCTGCCACGTACACATGTGTACACACACAAGGACGCATTTTTTCATTTTTTAATGAATAAGCAAACACTTAATAAGGGTATTCTTTCCTTCACTAAGGGTGAGACACACATGAAGGTTAATCACCTAAGTTCACAAATTGAGAACTAAAAAGATGCACATCCCCCGCAATAGAAAAGTCTCCTCAGATGGCTCACGCCTGTAATCCCAGCACTTTGGGAGGCCAGGGCGGGCCGATCACAAGGTCAGGAGATTGAGGCCATCCTGGGAAATATTGTGAAACCCCGTCTACTAAAAATACAAAAATTAGCTGGGAGTGGTGGTGCTCGCCTGTAGTCCCAGCTACAAGGCTGAGACAGGAGAATTGTTTGAACCAGGGAGTCAGATGTTGTGGTGAGCCAAGATTGTGCCATTGCACTCCAGCCTGTCAACAGAGTGAAACTCGATCTCAAAAAAAGGAAACACCGTATATACTCACTCATAGGCGGGTGATGAACAATGAGAACACATGGACACAGGGAAGGGAGTACCACAAACTGAGGTCTATTTGGGGAAATAGGGGAAGGACAGCGGGGTGGGGGGAGCCGGGGAGGGATGGCATGGGGAGAAATGCCAAATATGGTAGAAGGGGCAGAAGGCAGCAAAACACACTGCCACGTGTGTACCTATGCAACTATCTTGCATGTTCTGCGCATGTACCCCAAAACCTAAAATGCAATAAAAATTAAAATTAAAATTAAAAAAGAAATTAAAATTAAAATTAAAAAAAAGTCTCCTCAGCATGAGGTTTCTAGGGGTCACAAGTGTCTGCTCAGATCTGCACAATCCAGACCTTCACTTTTCCCTCTCAGCTGAAATTTAGATGCCAAAATTCCCAGCAATTACTTATCCTGAAAAGTCATAAGGACCAGGCAGAGGAGACAGCTGTGCCTGAGGAGGGATGCATCTGACAGCACCCACTGAGGCTGATGAGTGGGAGGGACCATACATTGGAAATGAGTGTGCCAGACCCCAGACCACCAGGTACAGTGACATCTCTGCCATCCTGAGGTTTCAGTGGCAAATGCAGGAATCCCCCACACTTTGACATGAACCCTCTTCTAGGTTCAAAGAGTCAGATTTCAAAGCTAGTCAGCCAAGGACTTTTCTCAGCATGGAGATCTTCAGTTGGACCCAACCAATGCACTGCACTGATGGACTGTTTGCACCCTGGCATGCTGGGTGGGGAATATCTCTACCTTTCCTGAAGTTTCTGTTTCCATATAGTTGCTGTTCCCTCCAGATTTTTCTCATGAGCAGATTCCTCTAATCCCTTCTCCATGAGATTTGTTCACTCTTGGGTTGTGCAGTTCTTTAAAATGTTCACTTGCTTTTTTTCTATAAGCTTTTGTTTCCCCTTTTCACCAGCAAAGAGAATCTTGCTCTGCTGCCCAAGCTAGAGTGCAGTGGCTTGATGTTGGCTCACTGCAATGTCCACCTTCTGGGTTAAAGAGCTTCACCTGCCTTGGCCTCCCGAGTAGCTGGGATTACAGGCATGAACCACCACAGCCTCCAAGAAGTGTACTTACTTCATCACTTCTGTTAAAAGCACAAATCTGAGGAAGCAGAAGCATTAACTTATATAAATCTTGAGTGTATTAGGGTCCTCCAGAGACCCAACAAGTAAAATTGTGTGTATATGGAAAGACATTTCTTTTAAGTTTAGTTCACTCAGTTATAGGGGCTGGCAATTCCAAAACCTGCAGGGTGGACTTGCTGGCTGGAGACGGAGGGAAGAGTGGATGCTGCAGGTCAAGTTCAAAGGCCGTCCATCTGCTGCAGTCTTCCCTCTTGCTTGGGGGAAATCACTCTTTTTCTTTGAAGGCCTTGAACACATTAGGAATAACAATGTGTTTTATCACCAATGTAAATGCTCATTTCATCCAAAAACAACGCTTAGAGAAACATCTAGAAAAATGCTTGACCGCAACACATTTGGACACCATGACCCAGTCAACCTGACACATAAAATTTACTATCATACTGAATTTTCTTGGTGATTTGGTTTAAAGCACTAAGATGTGGTTTATGCAGAGTCTTTTGAAAACTGGATATTTCAATGTGCTAATGCTCAGATTCTGAGATGAAAGAAACAAGAAATGCCATCGGCTAAAACTTCCCAGAGGTTTGCTTTTCAGCATAGGTATGGTTTTCCTTATTCTGCAGCTATTTGCTTTATTCAATCCACATTAAATAATGTGCAATTTAACTAATTACACATAGCTCTCTAGTACAGTGTAATTTAAGATGAGATGTACTGTAAACCAAATTGTCTTCTTTGTGTATATGTGTGAGTGTGTACATTTGTGTTCCATTCATCTTTATAATACCCAGATTGCTGTACTGTGTTGGTTATTTCATTGCTTTTCACCAGCTATGGACTGGAAATGGAAACAGTCTGGAAAAATTGACGCCAAAATCGTTGTTTCTCTGTAAGTGTGCTGAAAACCACTAGCAGTTGGTGTTGAAACCCATAGCTCTGTGGTTTCTAAGAGTTATACTTGCCAGTCAGTCCTCATGTGTCCATGGCTTGTAATAGGACACTTGTGGGACCAGGAAATTGAGTTAATAAGGATAAGTAAAACCTCTGCTGTGAGCCAACACCACCAGAATGACCCAACTTACGGGAAACAGTTTCATTATTCTTGTGCAATTTACATGAAAGTAGAGATCCCTAGGAATAGTTGGAAAACTAGACTTTGCATCTAGACCTGTGGCCCAGCTACACGCAACTGTCCAGGTGCTTGGCAAGACCCCCCATTTACATACTACCTGCTTTCCAAACTGGTGTGCATAATAAATTGGCTATAACCAGATGACCTGTGTAAACACAGTAATACAAGATGGAGCTACTTATGTAAGTGTGAACACTTACCCTATCTGTCTCTAGTCTTGACTATAATTCTTTGCTTCTGGGGTCCCAAATCCAGGTGAAGGTAGCTGACTATAGAAGAGCAGCGGGAGGTTATGGGGAGGATCAGGTGGGTAAGCCTCTCCTCAGAGGTGACCCTCCACCCACAGGCCACCACTGCTGCCTACAGAAGCCACTTACCTGCCACTCAGGGCTCTCTCGCCTTTGTGCCTGTCATCTCTCTCTCTCTCTCTCTCTCTCTCTCTCTCTCTCTCTCTCTCTCTTTTCTTCTAACCCTCTATAATGTCTCCTTGACTTGGCTGACATTTTTAGCCTCAACTGGGGCATTATCTCCAGGGAAGCCACCCCAAGGGATAATAATAGCTGGGAGTGCTGCAGCCTGTATGGCTTGCTCACAGTATTCCCTGTGAACCTCCCATGCTGACTTTGGACACCTGGAGCGACTGTCTGCTTGTCTGCCGTGCTCAGTGGCCTCCGTGTGCTGTGGGGGACAAAGGACCCAATGAGTATATAAAGAGTTAAAGATCAGAATTCCACCTCTGTTATCCATGAAGTCCCTTGGAAGGCTTGGCACCAAATGGTTTCAGTCAATTAGCCCTAGTCCCTGGTAGAGCCAAAGAGCTACAGGCAACCCCGCCTTTGGAACTTCAGGCCATAAAGAGCAGATAAGAAAGTGAAGGCATACATGCAGTCAACGAACATAGGGGGAAAAGCTTGACATTACTAATCATTAGAGAAATGCAAATCTGAACCACAATGAGATATTATCTTGCACCAGTCAGAATGGCTATTTTTAAAGTCAGTCACACATGCTGGTGAGGTTGCAGAGAAAACACTTCCACACTGTAGGTGTGAATGTCAATTAATTCAGCCACTGTGGAAAGCTGTGTAGAAATTTCTCAAAGGACTCAGAACTGCCATTCCACCCAGCAATCCCACTACTTAGTACCTACCCAAAGGAAAATAAATTATTCTTCCAAAAAGACTCATGTGCTCATATGTTTATCATAGCACTATTCACAATAGCAAAGACATGGAATCAACCTAGGTACCCATCGGTGGTGGATGAATAAAGAAAATGTGGTATATATACACCTGAAATACTATGCAGCCATAAAAAAGAATAAAATCATGTTATTTGCAGCAACATAGATGCAGCTAGAGGCCCTTATTCTAAGAGAACTAACACAGGAACAGAAAATGAAATACTATATGTTCTTACTTATAAGTGGGAGCTAAAGATTGAATGCACATAGACACAAAGATGGACCCCAGGGACTGCTTGATAGGAGAGGGTGGGAAGAACCATGCGTTGAGAGGCTGTGCATCAGGTACTATGCTTACTATTTCCACAGCTGGATCATTCATACACCAAGACTCAGCCACACGCAATTTACCCGTTTAACAAATGTGTACTTATACCCCCAAAACTTAAAATAAAAGTGGAAAAGAAAGAAAAGGAGGGAAAGAAGGAAGGAAGGAAGGGAGGGAGGGGAGAGAAGGGAAAGGGGTAGGGGATGGGAGGGAAGGCATGGGACTGTGAGAAAGGGAACAGGAAGGAGAGGTTATTTTGAGCTGCTCAGATCCTTCTCTGAAGAATGAGAGAGGCGTAGGCAGGGCAGGGTTGTTAACTGACTTTGCTCCCTTTACATGTGGATTAGTGGGCTGGGCAGGGTTCCCCAGAGAAGCACCACCATTGGTACAGGTGTATATAGAGAAGGAAATTTACTTTAAGGAATTGCCTTATGCAGTCACCGGTTTGGCAAGTCTGAGATCTGTCAGGCAGCCCAGCAGGTTGGAGAGTTGATGCTGCAGTCTGAAGTCAGAAGGCTGAAGACATAGGCAGAATTTCTACATTACAGTTTGGAGGTAGAATTCTTTCTTCTTCAGGAGCCCTCAGCCTTTGCTCTTAAGTTATTCAGCTTGGGCCCAACCATGTTGTGGAGGGTAATCTGCTTTCCTCAATCTGTCAACTAATTGTAAATGTTAATCACATGTTTAAAAAAATGCTTTCACAGTGACATCTATATGATCATTTGCCCAAACTACTGGGCACTACAGCCTACCCAAGTTGACATAAAATTAACCATCTCAGCTCAGAATCAAGGAAGGGAAGCTATGGGAGGTAAGGAAAGACCCTTGTACATGCTGCTAGAGGCAGAATCCAGCACCAACGCAGTATAGAAACTACACTGCTTGATACACCAAGCCTACTAGAAACTCAAAACACCAAGCAGTGTAGAAACTCAAAAAATCCTCACTGCATCAGAGGCTTCCCTCAGCCTCAAGGCAGTATATTTTCTTATCTGTAAAGTATTCTTTTTATTTTCTTTGGCTACTTGAGAACGAACGAGGGTGATTTGGACAGGGGTACATATCTCTACAGCTTGGGCATCGAACTGTTTTGATTGTGCACACCTATGGGTCAATATTTTTAACTGTCGTTATGTATATTTGCTTATTCATAAATTATATGTGCTGATATTTATGTACATAATAAATCAAGTTAAAATTAAGGGTAGACAGATTTTTAAAATGTTTTAAAATATCTACTTTTTAATAGTTCAAAAATACTTTAAACCTTCTTATTTAATATTTTTGGTAAGAGCCTTATGATGGAAAATGCAGACTTGGCAAAAGGGAAAGAGGAGGACAAAAGAACTACAAGATAGAAAACAATGAACAAAAGGGCAAAGGAAACCCTTCCTAATAAATAACTACGTTAAGTGCTAGTGGATTAAACCCCCAATGAAAAGGCATCTTTAAGACATTTTTGGTTAACACTTTGCAATCAAATGCTTTAAGTTCTGTACGTAAGTTTGGTTTATTCCAACACTTGGTTTTCGTGGTTGAATAAATGATTCATTGGTGCAAGTCTCAGTGACCTGGCTTCCAAACCACGACACTCACTTCTCAGTCCTGTTCACACTGACGTAGAAGTTTTGATGAAATTCGGCTGATCTATCTCCGTCTTTCCTGATATCAATCAGTTCTTGAAATTCAACCAAAAGATATTGCATTTTTATTTTTTGGCAAATGGATTTAAGACTCATTGAACCTTTATTTGGAAAAATTTCAACTGAGTTTAAGAATTTCTCTTCTAAGGTATATACTGTGCAGATATGAGAGTGTTTATAGTGTTTCTGTCAAGAAAATCACATCAAAAGACATTTCTAATTGCATGCTGTTCACAAATGACATCTCCAGAGCATGTTCTTTTAAATAGATCATTTCTCTCTCTCTCTCTCTCTCTGTGTGTGTGTGTGTGTGTGTGTGTGTGTGTGTGTGTGTGTGTCTGTGTGTTCAGGAACATACCCTAGCTACTACAATATTAGGAATTCTTTATTATGACAGGAAAGATCAACAAATTTGGACTCATAATTGTGGCCAAAATAATGTGTCAGAGTTTGATGACTCTTAATACTATGCACAAACTAACTGGAAAACTGTGTGGTTGGATCGTTCATCATTTTATGAATGTTTCTGTGACTTTTACTCTCCATAGAATTAACCACACAGAGCACACACTGGGGCAGGTACGCACATTACACATTAGAGCACATTGCACCCTAATTAACCAGAGAAGTGCCAGGCCCAGTCCCCGCCCAGAATCCTCTCTTCCCACTTCTGCTATTGTCTGTGATACCTGGCAATGACCCAGAGACGATGCGACTGTTAAGATATTATATGGCCAATGTCTTTCTTTTAATTTTAAAAGATTAGCATAAAAGTTCTCATATTTTCTTCACACATCCCATGAATCCCTGTTCTAGCCAGGACCTTGTCCCCGCTTGCCCCAGAAATCCTAGGGTTCCCTCATAATAGGGAGTATAGCATATCTCTTTTGGTCTATTTCAGTAAATTTTGTATATCAGTCATATTAAATAAGTGTCAGCAGAGGCAACGTGACTAGAAGATTTCAAGCAAGAACACCCCTCAGAAGTTTGTCCTGGGCCTGAAGGTGGAAAGGGACCTGCAGCAAGATGTGGACGGAGCTACACTTTTCCTGCCCTGGGAAGGGAAGGCCAGCATCTTAGAGGTAGCTCCATGTCACAGCTGATGCACCACAAGCCACATCCCACTGATATTCACTACCCAAAGCCCTCATGCATGCAAAGTTCGTAGCTGCACCTGTAGGTTTCTTTCTGGGAAATTCTGGGGCCCATGGCTACAGCAGCCACTTCTTTCTATGAATCGTGGTATTTTCGTGCCCTAGGGCTACTGTGATAAATTACCACGAATTTACTGACTCTAAACCACACAGATTTGTTCTCTTATGGTCCTGAAGGTCCAAGGCCACAAAGGGACAGCAGGGCTCATTTCCTCTGGAGGCTCTAGGGAGAATCTTTCTCCTCACCTTCCCCCAGCTTCTGTGGACTGCTCATAATCCCTGACTCATGCCCTGTTCTTCATTTTCAAAGCCAGGGACACAGCATCTTTCAGCGTCTCTGTCTGTTGACCTCCTGTCTCCCTCTTATAAAAACACTTCTGATTACATTGGACCCAACAGGAATAATACAGGATAAACTCGCAACCCTAAGATCCTTTTCTTAATCAAATCTTCAAAGTCTCTTTTGCTGTGCAAGGTAACATATACACAGGTTCTTGGAATTCAGACATGAATGTTTTAGGGAAGTCATTATTCTCCTGACTACACGTAGCCTCTTCACTTTTGTAAATAACTATCACTCACAGGGTAATATAAAAGTCATTGGTACAGCACACACAAACACTAAAAAGAAAAACATAAATTCTAGATTTTAGGGAGACAATACGGGGGTCCAAAAGATAATAGAACTCCTTAGGTTAGGTTATCAGTATTTCCCAACCAAGCAAATGTGCAAAATTTAGCAGCCATCAGTTTTATGGAAGCAAGAGACCATTGGCGAATATACCTCTCCTTATTTCAAGTTCACAGGCACAAATACAACTGAGACTCCCTCATACAGCTGTTGCTAGTGCAGATAACAGCTGCTGTCTCTCTCCATGGCATAGCAGCCACCAGCATGGAAAAAGTCTGATCAGTCTCTTCCCAGCCAACAGATGTCCCCCTGCCTCTCTCTACATGGCCAGCCTCCTGCCAGCCCAGCACAGTAGCACTGCCTTCAGTTCTATTTTTAATTTCTAGTGCTGGGACCATGAATGTTTTAGTAGCATTTCACACAACTTAGAACACATTTCGTGTTAGATCTAGAAAAGCACTGCCAAGAATGCTGCTTCTCTTAGTTGCATCCATCCTCCTTAGCTTCACTTACCTGGATGTCGTTGCATGTAGACCATCCTATCCTGGTTGTCAGTCTGCGTAAAGAATATCCTGGGAGAGATTTTCATGAAAGGGCTTTACAGAAGGCAACAAGAGCACAGAGAGGTTCTGGGTACGCTGCCTTGCCATGCTCAGAAGCAGGGCCAGTCCTAGCTCGAGCAAGGAAACTGATAGAGCCACAGCAGTTTACCCAAACCATCATCTTTTTAAAGAGTGGTGGGAGGTCTTCACCCCATGCCTGCTTCTTTATGTCTGCAGTGAAATTCATACATTCAGTTTGAATTGGAAACTGATTGTCAAGTATCTGTTTAGTGTATTAATACTGTCTTAAATTGGATTAAGTAGATATTAGAGACCTGAGAAATCCAGCAATCCAGAATCAATGAATATATCAATCTCTTTATCTCTTGGTTGTTATATCACAAGCAGAATTCTTAATACTACTAATAAGCATCTATTAAATGACTACAGTAGACAGTTATGTACATACCTTCTAGATTGACACAGATTTAGCCACACCAAAAAAAAAATAAAAAAATAAAGAAACTCTACACCAGCACCAACTCATCACCCAGGCATTCCACATAAAGCATAAATGGCCCAGTGAAAAGCACAATTCCAGGATGTCCCAGGCACTGACCCTATTCACACCCGGCATGAGGGTCGCCCCACGGCTCTGGGTACACTTCTTGTATTTGGCATCCTTCTAGGGGTCTGGAGCCTAGTACCCAAGCCCCAGTGCCCACCAAGACACCTCAGGACTGTGACTTTTAACTGAGAGACTCTGAAGACATTCACGGCTTCTTCATTAGTGAACTTCAAAAACTCATGTTGGAGGACACGAGTTAAGGGTGTTTACTGCAGGGCCTTTGGAAGAGCCTGGAGTAGGGCTTACTTAGGGGCTGCCACTTTCATGAGCCTGATCACTGAACGTTGCTTCTTCTGGAAGACCAGCCAGAGCCTTCCATAGATGGCCCCTTGGGTGAGACTGTTGGAAAAAGCATACTTGGTCAGGCCCATAGGCTGGGGGTCAGGATTCTAGAAAGTGGAGCCCTGAGATTCAAGACAAACACCTGAGGCACACCCTCTGCAGTTTTGCATATCTCAGAAGTCTCTCCTGGAAAAAGGTTTATGTCTGTGTTATGCGGGAATTTTTTTCTCTAAACTGGGAATTGCAGCGGTCAGGAAGGCATCCGAAGCAACTGAACAAGTTCAGGCTAGAAGAGGATTTCCAAAGTGTGACTTTGGAGAGGTCATTGTGTGAAACTAATGCCTCAAATACCCTGTTCGTTCCTTTGAGCTCAAGCTGGAAGCTTCCAGGTTTAGCGTACCAAAGCCCTACAAAGCGGAAGTGGGTTTTCAAGGTAACACTAGCAGTTTCTGTTTATAGAAACCATTGAAATTGAAGTTAAACGAACATTTCAAAAGAATCTCTTTGTAAAGCTTTCTAATAAAAACATTTAATGGCAAAAGATGGGACCAAATAGCCTAAAGGACATAGCCACAAACTGTTCAATCTGAAAAACATGTGAATTGTTATATTCTCTCTGCTGAATTGAAAACTCATTTTAAACATTTTACTTCAATTGTGAAGAACTATTTCTTTACAATAAGACTCACTTTCCTCCAGTAAGACTTCACTTTCAGAGGGAGATGGTAAGGGAGGACTTTCCCTGTGGGAATGGAAAGGACACTCTCCCTGCTGGGGAGCATTGGCTTGACAGGCTTGCCATTGACAACTAAGCTCTGAGTTTTTATCTTGCCCAAGTTCCTGTCTGAGGGTTCTAGGGAGTCATGCCCTACAAACCATAAATTCTCATTACATGGGTTTTACTTGAGCCTGTGTATCGTGACTTACTTTCCAATCTGACTGGCATAATAAGGAAGAAAATCAAAATGTTTTACCCCAAAACATATTCCCTTGCCCATGCCTTGAAGTTGCCCTGCAAAGTCTCTTGTGAAGCAAACCCACTTTCTGTAGATAATCCCCTTTTTTTCCTTCTTCCTTTTTAGATTGAGGAGATAATCAGCTAAGAGCCAGGCACCCCTTTAGGTCTAATAAGAAACGTTTTACAACCTGCTCTCTCCCTCTGAAGTCGGCTCTCTGATAGATTCCTCTATACAATAAAAATCTTGGTCTTCACAATCCTTTACCTCACCCGGAACATTCCTTTCCATTGATCCCAGGTCTTCAGATAAATTCAACCAATTGTCAACTGGAAAATGTTTAAATTTTCCTATAGCCTGGGAACCCCCACCCACTTCCCCAGCTTTAAGTTGGCCCACCTTTCTGAAGCAAACCAATGTGTTTCTTAAATGCATTTGATTGATGCCTCCCCAAAATATGTCAAACCAGGCTGTACCCTGACCACCTTGGGGACACATTCTCAGGACCTCCTGCGGGCTGTGTCTTGGGCCGTGGTCACTCATATTTGGCTCAGAATAAATCTCTTCAGATATTTTACAGAGTTTCTCTCTTTTCATCAGCACCATTGTCCTTTCCTTCCCTTCTTTGGCTGCATCTAAAGGCAGCGGTGATCACAGGTGTCACCTGGATGTCCCAGTTGTCTGGATGTCCACCAAGATAGTTTCCCAGATGGCAACCAGGCCTTTCAATCCAGTCAGGGTTGGCCTTTCCTGTTGGCAACTCAGCAATGTAATTCGTCAGCACCCCAAGCACACACCCCACTCTTGCACCAGCCCACAGACACTGATGCATCCAACGCAGAAAGCAGGTTGTCTATGAATTGACGCTGAGCAGTCCCACCTCACCTATGCGAGACTCTCCCCTGCGCAGGCCAGTTTTCTTCATCTGCATGCTCCACCAGCAGGAATCGGATAGCGTGGAGCTTCAGGACTTGTTACTGTGATGGGGTCACACCTGGATGTGGATGATGGTCTTGAACCCACCTGGCCTCTCCTGAGACCTTTCCCTAGGTCTCCACTGGAGAGGCACTGACCCGTTTCCTTCTCCTGCTCCACTTCCTTGCACTTCACATGCTGCCCGGCCACATCTCTATCGCTCTGATACTACTCTTTAAGATGTCTGTTCTGGGTCTATTTATGTTTTTTTTAATTTAATTCTTTAAAAAGATTTTTTCTATTGCTTTGTCCAAATTCTCTGACAGAGAGGAACCACCTCCATAGACCACTGACATGTTAAAGAGGCCATCTCCTAGGCTGCCAGGAGGAAAGAAACCCACATTTATTTGTGTTCCTGTTTTACCAGGACCATTTTGTGTTATTGTTAGACTATCAATGAAAACATGCAGAGTGGGGGAGCTTTCTTTATGTGGTTGATGACGATGATGCTGAGATTCCCAAATGTGAAGTCCAAGATCAGTCAGCTGTGTTTAATGCCTGGATTAGGATTTCAGCCCCTGTTATCTGATTCTAAATGCCCAGCTCTTTCCCACATGGGGCCTCAGTGCCATTGCCAGCAATGTCTCCTCACTGGCTCTGTGCTCAGCTGACAGTGCCCTCCTGGATTCCTGCCTCCCTGCTCCGTCCTCTCCCACTGTGGGTCAGCATCATGGATTCTACTCCCTGGCAATTGGTCTTCCCTCTGTGGGCTTGTTTTTCCCTGGAACATAACTTTTATAAAACAGCTATCAAGATAGCTGGTTAATTACGAGTCTCAGCTTCATACCCCAGTTCCTCTGCATAGACTAAGGACTCCTCAGGAACAGGTTGTGTTCTGGGCATCTGTTTGTCCTCAGTAGCCAGCACTGTCCTGGAACTTGATTGCCCTGGAACTAGTCCATTGTATATCAAGAGATGTATGGATGAAGAATGGCAAGACTCACACACATGAGTATGAGTAAATAAAAGAGCATTCAGAGCATATGAGCAATAAACTGTCTCACAAGCTGTCAGATGGGGAGAGGTTCACTGCAGCGACTTCCAGCCTTTTCCACTTTCCTGATGAGGGAAAGCGCAAGAGTAAACAAATAATACACAGGTGTCTTGGCAGCGAGGATGACTGACATGGCTCGGAACGGAAAGCTTCGTGTTCTTTCTTTGGTTCTGCCTTCAGGCTTCAATATGTAGATGTTTTGCAAAGGTCCTGTGTTCTACTGTCAGATCATCAGGAATTTTCAGTCTGAAGAGACCTCCGAACAGGAGAGCCAGCATTCTTGGTACCTGTTCCTCTGCTTCCAAACTTCAAAAGATATCTATATTTTTTTTAGTAACTGTTTCTCAGATTCATTGACTTTTCTTCAATACTTTTAACATGATAATATTCCCTTTCAAACTCACAAAATAACATGCCAAGACTTGCTCAGGAATGAAAGGCAATTCTCTCTATTGGAATGAATACATCCTACACTGATGTGGGTAGCACTATGAAGTAACCATGGTATATGACAACAATTTTGTGTATCATCTCCCACTAACGATAACTGAATTCTTATTGCCTTTAAGTAACTAAAGTAATTAAAATGAAAGTATTCCACTGTTGGAAAGGATATTGAGAGTGAAAGCACTGCCTATGTAACTTCCCTCCCTCTACTATGAAGATGTTCTGAGCACTGATGGTGTGGACATGGGGGCTGCCCACTGTGATGGGATCAGGGATGCAGAGATGATGCGGTGCTGAGCCGATGTGACTTCTCTAGAGCAGTGACTTCTTCTTTGCTTACAGCCTCCTGACTGTGCCATTTCTTCAGTGAATTGGGCTACTTTCCTGGAGAATAAGACAGAAAAAATGAATTGTATAATCCCTCTAGCTTTCTACACAAACAACTCCAGTGAAAAATTAGTAAGGATGAGAGGAAATACTTTTTTCTACGTGTGTGCTTCGTTATTTAAGTTGTCTGAAACTAAGGTGTGATGGTTAATGTGTCAATTGGGTAGGCCGTGGTACCCAGGTATTTGGTCAAACTAGTCTAGATGTTTTTGTGAATGTTACTTTTAAGACAAGCTTAGCATTTAAATCAGTAAACTCTGAGTAAATCAGATCACCCTCCATAATGTGAGTGAGCCTCATCTGTTCAGCTGAAGGCCTGAAGAGAAGACTGAAGTCTCCAAAGCAAGAATAAATTCTGCCTACAAGCTACCCTCAGACTCCTCAACTGCCCTATGGAATCTTCACTAGCTGGCTTCCACAGCCACATGAGCCACTTTCTAAAAATAAATCTCTCTCTCTCTCTCGCTCTCTCTCTCTCTCTCTCTCTCTCTCTCTCTCTCTCTCTCAACAGATAGACAGAAATGCACATATTCTATTTTTTTCTGTTTTTCTCTGGAGAACTCTGACTAATACATGGGTACTTGAGAGATCACTAGAAACCAGCAGGATAACATGGAGAAGTTAAAAACAATAAGCACACATTTGAAAATATCCATCTAGCAAACAAGAGTTTTTGTTTCTTTACTACAATACATTTATTTGGGGAAAAATAATTGGTAGGAACAGAAAGGGTGTTTTTTAATGGTTAAGAGAAAATATGGCATTACTTGTGCTATAGCTGGGAACTTTGTCAGACACAGGTTTTCTTGTCTTTCATCTCCCAGTCATCTGAGAGCAGCTTGGCACCAGGAGACACCAGCTGCTCTGAAATTCCAACCCAAAGATGTGAAGTGTGATGAGGATATGATGTTGCTCCACAACTTGTTCAGTCTATGCTAATTTTAGAATAGCCTGAAATCCACCATAGCTCCAGTTTTTACTAATTTAAGAGTAGCATGGAATCCATGTCTACTCCACTATTTTCCTGAAACATAATTCTGTATTGAATATGCCTGATTCTAACTGCACGCAGTATGAGGAGGCACAGCAAGCAGCCTTCCTGGGCCTGGTGGTGTGAAGCAGTGCACCTTGTGAATATTGTGGGAATCACCTGAACTGCTGATACTTCTAAAAAGAGGAAATGAACAGGAGTTAGAGGAAGCACACTGGGAGGAGCAAAAGGAGTCCAGGATATACGTGAGTTGAGTCCAGATTCCAATAGGGTAAATAGCCAAATAAAGCAGGGGGAATGTCTGTTCCCCTCTAGACTAATAAAGACTTACCTGTGTCAAGGGATGGTGAGAAGCCAGACAACCTAGGACTATCCAGGTGCATGAGTCTAAACAGGATCTCCCAGATGGACGTGGTGGGTCAGAGATGAGTCTGTACACAAAGCTCGGGAGACCATTCATTGAGAGAACTGCAAATCAAATGATATAGGGGAGGGTCTGGGTGCACTGGGATCGCAGTGAGAGATAAGAATCCAGATCCCAGAAAACTTGGTACCCCAGGCCAAGGAATGTACATTTTGCCATTCAGGGGTGGTTTTCAGTTCACATGGCACTGGTTAGTGGGTCATGAAATCAATTCAGTGAGTTGCAATCTGCATTTTTAAGGAATAGACTAACATGGAAATGTCAGCACATTTCATGTAAAAAAGGTAAGCTTTGGGGGGAACCAGTTGCCCCAGTTACATCTCTATTTATTATCAGTGTGTATGTGCGCAGGGCTTTCTTCCATCCGTCCTGATCACACAGGTCAAAAGCCGCTGCTGCCGGCAATGAACCACTGAAGAGTTTAAAGTTCCAAGCTGCAGGGTTAGCTTTTGCATTTAGAAAGATACTGTTGTTTCAGAGAGACGACAGATTAAAGGAGGAGGGTTCTGTAGAGGGTGGCTTTGGGATACTGAAGCTCTGCAGCCCCCAGGCAGTGTGAGCGTAGGTCCTGTTCCTCAATGGTTTGTGGGTGTAGTAACCATTCCCAACAAATGGGCTCTCTGCATTTCTTACGACCCAGAGCACCGTGCCTAGCTCAGGGTAACCACTCCAGACAGATGAGTTGTAGCCAATGTTGTTTTTTCATTTACTTAATGTTTGGGGTTTTAATATATTTACTTTCATTCATTGCCCAGTATATGAAAACCACTGCGTAATCAACCTAATGATAGGCCGTGTGGACTCTGAGACCTGCAAACACTACAGGGAGGCGTGGCACTGAGGGCCTTTCAGAGGTGAAGGATGGTGGTGCCCCTCCTACTTTTCACTCTGCTTCTTTCAAACCAGTTTGATGATTCCATGTCTACCTAGTTTAAGAGATTGTGATAACTCAAGTAGATGGGAACTCATGTCTCAAAATAGCATCATTTTCTCAACATTGATTGAGTGGGTATTGTGTGTAAAATATTTGATCACTAAAAAATTAAAAATTGTTATATTTATTTTTGTGACAAAATGTACATGGACTGAATGGTTTATTCAATACCTGTACAACCATGCTATTATTTAATCTTATATAGAAAACAAAAACTTGGTTTATATCCTAGGAATGTATGCTCAATGGTGCATGAAACATGTACACACACACATCATAAATTAGCCATCCCCAAACTTTTTGGCACCAGGGACGGGTTTTGCAGAAGACAATTCTTCCACAGACCAGGGGAGAGGATGGTTTTGGGATGAAACTGTTCACGCTCAGATCATCAGTCATTAGATTCTCATAAGGAGCATGCAACCTAGATCCCTGCATGCACAGTTTGCAATAGGGTCCGTGCTCCTGTGAGAATCTAATGCTGTGCCTAATCTGACAGGGGGCAGAGCTCAAGGGGTGATGCTCACTCAACCCATCTCCTGCTGTGCAGCCCGGTTCCTAAGTGGCCAGCCGGTTCTTTGGCCTGGGGTTTGAGGATGCCTACTCTAAAATGAATTCTATTGATCCCATATCTACTATTCCATATCCCATGGATAATTTTTCTTTATTTTAATTTTAATTTAATTTAATTTAATTGATTTACTTTTTAATTGTACTTTAGGTTCTAATGTACATGTGCAGATCATGAAGGATTGCTGCATAGATATATACATGGTAATGTGGATAAGTTTTCTAAGATTCAATCTGTGGGTAACTTATCTGTGGATAAGTTTTCTAAGATTCAATTTCTTCTTGATGAAATCAGCCTTTAATGTGGTTTTAATTATTTTATGGACAGATGTTTAGCAAGAGAGGAATTTTGCAACAAGAAATGATCATGAATACTTTAATTCTTCAGCTATGAACAGCATGCCTACTTGTATTTTAAATCCAGTCTTGCATCTTCTTTACTTGTGCAACAAACATTAGAAAACATTTTGATTTATCTGGTTTTCAATGGAATAATACTATTAAAGTTTTGCTTAAGATATGTGTCAAAATGGGAGAAAAAGTTGAGGCATTTCCCAACTTTTTCAGTTGGTTATTTGGGGCATTTCACTATTAATTTTGGCAATTTCCCAAAGACTACAAAATGCTACAAAATGAAATTCAGTATAAAAGCAAATGTGTTTAGTGGCTTTTCTGCTTAATGATCACTCATAGACAATGATCCTCGAGTGAGCATGGGATAGTCGAGAGGGAAACAGAGGAGGATTTATGTTTAGTATTAATTACACAACTGAGAAATGGTTCTCTCCATCAAAGAGCTGCCTTGAAAACTTCTTATTGTTCTCTGTGCGTGTGGTGGAGACATCCTTGACAGCATATGAATCAAACTAATTGTAACTCTTACTTGGTTATGAAAAAAAATGACATGTGCGTTCTTCTAAATTAAGTCTTTCTCACACAAATTACTGGTTGCCACCGTAAATCAAGCAACATGTGTTCTGAATTCTGACTGCTAGAGAATTAGCTATTGAGTGGGGAAATGAGATACTTTTGTTTGCAGCCACACTCAAGTTGGCTTTTTTTTTTGGCTTTAAAAATACATGTTACAGAAGTATTGACTCACCAGCCTCCATAGCAAGAAAGACATTCAGAGTGTTAGTCCAGCCCCTTCATTTTCAGGTGAGGAAAATGATGCCTAGGAAGGTTTGGGAGTGAACTGGAGTCTCATTCAAATGAGTGGCTGAGCTTGGACTTGAATTCAGATTTTCTGGTTTTGGTGCAGTGACTTTCATGCCCTTTGATGGCTACCTGGGTAGCAAGCAGTCACCTAAATTCACACTTGGCCCGGTCCCTGCAGGGACAGAAGGAGGTGGTAGGGATGGGATTTGATCCAGACAGAAGGAGGTGGTAGGGATGGGATTTGATCCAGACTCTTGACTCCGAAGCTACCACATTCTCCTTCTCAGCTGAGAACTCAGTGACGACTTGAAATTTATTATTTTCTAAAAGATCTATTTTATGGCTTTTATTGCAGGTACAGCACGTTGAGTAACCTGTGAGGGTCATATCATGGAGATAATGGTAAAAATACCCTTTGGGTGAAGGATGTAACCTTTATTATCCTTAATTCAATTGTCAGTGACACTTTTAATGTGTCTGCAATGCCTTTAAACTTGACTTTTCAAGGGAACTTTCTCTAGACTGGGAGTCACCTAACTACAGCCTGTGGGTCAAATCTGGCCTGCCAACTGTTTTTGTGTGGCCTGAGTACTAAGAATGGTTCTTACATTATTAAACGATTCCTTTTATTTTTTTTATTTTAAGAGAGACAGGGTCTTGCTCCGTCACCCAGGCTAGGCTAGAGTACAGTGGTGCCATCATAGCTTACTACAGCCTTAACCTCCTGGGCTTAAACAATCCTCCTGCCTCATCCACCCCAGTAGCTTGAATTACCGATGTGAGCTACCACTTCTGGCTGATGTTTTGTAAACTAAATATGTATATATTATTACAAATGAAAATGATATGAAATTGATTGTTCGTTTTTCATATATCAAGTTGTATTAGAACACAGAGTCACATTTCTTTGTTTATACATTGGCTAAGGCTGCTTCCAGGCTACAGTGGCAGAGTGGGGTAGTCATGGCAGAGAGGCCACGGTGCTCAAAGCCTGAACTTCGTGGCCTTTACAGGGAGGTGTGCCAACCCCTGCTCTGCTCCCCCTGAATGGAGGCTCCATGTCCTGGGGTGTCACCCACAGTGCTGTGACTCTGCCTCTTTCCTCTGAGGCTGGAGACACTATAGTATTCCACACCTTGCAGAGGACAGCCTCCTTTGAGGGGTCATAAGTACAATATCATGTCGTTTTATTTACCAAGTTACTCCATCACATACTTAAGCAAAACTGAATTTTAAAAAGCTGCAATGGCTGGGTGCAGTGTCTCATGCCTATAATCCCAGCACTCTGGGAGACAGAAGCAAGTGGATCACTTGAGCTCAGGAGTTCAAGACCAGCCTGGGCAACGTGGTGAAAATTTGTCTCTACCAAAAAACTATATATATTCAAAAAAATACAAAAACAAATTAGCCAGGCAGGGTGGCATATGCCTGGGTCCTAGTGTCTCGGGAGGCTGAGGCATGAGAATTGCTTGAGCCTAGGGGGCAGAGGTTGCAGTAAGCTGAAATTGAGCCACTGCATTCCAGCCTTGGCAACAGAGTGAGATTCTCATCTCAAAAACAGAAAACAAAGACAAAAAAAATCCTACAATGTGAGCGAAGCCTGATGTGATAGCCTGTGTTGAGCCAGCCTCTGCGTCTCAGCACCCTGGGCATTTGGAGCTGGGTACTTCATAAAGGTGGAGTCTACTCTGTGCACCTCAGGATGCGTAGCAGCATCTCTGCCCTCTGCCCTCTGGATGCCAAGCAACCTTTCTCCAGGCTCTGCCCAACATCCACTTGTGTGTGGAACAAAGTGTCCCTGGTTGCAACCACAGGTTTAGAGTGAGACTCCACAGGAAAGCCAATAGGCAAGCGGTGGGGGACAGGGGAAGCTGAGACCCTGACAGTACGTCATAGACAGAGGCCTCAGAGGGAGACTCGGAGGTGACATCATGAAGGGCAGCCCCCAGAGGGCTGTTGTATCCTGGACACTGTTTCCATTGTTTGGGGGCATATCTGTGAGGCCAGCAGGATGTGTTCTGTGGTTCCTTCCCCCCATAAACTTACACTGTCAAGGTACCTAAGCATGCTTAGTTCTTTACACTCATGTCCAGTGGGAGAAAATGATCAGCTAAAAGACAGAGGAGGAAGGGCTGCTGGGGCCTTCCTCCTGGGTTCAGCTGCCCACTAGCAGGGGTCCCAGAGGGTCGGGTCCAGTCTCAGCATATCTGTCTTCAGCTGTCCCTGGCTTTGGTGTTGATTGACCCCCACAGCTCGCCCCTGGCCCCCATGGCATCACTTGTGGTGGTGTTAGTGGTGCGGTGGTTTTTTGCTTCATTTGGGATCCAGTAGAAGGTCTCTCTAAAGTAAGTCTCACATCCCTTCTCCGTGCTTCTGGCCTTTATGTCTTATCCCATTTCCCGCTATATGGGAAGCTGGCAATTCAGTGGTTTGAGTGTGGAATGGGCGCGGTTTGGGTATTTAGTGCTCTGTCTGCTTTGTGGCGTGCAGCGGGAAGCATGGTGTGGGAAGGGTACCCACAGGACAGTGGGGCTCGCTTACTGCCCATGTTTGGTTACACACCTGTTTCCAGTGTGTGGTCACACCCTGGATGGGAGTGGATCTCTTTCCATGGAGGACAAACTTGGAGTTCTATCCATTTCTCAACCTCGAAGGCTTCCTTTCTAACCACCATAAACTGTTCCATTTTATGTATTTTTTAAAAATTTTTCTCTGTTTCCAACCACGCAATGATTTTCATCATCCTTTGATCTGAAATTGAATATGGCCATTAGTTGGCCCTGTTCTGCATTTGTGGATATTCGGAAGAATCCTCTGAATTTGTAGTTCTGAGCTGCTGCTTGGAGGGGTAGGAAGGGTTAAGAGTCAAGAGCGCCTCCATCTAATGCTCAGCTCTGGAATCTTCTTTCTCCTCTTGGCCGTTGATTTTTGAAGTTGATAATACTGAACCATGACCTTTTTTGTGTTGTGGCTGTAGTTGGTGAATTTCCTTTGTTGTATTTTAGAAATGTTGGTCTGTTTTGTTAGGTATTGTGTAGGGAAGTTCTCCCCAGTCATTTTAATATGACATGATATTTGGTCACCCATATTATTTATAATCTTATGTTATCAACAAATGGAACCACAATTATTGATCATTAAATAAGTGAAATAAACACCTAGAACTGCAAAGAATGTATAAATAAAAAGCATTATTTCTGCTTGCCCTTCCCTCACCAAGAGATTTGGAGGGCAGCTGGGGGAACCAAGGTAAGTGGCAGAGCAAGAGAATAATTAAGTGACAAGGGGCACTACTGACTCTGAGCCCGTCCTAATTCAGAGAAAAGAAAATCTATGTAGGCTTGAACTTGTCGAAAGAGACTTTGTGCCCACTGAGGCTAACATATGAAGGTTTTCTGCAAACCAGGCACTCTTACATTGTAAATATGAATTCCTTTAACCCGCAATAACTGCCACTGTGGGGCAAGAGCAGATTTTAAAGAAGTAAGAACAAAACCAAACAAAATATAACAAGAGAGAATGCGCTGGGAAGAATTAGCAGCCACAGCTCTCTAGAATGTTAATGAAATTGTGGGCAGGTGTGTAGGTAGAACTGGATCCAATTATGAATTTCATGGACATGTTCAGGCTTGAAGTTCTTTCAGCAGTAGTAGAGGACATCATTGAGTTTACTAGGTAATTGATATTGTTAATATTGTTGTTGGTATTATGTTGATATTGTTAGCAGGTTGAGACTAGCAAGTGCATAGTTTTCTTGATAAAGAACATTTAGCTACAGCAAACATTTGTGAATTCAAGTATTTATTATATGGTGTTTTTGAAATAATTACTTTGAAAGTTAATAGATACTTCTGTTTTACTTTTCAGATATGTTACTTTAAAACAAGATATTCTATTCTGCAGCTTTGCCATATTGGGTAAATGATGAGTGAGAATCAGACATTTGATGTGACTTTCGGTTTTGAATCCAAGTTGCATAAAAGCCTGAGATTCCTCTGCTGAACTGAGAGTTTTGAACACTTCTTTTAGGATCTTCTGCTCTGTCATAATTGCATATATCATATGCAAAGAACATCTTGCTATGGGTAGTGGTATGGTATGCTTTTATCAGCTACCAAAGAAGTATTTTAGTAAAATCACTAAATAGAGAATCACTAAATAGAGAGCAGAACAGTCCCAGATATTTCAATGGATCACTTAAGAATGAATCATGAAACATATCTAAATACCATCTTATTAAGTTCCTCCTTTCTTTCTTCAAAATCATTTCTCACATCTCCTCAAACCTAATTTTTATTTGCCTTTATTTTTTTGTAAAAAAGTCAACATTAATTTTTTAAAAATACACATACTTTCTGAGATAATTTATATGAATTTACATCTAGAACAGTCTTAAAATAAATTAAGGTGACTCACTGCATTTGTAGACAGCTGCTTCATTTCCATTGTCTGTCTTGTTTGTTTTAAGGCATTTCTAAGAATTATTTGCCAAGTGTTAATTTGGATAGAAGCCACAGTGTGAACTTAGCAATAATAATGTGTGTATTCACCCTATTGTCCTCCTGGGAGGACCAATCCTTCTGTGTCTTATTCTATGGAGTTTCAGTCCAGCCTTGCCCATATATTTGGCCAAGGATGAACAGAAGAGAAATATATTGAATATAGAACTGGACACAAGGTGAATTCACAGATATTCAAACTGGAATTTAGGTAGCTGAAACTGGACTTGAACTTGGAATTTCTGTATTGCCAGCTCCAGCAGCCCCTTACGGAGAGACCCTGAGCCCCTAGATTCACTGTAGAAATTACTTAACCCACCCAGGTGTGGTGGCTCACACCTATAATTCCTGCACTTTGGGAGGCCGAGGCAGTGGACACCTGAGGTCAGGAGTTCGAGACCCGTCTGGCCAACATGGTGAAACCCTGTCTCTACTAAAAATACAAAAAATTAGCTGGGCGTCATGGTGCGCACCTGTAATTTCAGCTACTCAGGAAGCTGAGGCAAGAGAATCGGTTGAAGCCGGGAGGTAGAGGTTACAGTGAGCGGAGATAGCACCACTGCACTCCAGCCTGGGCAACAAGAGCAAAACTCCATCTAAAAAAAAAAAAAAAAAAAGAAATCACTTAACCTTGGCCCCCTCCAAGCCTTTGGAACCATGAATGTGGGAGGAGCCTGTCATCCAAGCTGTGTCAGATGGAAAATACGGCCCATTTCTCTGCACGGTTGAATCTAGGAGGACTTGGGACTTGGGTTGACTAACAGGAAATGGGGAAGTGACTGTGAATTCTGGAGCCCAGGCCTTGTGAGTTCTTGAAGATCGTCTCTCATTTTCTGGGACTGCTCCTCTGAGATCATCACTAGGCAAGTGAGTCCAGCCTGGCAGAGAATGAGTATCCACCTGGAGGAGACCCAAAGCCCTAGCAGCAATGATCAGACATGTCACTGGGGCCAGCTTCAGCTGAGCACAGTTGTGGGATTGTCAGCAGCAAAACCAGGACCCAGTACCTAGCCACCCAGCCCATTGACTCAGGAAAAAATATCCATCATTGTTGTTCTGAATCACTAGTTTGGGGGTGATTTGTTTTGCAGCAAAATATGACTGAAATATTAATACTTCCTAAACCAAGTTTGAGCTCAAGTCAGCGTGGGTGCATAGCTGGTGAGAATAATACACTATTTTGCTTAGAAATCTCTGCATAAGATTTAATATTTTATCAGAATCAGCTCTATTCATGTCAATTTAGTTCTCTTAAAAATCTGTTTACTGTTTGACAAATATTTTCGTTGGCATAACAAAGTTGAGAATTCCTGCGTTTATATATGCTAGTGTAGTTATAATTAATCAATAATTTTTTAATGTAAGATAGCATTTTCTCATTAGCCATGACTTCCATTTCCATGCTGATCCTTATTTCTGTTTCCTGGCATTAAACTTGCCTTCTTTTCTCTTTGGCAGGGCTACAGTTCATAAGTTATTCATTCCCTTTTCAGCTCCTCCACATTGCATTCTGGGCCACATGCCTTCCATCATGGCATGTAGCTGGAGTCAGCCACCGGAGGAGCCTTCGACTACGTAATTAATGTGAGCACTTGAACTTGTACCTGCAGAATAACAAAAGGGACAGTGCTGCTTCATCAGCCCTAGAAAGATTAGATACCAGAACTTTGAGAAACAATTAGGAAAGAATTAAAATACTCTTCCCTCTCTGCAGTTCTCCTGGAAATCTATGCGTGTATGTCAACTAATACATACTGTAACGAAATTTTAAAAGAGAGATGTAGACACATATATAATATATACATATATATTTATATACATCTTCCAATTATTTCTTCTAATGGAGAAAACACGTAGGTGCTTAACAGTAACCAAAAATAGAATTCAAAGTGTGTTTCCTTTTCTGCTGTCACCCTCAAGGATGTCTTGCCATTTCCTCCTAACACATCATTGAACAGGAGACACCTAGAACTGAAAGTGACAGCAGTAATGTACTTCGTCATTTCTCAGGCAAAGGGCCAAGGTTATGTAATTTACCCGTTGTCCACTTGAAGAGTGACAGAGCTAGAATGTTCTCCTGGCCTCTGTCATTGCAAAAGCAGGTTATTTAGTGAGTTTCTCACTGAAAATCTTATTCTAACTGTAATGAGGCACTGGGTCACACATGCATGTATTCGCTCCTGTATCCATCCAAAAAATGTTTATTTTCCAGCCTCTGGCCTCTGTGTCCTGTACTGGGAACAAAATATTGAAGAAGGCACGGTCTGGGCTCACTAATACCTGTACTTGAAGTAAACAGGTGACTTTGGCAGAGCTCAGGAGCCATTAGCAAGGTGAATGTTGGGGGCTAATACAGCACACAGCACTTAGCCCAGCTGTGGGTGAAGATGCCATGCAAGATGGCTCTGAGGGAGGAGGTGGTTAGAAGCCTACCTGGAGAATTGGTGGAGATAGCCTCAGCAAAGGAAGGTGGCATAGATGGAAATGACTTAATGTAACCAGCCATCCAGGTCCCGGGGGAGTTTGTTCCAGTGTGGATCTGAGGCTGCAGGTGATTCAGAAGAGCTGGGTTGCAGGGTCAAAGAAACGAGGAAGAAATAAAGAAGGTGGGATGCCTGGGGTATATCATATCTTGTAATATACTGAAGGGTTTTGGCCTTATCCCAGGTGTTAGAGCCTTCAGAGCTGGGGCTGAGCTTATTTGACTACTTCCCATCTTAGAAAGACCCCCACTGCAGAAGAGAAAGGGTGAGGAGAAGGAGGACAGGAGGAAGGAAACCACTTAGGAGGAGGTGATTCTCTGGATGACAGAGGTTGCTGAGAACTGGGCAGAGCAGTAGGCTGAGAAAGGGCAGGTTCTGAAATGTGAAAGGCAGGAGGCTGCTTCACTGGATGTGGGCTGGTAAGAAGGAAAGAACAGTCAGGGATGAAAGTCGGTTTCTGCATGAGTAGCTGGGTACATGGGCAGATATTGACTGGCCTAAGATTGCAAAGGGAGGGACAGCTTTTGGAGGGAAGATGATAGTTTCCATTTGCAAACAGCTGCATTTGAGCTCTCTGCATATGACAGAGACCACTGGATTGTCTCCCAGTACTCAGACTCTTCTTCCTCTGTTGTAAGAGGATCTCTGGCTGGGTATGTCTCACCCAGAACAGAGACACATCACTGCATTCCTAGTGCTGGGTATAGCCAGTGGCATGTGAGAAGCAATGGTGTACCTCCTAGTGATGTCCTGGAGAGGTGTGCACTGCCATTCTGGAATGACGGGGGCAAGACAACAATGAAAGTGATGGGCCACGGAGTACAAGGTGGAGAGGGACAGAGGTAAGTGGAGGGGAAGAGCACAGGGAGAAAGTAGTCAGGTTAAAAGTCCAGAGGAGAAGTCTTATATTGAGAGGAATGATTTTCAACCAGAGGGAGACTGTTTCCCCCCAGGAAACATTTGTCAATGCTTGTGAGCAGTCTGGAGTGTCATAAAAGGGGCTAGGGGTCTTGCTGTCATCTGGTAGGTAGAGAGTACTAAAGTCTAGCCTAAGTCTCAGTCTAGTGGACAAATTCTGCTAAATATACTGCAGTGTGCAGTCAGCCCCTCACAGCAAAGAGCCGTGGATCTCACAATGACAATATTGCTGAGGGTGAGAAACCATGGTGTAGAGTATCAGAAGACGTGGTCAATGTATGCAGTGAACTTGCAAGTCATTAGGGAATGGCAAGGACTGTGGTCAGCTGTGCAGCATATGACCTGTTTAAAGGGGTTCAAATTCTTTAAACATATGCACATAACCATGCGCTCTGCCAGCCAATCAGAGTACATCTGCCTGACCAGGCTCATAGCCTGCCAGTTGCCTTTCTGTGGACTTAAAATGTTGCTGAGTCTTAAGAACATACATACTCAGATTCAATGAGCAAGTGAGAAAACATACCCAATCAAGGTTTCCTAAAGCCTTGCATGTATAAAGTAAACTAGAGTTTTCATCCTATGTAACTTGCAAGAGCTGCATTATGTGATTATTTCT
>CM052649.1:7015808-7037752 GCA_028533165.1 Leontopithecus rosalia
GCTTCATGAGCAGAGTGAGAATTTGTGAGGTTCTGCAGCCTTTCATTCCTCACTTATTATTCTTTCCTGACAAGTTGTTATGCAAAAATGATGGATACATCTCTTTGTATCAATGACATCAGTGCCCAAGGGGCAATTAGTGTTTGAAAACAGGCACAATATTTAAAGGCTGTCAACTGCTGGGCTGCGTCTTTGGAGATTTTTCCATGGAGGCGGGTATGGAGCACTTAATTTATCAGAATGAATATGCAGAGATTCAGACATCTGCCTCTGTGGGTGTGTCCTGAGCTCCCCTTCCCAAGCATCTACAGCAGAAAACGTATGTGACTGCTTCAGGATTCAGTTACGGGTTCAAGAGAGAACTGCAGTGCAATTTTTTTCCAGAAATCTCCCCAGTGGACAATATTTTCAAAGGAAGCCTTCTGATATTGGCTACAATTTTGCTCTGGGCCCTAACTCTCACCCAGCAGGTGCTTCCAGGTTGGATTGGGCTTGACTTAGAGGGGAGAGATTGAGGGTTTGCCGACAGTGTGGGATGCTTGTGGTACCCACCCCAAGAGCAGTTTTGCTTTACGGTTCAAATCCTCAACTTCAAAACAGTTTTTTTTTAAAAAAGGCCATGTCCCCACTGAAAAAAAAAAGAGAATCAGTCATGCCCTAAGATACTTCCGTATGAGATAATTCCTCTCCTGTCCCAGCTGGAGCTATGTTATTTATTCTTTTTTTTTTTTTTTTTTTTTTGAGATGGAGTTTCGCTCTTGTTACCCAGGCTGGAGTGCAATGGCTCAATCTTGGCTCACCGCAACCTCCGCCTCCTGGGTTCAGGCAATTTTCCTGCCTCAGCCTCCCGAGTAGCTGGGATTACAGGCACGCGCACCATGCCCAGCTAATTTTTTGTATTTTTAGTAGAGACAGGGTTTCACCATGTTGACCAGGATGGTCTCGATCTCTTGACCTTGTGATCCACCCACCTCGGCCTCCCAAAGTGCTGGGATTACAGGCGTGAGCCACCACGCCCGGCCTATTTATTCTTGCACCTATTTATGTATTGTCTCTTTTTCCTGGGTGCAGTTTAGCAAACTGGTTAAGAGCAATTAACCACTAACTACTTCCCTCCCACCGGTTCTAATCCCAGCTCCACCACCTCCTTACTTTGGGATGTTTAGCAAGCCATGCAACCTATTTGGTCTCCAATTTCTTCATAGAAATGGGAGAAATAATATCTACAACATTAAGTGCTGAGAAAATTAAGCAAGATGATACTTACAAATGGTTTAGACCTGGAACTGACACATGGAAAGTGGTTAATAGGTATTTGTTGAGTGGAAGAAAGAATATTGAATTAAGAGCACAGTGTCTGCATGCAGGTAGAGCAGTTCTAAAATCACTTAGGAATAATAGGAGGGTGCATTTCCGTGTAGAAGATGCGGCCCGTTTTTTCAGTCAACAGCTTTGAACACTGCAAACATGAGTTTATAAAATTCATTTAAGGTGAAATTTAGCAGAGCAATGTCAGGGCTTGGGCTCCCCGCCATGGCTTTGCCCACTTCTATTGCTCATCCTCACCCCTTCAAGCTTCTTTTATACTCATGATGGTTCTATAAATCCAAGCTTCTAAGCTTGGCAGCACAACCTACTCCAAAGGAGAACCCTGAGCATCTCAAGGATGAAGGGAAGTAAGCCCACAGTCTCGCCATCATCAGGGAGGGAGCTGGAGTCTGTGCCCCTTCGGACAGTGTTCCTTTTCTGAAGCTTTTCAGAGGAGCCACACTGCCTACCTGGGTTTGGGATGGTGACAACATTCTGCCAACATTCTTAAGGATGGGAAACAGGCTGGCTGATTAATCACCGTTACTTTTGCATCCAATGAGAGTTAAAACTTTGACTGGAGAATATAGACAGTAATTTGCATGTAGAATAACATCTGGCACCAAGTAAAATATGTACATTCTCATGACTCCAGCTTTTAGTTAGAGAAAATCTTTTAGACACGTGACCTCTGGTTTTTATTTTGAAGGAGGAAATGCACATTAGTACAGAGATGTCCCCGTACTTGATGGGATTATTCCTGCTCTCTGTAATTCCCACACCACTGAAGTGACCACATTCTCGGCCTTTTCTTCCATGGACTGCAGTGCAGACCAATGGGGGTTACCAGTGTGGCTTTCAAAGTTATGAGTCCCTGACCTGAAGACTCCTCACAGGTGGAATAGCCTTGCTGAGGCTCAAACTCCTCTTGCTCTAAATGAATGAGAAGAATCAGCACTTCACAGAGAGGCATTCTGGAGCTTTTGCCCTGAAGCTGCAGCTTACAAACACACCAAGTGAGTGGGTGACGTCTCCCCAGGTCAGAGCAGCTGAGAAAATCCTAAGTACTCAGGGACAGAGGACCTAGGTTGGTGTGCACATCCTTGCATGGATTTGCATCAGTCTCAATAGCTAGGGTAGGTGGTGGTAAAAATGGCCCCCAAATCAAAGTGGCTGGCAACAATGGTGGTTTCTCACTTGTATTTGTCCACTGTAGGAGAACTGCCACTTTGCGCCATGCACAGGACCTAGGCTTAGAGTCACTATCTGGGACACTGCTGGTCCCACAGAGAAGGGAAAGGAAAGTCTGGTGAGCCCTGCAGTGGCTCTTAAAGCTTTTGTGTAGAAGGAGCACATATCACTGCTGTTCACATGTCAGTGGTCCTACCAAGGCACATTGCATCCCAGTGGGGTGTGGGAGGGAGGGTCAACACACATTTCAGAACAGTGGTCCAGTCCAGAGCAGGTGTAGTGTGTACATAACTGCATCATGTATCTATCATCTGTACACAGAGTTGCCTTGAGGGATTGCTTTTGAACATGAAAATATTCAATTTTGCTCCTTGGAACCCTTCATCAAATCGATACCAATGTGCTACCACTTTTTCCTTCTTCTTCTTATCTCCTTCTGTCAATGATATTATAAGCATCTCCTCTTTGTCTTCCTCCTTAGAAGAAATCCAAAGCCTGGCGCCACCACCTGCCTGGCTATCTGTACCTTATGTTGAGGAGTTTTGGCCAACGCTCAGGAGCGTGGTTCATCTCCACCCATTCTCTCCTCAGCATGCCTCCACCAGCATTGCCCGTGTCAGGCTTGATGACATTCCTTGCCTATGGATGGATACTCTTGGAGAGGCAACTCAGAACAGTCTCAGCTTCCCTCTGGAGTATTCTGCTTTTTCACTTCCTGGTTTGTGAGTGTGGATGTCTTATTTGCAGTATGAAATTCCCCTTTGGGTGATTTTCTCACACTGGTGCTGAGCTGTGCTTGCTCAGCCTTTGCGGGTGCACCAGCCTGCAGGACTGACTCGGGTGCTGGTGTCCAGTGAGGTGCCCTGTGCCTACTCCAGGGAGCACAGCTGCAGCTCCCATCTGAGGACCTCCATAGCCTCTTATCCAAGGATTGAATATTTTTCTACCTTTTGAGTGATTCTCATTTCCCTAGAGGCTCTATTTTAGAGAATCGAATTGACCACTGATGATAAACAGTTCCGGTTTAGAAATAACAATTTACTGTCATCAGTGACTGCAGACATACTTTATAATTTGACTTGATTAGCACTTTCTTCTCTAACTTCTGTTAACTGAAGAGTAATCGCATGTGAGTGATAGTTTTATTCTTTCCACCATCTTTTAACAATGTGCTCTCTAAAAAGGCAGCAAAACACACTGCCACGTGTGTACCTATGCAACTATCTTACATGTTCTGCACATGTACCCCAAAACCTAAAACGCAATAAAAAATAAAAAATTTAAAAAAAAATGTCCTGGTCATCTTGAACCTAAAAATCCGGCTGGATGGAAAGAGCTTTCTGTGAAGCTGAAAGACGAGTTTCATCCAGTCTCACCTCCCAGGTGACGACCACCTGACTTCATTCCCTCGGAGCCACATCTATGTCCGTTGTGCCTGTTTTTTTTTTTTTTTTTTTTTTTTTTTTTGTCAAAACATGTTTAAATCTAAGTGATATTGTATGTGACCAGGGTTTGTTAAGTGAGAAAATCAGATATGCATGCAAGGAAAGCACTTACTGTTTTATGAAAGGGAAACCTGATTTGCCGACGTGCATAGTGATTTTAATTTGCACAAAGCATTCCAGCTTTCTAGACTGTAAAAGAAGCAGGCTGACTCTCCCTCTGCACACAGATATGAAAACACTGGCCTTTAAAGTCGCTCCTCAGAAATCTCAGCCCTTCCTCGTCCTCCTCCCACAAGTCAGAGACACTGAAAGGTACATACAGCTCAGATCCAGCCTCCTCCCTGGGTGCTTATTCCGGATCCCACTTGAAGTCTCCTTGCCCTCAGGCCTTCTGGACTTGCATCTTCACCACCATGTGGGAATCTGAGCACTTGGGCTCTTTCCTCGGTAGTGCTAGTGGTTGGGCACACAGATGCAGCAGGATGTGGTCCTCTCTAGGACAGTGGAAGATAGGTTCTAGAAAGGGCCCCCCATGGTTCTGTGAAGGGCTGTTCTCTGACATGGACATGGAGACCTTTGACTCCATGGCTCAACAGACCTATTTTTCAGATGACCAAGCCGAGCCCCAAAGGCTGACTGATTTGGTTGAGGTGGCAGAGAAAGGGCAAAACCCCTACTTCAGAGATATTTCTACTGTGACATCCTCTACTCTCCATCCCATGTGAATATGATGACCAATTTATTTTCTGTAAAAGTCAATAAAAGATAAAGAAAGACCTTTCAGATAGTAAGAGTTTTGACTGATTGATGTAAAACAAAAATTCTATTGAGGGACCTAAGAGGAAAAGCTAAATGTTGTCATTGGAAACAGCACCAGTAGCAGTTGTTGGGAGCACAGGGTGATGGAGAGGCTAAGGCTGGAGGAAGACCGTGATTCTCTGAGACCTGGGGACATGGAGCCTGCTGCAATTGAAGATGTGTGATAGGAGCTGGGGGAGGTGCTACTGTCCTCTCTTTCTGTACCTGTTTTCTCAGTGGAGCATGTGCAGCATTTAGTGTTGATGGACAGCTAGCTTTCTCCTACTGCAGGACATTGTCAAATGATTTCTGTTTCCTAAGTACACGGGTGGCAGAGCCACAAGTGGCCCAAGGCTGCTTAGGGATCTGGTGTTTGTCTGCTCTGTTAGCTGCTTTCTTTTAGGAGGAGAAAAACTTATAATATCCTTTCTGTTTATTCCATAGATTTAGCATCCTGATGTATTTGAAATTGCATTTAAAATCAGAATTAAACAAGAAAACTTAAAGATTGATCTAAAAGGAGTTTTTCATTGTTATTCTTCCTTTTGAAAAGTAAAGTGGCTTTAAATATTTATTACATGCATGGTTCATTGAAGGGATAGGGTATAATATATATTACTATATCTTAGCTCACATTTTTAGTACAAGTAAGTCTTTGCTTCAATTGATTTTCCTACCAACCAAAGTAGCTAAAAAATAACATAAAAACATAGTTATAATCCCTGCTTTGCTTCTTAGTTTAGAAACACTTCAAAGAGCTCAGATTGTTCTGAACCTTGATCACTATTACATTGAAATTTACTACATTAACTCTGTAGCTTTTATATCAGACACAATTTAAAAGAACAAGTTATAAGAAAACTGTATTGCCAATGATAATAATTGGAGGTTTAACAAAAGGATGTGTCAAATGGAACCCCCAAATCAAGGGCAAGTTATTACTTAGATAACCTTTGAAATTATCAGTAGTTGCATGAGCTTTACAAGAAAGAGAAAGAAGGAATGGCCAGTGTGCCTCAATCAGTTAAATGACAATTTGATTTTCCAAAAGTATCCTTAAGGAATTAGTCCAACTAATTTGGGAAAATAATGTAGCTAAGTTATACCCAGCATATTAAGCACTTAAGTGTGTGTGTGTTGCTTTCAGATAATTTGGCAGGGCACACAGCTACATTCGTAGAAAGCTAAAATATTAATGGAAGTATAGACGTTGCTGGATTACAGATTGGTTTGAAATTGATCATGTGTGCCATAGTAGTGGGCTTTTCCTTCAGATCAGAACATTTTTGAAGAGAGAAAGACAAATTCAAAAGAAAGAGTCTTGCTTCACCACTTTTGAGCTCGAGCTTTTTTCAGAAACTCATTCAATTGCCCAGCACTGTGATCACCTAGAGGGCAGGTGCACACTCTGAGCATGGACCCTGAGCTCTTGCCAGGTGCTGCACTACCTGCCATCCACCAGTGGTGCCAGCATTAAATGACGGGGGGTCGGGGTCAGGAAGGAAGCCTCAAGTTCTTTTATTTGACTGGTTGGCAGTTACCAACATCTTCATTTCAGTCTAAATTCACATGCATTCTTTAACACTTCCAACAAAAGAAAAAATTCATGTTTTTTACAACATATGAAGTTTACCTTCTATATTTTTTAAACCACCGATTAAAAGTCAGTCATCCTTCTACATTTGGGTCTAAAATAAAGATTTTTAACTTACATTTGATTGTTAAATGAGACGCTGAGTGTGGAAAAGGATTACTATATTTGATTCTCTTTTTTTGATCATAGAATCTGTATCTTTCAGGAAGGATCAGCTCTGTGTGATTTGGGGTTTAGCATAATCTTATTGCAGAATTACAGGAGGAGGAGAGACGAAGCTTGGAAATGTCTGTTAGGTTTACCACAAGCAGACCCTAAGACAAGGATCTGGGTACAGTCATTTAGTTAGGAAGTGGTTCTCTTTAGCGTGGTGACGGCATGAGACCATGAGATCAGCTCCCTCCAAAGAGGGAGATCAGCTAATGAAATGGGCCAGTGGTGGAAACAGGGCTCAGTTTTTCCTGGGACTCTCTGAGGGATGTGCAGACCATGCTCAGATTTCCTACTAAGGGATGTTGATGCAAAAGGTGCAGTATTTATTCATCAACTACCTCTTCATTCGCAGACACACAGGAAACCGTACATTCAGAATGGAACAGTCTACGGTGATCCCCAAGCGAGGGATATGAGTAGGATATTGACAGGCTTAGCCATAAGAAGCATAGCTAGAAACTCATGTAAACACGGGGAAAGTTGACTGACTGTTTTAAGTTCAGTGGAAGATGGTATTGGTATTGAATCCACGTACACACAGGTTATCATCATAAGCTCACTAATGGAGAGTTATGTACACTGAACACCTGTGGCTTAGTGCATTTCATTTTGTCTTAGCCCTTGACTCATCAGCCATCAGAAAGAGTACAAAATGGGTTTTAACCTAATGAAGCCAATCTTAAGGCATCTCTGTAGGTGTGCAGATGCTATTAGGATTTCTAAATAGATAGCCTAGATCCAGACCCATAATTATTTATAGTCTACATGTTAATATTCCTTATCAGTGCTTTAGAAGTTAACATTTATTTTCAAGCTCTACTTGCTTTGATTATGACAGATTCAATGGGAAGCCTCAAAGCAAGATGCCTCCCTTCTCTCAGCAGGGGCTCCTCTGTTCATGTCTGAGAATATGACCAGACAGGTCTCCTGATTTTTTTGTTTTGTTTTGTTTTGTTTTGTTTTGTTTTGTTTTGTTTTTGAGGTGGAGTCTTGTTCTGTTGCCCAGGCTGGAGTGCAGTGGCACAATCTCAGTTCCCTGCAACCTCTGCCTCCCAGGTCCAAGCAATTCTCCTGCCTCAGCCTCCTAAGTAGCTGGGATTACAGGTGCCTGCCACCATGCCCAACTAATTTTTTTATCTTTAGTAGAGATATGGTTTCACCATATTGGCCAGGCTGGCCTTGAACTCCTGATCTCAGGTGATCTACCTGCCTTGACCTCCCAAAGTACTGGGATTACAGGTGTGAGCCGCCATGCCTGAGCAGATGTCCTGATTTTTGTGGATGGAAATTTCTTACTTTCCTCACCAACTTCCTCTGTTGGTATGAATAGACTCTGAACACTGTAAGTCCTTTGTTTGTAATATTTTGGCTTCACACCCAATTATTCCATATATTAATCAATAAACAGAAGAGGAAGTGACCATCCATCCACAGAGTACTTTGCTGTAGTGCACACTCCGGACCTACAGAAATGGAATTCAGTGGAGGCAATACTAGCAGAACTCACTCTGCTCAACACTTACAGGACAACCTCTACCTGCTGAACACTTTCGTGGGCCCACCATGAGCTTGATTACCTTTAGAATTTCCCAAAGGTCTAACTATCTCATGAGTCACAGACGCCAAAGCTTAGAGAAATTGAAGACAAGTGGCAAGTTTATGCATTTTGGGGATGAGTAGCCAAATATGAGTAGATGATGGAGTAGTTCTTCATATCAAGATGACGAAAGCTAGCAACTGAAGCACCATTACCTGAAAACAAACCCCCTGTTTTTTTTCAAGTGGGCTCTGAGACAAGAGAGTGATCAGGCCATGCCCTTTCAAAAGCACTAATGGTAAATCAAAGAAGAAGGGTCTCTGGTGTCATATCATTCATAACCAAGGCTTCAACACACAGTGCACTTGCTGTCAGATGAAACCAGAAGGACAGGCTGGTGTTTGGAAGAAGAGTCATGCCTGACTCTTGAGAAACAGAAGGGCAACTGAAGCAGAGGAGCCCCTGCATTCTTCTTTAGTTTACATTAGTGCTTTTCAAAGGGCATGGCATTTATTGGTCAAAGATGGTCACTTTCTGAAGAAGTGAATGAATGAATGATCAGTGCTCAGTTATTCCAGTACATGGAGAAACACTAGCTACCATACACTGAGGTCCCCTCATGGGCACATACTATGTCCCCTGTTGCTTTTGCACTTGTCTTTCCATGGGGGGCATGAGCTGTTGGGAGGATCATCCCATCTATGTCAGAATGCACTCCTGGCCTACCCTCAGCTCTCTCAGTGGAAGTTTCCAACAGCCACCAAAATCATGGGCACTGGGAGTGGACCAAAGAGATTGACACCTGGCTCTGTGAATCCAGAAGCAAATCCTAGCTTCCCCTCTACCCCTGTCTCTCATCAGCTTGACAACAAAAGAAAAAGAGAAAATGTGATAGATAAAGATGTGATAAAGTGTTTCACTGAACAAATCTTTGTTTATAAACATTGAATATAAGTTGCTAAACTCTACGACAGCTAAAGCATATTGATGTTTTCTTCAATGGATTAACATTAAAATACTCCAGGATGGATATATGTCCTGAAGATTACCCTTCTGCTAGCCTTTTTCTCCAAAAAACATTGTGTATTTTTATTTCATTGAGGAGAATGAGAAAATGCTACTCTAATAAAGCAAGTTTATGTTTAAATGAGTACAGTATTGTATACTAATATTTATTGTTTCCTGGATTTACTGAATTTAAAGACCAAAAATACACACAAAGCTTTTATGTTATTATTTCCTTGTCATTTCTTATATGATATTTACAGAAGCTAACGTTTCTGACTCCACTTTTATAATGGCTTAGAATTACTAAAGAGGATTATGTGCTTATCATAGAGGAAATGAAATCTTTGAAAATATTTGACTCTCTCATTTAAGAAATGTGGAATATGTGGAATAACAACTATCTTTCTTAAGTGCATTAAAGCTAGTATTTTATCTCAGAAATGAACAAGCAGGCGAAAATGAGTGTTTTCTATCTTATACTCACCGCTGGTTTCTGAAATTTTAATACTATTTCTGCTTTGCTACTTTAAAATCAAAATAGATTTTTAAAAATCTTTGGGGAAATAACTTTCCTTTCCTTTATTCTCTCTCCTGAAGAACACACACTTAGAATTCAATAAATAATATAATAATACAGTCTGACCTTAGAAAATCTCTTTTCACTCCCAATATGTATTTCTCGAATCTTTATTTTAGCTTGTCAGAAAGAATCCCCAAATTGGCCTTCCTACAAATCAGTAGGAAGTCAAGCTTCATGCCTGACTCTTGGGAAACAGGAGGGCAACTGAGGCAGAGAAGCCCCTGCATTCTTCTTTAATTTACATTAGTGCTGTTCAAAGGACATGGCATTTATTGGTCAAAGATGGATACTTTCTGAATAAATGAGTGAATGAATAAATGAATGAATGATCAAAGCTCAGTTAAACCAGTACATGGAAAAACACTAGCTACCATCTACTGAGGTTCCCCCATGGGCAAGCACTATGTCTATGGTTGCCTTTGCACTTTCCATGGTAGGGGGATAAGCTGGGGGAGGATTATCCCATCTCCAGTGTTATTTTGTCTTTCCCCGAGTTGTCTGAGAGACGTCTGTTCCTCCTTCCCCACCTTGTCCAGGAGCGGCTTCTGCTCTCCCTGCTGCCGGCCCACATCGCTATGGAGATGAAAGCAGAGATCATTCAGAGGCTGCAGGGTCCCAAGGCGGGCCAGATGGAGAACACAAATAACTTCCACAATCTGTACGTGAAGCGGCATACCAACGTGAGGTAGGGTGCTGGGCTTGCTCCTTGGCTGGGATGGGAGTCTGTTTGCCTGACTGGAGACGTTTTGCCTGAGATCTCACACCTCACATCACCATCTCTTCTTTGTGACAGTGGATCCTTTGCAGGAGGAAGAATCACCAAGATTCTGCCACCCCACTCACCTGCTACTGCCCCTCGGGGTCTTCACACTAAGATGAGAAAATAGGGTGCTGTTTGCTGTATTGGATTGAGTTGTCCTTTACAGCCCTGGCTTCTGTAGCCAAGCATGTCACATAAAGGAGTGAGGGTGACAGTGGGGTTTTCATTCTGGAAATCCTGTGATCAGATTACAGTAAGATTGGAGGGAGAGCCTGTGGGATCTCCAGACACAAAGACTGAGTCCTCCAAATAGACTTTACAGGAGCAGGGCCTCTATGAAGCCATCAGCATGATGAGTTTCTTGGGTCTGGAAAACCAGTGACCAAAGTCACAGGACACTGATGCTTACCTCAGCTAATTTACTGTGAAAGTTACTGCCTTTCTGAGATTGGCATACCTAATTCCCAGGGAGTTATTCTGGGAATTACAGTGCCTAGAAAACTAACATGTTTTCCTCATGGGATTGCAGTAGGGAAGGAGATTGGTGTGGGGCCTCTGTCTCCCATGAGCTCTAGACAGGAATAGTGAGAGGGACTCACTTCAGGCTGGAGGGGATCCTCCCTCCCATTTTCCTCCTGCCCCTGTCTCCCAGCCACAGCAGAGTGAGGCCCACCCAGACTAACACCAATTTCTGTGCCCCTCCCATTCCCAGGACCACTTCTTTGGGGGGTTTGTTCTTTCATCCACTCCATATGTTAATACGCTGCTTTCCATTCTAGCTGGGTGTATTTGTCCATTCTCACAATGCTATAAAAAACTACCTGAGACTGGGAAATTTATAAAGAAAAGAGGTTTAATTGACTCACAGTTCTGCAGGCTGTAAAGGAAGCATGGCTCTGGAAGCCTCAGGAAACTTAAAATCATGGCAGAAGGTGAAGGGAAGCAGGCATGTCTTACATGGCCAGAGAAGGAGAAAGAGAGGAAGAGGAAGGTGCCACACACTTTTAAACACCCAGATCTCATCTCGTGAGAACTCACTCACTATCATGAGAACAGCAAGAGAAAAAGCTGCCCCTCTGACCCAATCACCTCCCAGGGTCCTCTTTCAACCCTGGGGGTTACAATTCGATATGAGATTTGGGTGGGGAAACAAATCCAAACCCTATCACTGAGCTAATTCCATAAGTAACCTGTGCGTGTATCTGACCTCACTTGTTGTGTTTTGATGGTCTTAGTTTAGTCGTTAGAGTTTTTAGCAGAGCCAGGCTGCTTCAGGTCTACGGTTTTTGAAGCTTGTTAATAAGAAACAAATTTATTTGTAATTTAAATACATTGCTAGGGCAAATCGCATTTGACATCAGATTTTAGAAAAGCTATATAAGACCCAAGCATACACAGATGTCAGTGTGATATAGGAAACTCTTATCAGGAAGAAGGTAACAGAAACACATTTGTGAATGAGTAGGAACTACGGAAGCACAATTGGATACATGATAGTAAAAACTAAATACATTTAAAGAAAGTTCACATGTTAAGGAGTAAAATTATTTCAAATACTGGCTTGCCTTCAGGTTTGTGAGCATTTTGCCTATACGATTATAGAAGAAACATTCAGTTGTCTGACAAAGTGTATTATGCTATTAATGGCTCTTTCTAGCCTTAAACGTCTGAAGTTCAGCATTGCCCCTCCGATCCTGGGAAATATTTTTAGGTCACTTTTTGACCACTTAAGTGTATCTGACCCCTTGGGCTTGTCCTCGCACTTAAGGAATTTTCCTGTCCCTTGATCTCATGGCATTGTATTCCCTTAGTTCTCTCCTGACAGTCTGTTTTGTTCTTTTCTTTACCCTAAATCAAGCCCCTCCTGTAAAGGAGAGTATGTTGGGGGCTTTCTCTTACCTCCTCTCTGTTTCTCTACAATCCTCTTCCAGGACTTTAATTCCCATCTAAATAATGCTCATACGCAGGCCTCAACCACAGCTTTCCATATTCATCTACTTAATGTGTATATAATGCACCACCGTCAAGCACAACACAACCAAAGTTGGGCTTGTCATCTTCCCCTCCACACTTTTTTGATTTGCACAGACCTAGATTTCTGAACTCCATTGCTGAGCCAGAAATCAGTCCTCATTTTCAATGCTTTCCTCTCCCAGACAACCCCTGTACATCAAATTAGTAACAAACCTAGTTCATTCCTCTTCCTATCTCCCACGTCTGTCCACTTCTATTTCACCACATTATAGACCTTCAATGGGGCTCTCCAGGGTTCCAAGGATATAGTTCTAACTGGCCTGCCAGCTTCCAGGTTGCCACAGTAGAGGTGATCTTCCTAAAGTGGCAATATGGTCAGACTCCAGGTGGGGCTTCCTTCCTCTGTGGTCCCATAAATGCACTGTGCTTTCTCTACCGTAATGCTTTGCTTCTTTGCACTTTGAAGCACAATTTCCTACTTACTTTTTTAATTTCTTTGTTGCCAAATAACCCCTGGACCACCTTAAGGTATCTACAGGCAGCCTATCTTAGAGTTGCTGTGTTCACTGTAAGTTTGGAGTGCAGGAAGCACTGTGGCTGCTGTGAACAAGAAGGAAGTGGAGTTAACTGCCCATCTGCACATGCTGCCTCCCGACACTGCTTTGAATCAGGGACTCTTTCTCTGAGCGAGCATTGTTCATCCTTCCTCTTGGACAATGGCTCAGCACTTGTGATCCCCGCCACTATAGGTTAGCATGGAAGAAATAGGGATGATCTTTAGGGGATCTGAACAGAGTGGAAGGTATAGCTGCCCTAGAAACCCTGATTTTCCTGTACCCATCAGAGGTTTCCTGCAGCTCGTGTCCATCAGCAGAGGAGCAAGTATTTCCCCCAAGGTGCAGCCAGACATCCTGGACTTAGTGCAAGGAGCAGAGTATGCCCTGCTCTGGCTGAAACCCTGCTGACTGGTGCCCCTTTTTGTATTTTCTGTTGTAAAATATGCATAGCATGACATTTACAAATGCAATTGTTTTTAAGTGCACAGTTTGGTTGGATCGCAAACACCTACGTTGTTCTACAAGCATCACTATTATCCATCTCCAGAACTCTTTCTTCATCCCAAAGTAAAGCTCCAAACCCATCAAACGACAACTCCACACCCCCCTCCAGGCCCCGGGCAACCAGCATTCTAGTTTCTGTCCCTATGGTGTGACTACACTGTATGCCCCATATATGCAGAATCACACAGCATTTGTTCTGTTGTATCTGGCTTATTTTACTTAGTATAAGGTTTTCAGGAGTTGCAGCACATGTCAGGATTTCCTTTCTTTTGAAGGCTGCCTGATATTCATTGTTTGGTTAGACCACATTCTGCTTATTCATCCGTCTGTCGATGGACGTTTGCTTTGTTTCCATCTTTTGGCCGTTGTCAGTACTGCAGCTGTGAATATTCATGTGCATATATCTGTTCGAGTTCCTGGTTTCAGTTCTTTGGATATATACCCAGAAGTGGCACTGCTCAATCATATGGTACTTTGTTTAACATTTTTGAGGACCAACCATATTGTTTGTCATGGTGGCTGCATCATTTTACCCTCCCACAAGCAATGCACGCTTACTCCCATTTCTCCAGGTTCTCATCCACAACCATTATTTTTGTGTTTTATAAGAGCCATCCTAATAGCTGTGAAGTGGTAGTTATTTTTGCTCCGTGGTCTATCTTCAGTCATAGATATTCACTCTGTGAATCTCAAACCACCAGCAGAAATGTAGGCTTCTTTATAAGGCTTTGATAAGAATCAGAAACATGTTATAGTGTAGGAGAAGTTGCACTGCACACAGGGTGCTGTGTTTTCCTATTTTAAACATGTAGAAAACACTGTGGAATTTCACACTCATCTTCACTAGTGAGTGCATCCCATGAAGGGAAGCTACTCTGTCATTTCCTAAGAGTGACCTTCCCAGACTCCTCACTGCCTAATCTGCCCCTGCTCTTCTCTCTCATAACACTCTCTCGTTTTCCTTTGTAACCCTTTTTATGATTTATAATTGGACATCTGTTGATGTCTACATTTGTTCAGTACATTGTCCCAGCTTAATTCTGAACATCAGGAAAATATTTCATGCCTGCTTCATCCTGGCAGATAGGAAGGACTCCAGAATCATTTAAGTAATCCTTTTAGAAAAGAGGATTATTATTCCCATTTCTTCCTTGACTCAATATAAACAGAACTTGTTGTTTTAAATTATTTTGCTACTTCACTCCCATCTTAACTACAAAAGTTTAACCTTAAAAAATGTTTAAATTAACAAGTTTAAAAAATGTTTATATATTCTCAATCCAGGAAAATTACATCTTTCTCATGAAAATATAAAGTGTAAACAAAATTACATGCTTTTAGTGGAAAAATTATTATTACTTTCTTTAAGAAAAAAGAAATAAATATATATATTCTGGAAAACTCTGTCTCCATACCTCCTTTCTTCCTCCAGCATCTTATATGCTGATATCGTTGGCTTTACCCGGCTGGCAAGTGACTGCTCCCCAGGAGAACTAGTCCACATGCTGAATGAGCTGTTCGGAAAGTTTGATCAAATTGCAAAGGTGAGTATTATACATTCCCTTCCACTTTGAAGATTTCTAAACTCTTGGCTTCGTTTTTCTTCATCCACCTATCAATAGTTTACTTTTTCATAAAAGCATCCTTTAAGAAGATTGTTTGTAAAAGTTGTTGGATTTCTTTGCCATTGATGTTTGATGAGCCTCAGACCTGTCTCAGGGATGAAAAATGCCATGGCATATCATTATCATGTTTTTATCTATTTTAAAACTTCCCCCATGTATAATTCAGCACACATGTAATAAATACATTCCAGGCAGTGAGCTCCCACTTGCAAATCCCTCTGCACGGTACTATTTTAAGGTGCTCTTTTAGGCATTTTCGTTTCAGGGATCTGGTAGGACCCTTTCCACTCCTCCAGTTGCCAACATCCTCTATTCCTGTGTTAAGCAGAACCCTGGAAGAGCCCCTGAAATAGAACACGTACCTTCCATGCAAAGCCTTTACTCACTCTTGTCTCATTTTTATCCTTTGATTCTTGTGCCTCTTAAACAGAGATGGAAATTCAGTGTCTTCCACTCATATGCTCTTCCATGGGAAATTTCACAGAGAGGAAATGACATGAAACATTCTGAAACCACCCTAGACCCTATTACTTATTAGAACTGCCACAGTTGCTGGTGGCAATATCAGTGAGAAAACGTTACTTCCTGCAGGCCCTGTACTTCTTGTTAAATGTTCTGGTTGGCCTAATGCTCTCTTCAAATTGTTCCCAACAAAAAAAAAAATGCTTCATTTTGCCTAGTAATATCGGTGATTTATCTATGGAAGAATTGGTCCTAACTTAAGTTCACTGTGTATTTAGATCACTTTTAAAAAAGACAGAACATTCCAGTCGAGTCCCTTAGGAAGAAATCTGGCTTGCAGATTTAGCATGGTCATTCTTAGGCCAAACTCCCCAAGTTTGTCGCCTTCTGCAGTTCCACTGACCTTGACAGCTCTCGCTGGGGATTTTTAAATGTCAGTAAAAGCACAGCTCTGCTTCCTTCATTTACCAAGCCAAAGTGAAGGGGGTGAGTTCTATGGGTGTTCATTTATAGGAGAAGAAAGGTTGAAACCTAAATGATGTCTTAAAAGTTTGAATTAATAAAAGGTCATTTTTGCTGGACTACCTGTTCATGTTAGGAAGACACATTTCGATCTCGGCCGGGAGCAATGTCACTCCAATGTTCAGATGACATTCTCTCCTCTAGATGCCTGTCTCAGTGTTCAAATAACTCTTCTTAGAGGATAAGAGCCCGCCGTTCACAGCTCCAGTTCTCCTCCTCTTGACTAATTAAATCTGTGACAGCCCTACTGCCAAATAGGTTCACACTCACAGGTATCAGGACTAACTTCAACATGCGAATTTGGAAGGACACAATTCATTACCCATGACAGAGGTACTTGACATGACTTCCTGTAATCACTGGAACAGAGGAGTTCACAGCCTTAGCTGACTATCCGTCCCTTGGTTTATCCATCATTGGTCAAAGGGACAGTGCACCTTCAACATGAGTTCATGGTTCACAGTTCAATAATGCGTTATTGACAGAATGATGGGGTTATTGTCAGAAAACAAATACTCCAATGCACTGAGTACTTTTTATGTAAAGCACATTACTTTACACTAAAGAACTCAAAAGCATTGCCATTCACTCTAACTCATGTTTTCTAGTCTCAGAATATCTTTTTAGAAAGTATGGGATGGAAGCTTGATTAATATGTAATTATTTGCCTTTTCCTTATTTATGATATTGTCATCAGGAATTATTAAGCACACCCTCTATAGTGCTGTGGATACCTCTGAAAATATGTCCTGTTTGTGCACTATCAGACAAGGAAAGAAACAGGCAAAATATTCAGCAAACCTAACACATGCTTAAGAAAGTGTGTTCACTTGATTATTTCAAATTTGTTCAGTTTATACATAAGCCTGTGTTTGTGTTAGAGAAAAAAATGCCCATGTTTGGTACATCATTTTTGTTTTTTATTTTACTGAAGAGTCTGGAAGCTGGATCAAAAGTTTAGAAACAAATATAGGACCGACATGTATGAATTCAGTTAATCTAAATATTAAAATATAAATATAAAATTTAACCCAGAAAGATAATGAGTTAGTCAAATTTTACATTGAAACAGTTGAGCCTAAGATGAGAAATAAGTGTAAATTACTTGGCTGTGTTGAATGGTAGCTTATTAGGTGTGGCAATGTCTATCAGAAGCGACATGTCTGCAGGTAAGAATCTGCTTTGGCTTTACAATACTCAAAAGAAACTATAAGCACAGTAGGGAAGGACATGAGATTCTAATTCCTACAGAGTGCTGGTCATCATCTTCTACTCTGAAATTCTCAGCTCTGCATAGAATGTTAATTTCACCATCAATGTTTGGAGCTGCTCAGACTGAAGCAATTGGCCCCATCCCCATCCTTCTTTGCTTTTATGAAGTATAAATCATTCCAGAACCTTCTCTCTTATTTCCCATATTTTCCCTTTTCCTTATTTATCCCGCTTTGGAAATTGGCATGTAGGGAGGGCAGCTCATTCTTGTTGGGTAATGAAGGGAAGCCACCTCCAGACGTTCCTGGAATGTCTTGAGCAGAGCTGGCACTTGATGATATTAGGTAAACCTAGACCATTTTGCAAGTGTTTAATGCAACCGAAATTTGGTAATTTGTTCTTCTAGGAGAATGAATGCATGAGAATTAAAATTTTAGGAGACTGCTACTACTGTGTTTCTGGACTTCCAATATCTCTCCCTAACCATGCCAAGAACTGTGTGAAAATGGGACTGGACATGTGTGAAGCCATAAAGTAAGTGGACTGCTTAGTAAGCATTTTTTTTCAACTGTCTAACAATTTGGAGTTGTAAATCTCACCTGTAACTATATCTCTTGGTCTGCCTACTGGCATTAAATACATTATTGTGCATTTAAACATAATTTTGCAGAAACCCATTTATTCGCATGTGAGTAACACAATGGAAAATAAGACTTCATTACTTAGTATTATTTTTGTTTGTTTGTTTTTGAGATAAGGTCATGCTCTGTCACCCAGGCTGGAGTGCAGTGACATGATCATAGCTGACTGTATGCAGCCTCTGCCTCCTCCTCAGCCCAAAGCAAACATCCCACCTCAGCCTCCCAAGTTGCTGGGACCACAGGCAAGCACCAACACATCCAGCTAATTTTTCTATTTTTTGTAGAGACGGGGTTTCCCTGTATTGCCCGGGCTGGTCTTGAACTCCTAGGCCCAAATAATCTGCTTGCCTTGGCCTCCCAAACTGTTGGCATTGGAGGTATGAGCTGCCTGACTCAGCCTAGTATTGCTACTATGAGCCTTAGATTACGGTAAAACTGAGTTGGAAATCTGTAAGACGGGACAGTTTTGTTTCAAAGATTTTTTTTTTTTGAGATAGAATCTTACTCTGTCACTCAGACTAGAGTTCAGTGGTGCAATTTGGGTCACTGCAACCTCTGCCTCCCAGATTCAAGTGATTCTCCTGCCTCAGCCTCCCAAGTAGCTGGGACTACAGGCACCCGCCACCATGCCCGGCTAATTTTTATATTTTAGGTAGAGATGGGGTTTCACCATATTGGCCAGACTGGTCTTGAACTCCTGACCCTGTGATCTGCCTGCCTCGGCATCCCAAAGTGCTGGGATTATAGGCATGAGCCACTGCACCCAGATTCAAAGGTGATTTTTTTTTTTAAATTTTGAATGTGTTCTGTGATCTTAAGGTAAAAGTGTGCACATGTTATCATCTTTCCAATTTCTGACAAATTCTATGGCTCCACACACATGGTAAGGGAAGAATTGGGTTTTACAATCAGACTGCAGTTACTTTAAAAATCCAATTCAAAAGATTTTCTTCTAGTCAAAAATGCTCAGCTCTGTGAATTTAATTTCAATTTGTATTTTCTGCATTGTATCTATATTTTTTTCACTGTGATTCCAGAGAAGATGTGCTTACATAGAATAATGATGTCATTATCATTGACTGGTACAAAGTAAAAATATAGGGTAAAAAGGTAATTTTATTACCAGCACCGCAATTTTATTAGCAGCGCTAATAAAAATTCTCCCTTTTCTTTTTTTTTTTTTTTGAGACAGAGTCTCTCTCTGTTGCCCAGGCTGGAGTGCAGTGGTGCAATCTCAGCTCACTGCAACCTCCACCTCTCCTGGGTTCAAGCAATTCTCCTGCCTCAGCCTCCCGAGTAGCTGGGACTACTGGTGTGCGCACTATACCCATCTAGTTTTTGTATTTTTGGTAGAGACAGGGTTTCACCATATGGGTGAGGCTGGTCTTGAACTCCTGACCTCATGATCTGCCTTCCTGGGCCTCCCAAAATGCTAGGATTACAGGCTTGAGCCACTGCACCTGGCAGCAGTACTTTATTTAGTAATACCCTTTGTAGAAGTCAGAATATTCTTATAAGTAATAAAGCCTGTTGTTTGCTGACTGCATGATTGGAATATTGTACTTTATTGGGTTTTTGATTGTCCATTTTGGTCAAATAATTTGACCTTATCATCAACATTTTTTTTAATCTGGACAGAGTTGGAATTACGAGCTTGATATTCTCATTCCTTGTCTCAGGATTAAAGAAGAAAGCACTTTATGTGAGAAGACAACATGTCCTTTTGTCACTGTGTTGGTCACATGCTGAAGTGACTAAAATATTAAAAGGTGACTTGCCCAGAATGGTCTTGGGAAGATAAATACCTGCCCCTTCCACCCCTACCCCCGCCCCACACACAGAGACCACCTCAGTCAATGACATGGAGACACCTGCATGTTCCAAGTTCGCTAGCTCAGTAGCAAACTCCTGCATGTTTTTGTCGGGCAGATCAGGAATGGGAGGGAAATGAAGTCGATCAGAGAGTTGCTATGGGAAGAGTGGTTAGTGTGAACCCAGTTTCCTACACAAAATGCATCATGTGAGAAATAGCCATAATTGCGTCTTCCCATAAGTCAATCATGTATATTCTCTGACACATGAAAAATATTTTTTAACTTTTTTTCAAAAGTAAATAACTACCTATAAGTCTATGAATCTAGATGTAAGTGAATCCAATCAGTGGAACTAGTAGTATTTTTAAAATTTGTAACCTGCCTCTGGTGACAACCTCAATGTTGGTTTCAAACATAAGGCGAAATGAGTTCTATGGAAGGAAGTGTTTTTCTTGATTTCCTTTTTAAGTAGTTGTGGAGAGTCTTATGAAGAGCAAAATTATGTGCATTAATAACACACTGGATTAAAGAATCCACCCATTTACTAAAGCCTTCTTTCTGCTTTTGAATCAACTGTGTTCTAGTTCCATAATATTTAAGTTTCTCCAATGTCTTGAAGATCTCTTAGGAGAAATAATCCTTACATTACATTCACTGGCCTGTCACCAGTTCATCAAAAATACTATTACATTTTTTACTGTGATAAAATATATATACTGTAAATCTTACCTTTTGAACCATTTCATGTGTATATAAAAATTTACAATGATGCATAAAAATATACAGTGATACCGTATACATATAAATGTACAGTTATGTGCAGTGATGTTGAGTATTTTTAAAATGTTGGGTAACCATCACCACTGTCAGCTTCCAGAACCTTTCATCACCCCAGACAGAAACTCTGTACCCATGAAGCAGTAACTCCCCATTATCCCTTCCGGAGCCTCCACTCATCTCTAGTCTACTTTCTGTCTTTACGATTTTTCCTATTCTGGATATTTCATGTAAGTGGCATCGTATATCTGTCCTTTTGTGATTGGCTCCTGTCGCTCAGCCTAGTGTTGTCAAGGTTCATTTCTTTGGTGGCATGTGTCAGCACCTCATTACTTTTGAAGACAGCATAATATTCCCCTGTAGGTGGAATATTTTATTTATTTTTTCATCATTGATCCATCAGTAATATCTTATGTGTGCAGAATCTCAGTAATGTCAACAGGTTTGACATTACTCCCAATTCTTGCTGATCCCTCAATTCAGTCCTCAAGTCAGGCAATGGCTTTGCGTCCCTGTTACCTGCCACCTGCAGACCAAAGGATCCCACATTCTTCTTCTGTTTGTTTCATGTATGGTAGATAAGGTGATCAATAAAAAAAGTTATTTTGGACTGGGTGCAGTGGCTCATGCCTATAATCCCAGCACTTTGGGAGGCCAACTCAGATGGATTATCTGAGGTCAGGAGTTTGAGACCAGCCTGGCCAACATGATGAAACCCCATTTCTACTGAAAATACAAAAATTAGCTGTGCATGGTGGCACACACCTATAATTTTAGCTATGCAGGAAGATGAGGCAGGATACTCACTTGAACCTAGGAGGTAGAGGTTGCAGTGAGCTGAGATCACACCAGCACACTCCAAACTAGGCAGTAAAGCAAGATTCGGTCGCAAAAAAAAAGTTTGTTTTGTGACACCCCCACAAAAGGCAGCAACAGAGAGGGCATCTCAGCAAGATTCAGGAGGTGTGTGTCCACGTTCATCCTCTGTCCCATGCAAGGACGCGCATTTGCATTCGCACTCACTGAGCCATGAGGTGGGATGGGTACCAGACAGGAAGTTTCATGTTTTAAGCTGGTGAGGGGAATGTGCACACCTGGCACTTGGGTTTTTGCCAAATGGTCTTGGTTTCATGGGAACCAGCAGCATGAGTCCCAGAAGGCTGCCCGCTCTTCCCTGTGTTCACACCGCACGAGCAGCAGTGCCCCATTCTCTGCTAGCCCAGGCACCGCTGCAGAGGCACTTCAGCTGCAGCTTTGGAACATTTCCAATGCCTAGAAGCATTTCTGTTTTCTGTCATGAACATGTAAATTATTTTTAATCAAGTAACATTCAGGACCTTGATTTTAAAATGGATTAAGGCTTCTCTTAAACTGTAATGTTTACCTACTACTGTTGTAAGTTTTTTTTTTTAAAGAGTAATC
>CM052649.1:7037852-7063330 GCA_028533165.1 Leontopithecus rosalia
ACATGTGCAGAACATGCAAGATAGTTGCATAGGTACACACGTGGCAGTGTGTTTTGCTGCCTTCTGCCCCCTCACCCATATTTGGCATTTCTCCCCATGCCATCCCTCCCCTGCTCCCCCCCCCCGCTGTCCCTCCCCTATTTCCCCCAATAGACCTCAGTGTGTGGTGCTCCCTTCCCTATGTCCATGTGTTCCCATTTCTGGAGAACATCATACTGTTGTAAGTTTTAAGCAATGACTTCAACGTTTGTCTATAGATCATGTAAATTGCATACACATGCAACAAAACATGTGGCCAGTCAATTCATTTGAAACCACGGTCAACTCATTTTTTTAAAAAAGACAGTGTGGAGACGATTTTAATGTTTTAGAGTCAATTCTGTCAAATGGCCAATCTGAAACTCCTTTTTCCTCCCTTTTTATCCTTTCTTGGCTCTCTGCTGGCCTGTTTTGGCAAACAGAAATGCCACATGGTTGGAAATGTCCTCTCAACAACATAAAATGTTAAGAACAATTATGGGTCTCTAACAAAGTTTTAGGATCATCATTGCTCAAAGACAAAAGCACAGGACATTTTTCAAAAATGACCTTGGTCCATTAGTAAACTTGTATGAAGTGGTGCTGTTGCATTGGGCCTTGAACCCTTTGAGAGGTAAACAACCCATTTAGAGGAGGTTGTGTCCACCCAAGCTAAATTTCTGCTGAGGGCAGAGATGGAGACAGACAAGGAAATGCTGATTGTCCTCAGGGCAGTTAGAAGACAGAGGCAGTGGGGCTGCCTGGACCAGACTAGAGGGGACAAAACATCCTCTCCATATGGGGCTGCACCTGAGCCTGAAGGACAATGCCAGCTGGCCACTTGACACCAAAGGGAGGCTTGGGGCTTGGGGAACAGAAAAAGGAGTTATTATGAGCAAAGTCCAGAGGTGGGGATGCCCTGGTACTCACACAGCCACAGCCTGCAGATGCACAGCAGAGGGATGGGGATGGATCTCCTTGTGCTGTTGATGCTCTAGCTCATTTTATGGGGCAGGAAGAAAAGGTTTGGATGATTTGCGTAGAGCCAAATGGGTAGCTGGATTTTTTATTTTTGCGCAAACAAGAAGGGAAGAGAGAGAAAAAAAGAAAGGAAACGGGAAGCAAAATATCTTTCTAAATTCCTTTATCAGAATGCAATTGTTTATTGCAAATTGTTTTATGACAATAACTCAGCCATTTGTGTGTGAAATAGACATGCATAGGTGAAGACTATGAAACTCACTTGTTACTCACACACACTTGTTTATAAATACACACACACACATATACATATCAACATCAACTTTTTTTTTCAAAATTCAAGTCAACAATTTAGTGGCAGAGAGATGCTATAAAAACATTCTTAGATGCCACAGTCATGTGAACCATTGATTTTATCATATGACTGAAGTATAGTCATCTTGAATTCTACTTGGATTAAAGTAGATCATTTGGTTACCAATGCAAGGTTTAAAACTCCAAGTCTATACACAGAGGTGGTCCTTCGTCAGCTCTGAGTACATTAACAGTTGTGAGAAGGAAATCCAATCTGGAAAACCGGCAATCATTATGCCCCTTCTTTATCTTTTCTGTTAAACCAGCATTCTCAATCAACTAAAAATTATTTTCCATACCTGAGAACATCAGACATTCTCTGATGAGGATTTTAGAACATAAGTAGAACCACTTTTCCTTCACTCCAACTCAAATTTCCCTTCTGAAAAACAGTTTTCCATATATTTACATATTCCATGATGCATAAGAGTAGATTAGACTGATCCATGAATTCTAAAAAATTGACTTTCCTACGTCATACTTGTTAAAAGGTGAAGAAAAAGATAAACAAGGCATATACACACACACATATACATATCAACACCAACTTTTTTAAAATAAAATAGGCATACTTAGAACCAGAGAGTAAAAATGACTAAGGGTCAAACACATCTTGAATTTTGACGTTTTATCAAATAGTAGACTTCTACAAATTGACAAGTGTGGTGCATTATACTTTCCAAACAACTTATTTTTAGGATAACTGAAGGTGTATCTTTCTTTTTGAGGTGATGTAACCTTAACTCTGTCAGCTGCACAAAACACCTGACAGGGCTTTCTAAGCTATTTTTACTTCCTACTTTGGTATGAAGATCTTACATGAAAACTTGTTACTCTGTAGCCAATAAAAGCAGGTATTCACAGACTTGGTTTAAATACACAATATTGGCAATCCAGATTTAGAATAAAGAACTAGACTGAAGTGTATTATTCATAGGTCGGCTAAGCCTACTCCTTACCCAGACAGCTTTACTCCAATATCTCTAAAACATATTCTCAGGGGGTACAGAGCAAATAAGAGAGACTATATGATGGAGAACATGCAACTGGAATAGTTGATAAAGATGCTCACACATGAGTTCAAGACCTTCAAACACTGAAAGAAGCAAGCGACTGATTACATTAACTGAATGCACATGGGAGGAGAGGGTACAGTGATGACAGAAAAATACATACACAATGAACACACATACCCATCAGCCATGTCCTGAAAATACCAGAATGCGATTTATTTTTACATTGTGGATCCATTTCTTTTTATCATTTTTAGCATGCTAAAATGGTATCATCATATCATTTAAGCATGACATACATGCCTATGCCATTTTGAGATGGTGGTGACTCATTTCACCACAATTCACAAGTGATAGTGTCTTTCTTTTATGGTACTGCAGTCGGCACCATTGCTGCCCTCCACATTGCGTCTTGGGGTAATTCTCTTGATGTAACTGGGAACATCTTCCTGTACTTCTTTTGCAATACTACCTTGATGTATTCAGATAGCAAGAATAAATAACCATTGCCAAGCCTTCCCATTTGTTTCTTCGTTTAAGTTTATCCCTTTTCTCTGTTAATGAGTTGATGATAGGGTCCTAAAAAGTATTTTTTCTCTTTTCATTAAAGAATATGCACACTGAAAATGCTTAATGACATGATTATTTTTCTAAAAATTCTCATTTAGGCCAAGTCATTATTAAGCTCACAAATGAGCTATATTCTTCACTGATTAGCAGAAGATATTCATTGGAGATGTACATTGTGCTAAGTGCTAACATTACAAATGGTGCTTAAGACTATTTCTTACATTACAAGGCAATGTCACGTGATTCCAGTATGTATATGCAGACGTGCCAGCACATTGTAGGTGCTTGACACATATTCTCTGCAAAAGTAAAAGTGATAGCCAAAATGTTTTGTCATCACTCTAGTCTGACCTGATCTGGATTCAATAGCAAGAACATAGGTCTAATCTGGAGTGACTGGAAGGAAAAGCCCTTTCTCTTAGCTGTGATCTCCTGCCACAGGAGGGTTCATGGTCATTTCCAGCAGTCTGAGAAATTCCAAATAATAAAATTCTGGGAAAATTGACCAAGAGTTAAAGGAAGCAGTGGATGGTACTTGATCATGATCTCACTTCCCTCCTCTTTAGGAAAGTGAGGGATGCTACTGGAGTTGATATCAACATGCGCGTGGGTGTGCATTCTGGGAATGTCCTGTGCGGCGTGATTGGTCTGCAGAAGTGGCAGTATGATGTGTGGTCCCATGACGTGACTTTGGCCAATCACATGGAAGCTGGAGGGGTCCCTGGGTAAGACCCTGCGTTGATTTCTTTCTTCAGGCAGGCAGCATGGTTAGGAATGACAGGTCATCAGGCTAATGACGGAGTGCTCAGTTTTTTATGACTTCCATTGCCTCTATTGGTATCATGTTACTCACACCCAACGGCCCCTCATGTTAAGCAGATAAACATGGACTCTCAAGTCCCTACACTGAGACCACTCTTGTTCATAGTTCAAATACTGTGAATATCAGACAGTAAAATACAAACTTTTACTTATTTGCAAATTTATGAATAGAGACCCGATTTAAAGATGTTTTAAAATAAAGTCCAGATATGGCATCTGTCTAAAACTGTTGACCTCTAAAACCAGTATATTAAAATTAGTAAGGACAGAATCCTTCTCTGGGCAGAATAATATATTTCAGTCAAGAGAATCCTTATCCAGGGTTATGGTTGAAAGAAGCATGAGAGCAAGCACTGAGAAAGAAAATCTACACTACTGTACAGATTAGCATGCTTCTTAAAATGCCCTTGACGTACATTGCAAAAGATACTCTCACAAAAATTTAAGGTAATTAAGTTGCATTTGCTGTAATTCAACACACTCACCATGCAGGTTTCTGTGAGTGCAGAGAAACTCCAAAATTTGTAGCTCACAACCTCTAAAAGCATCTTTCCAAAGCAGTGGTCAACAGAATATAAACTTTAATTGCAGTCAGTGCTCCCAAGAACATGTAGACTTTCATTCATTTGGTGGATACATTATTTCGGAAATCACGAACAAATAGAACATCTTTCTTCACATTTATCCTTTTGTGTCTTGACTGTGGTTTTAAAATGCAATTTCAGACGTGTTCACATTTCTTCCGTCACCCTGGAGCACTTGAATGGCGCTTATAAAGTGGAGGAGGGAGATGGTGACATTAGGGACCCATATTTAAAACAGCACCTGGTGAAAACCTACTTCGTAATCAACCCCAAGGTCAGTATCATTGTCAAAAGTCTATGATGAAAAGGGAGGAGGAGCAAATTATTTGTATTCATACATGTTTTTAGTCAATAACCAATACCATTCTTTGCTACTCTTTGCCCCCTAAATGATTTTAAATGCATATGGTGGTTTGATTACAGAAGATGTTTTGTAATCATGAATTCAAATACTTATTCAGTGAACAATTGAAATGCATTGCTTGTCTGTAGGATGAGGGTGTTGACGCAGGCTGTTAGTTCAGCCGTCGTGTCTGTTAGTCAGCGTACCCCTTGGCAGATGCTGCATCTGGAAACCTGTTGGGGGCACAGCTGCTGATAACTGTCAGTTGGGAAATTAAATAAAGAGAAAATTGTTTACTTAGGGCTTTAGAAGGTAAAAATCTAATTAAGTAAAATTAAATGAACATATAGGAAAAAAGGAGAGAAGAAATATTTGAAAGATTAACAAATAAATGCTACATAGACATGCTTGCAAGATTGCGTGTATGTGCAAGCATATTTACCTTCCACGGCATAAAAGCATTTGCTGCCTGGAAGATGATCCACCCCATACAAACAGTGAGGAACTATCTCTTATTTCATTCACACATTTAGGCCAGATCAGGGGGCTTAGAGTTCTCATTTCTTTTAACCCTCCTCAAATTCCTGCCAAAAGGGTATTAACACTATTTACAGATTAAGAATCTGAAGCTTTGAGGAGTTACGTAACTCTTTCCAAATTACACAGCTGGTAAATGGTGCAAATATCAGCAAGAAAGATCTTTGAACCACGAAAACCAATATCATAAAATCAACAAGATCAACTTTATGGACATTTACTCATGGTAGCATCCGGGAAGCCCGACTTTCACCTTTGGAGACAAACTTTCAGCTAGCTTGACGATCAATCTAGAGGCAGATGTGGGGCAGACAGCAGGGACTGGGAGATGATGGCTGAGGGGAGGGGAGTTCGAAAAAATACATGTACAGAGGTAAAGAACACCAAAACACGATGTTTGGGGCTATTTGGCATTAGAAACAGCCCCCAATCCCCTACACCTATTGCTCTAAAAAAACACAATCATCAAACACAAGCTAAACAGATCGGCACAGTCTGCTTTACAAATTTACTTAATAAAACATGCCCATTAATGTGTCATTATTTTTTCTAAGTCTCAATGACATGAGTGTTTTGCTAGCTGAAAAAAAAATCCCTCAAATCAAATAATGTGTTTCCCAATCACACTGAAGGAATGAGGACAGAAAGCACAGAGGGCAGATGGAGGGACATCAAGAGTAATGACCCTAGTCCAATGAGGCTGATGCAGAAAGGATCGTGTATGTCCCTGTGCTGTGCCAGGTGTGATGCTTTCTTTCTCACCCCAAGGGAGAACGACGGAGCCCCCAGCATCTCTTCAGACCTCGCCACACCCTCGATGGAGCCAAAATGAGGGCCTCGGTCCGCATGACCCGGTACTTGGAGTCCTGGGGTGCAGCCAAGCCCTTTGCACACCTACATCACAGGGACAGCATGACCACAGAGAACGGCAAGATCAGCACCACGGTATGCCCTCCCCTGCCTCCAACGCCTGAGCGCTGGGAGAAAGCTAACTTCCCAAAACCAAAGGCTGGGCATCTCCTGCCAAAATAACTCCTGTCTGCAAGAGACAACCTTACCACCTCCTTTTTCTCAGAGAGGCCCTTATGAACAACCATCAGGGTGCGAGCGAGCTCCATGCCCACATTGCTAAGTGTTCCAGCCTAGTGTGATTTTGCATTATAGCTTCATAACCCAAGACAGTGTTCTTTACAACTGATAGTAGCAATTAAATACAGCTATTTTTTAAGTGAGGTTTTTTAAAATAAATTCTGTCATGAAGTAGAAAGCCTTGAGATTTTTAATAAAAAGACAAAGGCATGTGCCCTTGGAGTTTGAGTGGCATTATCAAGCCCGTTGCTTCATCACCCAGAAGTCCAGCCTGTGTTACCAGCAGTGCAGTGGACACTGTCTTATGGTTCTATGTTTCTCTCCAACTTCCAGCATATGAGAAAGCACTGAACTCCTTACGCCAGGAACATCTGCGATAAGGTGGCTGAAATGGACATGGAAAATAGAGCGGTCCATAGGAGGAGGGAAGAGTAAATACGACCGAGTACTTAGGATGATCCCCATAGGATTGTTAGGTTTTAAAACTATCTGGGGGTTAAATGTCATGTATAATGCTATTAACTGTTCTAAGGATACAGTTACGATGTTTTTAAATGTAATATTACATAATTCTTCTTGTCTGATGAGAAAGAACGTGCCAGTTGTCAGGTGAAAGTGTTTTCCAGTCGCCCAGGGTCCCCACATGTTCCAAGGTCTCTAAGTGACACTCCCACACCCAACAGGCAGGGGTTCAGCATTCATGTCTTGGCTTAGTTATATTTCTTCTCCCAACTTCTCTTCATCTTTTTCCAATTAAAAAATAAATGTGACTGTGAGACCGAAGACCATGACCTGTCAGATAATCAGTAAGAGAGAACAAGTCCTAGTGTTTGCATTTTAATAGCAAGAGAAAGACCAGAGACAGAAAAGCAAATAAATGAGGCTGGGCGTGGTGGCTCACGCCTGTAATCCTAGCACTCTGGGAGGCCAAGAGGGGTGGATCACCTGAGATCAGGAGTTCAAGACCAGCCTGGCTAACATAGCAAAACCCCATCTCTACTAACATACAAAAATTAGCCAGGCGTGGTGGTGAGTACCTGTAATCCCATCTACTTGGGAGGCTGAGGCAGGAGAATCGCTTGAACCTGGGAGGTGGAGAATTGCAATGAGTCGCAATTGCACTATTGTACTCCAGCCTGGGAGACAGAGGAAGACTTTGTCTCAAAAAAAAAAAAAGAATAACAAATAAGTGAATGAGATCACATGAGGTGCTGATGAGGGCTGTAAGGAAGATAAATTGAGTGATGGCATCAGGAGTAAATGGGATGGCCCACTCTGGTAGGTCAGCTGAGGGGGTCTCAGACAGAGAGGAGTGATTGGGAAGAGGAGGTAGCTGAACAACAAAGTCAGTGACCCAAAGATGAAAGTGAGTTTGGTGTCCCCTGGAGACAGAGTAAGCTTCTGTAGCTGAAGCACCGTGAACAACAAGCAAAGAGAGGTCATGGGGTGAGATGCACCACGGTAAAAGCTTATATTGCATTCTGTGTGCAATTGGAAGTTGGAGAATCTTAAGCAAGGGACCATCATGATATTATTTAGGCTTTGGGAAAATGTAGCAAGAGTGCAGGTGTCCCCGGTAAGATGAGACCCACTTATGCTGAGAGATTAGCCATGGAAGCAATGAGAAGCAAGCACGGGGGCTGACGTGAAAGTAGAGCCAGTTAGACTTGGCAATGGGTTGGATATGCACGAGCATTAGGAACAGAGATGCATCCAGACTTTTTGGCCCCACAACTGGAACAATTACGATGCCATTAATTGAGATGACAAATACAGGGGGAACATCAGTTTATTTCAGATGGAAAATTAAAGCTTTTCTGCTGGACATCTTCTAATCCATAGTTAAGTGCCACTAGGATGTAGATGGCTGGCTCTGCACATCTAGAATTCATGGGACAGGTCCAAGATGGAGGCATGCACGTGCACATCATCAGATTGTGATGATATCTGGAGCAGTGGCACTGGATAAAATAATCAAGAAGAGAACAATCCAAGGAGGGAGGCCTGGGGCAGCTGGGGCCTTTCAGCATTTAGATCTGTTAGAGAAACTGCATCCTAGAGCTCCAGTTTCCAACCAGTGAAAGCCTATGCTCCTGTCACTCATGAAAAACACTAATTTGGATAAGTTAGCCTCTTGCTAGTTAGTGCTATGTCTGATAACTACATTTCCTATTGAGATTTATTGTACACCAGCAATTTATCGGTTAATTGATTGGTTTCTAAGAAATAAGAATCATGTATAAATACTTGAATGTGATTTCCTGTGCTGTTTTTCATGTGTTTCTGTGGGGAAAAAAGGGCTACTTTTCCAGGTATGTTGTTGTTGATTTCTTATCAGCCTTTATTGTCCTAAGACTTATGGGTGACTGTCTCTTTTATTTTCTATGCCAGGGACCCAGGAATGGTTTCAGTCTGACTTTAACCTGGTGTTATGAGTTGATAAAGATGCCTTCTTCAAGATATATCTAGAACCGTTGAATGCCTCAACTTCAGGAAGTTGTTTATAAAAATCAAAGGACCTCTTAAGTGAACTCGATTTTCTTAACCACCTGGTCCCACCTGTTGCAGGTTCAAAGCCAGGCTTGGATTGCCTTAGCGGTAGTATAGCATCTTTTAAGAAAGTCCCACGACTTTGGTGATGCCTTAAGCCCAAACCACTTTGACTTAACCATGTGTCTCACTCGCTTTCAGAAGGACCCCATTGGAGTTTTCACTTATAAATTCCAGAGCCAAACAACTGATGTTGCTGAAAGTGATTGCTATCCAATCCCCTATGCAGAACTCCATTCGCTCCTGATTCAACATTGATAGAGCTCTTGAATAATACATTACTGTATGGAATGAAACTTGGAGCTCAATTACTTTCTCAAAAAAATCTTTCCTTTCCATAGGCTAAATCTGTATCCTAATATCACCTTGGAAATCAAAGCAGCAAACAAAAGTTTCTCTGGAACAGTTTTGTTCCAACTTTTAGTTTCATTCCCACCATAAATGTGTAAAGGCGGATCTTTCCTTGAAATCCTGTTACTGAATATTTGGCAGTGGGTTTTCCACTGATAAATTCTGACTGTCTCTCTTCCATTTCTCTTTCGGGAACTACCAGCACCCCTTTGCTGATTTCTTCTTTTTGTCTGATGGTTTGTGATTTCACATACTTACCCAGTGGTATTACGTCTTAACAGGCCAGTTCAGTGATGGGGATGACTATAGATTTTATATTTTTGTTCTTTCTAAAGCATTTTCTAATAATTGTCTGATACCAAAGTCCATTTTCACATGGTTATAAGTTACTGACAGTAACTCTGAGATGGATCCCCGGCAGACCACTGTTTCAAATCAGATCTGATAATAGCAGACTGTAAATCTTAAAACTCCAGACGGCAATCCTGATGCTTCCAGCATCCAGAGTTTAGACACTATACCAACATTCCAAAGATGAACTGGGTTTATACCTTGATTCATATTTAGGATTAAGCTCTTTTTCTCCACACGGGTAATGAATTATTTATTAGCTAAATGTTACTGTTTATGATAAAAGAGGAAAAATGTTCTACCTCATTAGCATTGCAACATTCTTCTTGAAACATGTTTTTGACAATTAACCTTTTTTTCTCAATATAGGATGTACCGATGGGTCAGCATAATTTTCAAAATCGCACCTTAAGGTATGGTATTCCTTTGACTATCTGATTTTTAAAAGCTCTTTATTCATTTCTGAGAGTAATTATCATCAATTTTGGTAATTTCAAAGGCTACTTCTTCTGAAAGTGCGGCTCCCTGTGAAAAGCCCTATTAAATTGCTTTCAGCTTCTAAAACTAGAATCATTGGGGTCTTATTGTGAGAATTAAGAGCGGGAGAAGGAAAACCACCTGGTACTCATTTTAGAATGTTAAACTCTTCCTAAGGTGGCTCTTGTTAATATTAATGTGTGGTAAAAAATTGAATTGTCTTAAAAATGGGTATGTTGCTTAAAATTATACATTTCTGCCTGTAATCCCTGCACTTTGGGAGGCTGAGGTGGGTGGATCACTTGAGGTCAGGAGTTTGAGACCACCCTAGCCAACATGGCAAAACCCTGTCTCTACTAAAAATACAAACAATTAGCCAGGTGTGATGGCATGTGCCTGTAATCCCAGCTACTAGGGAGGCTGATGCATGAGAGTTGCTTGAACACAGGAGGCGGAGTTGTCACTGCATCCTAGCCTGGGTGAGAGAGTAAAACTGTGTCTCAAGAAAAAAGAAAACAAAAAGATTATACTTTTCTGTTGAATTATAAAGATAAAAGCAAGATAATTCCAGTGTATCTCTATTGAAATAAAGGGCTACCCACTCTGCTCAAAAAAAGAAAAAAGCTTCCCACAAATGTCTCCACATGCCCTGTCACCAGCCACTGTAAAATCCCCTCCACTGGCCGGGCACGGTGGCTCACACCTGTAATCCCGGCACTTTGGGAGGCCGAGGTCGGTAGATCACAAGGTCAACAGATCGAGACCATCCTGGTCAACATGGTGAAACCCCGTCTCTACTAAAAATACAAAAAATTAGCTGGGCATGATGGCGTGTGCCTGTAATCCCAGCTACTCGGGAGGCTGAGGCAGGAGAGTTGCCTGAACCCAGGAGGTGGAGGTTGCAGTGGGCCGAGATCGTGCCATTGCACTCCAGCCTGGGTAACAAGAGCAAAACTCTGGCTCAAAAAAAAAAAAAAATCCCCTCCACTAACCCGATTTTTTCCCCATGTTCTTCTATCTTTTGGGCACAGAATTTTACTTTAATATTGGTGTGGGAGGTAATCAAATCAATATGAGGACAGTCAGATAACCAGTGTAAGACATAGTCCCAAACGCTAAGCCAGCCTTCCTTTCTCCACAAAGAAGTCAGTTTATTGGAGCTATTGATAGATTTATAGAAGCTAAGGAAAACTATGAGATCCGAACTATTTTCCATAGAAAATGAATTGTATCCAAGTAAAAATGAAACACAGGTTGTCACCTGCTGAAAGAAGGCAAGCATGCACATTAGCCCGGTCTCCTTCTAAGTGACTGTTGGGGTGAGCTCTAATTTGGACTTGGTGCAAAATTTGACATTTTAACATTGAGATAAAACATTCACAGTCTTTATGTTATGAAGATAATCCGGTTCTTGAGCTTTTGAAGAATTATATTAAGTGGCATATACTGTAATAAAGAGAACTTATATAGGAGAGCCCATAGGATACCCAGAAAAAGCACGATGCCTGTAGCCAATAACATGCTAGCACATCTATGAGCAACGGACCACAGAAATTTCATGGACTTCCTTTCACTTTCTATTCACTGTCTCTTCTGTTACCTGCCTCTCCCTCCCAGAAATTCTGCTTTAAGGGTCTATTTATTGAAGTTACAATGGGAAAAGTAGTGTCATGGAACCCCAGTATTGCGTTGGGCAGTGTCATCTGTGATGAGTGCTGTCTGGAAGGCAGTGATAAGAACCTGTTGCTTTTATTTGTGTTAAGACTATAGAAACTCTAATTTGGTCTCTATAGCATTACTGCAAGGTAGACTGTGTTGCCATTATTATTTTAAAAGGGAAGAAACTGAGGCACAAATAATTAGGAGAATGCCAGAGTCACATGGCTGGTGAAGATGAAGCCAGCATTCGTGCCCAGGCTCTGTGACTCCAGAGCAGGTATTCCTAACTGCTCATCAGACTTGCCTGCTTTACTAAGGGCCTCTTCCATATTTATTCCATTTGTCTTTGTGGTTGATGATCTTTGGTGGCCTCAAGCTCTCCTGAAGAGAACCCTAGTTCTCAGTCAGACTTACTCCAGGCTGCCTGAGCACTTCCAGGCTTTGTAATATGGACTGCTTATGATACCTTTCTGAGCCTCCTGCCTGGCCCACACACTGTTGGCATGTGTCCCCTCCTGTGCCTGCGTAGACCTAACCGCGCAGGGAATGTGGTAGCATGAATCTGGGGAAGGAGCTGGGGAGACAGAATGGAGATGCATTAGACACAGGGACTCGGGTCCTAGAGCAGTGAGAAGGCCAGTGGTGGAGACCAGGGGAAGGTGCTAGGACCGGAAGATGAGTGATGCTGGAAGTCTGAGGGAGAGCGTCCTGGAGGCGAATCAAGACTCCTGGTGGGGAGATCATCAGCCACAGGGTCCTTATCATCTCTCCCATTTTAGCAGAGGTTGCAAAAACTGCAGAGACAAGAAAAGTGTCTGTATATCAAGAATTATTGTCCAGATAATTAGTGGATTCAAATAATGCACAAAGAATGCATTTATTGACTACTGAAGGTTTCACATTATAGCACTGAGCTCTCTGCAGGCATCACCTAAACAAATCCTAAAACAGGTTAACAAAGGCAATACCTTGTTAGCACTGGACAAAAATATCAAAGAATTACATTTTCCTGTAAGCCTCAACGTACTTACCCTGCTCCTTCTTAGACTTTGCAGAAGAGAAAGCCGTTTAATTGAAGTCAAGAAACTCAAGTCTAGATATGGGACTCATGAAAGTTAAATGAAGGGTCTAAGGTCCTACAGGTCTCAGCTATAAATAAGAATGTTCAAGCCATACTAGTTGGTGGGTAAAAGGTTCCTTGCTTTTTAAATTTTTTTAAGGAATATAAAAATTGATTTGCCTTTTTCAAACAACTTGGAATTTGATACTAAAGCCTCTTAATTCCGTTGGCTCAGTATCTATGGGCGGATCACTTAATACAGTTCATTTTATTTTTTTAACCGTGGCTGCTCTCAGCCTGTCTGAAGAAGACAGGACCTGAAGGCACAAATTCAGAAACATAGAATGATAGAATTGGAAAACTCATCCATCTCATTAATGATCATTCCGTGAGATTTAATTACAGATAAATGTGACATTGCATATTTAATGCTATTCTTATCTATGTGTAGAAGCAACTCCGAACTCAGAAAAGTGTGGTTTTTTATTCCAGATTAGTTGCTCTATTTATGTGTAATCTAAGCAACCATAACACACAGAATTCATGCCTAAACCAAGATACAGACATAGCCTTGTTCAGGTCAGCAGGCTGTGCTTTTAGTCTTTGCAGTGGATGTTTAACTTCTAAGAATAGGTACTGTTTTGGTTTTCTCCTGACGTCATTCTCATGCAAATTATCAAATAACCTTGAAAAGCTCTTACTATTTGGCACAATTTATTCAGAAAGCATCTTATATTATGGCTAAAGATTATTTGCTTCTAAAACTGAGATGATCTACAAACAAAAGTGGAGTTTTCTGTGAATAGTGCTTTGAAAACTGAGGCGTATTTAAATACATACAATCAAGCTTTGGTATACCTAATGTAAGACTGTAGTTCTGCAAATTCTTGAAAATTGACCAAGAAAAACACAAAAAAGGAATGATTATTTTGTCAACCAAGCCACATTTTTACAGGGAATTTTCTAGAACCAATATATTCTATTATAAAATAAAGTTTATAAAGACAACAAGTCAAAAGCTAATACATCTCTTAGGAGAGAAAGTTCCTTTATCTCAAACACCAAGCATATGTCTTTCTTTTTTTTTTTTTTTTTTTTTTTGAGATGGAGTTTCGCTCTTGTTACCCAGGCTGGAGTGCAATGGTGCAATCTCGGCTCACCACAACCTCTGCCTCCTAGGTTCAGGCAATTCTCCTGCCTCAGCCTCCTGAGTAGCTGGGATTACAGGCATGTGCCACCATGCCCAGCTAATTTTTTGTATCTTTAGTAGAGACGGGGTTTCACCATGTTGACCAGGATGGTCTCCATCTCTTGACCTCATGATCCACCCGCCTTGGCCTCCCAACGTGCTGGGATTACAGGCCTGAGCCACCTCCCCGCCCCAGCATATGTCTTTCAGTGTTGCTTTGTAAATGCCTAGTAGATTTCACTGTGGGTGAATAATGCAACATTCTTACTATCCCAAAGACTTTAGTTATTCACTCAATCCAAAGAGAGGCTGGATGTTAATAGAGAAAAGCCTACTCATCATTTCTTTTTCTACTTGATTGTCAGAATTAAACAGGGCTTTTGACATCATAGAAAAATAGCCTTAATGACTCAGACAGATTTGGCATGTTCCCACTCATATGTGGGAGCCAAAGAAGTTGAACTCATGGAGGCAGAGAGTAGAACGGCAGACACCAGACACCAGACACCAGGAAAAGTGTGTGGATGGAGGATGGGTGGGTAAAGAGACATTGGTCAGTGGGCCCAACCTTTAGTTGGATAAAAGAAGTAAGTTCTAGTGTTTGAGAGCAGAGTAGGGTCACTGTAGTTAGCAACAGTGTACTGTGTAATTCAAAGTAGTCAGAAGAAAGAATTTGAAATGTTCCTAACACCTAGAAATGATAAATACGCAGGATGATGGATTCCCCAAATACTCAGGTTGATCATTGCCCAAGTATGCAACAAAGTATCATCTGTACCTCATAAGGATGTAAAATATTACATAGCTCTAAAAGAGAGGCTTAGCATTTATTTTACTAATAACTTTCTTACCTATAATATTTGCTTTTTCATACAGAACCAAGTCACAAAAGAAAAGATTTGAAGAAGAATTGAATGAAAGGATGATTCAAGCAATTGATGGAATCAACGCGCAGAAGTGGGTACATTTTCATATTAAATTATTATTCATCTTTTATTTCAAACCCTATTATTTAAAAATAATGTCATAGGTTCCAAATGTGTTTTATCGTAGGCTCTGTAGTAGTTAGCATGACAAAGCCAAGTTTCTGAGACAATTCATTAATTTCACTTCAATTGTCCCTCAAAGAGCTTTTGTTACAAGTATTTCTTACATCTTTTTAAAAGTATTTCTTTCATCTTTTTAAAAAATATTTAACTCTTCCAGAAAATATTACCCAATCAACTGTTGATAAATAACCTGAGGTATAATTGGAGAGAGAAACATTATAGCATGATGTGTTCAACAAGTAATATTTTAAAAAGATAGATTCTATATGGGGAAAAAATCTTCAAATGTTAGCATGTGGTACTATCCATCCAAAATGCATCTGTTCTTATTACAAAAGTAATGTTGAGATACCTGTGTTCTAAATCCTGGAAGAGAATTCGCATTGGTGAGCAGTGAGAGTTAGACTGATTTTGGGGCACAAAATGTCATTCAGCCTCTGAAGCCAAGAATTGCTTTTACGGTTTTAAATGGTCCAGAGTTGTGGGAGGGAAACAATTTAAAGAAGATGATGGCTTTCTCCACCTGGACAGAATGATCGTGTTCACCAGCCTTCGTGTTCTCCCTTAGTATGTGTGTCATAACTGAACCCACGGAGAGCAGAAAGCACATGGCTTAGTATGGTGCCTGGTGCACATCAGACACTCCATTCATGTTTGTTGAGTTGAACTGTAGTGAAAACATCGGGAGGTCCAAATGAAAAGCCTTCACAGCAAAGCTTCCATCCTTATGGAAACCTATTCAGTTTTTTATCATGAAAGCGGACACTTGAAAAGTGTAAATGATTTTCACTGAGAGCTCTTTGTCTCCAAAATTAAGTTCCAGGGCCTGAAATAGTACATGGCTCTGTGAAAAGCATGCCTGTTTCAGATTGTTCCTTGTAGGTATTTATTACAGAATATTTACAGGGCTCATGAAAGAATTGCATGAGTGTGTTGTGTGTCTGTGGTGGGTGTGTGCCTTTGTGTCTGAATGCAAGTGCATATTATCTAAGCAATAAAGCTTCTTGGTCAGGCAAGAGTTGCCATTCAGATGTGCTGGAACACTGAATTATTACCTGTCTAGAGACCCTTCATGTACTACAAGTGGGCAAAGCCCCCTTCCTGTCTCAGAGTACCCAAGGCCCCCCACCTGGACCAATGCTCTGCTTTGCCTGATACTATGATCAGTGCAAAAAACAACCTCACCTCTGCCTCAAACCATCACACACTGAGAAATAGATAACTTCCCGGAATCTAACAGCAGCTAAAACCTAGGGAGGCACCTGGTTTCATAAAATATAGGTGTAATAATGCATTCATCCAACCAGAGGAAATAGCAGCTGATACTCTGTGACTCACCAGAATAAGACACAAGATCAGAAGAAAGAGGGAATCTTGTTCTTTGACTAAAGTTAGCAAATGATAATAATACTAATAACAGTAATATTTTCAAAACTAATTCCTTAAGTCAACCTCAGTGTGTGTTCATGCAGGACACCTACCTTTTAAACTATTTTTGTATCTACCTAGCAAACAAATCATCAGAGCATGCCGCCATTGGCTTTGCTTTATTGTTGGTAAAGTTGCTTTTAGATTGTGTGTTTGCTTTGTGTCACTTAGTATTCAAATACATGCTGAGTTAACACCTCATGTTTTAATGCAGTTTTATTCCAAAGTAATGCTTAGTGCTGGTGTAACTGCTTATGTTGTAATTTTCCCAACATGTTTCAGAAATCAAATCGAGAAAAGTGTACTATACTAGAAAAATAAAAGGGAAATTTTTCAAATGGAAGCTCTTATGCATATATTTTTAATTAACTCAGTCACATGTTGCTATGCCTTCCTCATTAACCCCTCTTGTTTTCTGATATGAAGTTCTTCTGATCTTTGAATTTTCACTTGAAGATTCAACTGGGGCTCCAGGCTTGATGTACCATTCATTCCTGCTATTGGCATAAAACAGCGATTTCTATGCAGATTTTTGCTTATTCGTTCACTGATGGATTGAACACGCATTTGTTAAGAGATGACTGAGATCAGCATCTGCTCAGCCTTCCCACAGTGCATGCCATGGTGGTGGGGAGCTCTCTGGTGTCTTGTCTTAGAAGGACTCCAAGGAGTCCAAGGAGTCCTTCTAAGTAGGACTTCTAAGTAGCCCTTCAGATCAGAGTCCTACTCTTAAGAGCTCATTCAACATTCACTTCTTTCTCAGAGGATCCATCTCCAAATACAGCCACACTAGGAGTTAGGGCTTCAACAGATAGACTTCGGTGGGGGACCCAAATTTGCAGTTCATAACCACCATGGCATGTGTGTACCTATGCAACAATCCTGCAAGATCTGCACATGTACCCCAGAACTTAAAGTACAATTTAAAAAATATAAGTAAATAAGAAAGTTGTCTTCTCATATAGTACCTACTTTGCAGCAAGAACTTGCTTTCTCATATTCCTGAATAATTCTGGGTGCAGATGTGGGTGTACCCACGCCCCTCTAGTCAACAGAGTATTCAGAATTTCCTTTATTTTCCTTAACCTCTTGATAAAACAAAACAAAAACCTTCATATAAATAAATAGAGAATTGCTTATTGTGATAACCCAGGATGAAGTTGACTTTCTTCATGCCATAGACTACTGGGGTCATAAAAAGTCAGGAGACCGTAAATCAAGCACACACACATGCCCTCTCCCTTCTCTCTCCTCCTCTCCCCTCCACAGCTCTTCTCTTTCTCTGTAGTTTCAATCCCCTGCAAATAATAGTTGACCTAATCAGCACACACAAATCTATTCCCTTCCAAATATCCAAATCACATTTATAATTCTGTTTTCTACAAGTCAAAATATTCCCAAGTATACTGCTGTTAAAGGACCTGAAGTGTAATTGTAGAGAGAAAAATTATAGCATGATGCATTCAGCAAGTAATATTTTTAAAAGCTAGACTCTATATGGGAAAATCTTCACATTTTAGCATGTGATACCATCCATCCAAAATGCATCTGATCTTATTGCAAAATTAATGTTGAGATACCTGTGTTCCAAGTCAGTGGTGGGAGCAGAGCCACCTCAGAGGATTCACAGAGGTGATTAAGTGTGTGGGAAGAATACAGTCATCTTAACTCTAAAGACAAGGTGAGGAGAATTAGGCCCATCCGTCATTGTTGCAAGGGAGAAGCCCCAAGCCAGACCCAGCGTTGCTGTGGGAAGGGAGGTGAGGGTGTCCACTGGTGGGGACTCAGTCGTGACCCCAACACAGATCTAGCACTGGGGCTCAAGAAGCACCACAGAGGCCCTGGGGATTCAAGGTAAGCAAGCCTGATCCCGAGCCCTTTCCATCCACCTGCAGGTCACAGGCCATGGAAACGTAGACTGGGCACATTCGGGCCCGACCAGTAAGGGAGGCACTGGTTTTATTTTCACTTCCTAAATTTCACTCTCACTCCCAAGTGGACATTTTCCAGGAGCATTTTTAAATTATATTTTTTCTCAGTAAAGGAAATATTTTTATTAAGTTACCAGTATACATTTTTCACAGTTTGATAAAGACACAGTTCTGAAAGTAAGTATAGTTAAAATTTATCTTAATTTGTATTTTCTCATCCTTTTTATGTTAACCAATCTTTGATTTCTCCATCTAGTCTTGTGAAACAGATTAATAGTTCTGCAGCTGGTAGAGTAATAAGAAATGCCAAAAAAAGTTTATTTCCCTAAAGCTTATACTCTTGAATCAGAGAACTATGCAGCCATAAAAAAGAATTAGATCATATCCTTTGCAAGAACATGGATGGAGCTTGCGGCCATTATCCTTAGCAAACACAGGAACAGAAAACTAAATACCGTGTGCTGTCTCTTTTAAGTGGGATGAGAGATGAGATCACATGGACACGTAGAGGGGAATGACACACAATTGGGCCTGTCAGAGGGTTGAGGATGAGGGGAGGGAGAGGATCAGGAAAAATAATTAATGGACACCAGACTTAATACCTGGGTTATGAAATAACCTGTGCAACAAACCTACAACAAACTCCCATGACACAAATTTTACCTATTTAACAAACCTGCACTAAATAAATTTTGGCTGAGCATGGTGGCTCATGCCCGTAATCCTAGCACTTTGGGAGGCCAAGGTGGGCAGATCACCTGAGGTCAGGAGTTCGAGATCAGCCTGATAAACATGGAGAAACCCTGTTTCTACTAAAAATAAAAAATTAGCCAGGTGTGGTGGCACATGCCTGTAATCTCAGGTACTTGGGAGGCTGAGGCAAGAGAATCGCTTGAACCCAGGAGGCAGAGGTGGCAGTGAGCTGAGGCCATGCCACTGCACTCCAGTCTGGTGACAGAGTGAGACTCCATCTCAAAAAATAATAATAAAATAAAAGTTTTTTTAAAAAAAGGTACTTTTATTGTTCTCACTTTTAATGGCAGTCAGTCTAGAATACATTACTGGCTTCCCTGCCCCAGCTGAAAGTACCCTGTGATAGTCTAGTTTTCTGGGATGTTCAAGCTAATCAGGGTATGCGTCTGGCAGTGAGTCTTCCAAACTGATGAGGGGCACCACGCAGACCTGGGGTTTTCTTCCTCCCGTGTGCGAGTCTCCTGGGTTCACTTGACATTAGCTATATTGTTAAAGATCAGTCTTCACTTCAAAACCCTAATCTGAAGTCAGGAGGAGGCCACACTTGCTGATTACTGATAAAGTGTGAAATTTCACTTGACATTTTTCCCTGGCCTCAAAGCCTTTCATCTTTTATCTTTCAAATATATCCCAAGAAGTCAAAATCCATGATGAAAGACCAATGGTTCAGAAAATTATTATATTAAGAAATTTATGTGAATTGATAAGTGTTTGAATAGGTATGACTTTTTTTGGATATTTATGTAAAACATAATTTTCTCTCTATGTCCTAACATGTATTGTGTGTGTGTCTCCCTCTCTCTCTCTACACACACACATACACACACATAAATATAAATATAGATGTAGATGTAAACGTTAATATGAATCTAGATATACAGTTACATAGACATACAGATATATACATATATATGAATATATATCTGGGATTATTATATTTTTTAACTCCAAAACTATTTAGAAATGTAAGTTCCTCAATAACTAATAACCCATACCAGCCAATAATATATGTTGTCGTATATCCAGATATTTGGTATATCAAGATACTTTTATGCATAGATTTGTTTTTTTACATGCCTGTACTCATAAATATGAGATGTATCCCTCTATTTCACTTAACCATATTTCATAAAATGTGTGTTTATTTTATTGTCTGATGTGTGATCGCGTTAGGTATTATGGTGCATGGCTTGCTTAGGACATAGCTGGTATGGCTGTGTGGCTTGCGGTTATATGACCCTCTTGTGAAAGGTTTCCTCCTTATGCTCAGTATTTACAACTACTTGCTTAAAACGGATGTTTGAAAGGCAAGCAATGTGGTACAATGCATACTTCCATATAATTTTTATTTATTTGTCAACAAGTGAGAGACTTATGCATGTGGTTTTATGTTTACATCAACCTAGTCTAAGCAGATTGCTTATTAAATTAGTATTTTTACCCATTTTTCAAAAACTTTATTCAAGCATGACAAAAGTCACTTTCTAGAAATGAAAAAAGTGACATGTATTTTCGCTAAGTGTGAAAGAATCAAAACCTCCTTTCCTAGAACTTAAAGGCATTCTGATGGTTTGGTTGTACTGTGATATGTTGCCTTCTAGAAGCTAAAAAAAAAAAAAAATGGTGCTTCTCTAGGAACCAGATCCTTGGGGAGGTGAAATCACTGTGTGATTTCAGAAAAACATTAGGGGATCAATTTATTGATGTCTTCAATCTTTTAGATGGCTTATCTCCCTTGTTATTTAATTTGGATCCCTTGAGTTGCAAATGATATGACAGTTGGTTTATAATATAGAATTTTCCAAGGAGGGGAGTGTGTGATTAGGGATATTATATTTTCAGATCCTGTTAACGGTATCCAGAGTCCATATCCAGTTAGTTGGCATTATATGTTTTTTTAAATGCTGTTTGTAATGATATACAATAAAGAAAGAAAAGTGCAAGTCATTTAAAGACATAGTTGATGTGTTGGTCCTTTCTATTTCCAGGCAATGGCTCAAGTCTGAAGATATTCAGAGAATCTCACTGCTTTTCTATAACAAAGTACTAGAAAAAGAAGTAAGCTTTTTTTTTTCCTTCAGAGTCATCAATCCAGTTTTCTGAAATTTGAATGTCTTCATGAAATTGTGCTCATGTTTTTTATATGCGACATTTAAACTGCCTCTAGCTAGACTGGAACTGTTTCTAGCTTTTCTGGTGGTTCTTTCATGCATAGATTGCTTTATTGTATTTCTCGTCACCAAGTTCCTGTCTTTGGTCAGTCATCATTCTCAGCTCTCTTGATGGTAAATGGTTCTGCAATATGTGTGAAACATCCCAATTAAATGAAAGATATGGGAGATAATACCTGCTTTTCTCAATGTGAAATTCTCTCAGAAAAGTCTCAGCAAAACAGAATTCTTCTTGATAAATCTACAGTGTCTTTACACAATTCTTTTAATATTTTGAGAAAAATATGACTTTTACATTCAATGCCTCTTCAGGATAATTAGAACTTTTAAGCATTATTACATCTAAATACTTACATATTATGACTCTTAAAATAAGAGCTATTTCAGGAACAAATAAGTAAGCAGACGTTTAGTTTGCACATGTCAAGCTACATGTGGGTTTGTTAAAATGAATTAAGTAATTCTTGCAGAAAGGACAATGTTATTTTATTCGCCTTTTGTTCTTTGTTGATCTAGAGAAGAAACCAGACTTAGAAGTAATTTGCATCATCCAACTATATAATTACAGGCCGAGTTTGAACAAAAGCTACATTAATGGTAGCATTGGCAGCCATGGTATTAAAATTATGTTGATAAAATTTAGTGCATTGTTTTATGAATATCAAATAGAAATATTAAATATGAAAATTCCTTCCAAAATCCATGAACACACCAAAAGTTTCTTTGATGTTGGTGGTCAAGAGAATTGACCACTGCTAAGTAAAGGACTTTGACCATTGACCACAGACAGTTTACTAAATTGATGCTTGTTATAATGTGCTATCATTGGCCACCTTATCCTTAATAACTTTAGCAAATATTAATGGCTACTTATTGCTTAACTGTTACATTATTTCTTTCCTGATGGAAGTCCATTTCTTTGTTAATACCACAAAGAAATTTCTACTCATATCTCTGTACAAAGGACTGAAGATGTTAAAAGATAAGAATTTAATTGAGTGCATAGAATGTATATCACATTTCAGCAACTGTGCTAATACAGCTTTTTCATGAGCATGGAAATTATGCTAGCTACTAAGTCAAAAAATATACCAAAAAATTCTAGTAAACAGAGGTGATCATGTAAAAATGCATCTTCTGCGTACATTCCCCATGGTCCGTATTTGCAGATGCTGACTTTAAGGCAAATTTTAGAGAGCAGCAAGACTTAAGCTCAGTTTTTGTCCACCTGTCCCCAGCCTGCCCTTCAGGGCACCAGGTAGGGCAAAGGAGAGCAAGAGGTATCGGAAGAGAAACATCTGGATGCCCATCAGAGATCCCCCATTCAGCACTAAAACAGCACTAAAATCCAACAAATACATACCTGTCCCTATATCTTGGGAAAGTTTATGCAAATGTAGCCAATGCAACCTGAAAGTATTTTCGGGGGGTTTCAATGATATTGGCACATCTCACTGATGCTAGTCAATCATTCCAGTCCACAGTTTCTTCATCCAAAAATAGGGGCTGTGGTAAGGATTGATTAGTACAGGAAAAGCATGGTGTGCAGGGCACTGTGCTGAATGCAGCCGGGGTCACCACCAGCATCATAAGTACAGCCCTGTCTGGCATTTTTATCCTGCTTAAGTCAAGCAGGGCCATCCCCAGGTAGGCATCTAATGCTGCTCAGCTTCTTCATGGCATGGGAACCATGTGGGCCCCTGCTGATTGCACTGGATGAGAGGAAGGAAGGGGAGAACCACTGGCCAAGCTCAGAACAAGCCAACTAAGAACCAAGTCAGCAAACTTTTTTGCTTGTAACTTCACCCATCACCTCTCAAAGACATTAAGGCAATAAAATAAAATACTAAAATAAATGAATATGTCTTGCATTTCCTTAGTAGTATTCAAAAGTGAAATAGTACATAGGAAGTCATTCCCTTTCCCTCTGTACCCATAGATGTCAGACCCTCATGGGACCTAGGGCACAGGCACGATTCACAGTTCACTCACTCAACCTTCTGGTCAGGTGCCTCTCTCCTTCCTAGAGAGATGCAGTTACTGATAGAAGGGTTTCGGAACAGCTTTACAGGTAAACCATGGTCCTTGGAAGTCACTCCACGGTTCGTGCGGGGGAAAGGAAGCACTCACTGCTGAGATGAACAGGCTTTGTCCTTAGCTCGCGTGGGCCGCCGTCTACACAATTTCTGATTGTGGCGAATGCCCCGGGTACAGCTAGGCTGCTGGGCACTGTGAGCAGCTCTTCCCTTGGAGAACTGTTACTCATGGGTTCCTTTCTCCCCCTCAGTACCGGGCCACGGCACTGCCAGCGTTCAAGTATTACGTGACTTGTGCCTGTCTCATATTCTTCTGCATCTTCATTGTGCAGATTCTCGTGCTGCCAAAGTAAGTACTTCTGGTTTCCATTGGGATTCTCACCTGGGTGCCTTTCCACGGGAGCCCAGTTATATCTCAAGATGTGAAAGGATGCCGATTTTACACAGAGAGGTGATTTAACATGTCATGGTGGAGGGAGACTAACTGAGGGAGGCGAAGTGGCCCCCGTGTGTCTTCCTTAGCATAATGTTGAATTTTCAAAGTGGATGTGTTGATTCAAACTTCCAGGGGTTTAAAAAAATAAATTTAACCTTCTTGTTTTGATGTTGAGGTTACTCTGATGCCCAGTCTAAAAAATGTGGCCCGATAAGCTTTACCCACAAAGAGTGCAATCCCCAGATGTGGTTTCTAATAAACACATACCATTATCTTATATTGAAAGGGCGCAGCCTTTCACTATAAGACACACTTTGCCCGCCCATCCATTTTGTTCAAGTTCTGTGTTACACACCCTCTCTTGTCTCTGAAATCCGCTCTGCAGCCATCTTTGATTGCTATAGGTCAAGGTCTAGCCAACCTCTCCCCAGAGAGACCTGGGTTACAAATGGGAGAATCTGGGCAAACCACATTTCATGCTTTGGGGGGATTCCTTGTGGTTCCACCTACTGGTGAAAAGCCAATCACTTCATGATTTTTAGGTTATCTTTCTCTTGCACCTTCTCAATGAGTTCAAGACTAATCAGGTGACTTTCTTCAAGAAATCTAATTCTCATTTTACGAGCTAAAGAAGATTCTTATCCTTATAATAACTGGGGATATAGAGTGAAACTTTAAGATGGATTTTTTTTCTTTCTTACCGTGTATGTTTTTCTTTCTTAACCTATTTTGTTAAGGTCAAAGCAACCATTTCCAGTCCAGTAGAATTCAGTTGTGTGCTTGCATTGAACTCTCATGGTGCAGCCAGCCTTTGTGTTTAACTCAGACTGCTTGGGTTGGGTAGCATTTCATCTCATGAACAAGCTGAGCAAACTACAAAGAAGTTGTCTGTTTCTCCCAAAGGGTTTTCTTCTAGGCACTAAGCCAAATAGCCAAAAGCCACTTTTGGATACCAGTGGGTTTTGATTACATGGATGAACTGTAGAGTGGTGACAGTTTTGTTTATTTATGTACAATTCATGAGCAATGTGCTCCCTTATAGAAGGGATTTCCAGTAGGCTTCCCCTCTCCTCATGAATTGGAGGCACAATACATCAGCCAAGGGAACCCTTCTTCAGGACTTACAAAATCTTCAGTAAAATTTCCCAATGTTAATGTATCAGTTTTCCATTCAAACAAACGTTTACAAATCAGGCTTTTCAGTGTCAGGCCTGTACCATTGTACTGCAGAGAAACAGCTATCCCAGTGCACACTGGCTTGTAGACTGGTAGAGCAGAAAAGCATTTTGAAAGCTACGTAGCTGAAACAAATGCTACAGAGGGAATGGGTCTTTACTGTTACTTTTACACAGATATATTAAGTTTTCTACATTTTCCTATTGGATGAGTATTTATGTATTCTCTACATTATAAATAATACAGGGTCTTTCACCTACTGGAAGGTGCAGGGGACAGAGAGAGTGACTGGGGCATTTTAAAAGATGCCTCCAAAGAGGACAAAAAGACTTCCAGAGGCCAGGAAATTTTCATGGGATTCTACTTTTAAGAAACACATCCTCATCATGCCTTTGCTGGCTTGACTTTGATTTTCTTGCCTCTCTTCCGTGGTGTTGCATCTTTATGAGGACCCATGGAAGTTCATTATCTCAAGCGTCATCACCCATTATTTTTGTGGGTGCTCACAGGTTTTCCTCAGAGCTTTTCCAACCAACAATACAAAAAGGAA
>CM052649.1:7063430-7076407 GCA_028533165.1 Leontopithecus rosalia
CATGAGATCGAGACCATTCTGGTCAACATGGTGAAACCCCGTCTCTACTAAAGATACAAAAAATTAGCTGGGCATGGTGGCGCGTGCCTGTAATCCCAGCTACTTGGGAGGCTGAGGCGGGAGAATTGCCTGAACCCAGGAGGCGGAGGTTGCAGTGAGCCGAGATCGCGCCATTGCACTCCAGCCTGGGTAACAAGAGCGAAACTACGTCTCAAAAAAAAAAAAAAAAAAAAAAATTATACTTTAGGTTCTGGGTACATGTGCAGAACTTGCAGAATTGTTGCATAGGTACACACATGCCAGGGTGGTTTGCTGCCTCCATTCCCCCCGTCACCTGCATCAGGCATTTCTCCCAATGTTATCTCTCCCAAACCTCCCCACCACCTGTTCTCCCTCCCCAGCCCCCACTCCCCAACGGACTCCAATGTGTGATGTTCCTCTCCCTGTGTCCATGTTTCTCATTGTTCAACACCCACCTATGAGTGAGAACATGTGGTGTTTGGTTTTCTGTTCTTGTGTCAGTTTGCTAAGAATGATGGTTTCCAGATTCATCCATGTCCCTGCAAAGGACGGGAACTCATCCTTTTTTATGGCTGCATAGTATTCAATGGTGTACATGTGCCACATTTTCCCTGTCCAGTCTATCATTGATGGGCATTTGGGTTGGTTCCAGGTCTTTGCTGTTGTAAACAGTGCTGCAGTGAACATATGTGTGCATGCGCCTTTATAATAGAATGATTCATAATCCTTTGGGTATATACCCAGTAATGGGATTGCTGGGTCAAATGGAATTTCTATTTCTAGATTCTTGAGGAATCGCCACACTGTCTTCCACAATGGTTAAACTAATATACACTCCACCAACAGAGTAAAAGCATTCCTATTTCTCCACATCCTCTCCAGTATCTGTTGTCTCCAGATTTTTTAATGATCACCACTCTAACTGGAGTGAGATGGTATCTCAATGTGGTTTTGATTTGCATTTTTCTAATGACCAGTGATGATGAACATTTTTTCTTTTTCATATATTTGTTAGATGCATAAATGTCTTCTTTTGAAAAGTATCTGTTCATATCCTTTGCCCACTTTTTGATGAGGTTCTTTTTTTCTTATAAATTTGCTTTAGTTCTTTAGAGATTCTGGATATTAGCCTTTTGTCAGATGGGTAGCTTATGAAAATGTTTTCCCATTCTGTTGGTTGCCAGTTCACTTTAATGATTGTTTCTTTTGCTGTACAGAAGCTCTTAAGTTTAATTAGATCCCATTTATCTATTTTGGTTTTGTTGCCAATGCTTTTGGTGTTTTAGTCATGAAGTACTTGCCTATGCCTATGTCCTGAATGGTGTTGCCTAGGTTCTCTTCTAGGGTTTTTATGGTGTTAGGTCTTAGGTTTAAATCTTTAATCCATCTGGAGTTAATCTTTGTGTAAGGTATAAGGAAGGGGTCCAGTTGCAGCTTTCTTCACATGGCTAGCCAGTTTTCCCAACACCATTTATTAAACAGGAAGGAAATCCTTTCCCCATTGCTTGTTTCATCAGGTTTGTCAAAGATCAGATAGTTTTAGATGTGTGGCGTTACCTCCGAGGCCTCTGTTTTGTTCCACTGTGCTATATCTCTGTTTTGGTACCAGTTCATATTAATCTCTTCTATATTTATTTTGTCATCTGTATTTTTATTTTATTAATTGGTGTGTATGGTCCAACTTCTCCCATCTTATTTTGTGTTTCATTTACCTTGTTTTTCTTTGGTCCTTTTCTCTCTTTTTTCTAATTTCTAATGGATTGGTCAAGTTCTTTTATTCCTTTTTTTAAAGGTAAAGTAGAAGCAAGTTTATTCGAAAGTAAAGGAATAAAGGAATGGCTACTCCATAGGCAGAGCAGCCTGTTTATTCTTCTGCTTCTTTTACTGGTTAGGAAGTATGTATTTTTTCATTAAAGATTACTATTCAAGTTTATAGAATATGCATCATGTATTTTTCTTTTAATCATTACCATTAAAATTTCAATTTTTTATGTTAAAGAAAAAATGTATATTATTTCTAATATGTATTATAATTTATATGTTTTTAATATAATATGTGTTTTGTCAATACTTTTGGGGGTAGAAGTGGTTTTTGTTGACATGGATGAATTGTAGAGTGGTAAGTCTGAGATTTCAGTGCATTCCTCACCTAAGTAGTATACATTGTACCCAATATGTCATTGTTTATCCCTCACTGCTCTCCTACCCATCCCGCTTTCAAGTCTCCCTAGTCCATTATGTCACCCTATGTGCATTTACATACCCAGAGCTCAGCTTCCATTTATAAGTGAGAACGTACAGAATGTGGTTTTCCATTCCTGACTTACTTCACTTAGAATAATGGCTTCCAGCTCCAACCAAGTTGCTGCAAAAGGTATTACTTGTTTCATTTTTATGGAAGAGTAATTTTCCAGGGTGCATGTATACCACGTTTCATTTATCCACTCATTGGTTGCTGAGTGCTTGCATTGGTTCCATGTCTTGGCAATTGTGAAATGAATTTTAACATATATGCTTAATTCAAGACATTCTAAAGTTATTCATAATCTCCCTTCAATGTAATTATTTCCTAGGGTTTTAGCTCTGACAGTAATTATAGCCAGTGTTTGTTTATATTTGCCCACATTCTTTACCGATTAATTTCCTCAACAATGCTTTTTAAAAATTATTTGTTTCTTCAGATTTATTTTTCTTTTTGGTGATGTATACGATTTGTTAGGGTTTTGGAGGAGGGGTCTATGAGTTAAACAATAGGATCCTTTTTTGTTTATATTTAAAAAAATTATCTGCTTTATTTCATATTTGTATAACTGGGCATAAAATTCTAGGTTAACTTTTATTTTCCCTCAGTATGATAATGGTATTACTCTGTGGCGTTACATCTTCTATTTTTGTTAATGAAGTATTTCTGTCAGTCCCATTACATTCCTTCCTAGGGAGTCTGTCTTTCCTCTCTGAGAGCTTTTAGGTATCTTTTATGTGGTTGAGGAGGGGGCAGGATTTTCACTATATTGTTTCCATAAATGTATTTGTTTTCATCTACCTAAGTGACTAGGTGTGATTTTTCAATCTGAGGATGAGAAGATCTCTGCTCGGTCCTTGAAAATTCTCTACCTCTATCTCCTTACACGTCGCTGCTCCTCAATTATCTGTTCTTTCCTCCTGGACTTTGCTGCATATTGTGTTCTCATCCTGTGCTCCAGGTCTTCGCTTTTTTCCTCACAGTTTCCACTTTTTTATTTCTTTGGGCTTCATACTGGTAAATTATTTATCCAACATTGAGTTTATGATCTTTATGATTTTTTTCATATCTCAGACGTCTATAACATTCTTAAAACCTAATCTTTTTGTATATATAATTTCATATTTTACCTATGGAGTTTATTTTGTTTTCCTTTACTTGCAGATTTTAAACATATTATATGGAAATATCATTTTTTTTCTTTTTTTCTTTTTGAGACAGAGTTCTGCTCTGTCACCCAGGCTGGAGTGCAGTGGCCCCATCTTGGCTCACTGTAAACTCCACCTCCCAGGTTCAGGTGATTCTCCTGCCTCAGCCTCCTGAGTTGCTGGGATTACAGGTACCTGCCACTCCGCCATGCAAATTTTTGTATTGTTAGTAGAGATGGGGTTTCACCATGTTGGCTAGGCTGGTCTCAAACTCCTGGCCTCAAGCAGTGTGCCCTCCTCAGCCTCTCAAAGTGCCGGGATTACAGGTGTGGGCCCAGCAGAAATATCACTTCTTTTATTGCGTTCTTTATGGTTGATAAATATATGGATTCTGCCATTTAGTCTATCTGTTAAGTCTGTCCTTGTGTTATCTGTAATTTTGTCTGTATGTTCATCAGCAGCAATGATCAGGGTCCATGGTAGTCATGTATGTTCTGAGTCGTAACAGCTTCACTATGGGATAGATTTCAGTGTATCTTTGCCAGGCATCTCTGGGATTCACCAGGCCAAGTCACACTATTTTATTAAATCCTTAGACTAAGGTTTCTGCACTAAGTAGGTCACCCGTATTTGGGTCAACACTCATTGGCATGGAGCAAGATTGGTGATCCCAGTTTTCAAAAATGATCTTTTCTTTATGGCCCCAGTCAGATGGTTATGTTTCCTAAGAATTACCAGACTGGTGGGGAGAGTTTTTCTTTTTCTATGTATTGGTGGGACAGTGCCTCAGGGCCCCTGCCTTTATTCAAGAGTTCAGTTCTAATATGGTATTAGTCAAATGCCTGGGAGCATCACCTTCCTTGGGTAGACATCAGTCTTAAACTAAGAGCAGGTATTAGCCCCGGGTTTCTCCTGGGTCATTTAGCACCAGCACCTCACAGTGGTCTGCATTTGAATACCTTCTGCGTATCTAGGAAACTCTCTTTCTTACCTATTAACTCATGTATTTAAAGAAATATTTTGTTGTATTGTATGAAGCATTTTCGTTAGAATAATGGTGCTTCTCACTTCTGCTGACTTTACTTGCTTTCTTAATTATACTTTTGCTTTGTTTCCTTTGTTTGGCTTTTTTTGTGGTAAACTGCCTCGTGTGTTCTTGAAAAAGGAAAAGAAATCATTAAATCAGTGAGTGAGTAAATGAATGAATGAATGAATGAATGAATATCTAATAATGGACAACTTTGTTACCTGGAAGTAACCAGTAAAAGGGGAGATGTTTTCTTGAAAAGGAGCCCAACGTCGTCCTTAGTCAGCCTATAATTGTTGAATCCAGCTCTAATCTCAGAATTTGAATAGATATAATGAAATTATTGGTTGACTCCTCCTTTGGAGTTGCTCTCTCACTCTGTCTGCCCTGTAGTGTATCTTTATCAGAAATGTGAGCTACCTTCAAAGAGCAAAAATGATCAAGCATGAAGTGCTTTTGTTATTTTTAGTAGCTTCATTCATATTATCTGCCAAACTAAATAGATTAAGTTTAACCAGTCATGAGAGCAATTATTAAAATGAGGATAAATTTTTTTTCCAGTACAGTTTAGGTAAATACACATTTCATTATCCCAAGAAAAATTAAAACTAATGAAGTTTTAAGAAAAAATAATAAGCCAAATTATAATCTTAAATATCTTAGAAATATTATTTCTACTTGGATCTCTAATATCCATTTTATTAGTTATTTCAACACTCAATACTAGAAATGATAAAACTTGTTCAAATCCTGGGATAGGTTGTGCAGAGTGATGTAAACAAGTGTTGCTGCTGGATTAGATATAAAGGGCATGAGACTAAGTTTGCAGGATTTTTAGTTTTTTTTTAATTTTCTCCTGAGTAACTGGAATAAATGTTGCCATTTATGGAGAGAGAATCCCAGGGCAGGAACAGGTTGGGGAGGGAGACTGCACTCAAGGGATCAGTTCTGGACATTAGACATACGTGTCTGTTACACCTCAGGTGCTGGAGTTTCACACAGAAGGGAGTATGTGATCTATAGAATATATAGAACCTCCCATGAAGCCCCTATAGCTTCTATAGATTCTATCGAGTTGGGCAGAGATACAATCTGGAAAACCCAGCACCTATGTAGTATTTAAATCCAAGCAGTGGGTATAGGAAGAGAAAACTCTGCACTTTCTGGGGAATCCAGTGTGCCTGAAAATTCAAACCTTCAGTCCTTATCATTGCTGTAAAGGTAGAACTTTCCTTACTTGGCCAAAGATAGTTATCTTTTCTCTTTTCCACATTTCAGAACCTTTAAGTGTCCAGAACATCTCAAAACTAAGTCCTGTCATCAGGGAAAAGCTACTGTAACGGCGATGAATATTTAAATTCCATTTCCTCTTTTCAACCTTTGATTCTTTCGTTTTTTCTTTTTTACCCAATTCCCTTTCATTTTGAAGTTCTGTCACTTAAAAAGGAGGAATTTTTGTTTCATGCTAACTTACAATTAAAAGAAAAGTTTGCTTTCTTTGGTTCTTATCCTGACTGACTCCCACACAACATGTGTGAGTGGAGAGCTGATGAGAGGCTTGCTTTGGGGAGGAAGGGAGGGAAGTGAAGTCAACCAGGAGAGCCACCATGAAGTCATGACATTCAACATAATGCCAGACAAAGACGCCATTATTTGCCCAGAGATGGCTTGTAATTAATATTTTGTAGTCTTTCTGAGGGGAATGTATATCTCCACTGGGCTTCTTTTATCAATAAATGCCTCTCACCCCTGTCAGGACCACCTTTAAGCAATTTCACTGGGAAAAAAGCAGAAAGGAAAGAGGACTTTGTCTAGATTCAGTCTTTTCCGTATTCTGTAACAATGCACTTGACTAAAGCACGGAAGTCAAAACGGACACTAAAAGTAACTTTTCTTGCCTGATGACAGGGAGGAGTCAAGTTTGCTTTTCAGTAAGTACTTAATCAGTTATGCTGAAGTGTTAAAAAAAAAAAGAAGCAGCTTTGCAACTGGACTGTTAATTAAAATTGATTAAGTTACACCAGCATCTTGGTATGCTTAATGGACCTGAACATGCTTTTGACAGAATAGGTAGGATAAATGATTATAATTAAGAGCATTTAACCAACCATGACTTTGTCTCATGGTGTTTCTTGTTCCCTGGTGTCTTAGTCCATTTGGACTTCTCTAACAAAGGACCATAGACTATGTAGCTTAGGAGCAATAGAAATGTAGAAGCCAAAGTCTGACATCAGGGTGCCAGCATGGGTGGGTTGGCTGAGGGCTCTCTTTCAGGTTGCAGACTACTGTCTTCTCCTTGAATCCTCACATGGAAGAAAGAAATAGCTAGTTCTCCAGCCAGTTCTCGTAAGGGCACTAATGCCACTCATGAGTTTACAAACTTCATGGCCCAGTCACCTCCCAAAGGCCCCATTTCCCTAATACCACCACATGTGGGGTTAGGATTTCAACAGATACATTTGGTGGTCGGGGGAGGGGGCAGAGGCATTAAGCCCGTAAAAACTAAGATGGAAGGGAGGTCCATCTGAACATAAATGCCAATATGCCATAGACTAGAATATTGAACAGCCACAAGTTGAGCATATCGGTGAGCGTTTGAGCCACTCCAAGTCTGAATCTCAGATTGTCACATACTTTTCTACATGCAAGACCATATCACCTATAAATAAAGATAATTTTACTTCTTATTTTGCAATCTGACGCCTTTTATGTTATTTTCATACCGAATTTTCCCGGTTAAAACCTCCAGTACAAGGTTAAATAGAAGTAGCCACACCATACATCCTTTCTTATTTAATCTCAGGAGAAAAGCATTCAGCCTTTCACCATTAAGTTTGATGTTAGCTGTGAGCTTCTCATGGCGTTTTTCATAAAGATAAGGAAATTCCATTTTATTAATAGTGGTTGAGTGTTTTCACTGTGATATATTGTTGGATTTTGTCAAATACTTTTTCTGCTGCTATTGAGATGATAATGTTTTTTCTTTTATTCTATTAATGTGATCTATTAGTAAGTTGACTGATTTTCAGATGTTAAAGCAACCTTACATTTCTTGGGTAAACTCCACTTGGTCTTGACATATAAACCTTTTTGCTTGTGGCTGGATTCAATGAACTAATACTTTGTTTAGGATTTTTGTATCCATATTCATAAGAGATATTGATTTCTACTTTTTTGTGATGTCTTTGTCTGGTATTGGTATCAGGATGATATTGTCCTCAGAAGGAGTTAAGAACTATTCCCTTTCCTTCCATTTTATGGAAGAGTTTATAAAATATGGGCATTAATTCTTCTTTCAAAGTTTCGGGCCAGGCATGGTAGCTCCCAGCACTTTGAGAGGCAGAAGCCAGCGAATTGCTTGATCTCAGGAGTTCGAGATCAGCCTGGGCAACATGGCAAACCACCTGGGCAAAGGGGCAAACCCCCATCTCTACCAAAAATACAAAAATTAGCCAGGCATGGCAGCACAAGCCTGTTGGTCCCAGCTACTTGGTAGGTTACAGCCCAGGAAGTAGAGGCTGCAGTGAGCCATGATTGTGCCATTTCACTCCAGCTTTGGTGACAGAGCAAGACTCTTGTCTCAAAAACAAAATTAAAAATTAAGTGAAAGTTTGTGAACACTTATCAGTGAAATCATCTGCACATGAATTTTTCTATGTAAGTAGATTTTTTAATGACTATGTTAATCTATTTACTTTTTATAGGTAAGCCTATTTATGTTTTTTATTTCTTCCTGATTCAGTTTTGTGTGTCACACGCTACTTTTAAGAATGATCATCCCTGCTTAAATGGGCATGTCATACATACAGCAAATCAAAAACAGATAGTCAGCTGTATTAGTAACACTGTACTCCTTTATCAGCTCTTAATAGATTTTTGACATTTGAGGAAGGAGAAAAGTAGTGGTCATCAGATACTTTCACAAAACATGTTAACAGCTCTTCTGGGATGCTCTTCACTGTGTCTAGCAGATTGGTAAAGAATAGGAAGAGTCACATTTTAATACTCATGATTTCCAGGTCTATTTGACCTGATTTCAGAATGTTCAGAGTCTCCATCAACTGTCTTCACAGTGAAATAATTATTCAAAAAAAAAGAAACACTGAAATGCATTTTAGGAAACAATGAATTACCAACACACTCAGTGACAAATTTTCCTAAATTTGTTAAAATACCTCAATCTCCAAAGGCAAGAATCTCTATGAACATCAAGCAGGATAACTATAAAGGAAACCATATGTGGCATATCATAGTCCAACTGCTGGAAACCAAAGAAACAAAGAAAGAAAAACATTAAATGCAGCCACAAAAAAAAATTACATATAAGGGATCAATGACAGAATAAATGTTTGCCTTCTTATCAGAAATGATGGAGGGCAAAAGACAAATGAGCATCTTTAAACTACTGACAGGAACATGATCAACCCCGAATTAAACATTCAGTTCAAATATTCCTTTTTAAAGTTGAGATGAAATACATTCTGCAAGGTAAAAAAAAAGAGAGAGAGAATTTGTCACCAGCAAACCTATAAGATATGCTAACAGAAGTTCCTCAGGCTGAAGTGAAATTATGTCAGAAGGAAACATGAATCTAAGGAAGGAATGGAGAGCATTGGACATATTCACTGTATGAGAGAGTATAAAAGACAATGTTTGCCTTTTATTACTTTCTCTAAAAGCTAACAGGTGATCAGATGCAAAAGCAATGACATCTGCTAAGAATTCTCATGAGAAGGGGATTAAATTGTTGTTAAGTGTCATGTATTTTTTGAAATGGCATAATATTAATACAAAGTAACTAATGGTAAGTTAGAAAGTGTGTATTGACTCTTGAGCAATTACTAAAGACAAAAGAAGTATTGCTAAAAAGCCAAGAGGAAATGAAAAATATTTTTAAACATTTAGTTAATAAAGTGGCAATAATGGAAGAACAGAAAAACAAAAATAAATAGACAAACATAAAACAGATAATAAAATGGTAGGTTTGAAATACTAGCAACAAATATAACAACCCACACTATACAAATAAAAGCAATGGGGCAAATAAACAATAGATAGCAAGAGGGTATGATTAAATTCAAACATTATTAAGCAGGAATGGACTAAACACTCCCGAGTATGACCAAGCCATGTTCTCTCTGCAAGAGATGCACTTTGAATACAAAGTTTAGGTAGGTTGAAAATAAAAGGATGGAAAACGTGTCTGATGTAAACAATCAGCACAAGGAGACGCTACTATACATATATTAGTATCAGACAAAGTAGTTATGAAGCCAAGAATTACTAACAGAGATAAATAAAGATAGTGAGTAATGATAGAAAGGTCAATTCACCAGGAGGCATAAAATCATAAAATGTGCTTATATCTAATAACAGAGCTATAAAATACAGATATAAACCCACTTAACCTACAGTAGACCATAAAAAGCATTTTATGCATACCTGACAAAACCAAAGAAAAAATGAGACAAATCTATATCATAATTAGACGTTTAGTATCCCTTTTCTAGTTCTTATTATGCCAATAGGAATATATAGAAGGTCTAACAACAGTATCAACTTCCTAAAACTAATTGTTGTTTCAAAAAACACTAAACTGAATTGAAAAATACATGTTTACTTAAAGTGCACGTAGAACATTAACCTACAAAGATGTAAATTATACTAGGCCATAATAGCATCTCCATAAATTTAAAAAGACAAATAAATATGAAAATATAAAAAAACATATAGTCCAGTGTCTAACCACACCAAAATCAAATTAAAAATCATTAACAATAGAATATTTTTAAATATCTCCTAATATTTTAGTGTTAAGCTACATGCTTCTGACTAACCCAGGAGTCAAATAAGAAATACAAGAGAAATGTAAAAATGTTTTAATATCAAAATATAATGTGTCAAAATTTGTGGGATGTAATTAAAGCAGCAATTTAGAGGGGAATTTGTAGCTTTAAAATGCTTTAACATTAGAACAGAGGAATTAAAAGTCAGTTGTCCAAATTTCCATCTTAGGAAGCAGAAAAAGATGAGGAATTTAGAATCAAGCAATTAGAAGGGAATAAATACTAAAAAGAAGAAATCAATAAAATAGGAAACTATCAGTAGTGAAAATTTACAAAGCCAAAATGGGGCTCTTTGAAAAAGACTTTAAAAAGTTCTAAACTACTAGCAAGATTGATCAAGAATGAAAAACGGGAAAAATCACAAAGCACCCAAACTAACAAGGGAAAAAAGAGGACTCACTAAAAATTCTACAGATACTAATCGGATATATAGGAAATGCCATAAATTACTCGAGGCCAAACAGATTTACAATTTAGATAAAATGAAAGAATTTTTTTAAGCAACAGTTTTCCAAAAACTGAGACAAAATAGAAATTTTAACTGGGCATGTATCTATTACATTTATTGAACTTGTTTTAAAAATTCTTCCCACAAAGGAAGCTTCATACACAGATTATTTGTGTGTGAATTCTCCCCAACATTTAAAAAAAATAAGATGGAAAGAACTGGTCAAATATTAACACATTTTATATTTTTGAATGGATAGAAGTGTCTCATTCATGGAAAGAGACGAAAGGATTGAGGCTACAAACCAAAGGCCACATCTACACCATGTACGGGAGATGGAGCTGAAATAAAAAAAGTTTGGAAATACAGGATATGGAATCGCCATTCCAGGAAATAGCTTAGAGAATAAAGGAAATGTCAATAATATAAATTCCTGACAATAAAGAGTTCAAGTGAAAGGTATTCAGCATTAAGAAAAATATTTTTATTATGATTCAGGCACCCAAAATTTCACAATCATAAATATTTATGCACTCCAGAATTTCTTTGAAATAAATAAAGCAGAAAGTCTTAAACTGTTCAAATACCTTGACAAACCTACAGTCCTAGTTGGAAATGTTAATATATTCTAACATTGACGGATCAAGTAAGCTAGCCCATTAGGGATTTGACTAACTCATAAAGCTCCTTCAATAGTTATATTTAGAGAAATAGTTTGTCACCAGCATAAGAAGTACATATAATTTTCAAAAATTCATAAGACATAGACGTTGAGCATACTTATCACATCCCAAAAGAAAAATAAATTGTCAAAGTATAATAATAGAGGCCACAATTTCTGATAAATTCTAATGAAATTAGAAATAAGAACCAACCAAAAATAATATTATTGTGGAATTTAAAATTCAGACTTCTGATTTACTTTTAGTATTAAAAAGAAATGGAAATTGAAATTATAGGCTTTTTAGAAAAGAGTGATAATGAGTAGCTATGACTTAAAGGCTATGGGATTTGGCAAAAGCAATAACTAGTAGAATATTTGTGTCCTTAAATGCACTTATTAGAAAATACAAAAGATTTTTCTAATAAATGGCAATCAAGATAAAATTTATAAGTTTAAATAAGGAAGAAGAAAGCAATTTTTAAAAGTTGAATCAGAAACTAATTAACATAGGGAACAAATGGAAAGAGCAGACCTTAATAATAAACCAAGAACTTATTCCTTGAGAAGATCAGCAAAACATGCAAGACTTCAAAAATCTGATCTACAGAAAATAGCATTAAGCATAAGAAATTACAAATACGGGGAGTTTATAAATCATATGAAAATATTATATAGAATATTTTACATTTGAAAATCTACATGAAGGAGATAATTTTCTAGAAAAATTATCAAAATTGACTCAAGAAAAAGAACCAATAAACATGACAGGAATGTGACTTGTCTATTTCTAAAACAGAACCTGGATCAGGAATACAATTTGGTAAACATAAATCCCAACAGCATCACTTGATAGAGTTATAACTTTAGGCAAGTGCCTCTCTGTGTATCAGTGTCTCTTTGGCAAAATCAAGTAATAATTATAACTACTATATAGGATTATTGTGAAGATAAAGTGAAATATATATGTACATGCATACCCAGTACTTGGCATATAGTGGATACTCTATAGATGTTAGAATGTAGCATCACCAACACCACCATCACCACCATCATCACCATCCCTGTCACCATCCCTGTCACCACCATCATCATTATCACCATCCCTATCACCATCACCATCATCATCCCTATCACCCATCATCATCATTACCATCACCTTCATCATCATCATCACCGCCATCACCACCACCACTACCATCATCACCACCATCCCCATTGCCATCCCTATCATCATCACCATCATCATCATCATCATCATCCCTATCACCATCACCATCATCATCCCTATCACCCATCATCATCATTACCATCACCTTCATCATCATCATCACCGCCATCACCACCAACACTACCATCATCACCACCATCCCCATTGCCATCCCTATCATCATCACCATCACCATCCCTGTCACCATCACCATCATCATCCACATCACCATCCCTATCACCCATCATCATCATCACCATCACCATCACCATCACCATCCCTATCACCATCACCCATCATCACCATCACCATCCTCATCATCATCATCACCATCACCATCCTCATCATCATCACCATCACCATCCCTGTCACCA
>CM052649.1:7076907-7172830 GCA_028533165.1 Leontopithecus rosalia
AGGGCAGGGACAGGGGCGGGGGGGAGTTGGGGAGAGATAGCATGGGGAGAAGTGACAGATATGGGTGAAGGGGAGGAAGCCACATGTGTACCTATGCAACTATCTTGCATGTTCTTCACATGTACCCCAAAACCTAAAATGCAATTTTTTTAAAAATCCTCGTGCTCCCTTCAAAAGCCTCCATGCTGCCCGTTGCATTCCAGTCTGATCTGCTGAAAGCCTTTGGCCAAGGCTGGTTAAGATTCCAAAGCCTGTCTCTGCCTTTCCACAGTAAGCACTTTGCCTTCTGTGCCTCATACCCTTGCAAACTTGTGTGGATTTTCTTTACTGTATGATAGTTTCAATGTTTCAAATTGCATTGAAAACTCTTCCAAAAATGGGACTGTGGTTTCTGCTTTACCCAAATGCACACATAGCATCTCATTTCTCTGAAACCCCCTGAAGACATCGTGGGTTATAGAGAGGAAGGGGGGCCTTTGGTTAATATTAATTCACTTTGAAAGGCCCTGATGGGTCTCTGGCAACATTTGAAAATGCTTATTGTAGAAAGAAGCCTGGTTTTCTGTGTTCCCATAATCATCGCTTGGGTGGAAGGTGCACAGGCTCCCCTGCTCTTTTCCTTGCCCCCATAAGTCTCCTGATGCCCATTTCTCAGGTTTTCAAAATAAGAACCATCATTGGTGGTTCCAATGGAAATCCCAACCTAGTTCTAAATGAAATCAGTTCAGATGATCGTGCCTAACTAGCCATATTCGTCATTTTCTAGTCCAGGGAATCCGATCTTGGACATGAGGGCATGTGGTACATTTAGGGTATCAAGCAGACTTGTTTCTTTCTAGTGTCTAAGTTGTTACATTAAATAGACAGAGCTGGGGACAGAAAAAAAATATCTCAGGAACAGCTGTGCTGCATGTGTGGGAAAGCATTGCTGCTGTATGAGGGCCCCTTTCAGCCTCGCTGGAATCCCACTCCCTGCTGCCCCTGCCCTGGCTCTTGTTCCCTCCTGTGTCCAGCCTGGGGCCCTGGTAAGCTGTCAAGATGACACCCACAGCTCCTCCTGCCTCCCGTCCCTGGAGCTTCCCGGGACCCTGGCTCCCACAGGCCACATGCTAGAATCCTCGTGCTCCCCATACACACCATGTAATATGATGTGTTCTTTTCGACTCTGTGGTATCACAAAGGGAAGATTTCAAGGCTACAAATAAATTGATGCTTACGTCATCCTCACAAGAAGGCTGTACGGTGTCTACAAGTGTGCCCAGAAAGGCAAATCGCTATGACACTTGGTCTTCCTAAACTTGACTCCTTAAGATCCATGAAGTGGGCGCCCCCAAGTGGCCAGCTGCCATTCCTCCTTCTTGGATGTAATCCATGAAAAATTCAAGGAGGAATTATTTTCGCTTTAATAGGTCCTTGTTTACTGTTTAAAGCGTTCTGTAAGGATTTTTTTTTAACTCTCAACATCAAACATATTCGTGCACAGCCAATTCAAGAAGGCTTAAGTGTACTCTGCACTCTGCCATCCAAATTCAGTCAAAAACTACTCTTATCACAAATATTCCACTGTGGTCATGGAGAAACATTGCCACATCCTAAGTGCTTAATCCTTGGCTTCTGAATAGCTTCCCAATCGTGTAAGGTTTTGTAATGATTTGCATTTATTATGAATTGAATACTGAGTTAATTAAAGAGTACTTAATACTCCAAACTTGCTTTTTGTTAACATATGGTAACTTTCTGAAAACTTCAATGCCAGAGGCAATATTTGTGCTCTAATACCAGTTTTCCATTCTCAGTATGAAGAATTAACACAGTATATAATACTTTATAAAGGAAGCTGAGGGGAGGTCAGCCTGGCTGATGTTTTTCTTCCAAGAGCTTTGCCTCTGTCATTCTCTGTTGCACAGAAAGTATAACGTGAACAAATCAAATTGATTGCTTGTTTTACAACTGGGCTTGATGAAAAGGTCAAAAAATGTTAAAATCAGCAAAAAGAAATAAGAGTGATAATGAATGGCAGATTTTTTCCTGTTGATAGAAAAATCATACAGATATTTGTTCCATGACATGTTCTCAAACCCATGGCAGGAATTTCTTTTCTGTGATCCTTATTTCCGTGAGAAGTCCAGCCCTCACCTTCTGCCCCTTCACTCCCACCCCAGGCATGCCCCATGCCTTCGCTGGAGTGCTGGCTCCCTCCTACCCCCACGTTGCCCTTGTCTCAGTTCTTGTGCATGCGGGTGGGCCCAGCCACCAGGTACCTTCCAAGACACCTGGAAACTGTACCAACAAGCCCTCTTTTTTCACCGTGGGACTGATGATCTGTGTTACATAGCTTCTCCTGCATCATAGAACATCTCCTTGAGATCTCTACACTGTTTCTGTTTCCCCTTAAATATACTGAATTCCTTAAAACCAGAATGGCTTTGTAAACATGCTTTCTGCCCCCTCACTGAATCCAGTGCCACCCTGATCCCATGAATGTGTTTAATAAGCAAGTGCTGAGTAAATGCTAGTGGACTCCATGTACTGTAGAGTTTTGAAGGGGTCCTTTCTCACTTCTTCCTCTCATCTGGCCCTGGTTAGTATGCCCTCATCTCATGGAGGCCAGTCTTTCTCAGGCTGAGTTAGATGTGACCTACAGGACCTTCTCCAGCTGTCCCAGCGTGGAGACAGGTTCTCTATGTAAATGATGGTGTGGATGAAAGGAGGAATGTGAGTGGCCTTCATCATGCCACGTTGAGATGCCTTGTTCGCATACACGGTGATTCCTTGACTCTGACACGCCTCCAGCCATCTCCCTGGTTGAAAATCATTTTCTAGCTTTCACAGTCCAATTCTCAAGAGCCCGGCTTTCCCACTGTCTCCCCTAGTGCCGACTGGGGGTTGGGATTCCCATGTTGCATTGCTACTTTTATTCTTGTGGATGGAAAGATCTTCAGTGAGTTCGCTGCAGCCCTGTTCTGTTCATTGTACTTCGGGCACTTGAAACACAAGACAGATATTTAGTATCAGTCTGCTTGAAGGAATGTTGGTTTGTACCCAAGTGTGGTTTCCTGGTGCAGCTGTTCAGAAAACGTTCCACCCCCATTCTCACCGCAACTGGACTCCTTCCGAACTTGATGCTCTGAATCCGGCTCCCAGCTGTGGCATCCTTCTCTGCATTCTGGTGGGTTCCCAGCCTCTGCATATTGGCCTGGCATCCTGATGTCTTCACTGGTTGGATCTCCTTAGACACCTCTGCCTCAGGCACCTTCATGGGTCATATAGCAGCCCCTTCATCTTACCATTGCCAGTGATTCTCAGGCAGAGTAAGATGTGCACTAAGAGACCTTCTCCAGATGTCCTAGCATGAGGATGGGTTCTATGTGTAAAGGAACGTGTGGCTGAGAGAAGGGATGGTGAGTCGGCAGCCTTCATCACATTGCATTGAAATTTCTTGTGCCCATTTACCGTGATTCCTTGACTCTGACATGCTTACTACATCAGTTACTACTTAACATTTCAGAATTGTAAAACTCAACAGCAGAGAGAGAACCTAGAGAGAACCTTATCCAGCCCCTAATTTGTGAATGAGGGACCCAGGACTCCAAAGGTGCTATCCACTTAAGTGAGTTTTTATTTCCAGTCTTTTAAAATAAATGTTTTGCACACACACACACACACACACACACACACACACACACACACACACACACTGCAGAATAAACTGTAATCAGGTCTCTTGAGGATGGAAATGGAGGCTTTGGAGTAGAATCAGGAATACGATGACTGTGAGGTCTGCAAAGGCTTCGTATCCTTGGGCAAGACCCCAATGAGTTGTTCTGATTCCAGCCTCATCGTAGCTTATAAATAGTAAATGTTATTAAAAGTACCTACTTACTCTGCTAGACACTTAGCATCTACTGTTTCATTTATGCTCACAAGAGCCCTGGGAGGCAATCTATTTGACAGTTTAATAGTTTAATAGAATGGAGGCTCACAGATGCTGCATAACTTGCCTTCCCAGTGGTATATAGTAAGCAGGTGTTGGAACCAGAACTGGAATCAAGCCTTGGAACCTTACAGTAGAGGCAGGTTGCAGAGGGTACCAGGCTGGGTATGGAGTGAGTCACAGGCAGACAGTGCCCAGCACTACACAGGAATGCCTATGTTCATGGACATGGACCAGCATGGCACCAAAGTTGCCTTGTGGTGATTGCTCAGCACCCATTGATCAAAATCACATTGGTAAGCCATGGTAACCTCACAGTACCTATTCCTGTTCTTCTCTAGTCTAGTTTTCTAAAATTTGTTATTCAGATGTTGGTCCCATTTATTTAAAACTAGGTTCTGGGTGGGAGTGGTAGCTCATGCGTGTAATCCCTTTACTTTGGGAGGTCAAAGCCTGTGGATCACCAGAGGTCAGGAGTTTGAGACCAGCCTGACCAACATGGAGAAAGCCCATCTCTACTAAAAATACAAAATGAGCCTGGCATGGTGGTGCATGCCTGTAATCCTGGCTACTCAGGGGGCTGAGGCAGGAGAATTGCTTGGCCCCAGGAGGCAGAGGTTGTGGCGAACCGAGATCATGCCATTGCACTCCAGCCTGGGCAACAAGAATGAAACTGCATCTCAGAAAAAAAAGAAAAGAAAAGAAACCAAAAAAAAAAATTGCAAAGTGCAAATTTGTCTTAAAAGACATTTTATAATTTTTTAAGTTAATTTATAATTGTTTAATTATTTTAATCTTACTAGATTAAATAATCTTACTAATTAATCTTACTAAATTAATAATCTTACTAGATTAAAATAATCTAGTAAGAAAGTACTCAGTATTGTAATACTTTACAAAATGTTTTATGCATATGGTAATCCTTCAAAGTGTTTTCATACATGTTATTTTATTTGATAATGAAAATAATCCGTTTTATCTAGGCAGAAACTAAGACTAGAATAAGATTCAAGTTCACATTTTTTGTTACAATCCATTTTATCTAGGCAGAAGCTAAGACTAGAATAAGAGATTCAGGTTCACATTTTTCGTTACAATTAGCAATTTAAAATAGTACTAGTTGTCATTGTAGCAGTAATAATGATAAGTGCACGTTCAGAGTGAGATTTAACTTTCTAAACCACCTGAGGTGGTTACATCTCTATAATAAACACGAGAGAGTGACTCTAAGCAGAAATTTACCAAACAAACCCACAAAACACCTTCAGAATTCCTATGCTGGATACAGCAAATGAAAATGCCAGAAAATATTAGAAGAAATTTTTCTCTCCATGTTGTTACCTTGGGCTTTCGCTAGCATAGATAATACGATGCCAGCCCACCAACCTTGTTCCAGGCAGAGATGAAAGCGCAAACAGAGAGGCCACCTTGGGAAGGGAAAAGTAGGTCACACGCCCAGCTAATAGAAAAGCTTTCTCCCCCACAGCAGTGTTTTCCCCTTGAAGTCTGTTTTCTCTGCTGTCAATGTAACTCCACCTTATTTCTTTTGGTTAGTATCTGCCTCATGTTCCTTTTTCCATCTTTCTACTTTCAGCTTCTCCTTATCAAGGAAAAGGATGTAGGTTTTAGGTGTGTCTCTGGTGAACAGCACATAGCTCTGTGCTTGTTTCTCTCATCCAAACATCTCCCTCTTTTATTTGACAAGTGTGATCCATTTACATGTATTAATAATTATTACCCATAATAATTTAAAACCCATTTTGTGTATTTTTTGCTTTGCTTGTTTTTCCTTCTTTTCTGCCTTCTTTTGGATTCCTAGAGTTTATCTCTTTTATTCTCTCTAGTGACTTGGAACTTATATAGTCTAGTTTGTTTTTTCAGTTATTATCTTAAAACAGGTAACCCGTACACGGGATTAACAAGCATATTATTAATAATATCTCCACTTTCTTGTTGAGCAATGCAAGGACATGCTCTGAGTCTGGTAATATTTTCTGTCTTCTATACTAGCATTGTTTAAATTTTTCTAAATGTAAACTGCTCAAATTACTCATTGTTTATTCTTGTTTTCTTAAGCAATTTCTTAGTTTACTGTTTTTTACGAATACCATTCCATCTTCCTGGACTCAGTTTCCATATTACTAAAATCCTTCCTTTTATCCTTCCTGTGAGAGCTTGACTATAATATACCCAGTCAGATTTTGTATTTTAAGAAGTCTTTGTATTTTCCCCATTGTGATCATTTATAATTTTTCTAACATTCTGAAAACAGGATTCCACAATTTCCTGGCCTCTTTGGGTGCAAGGATAACTCTCCTGTCTGTCTAACCGCTGTGGAGACTTGGTCCGTTGCGTCGGTGAGAGTTTTTGTAGGATTTGCTCTTTGTCTCGCGGGCAGTGTGTTGAAGTGTAGCCTGACTTTTATTTTTGAGACTCAGCTGTGTCTTCTCAACCACAGACCTCATAACCCTCTCTAGGTCTGCAATGTCATTGTCCAGTATCTCCTTGTATTTTGTCTCTTCCCTGATCTTTCTGTTCTGTTTTTCTCGAACTTTTATTAGAGGTGTGTTGAATCTCTTCATTCTATCCAAACTCTGTGTCTTAGTCTATTTTTCCGCCCCTATTTTCCACTTCTTTGCCTTTCTGTGCTGTTTGCGGTTTATTTCCTGAGATGTTTCTTAGCGTCTCCCATTCACCAGCAGTTCATCCAGCTCCTCAGTAACTATTCAGTTTTTAATCTCAAAATCTACATTTTTATCTCTAGAAAGTTTATGTGGCTCATTTAAAAAAATATTTGTTATTTTTTTCTTAACTTGCTCATTCATATGGATTCTAATCCGTCTTTCGTTACTTTAATCTTATTTTAGGAGCGATTTCAGATTGTTGTAATGTCTGTAGATCTTGTGGTGCTAATTCTACTACCTGTTATGTCTGTTGACTCCTCCTCATATGATTCATTGCCTTAGGTACTTCCTACTTTGTTTTTTATTGTGAGGTTATGTTCAGGAGGAACTGCTGCAGCCCGCAGATGGGACATCCCTGCACTGTGTGGCCTAAAGTGTCATTTACATTCAGTGTCATTTTGCTTCTGCCACAGCTTCAAGGATTTTCTCTGGTTTTGACCTAATTAATAACCCCTCAATTTGGGATTCTCATTATGAATCAGGTAATGTAATTTCAAACACAACACTTCAGGTTTGGATTGATCCTCGGAAGCTTAGTGATACTTCCCTGAGCTAGTGAATGGAACCGTTTGAGAAGGAATAGCCGTTTGAGGCTCTGGATTTTATTCAAGAGTCTAGTCTCAGCTGCCCACCCTTTGCAGGCAATATCTTCTTTTCCCTACAGGAGTTAAAAGCCCACCCGCTAAGTGCTGTGACCTGAGTCCTATTCCAGGGTGCTCCTGGACCCAACCCACAGCCTCAGTCCCTTTATCACTGAGTTCCCTCTTTGTTTCTGTGCCCTGATAATTTCCCTTTGAGTCCATCATTGAAAACAGCAAACAGAATCTGCACGTAATTGGTGAGTTTCTGCCGTTTAACAAACTCTAAGCTGGCCTCTGGGATGTGGTCACTGTCCTGAATCAGCTCTGAATTTGGCCAGAAACAAGCATGTCAGCAAAAATGGTGCAGTGTGGTGCACAGTGGAGCCCCCGTGCAGGGATGAGGCTCACCCAGGTCGATTTTGTAAAATATGATTGATTGACATAAAGAAGCCTTCCCATGGGAAATTCAAGGACCATTAAACAATCAAAGTACACATCACAGTCTCTATGACATTAAATGTTACAAGTAATTATTGCTCCGACTTGTTCCTGCCATTCAGAATGATGGTCCTCAGCTAATTAAAAAGCCAAAGCAGATGTTTCTTTAGGTAGATACACAAAAGCACATCTTTATATGAAACACGTAACCACCATATTTTCCAAGCAAGATTTTAATATGGATTTTGGATTTTCCTAATACTAAAAGTTTTCTGCTCAGCCACTCTGATATCTTTATAACTTTTCTGGATTTTTTTAATTTTATTAACTTTGCTTAATATGAGCTTATACTTCTCTTCAGGTATCTCAACTTACTGTTAAAATTGATACTAATGAAACTGTAAATGAAGTCTACTTTTAAAATGAGTAAGTTAAATTGTGAAGAATTAATTTTAGAGTGAAAAATTTAGATTTAACTTAATTTGAGAGACTTCCAGTCATTTCCATTGCAAGTGGATCAAACAGGGAGGAAAAAAGAAAGAAAAAGAGAAGAAAGGAAGAGAAGCTGCCTGATATTTTTGGTGGAGGTTTTTCTTCTTTTTTATCCAAATAACATGTATGAACATTTTGTCTTTATGAGGAGGACCTGCATTTACTGAATTAAGAACATTGGGATTCACCCCATGCTTTTCCTACAACACCCCACTGCTTATTTTCCTCACCACCAATTCTATGATAGGATTTTCCTATATATATATTTTTTGAGACAGATTCTCAATCTGTCATCAAGGCTGGAATGCAGTGGTGCAATCATGGCTCACTGCAACCTCCGCCTCCTAAGTTCAAGCAATTCTCCTCCCTCAGCCTCCCAAGTAGCTGAGATTATAGGCACCTGCCACCACACCAGCTAATTTTTGTATTTTTAGTAAAGATGAGGTTTTACCATGTTGGCCAGGCTGGTCTCAAACTCCTGACCTCATGATCCGCCCACCTCAGCCTCCCAAAGTGCTGGAGTTACAGGCATGAGCCTCTGCGCCCAGCCAGGATTTTCCTATAAATTTACATTTCTCCTTTTATTACATCTCCCACTACACTGAGTACCAGTCCCTTGTCTGTCAGTGGATGAATGTAATTTCCACATCCAAGAGCATTTCTAGAAGGTACACGGTGAGCTCACTGTAAGTAAGAGCTGATCATGGGGTTCAGTGAGATCATCAAGTAAGAAGGGAAACAGATGTGGCTGAAGTGATGCCAGGAGTTGAACCAAAGATCAAAGCAAGTGACTCCACCGCTCTGGACTCACGGCAGGCCTTTTCTCATTTTCAGTTGAATAGTACCTTCCAAATGAAGGCCAAAATATTCTTTGAGATGTTGTCATTTATAACATTTAATTGGGATGGTCTGAATTTTCATAAACATTTTTCCACCGGGGCCTTTAATACTTAATCATAAACAGGATAAACTGAAGCAAATGATCGTATCAAGAGCCAAGCTGTAATTTCTCTGCGGCTCTACAAACCTAATCAAGGGACTCCTTTTTTCTTAATTAGATTCCTTCCATTTCAGAATCTTAGTCCTGTTTTCTCCTTTTATCCCCATCATTGGTTTCTTCTGTCCCCGCTTCCACAGCTCGATCCTCCTCCTCCTGTTTCATCATTGTCATTGCAACTGTCACCTCTCTGTTCTCTTCTATTTTCTTGTGGTTGCCAGCAGCAATGCTTACCAACATTTACACTTCAGAACAGGTTTGCTTACTTTGTCACTGCTTGGTGACAAAGAAAGATAGCCGGCTGTCTCCCTGACCTCAAGAACAACGCATTTGGCATAAGTTTTAAAACAATTGTGAGAGGGAACTTTGAGATATGCATGGAAACTGCATGGGTGAAGCATTTGAACCAAATGCATCCTGAATCTCCTGTGTGGAACCCCATGTCTGCCAACCCCCCAGGCATCTAGTCTGTAGCTACAAGTGCTGCCAATTTGCCATTTTGCCTGGCATGTGCCATGAGCAGAAAAAGAATTCCTACGTATCTGCCCGGATCATTTTCAGTAAATGATTAGCCTATGAGCAGAATACAACATATTCTTATTAGACTGCATATTTGGCAAGATTATCACCATGTATTTTTCTAAAACTTCAAAGACAGTAATTTGTTTTAGTTTTGTAATTTCAAAAATTTGTGTAATAACTACATACTATTTTACCTATTTGACAGTGATATGCAATCTTAGCCAGATGTACATTTTCTTTTGAAGTAATAAACTTTTTAAAAATTTCCTGCTCTAAACGTTTTTATTATCGTATCTATTGATGATTTCTGTATACAGAAATTATCCCAATTTTGCAAACATAAAAGCATTGATTTTAATAATTTTCTCTTAAAGGAACTAATTTTAGTCAATCTGGTTATGAATATATAAATATTGTCTTAATTCGAGAGAATCAAACCAAATGCCACCATGTAATGGAATCTGAGCCAGATGAGCAGGATATTCCACTTGAAACTGGCTCTTCATAGTTTATTATAGGTGGGTATAAAAGTAATTGTGGGTTTTGCCATTAAATGTAATGGCAAAAAAAAAATGCTTCTATGGAACACAAATTTGATTGTGTTTTGTCATATTAATATTATTAGAAGTAGCATGCATCCAACAATAATGATAACCATTCGCAGGTGGATGTTCTCTGGCTACCTGACCCTCTAAGATGCTGCATGTTCGGAACCTTAGGGGACATCTTACTTCATGACACATTTACTGCCACCACCACCCCCTATCCAAACCTGCTCTTGAGTAGAAGCAGAAAGTGCAGATCTGATCATCTGTTGCCAGTGATCAGATGCCCTGCAGAGCTGGGCCGAGGGCGCCCCCTGCCGGCAGCCAGCAGCCCGGCTCTGGGCACTCTGCGACTGAGGGCAGCACTGTCTCAAGCTCCCTGGAAGGTACTCGGAGAAATGAGAGGAGGGTCCAGGAAAATCAGCCCAAAGAGTGAGCCTGGAGCCTGGAGCCTGGTCCTGTGTCTCCCTCAGGGGGATGTGCGCTCTTTGCAAGTATTCTTCATCTTTTCCTATCAGGAGCTGGAAGGAAGAAAACAAAACGAAACTCCATGGTGGAAAGGAGTAGAGAGGAGGAAATTTTGTTGTTGTTGTTGTTTACATAGATATAAAGAATTTATATTTTAGTCATTAAAATGTTTCTAAGAAACATTGTGTTTTCTTCATTGAAATAACAGGAAGAGCTTCTCCTACAGAACACAGATTTTTCTGTTTTGTGATATTAATGTGATTAGAAGTAGCATGCATTAAACAATAACAACCATTCACAGGCGGATGTCCACTTGTAAGTTCTGTTGCACACACCTTCTCATTTAAACCTCTCTAACTCATTTAAACCTCTGAAAACAGAGGAGGCAGGTACTGTTAGTATCCCCATTTGAGAGAGGAAGAAACCGATACCCCATTTCAGAGAGGATCATTAACTTGCAGCAAGTTTCGCAGCAGTGGAGCTTTGAAGCTAAGCCACTGGCTGATTCTTTACCTTCTGAACTCTCGTTCTGTGTTTAGACTCTCATTCAACTGTTGTATCAACATTGAACAAATAGCAATGCTTATGGAAAGAATATTTTCAGTAATAACACAGAAAGAAGATGTGAAAGGCGTAGAGAAGTAAAAGCACAGCCTATTAGTGCTATTCAGGAATATTTTTTATTTGAATTCGAATTTCACAGATGTCACACCAGCTTTGTTTGCCAATAGATTAACTTGGTAGTACTGATCAAAGGGTATAATTTATGTTATTCCTTCTTCTGAATTTATTGAAATCATCACTTTTTTTTAAATTACAAGACACATAGCCTTGGGCCTTCGGCATAAAGGTAAAAATGTTAACCCCTGGAGGACTCTTATGTCCTGCTTGTCATGTCAGATGACATATGCAAATTACACCCACACAGCATCTGCACAGGCAGAGTTGATGTCACCCACACCTCAGTGGAGCTCACTCACACCTGGGAGATGGTGAGAATCCCAGCAGTGCCTCCCTGGAATGGTGGCCCCCAGGATGGGCGGGCTCATGCACTGAGACCCCATGGTGAATGGGGAGCAAATGCTGGCCATCATCCTCTAAAGACCTCAATTCTTTCTTGAATTAATAAAGCTTCCCCAACCCCCTTATGCATAGCAGCATTATACAAAACAGCCAAGAGGTGAAGCAACTCAGTGTCCATTTTACCAATGGATTTTTTTTTAAACTGTAGATACATACAGTGGAATTTTATTCAGGTTTTAAAAAGAAGGAAATCTTGGCATAATGCTACAACATGATGATCCTTGAGGGCATAATCCTGAGAGAAATCTGCCAGTCACAAAAGAACTGTTAGATTGTTTCACTTACATGAGGTCTTGGAATAGTCAGGATCATGGAAACAGGAGGGGGAATGGTGGTTGCCAGGGGCTGGGAGGAGGGAGAAACAGGGTGTTGATTTCCCATGGGCATAGGGTTTTGTTTTGGTAAGATTGAAAATCCTAGAGATGGTAAACGACAATGTGAATATGGCTGTCACTACTGAACTGTACACTTGAAAATGGTTTAAAGGGCATATTTTATATTATGGGTTTCTTAACACTGTTAAAAATTGTTTGGAGGGAGAAAAGGAGCTTCTCTGTGTGGGAGAAAACCCCCACAAGAGCAGATGAGATCAAACAAGCCATCATGCCTCATGCCTGAGACGTTCAGATACCATATTTGCAAGTTCAGGCACTAAACTAAGTCTGTGACCTGCGCTGCCTTCTTGTGATCTGCTAATGCAGCATTAAAAGGGTCGGGAGACCTGTTGGTCTCTTTCCACATAATCAGCTGAACTTACGATAACTTTCATCGTAGCTGTGATCAGAGACCCCACACATCCCCCAGGTTGATTTCATTAACTGACAGTTTTCCTTTGAGAAAAGAATCACTTAAAAACATAACTTTAGGTCTGTTTTAAAAGACATACAAGCACATCTCACCTTTGTTGGAGACACTTAACTTGTTCTCAGTTGGTAGCAATGATGCCAACATAATTTTAATGAGGCTCGTGACTTGGTAGAGGTCCCCAGGGGAGGGCAGACTTGACATGTTTAGTCTATGAACAATGTTGGTGCTTCTTGTGGTCTTAAACGTCGTCATCAAGAAACTGGAGAGAAATCATAAACCAGCATTGCTTTTCTTTTTCTTTCTCCCTTCTAGCAATGCAGCAAAAAAGCCTCTCCTCTGCTCATGTGGCTTTTGAAGTCCTCAGGCATCATTGCCAACCAACCCTGGCCACGGATTTCTCTGACGATCGTCACCACGGCCATCATACTAACCATGGCCGTGTTCAACATGGTAAGCCCCGGGGTGAATCAGTGCTCACGCCACGCGGGCATTCTTCCCTTCTGGGACCTGTCCTGTGGAATTTTGGAAACTCGCTTTTAGCGCCAATGCTGCCCATTAAATGTAGCATCTCAGTGCAACAGCAGTCATTTCTCTAAGGAAAGGGGTGCTTTCACGGAGCCACCTTGAGACACGGGGCGAGTCCTTGGAGCAGCTCCACACTTCCTTGCTCATGGTGGCTCCTCAGCAGGCTACAGAAATGACTGCAGTGTCTGAAGCATAGTCATAAACTAAGGAGGGTGGAGCTAAAAGACCTGGTCTCAGGGCTCCTCTCTCACCAGCTACGAGACTAGAAAGATGTTTTCATTGAACTCTGCAGGCTCCATTTGCACTTATTTGAAAGTGAGAACCGACTTCTCTACCAAGGCGGTCCTAAGGACTCAGTGAGCCAGTGTTCGCAGCACACTGAGGACAGTCTGGCCACTGTCATTTGTAACTATTGAACCAATGGCCACTCTTACTGTGTTAGTCTCATCATTGCTGGTGCTCTCCCCCAGAACACATACCTGGCTGGTCAGGGTGCTTTGAGACGTGTCCTTACTGTTCTCCCGTCAGCAGCAGCAGCCGAAGGAACTCTGATGTTTCCTGTAGTGGACGCTTCACTGACTGTGGGACATGCAAAGTGTTAGGAGCTGCAGTCCTTGCCTTCCAGGGTCCTGAAGCCAGGTTGTGGTGACAGGCTGTATATGATTTCATAATAATAACATGTTTTTTTAAAGTAGAAAGTATTTGTGTAGCAAAATGTAATATTGATTGAATATAAAGATGTACCTGGTACACGCTGGGTGCTCAGACCCCAAAGACAGTTCTCTGCCTTCCAGGAGTAGGAGTAGAAGTGGGAGACAGACAGCTAGGTAACCCCATCATCAAGTCATCCTGAAATGAGGAGGCGAAGACAGCAACAGAGGCATGAGGGGAAGGGAGAGCAGGGTTGGCTAGATGGAGTCCTGGAGGGTGGAGAGGAAGAGTCTGCCACGTGGACCCGGAGGAACTGAGGGGTAAGGGCAGGTGGGTGGAAGATCCTGAGAAACAGGGACATTTGCATCTGGGACAAGAGAGACATTCATACTAAGAAGTATTGAAAAACAAAGATGAAGAAGTGGATAAGGACCTCGAATGTTTAATGGGGCCAGTCCTCCAGGTCACGCTGGAGATCCTACAGTTCCTCTCAGACACCTGCAGATTCAGGTGATGGTGATGCAACCTGGACCCCAGATGGTCCAAGCCCCTGTGGCTGGGGTGGGATGGCCTCTCCATCTGTTTTACCTTGCCTGGAATTGATTTTAGGGACACCTGGGAAGGGGCCTTCAGAGAGCAGCTGTGGCTTGTCCTCCCTGCCTGTCTGAAAGTGGGTGTGTGCCAAATTTTCTTGGGACATAAGCTAGGGGACAAGTATGCCTGCAGCCCGACCTCACCTGCCTGTGTGCCCAAGCTCCCTCTCAGGAGCTCCCCAAGAAAGGACATAAGAGCAGTTCTGATGTGGGTCTCCGCAGGCATGTGGACCGCTGAAAGGGGACACCACAGCCCCCTCCTCCAGCCACCAGCTCAGCCTCCGTGGCAGCTAGTTAAACAGTCGCATCTGTTGCTGGGGAAGGAGGTGCTCAGCAGGCAAGTCCCCCAGGACACAACCTTCCTGGGCTAATGCAGGCCCTTGGCTCGCAGTCCCCTGTGGAGAGGTCCAGATGGGCCAGGTCCAGCGCTGGAAGCCCTCCTCCTGCACTTCTGTAAGATGGCAGAGTGGCACAAAGCAGGTCTCCCCTTCTTCCTGGATGTTTGCATCACCTGAGGCTCATTTTCTGCTGCAGGGATCATGGGGCCTCCTTCTGGGGGAGGAGGCCTTTTTTTCTAGATCTCAGGAGTGCCTAGATTGTGACCTCATTACTTCCAATTAGGGCTTAATCCAGAGTGAATGGCAAACAGCTGAGGAGGGAAAATACACCAAGTCTAGACAACAAGCAATTCCCTGGGGTACCACCGGGCTCCAGAAGGATGGAAGTGCCAGGGCTCAGCTGGAGACCTGCTGTGTTAGTCCACCTGAGGCACCTGTTCGCGGGAGCCAGACTGGCCAGCCAGGGGCATTCTGTCTGAAGAACAGGGTTGGGGGTGGCGGTGGGGAGCGGTGTTCTTGCTGTGGCCCCAGAGCTTTCTTCAGGGAACAGCCTCAGGGTGGGGAGCCGAAGATGAGAGATTTAAGACAGACTGGAGAGTTTTTCCTGAAAGAACCTTTCTGCAGACACACCATGAGCCGCAAGAATGCCTCAGCTCTCTGCATAGGCAATTTCCTGGATACTGCAAGGATGTGAAGAAATAACAGGGGAGGAACCTGGACGGAGAGGCAGGCAAGTGGCATTGGGCCGAGACTCCAGAAGCGTCATGAGTGTATGAGTGTGTTCACTTTTTTTTTTTTTTTTTTGGAGACAGAGCTTCACTCTGTCACAAGGCTGGAGTGCAGTGGCGCAATCCCGGCTGAACTGCAACCTCTGCCTCCCAGGTTTAAGGGATTCTCCTGCCTTAGCTTCCCGAGTAGCTGGGACTACAGGTGCAGGTCACCACAACCAGCTAATTTTTGTAAATATTTTTTTTAGTAGAGACAGGGTTTCACCATATTGGCTAGGATGGTCTCTATCTCTTGACCTTGTGATCTGCCTGCCTCAGCCTCCCAAAGTGCTGGGATTACAAGCGTGAGCCACCGTGCCCAGCAGAGTGTGTTTTCTAAAATGGGTTCTTCGGGCTCGACTTTGTGACATGGGCATTAGTCCTGCTGCTCCAAGATCCAGCTCCCCAGGTGAGCACACTGCCAAGCACCAGGTGGAGTCTGACAGATGAAAGCTGCAAGAGAGACCAAGTTGGAAGTCAACTGCATAGCCAAGGGGCAGAGGACGAAAGTGCACTTGAAGACAGCAGGGTGCCCGGGGTCCCAAGAACTCAGAAACCTCCAGTGACTGACACGTGCCCGGATCATTAAGCCTCCTCCTGGCTCCTCAGGAGTGTGTTCACCGTGCATGCAAGCAGATTGAGCACACTTCCTGAGAGTTGACCTTCATTGGCCAGTAGCAGCTCATACCACTTAGGGGACGATACCTTTAACATCATATACACACACGTCAGAGTGAGATCAGTTTTTCTCTCTCTCTTATATAAATTTCAGTTGTAGAACATGATGTTTTGATATAAATAGTGAAATGATTACTACAGGCAAGCTATTTAACAAATCCATCACCTTTGCCAGTAACCTCTTGTGTGTGTGTGATTAATGCATCTAAATCTACTCCCTTAGCAAATCTTCAATACAACAGAATAGTATTAACCACAGTCCTCCAGCTGTGCATTAGATATCTAGACGCATTCATCCATAGGACTGCCACTTTGTACCCTTTGACCTATATCTCCCCATTTCCTGCCCTCCCCACGCCTGGAAACCACCATTCTACTCTCTGTTTCTGCATATTCAACCTTGTTTTATTACACATATAAGTGAGATTGCACAGTATTCATCTTTCTGTGCCTGGCTTGTTTCACTTAGCATAATATCCTGCTCCATCTATGTCGCTGGAAATGACAAGATTTCCTTCTTTTTAAAGCTGAGTAATATTCCATTGTGTGTGTGTGTGTGTGTGTGTGTGTGTGTGTGTATCAAAATTTCTTTATCCAATCATCCATCAATAGACACATTTTTTCTATATCTTGGCTGTTATAAATAATGCTGGAATGAACATTGAGGAAATCTTTCTTTTTTTCACGTGCCCTAGGAAAGTGCCTTCCATTCGTTAAGTTACTAAATGAAAGAATGGGTGAATGAATAGGGAAGTATACAGCCCTTTAAATAAAATTTTTTTTTGTAAAATCTAGTTTGAGCTTGTAAAGCCAGGATGTATCACCTAATTCACAAAGACAATGTAACTGAGAAACAATTATGGTTTGGAAGCCAGCTCTATTTTGTATAGCATAATTAGTCGTGATTGACAGACAGTGCAGCCAGTGTCTATAAAAGTTTGACAAGCTGATCATTTAGGAGGAGACATTCTTTCCACAGTAGCCGTGATCCTTTAGAAAGAGGACAATTGCCTTTAGAAACAGAAATGTGTCTTTCAATGTTGTTTTTCTTTCTCTACAGAAGACACATTAAAAGTATGATGGGTGACCCTTGAGATGTATTTCTTCTCAAAGACCATTCATCACACTTTGTAATACTTTTAATGTGTCTTCTGCAGATTTTCCACATACCAAGCTGCCTTCTGTAGCAGTAGAGGCAGGAAAGAAGCTAAATTACCTTTTCCCCACTTTTCCTGTCTGTCGATGCAGGAGAAGAGAACAGAACTGCTCAAGTGCTGAATTCCTCCAAGAGTGCAGGAAAGCCCCATTTGTATTGATACCTGATGCTGTGAACTTAGCGGTTCTTTTCCATGCAGGTGCTCTGCTTGTATTTATGTCAAGGAAAAATCATAAAACTGTAGGAAGCCAACGTTAGGTACAGAAAGGAAATAATATGACCTGGCTGTAGAGACTTTCTTATAATGTCTTATTAATCACCGAAGAGGCAGGACTTGTCTATGGGACTGTGCCTCTGGCCACACCTGAGGATCTGCAGATGCCTCAGGCTCCGGAGCTCTGACTGAGTGAGGCAGAGGCAGTGCCCCCGTCATGTGCCTCACCAGGTGGTGCTGAAGCCGCAGGAAGACTGCTGAAGCAGGCAGGCTGGTTAGAAGACAGCCCCTGTGCGGGGCGGTGCAAGGAAGCGGGCTCCTGTCACTTACATCAGGAAGGTGATGCCTTCTGCCGGGGATGCCAGTGAAAGCCAGTCTTTACATGCCTGCAGTTCAACAGTCCCAGGATTGTTTCTGACCCTTTGTACCCAGCCCCACTTCAACCTGTCCATCCTGGGGCAGTTTCTATTTAAAGCAGGATAGCTTTTGATGTTTTTCTCAGTATTTTTTTTTCTGAACATGTATTCCAGACTGATGGAGCCCCATTCCAAAGTTGTATTTCCATTTCTTAGCAGTTGTTAACCCAGTAAGAAGAATCCAGGCATCGGACTTCCATTTCAGCAATAATACCAGGTTTTTGTGTTGGCGAAAGTTCGGGGCTGTGGGAGCACATATGCTTCAAATCACTGGGAAGAACATTTTGTTTGCTATCAGAAAACTTCTTGTTTTTAAAGTCAGAGCCTCATTCATGTCTTTATGTAAAGCCCCTGTTATTATTATTTTTTTTTGAGACAGAGTCTTGCTCTGTCGTCCAGGCTGGAGTCCAGTGGCATGATCTTGGCTCACTGCAACCTCTGCCTCCTGGGTTAAAGCAATTCTCTGCCTCAGCCACCTAAGTAGCTGGGATTACAGGCACCAGCCACTATGCCTGGCTAATTTTTGTATTTTTAGTAGAGACGGGGTTTCACCATGTTGGCCAGGCTTGTCTTGAACTCCTGACCTTGTGATCCACCTGCCTCAGCCTCCCAAAGTGCTTAGATTACAGGCGTGAGCCACTGCGCCCAACCATCCCTGTGATTTTTTAAGTTTTCCCTTTGAGACAGAGGAAGAGTGCTTTCATTTTCTTTCTTTGTCTTTTTTTGTGTTTCTAATGTATGTTTTTAAAATCATGTAAAATATGAATAAGATAAAGTATATTACTGAACAATTTTTAAACATACAATTCAGTAACATTAAATACATTTGCAATGTGGTGCAGCCATCACCACCCTCTATCTCCAGAGCATTTTTCATTTTCCCAAACAGCAACTCTGTCCCCATGAAACACTCACTCGCCATCCTCCCTCCTCCAGCCCCAGGTCACCATTGTGCTGCTTCCTGTTTCTATGAATTTGCCTAGTCTAGGGACCTCATGTGAGTGAGTCACACGGTATCTGCCCCTCTGTGTGTGCCTCCTTGTCCCTTGCATCGTGCCCTCGGGTACTCCTTCTTCTTCTGCAGACTCCCCAGTCCCTCTGCAGCAAGTGAGCCTCAGTTTGCCCTGTGCTTTTCCAGCCAGTGGCAAGCAGCCCTTATTAACTGCTTCTCTGTCATCACCTGCCATGACTCTATATTTCAAAGGGGAGAGATGCGTTAGGAGTAACGTGAGATGGCTTGAGGCTGCCCTGACCTGCCTCTGCTATTGACTGCGTGGATGGGCTGGTTCATCTGATGGCTCTATGTCAATTTCCAGTCATTGATATTTATTCCCAGCCTGCATTTTAATGATCCTCGCAAGAGTCAGGGTCAACGGGAACAGTGTGTTCAGAGGGCTGGTTTTAAGTCTCATTACTCATTGATATTGAATGCCAAAACATCCAAGTCAGTTTTATTTTCAGTGAATTGTGCAATTTTACCGGGACACCTTACACATTTGATGTTTATCCATGTGATACCAGCACCTCAATAAAAAGTGGAGAAAAACAATTACTTGTCCATGTTTGTTTTATACATAGTGTTTTTTCCATCTTAGTCCCTAGCTGGCTGTTGAGAATCATGTCTGAACAGCCGAATGTGCTCCCATTTTATTCCTGACGTTTTGAGAATGACGTCACTTGATTCCTTGCAGCATTTTGCAATTTCTTCTGAGAAATTTCCAAGAAATGTATTCTAAGTAAAGCACATATAAATCTGTGAGCCACCCAGACAAGGAGTTAGCCATAGTTAACTAGTAGGCTAGTCAGGTAGACTAGACTAGTCTAATTCCAACCAAATGACAAACACAACGATGTCATCGGGCATAAAACCATAATACAAAATACACCTGTTTACAATTTAATGTGGTTAGAAAAATATCATTCTGATATGTTTTTAATTGCCTAAGAAATGTAAAATTTGCAAGCAAACTAAAAATATGCAGTGTTCATTAGCATTTTATTTAGGATGTATGGTTCAGAATGATGACATCATTGTCCCAGTTATGACAAAGGGTGTAGAAAATTAAATTAGGTTCAGAGAAGCGCTTCCGAAATCATTACGATGCTAAAAATATTTTCAGTGGAGAAAGTTGGGCAGCTTTACCTGGAAGGAAGGTGGGCAAGGGATTAATAACTCTCAAGTATTTAACTGGCTATAATTAGGGAATGACATGAGTTTGTCACTTGAAAATGCAAAGAAGTCAGAGGAAGGGAGGTTAATTCCAAATTGTAATATGATTTTAGACAGAATAAAGAGAGTAGAATTTACGGGTGTTAATGAATACTAGAAAGACAGCAGAAGTGGGATGGGAAAGATGGTGTATGGTGATCGGAGTTTTCTGTTCTTCAAGTTCAACCATCATATTTATTGCAAAACCTCCTTGCAAGACACATTTTTTCACAAAGTAAACTACTCACTCATTGTATGTCAAGAACGTAATACTTGATTTTACCTAGGTTTTTGACTATATGGTGATATAATTAAGAAATTTTTAAAAATATTTTAAGATCCTTGGCACTTAAGACTAGTAATGCACCAAGCTAAACAATCTCCTTTTATTTGCCACTTTTATTTCTTAAAATATTTAAATCAATTGAATTTCTGGTCTATCAAATCTTAATTTAATTTGTACTTTTTTGGAGCTTGTTGTTTGCCAAGCCATTACTTCATTATTTTTTTAATCCCTGATATAATTTCTTCCAAAATATTAGCACATTTGTAGTTCAGCCAGGGATGTGACAATCTTTACAAATTCTTTCATCATACATATAGAAAGTACTCATTTCTTTGATTCTTAAATCAGCATTTTGCCTAATTTAACCAAAATGATATAATGGGCAGAAATACCATATCTAGTATTTCTATAGACCATGAGAAGAATGTTCCCAGTAATACATTAAATAAATGCCTTTGTATCTGTCCAAATAAAGTCTTTTAGGTATTTGACAAGAACTATGCAATCCAGAGAAATAACTCGATAGAAATGAACAAAAGCAACTGCAGAAACTATAAGGGAAGTTTTCTTTTTTAAACCTTGAATATGTGTGGTTAACCCTATGCAGAAAACAAAAGCTGTTTAATAGATTTATGAATGAAATTAATTCATTTTAGTAAAAGGAACTGGTTCAATTCACGGTTCTCTGGTTTGTGTTTCCAGAACATGCCTCTGACCCTTAGCCCCATGACTGAAAAGTGGCTGATCCTTGGGTGTTTAGTCTGTGTGCTGCTTCTGTAGGACAGAGAATGAGAGAGAGAGGGAGGGAGGGAGGGAGAGAGAGAGAGAGAGAGAGAGAGAGAGAGAGAGAGAGAGAGAGAGAGAACAAGAGAAAGAGAGAGATACACATTTCTCCTTCCTTGCTAACAGGTTGATGCTGTCCTTCTGATGCTTGTATTATGTAAAACCATTACATAAGAGCTAATTATTTTCTCAGCATTACCTTTTGTTTCTTTAAAGTCCCCTTTCCAGCAGTCCTGAGAACATTCATCCTTTTAAATTTTTCACCCCTGATGATCTGAGTTGCCAAGCACTCACAAATGATAGATATAAATGTAGAAGCTGGTGATTGCATTTTGCCCACAAAATTAATTTTCATTCCAAAAATCAATAATTCATAGAACTATATTGACTCATTCAATGTTTGAGCCAAGATGGAAAAGATGCTGGAGGAAAAAAACATTCCAATTTGATGGTAGAGGAGTGAATGTATGCATGGTGATATCGGCTTCAAAGGTGCTACGGTTTCGAATGTCGTTCCAACCCTGCTCTCTGTCAAGGGCTTTGTGTACTTTTTATTCTTTGAGAGAGGTGCCTCCAATTTCTTTAATGTGCACTTAGAAGTTCTGGAATTCTTTATGGAATGTATAGAACAGAAATTGTTTATTACTTATGGAATAGAAATTCCCAAATCCGCATGAACAATCCTGTTTACTGTGCATAAGGAACACAGAATTCATCAAGTTAGCAGACACCTGCTAGTTATCTCATCTAATTTGCACTACTAATTCATTAAAAAAACAAACCTTCTCTTTGCAGTTTTTCCTGAGTGACTCTGAGGAAACAATCCCTCCAACTGCCAATACATCAAACACAAGTTTTTCAGCCTCAAATAATCAGGCAGCGATTCTGCGTGCACAAAATTTATTTTTCCTCCCGGTAAGAACATTGCAGTTATGACTGCTTTGGTGGCTCTCTTGTATGCTAGTCGTCTGTAGAACATATGTTCTTTAGTCTTAGATCTGTTCTAGAGTTTGCATTTCCTCTCTGATATCAATCCCTGAGTAGTCCTGAATTTACAAATGCCAGCCTCTGCTACAAGTCCAGGCCCTTGGGGACTGGCGAAACTCACATTTGCAAACTTACAATGTTATTTTCATGCTTTCATCAGTAATGATTGCCTTATTCTCTTAACCACTACAACATTTCTAGCACATATCCTACCATATGGCATTCAATTATACATCACCGTGTTTCTGGGTTTTTTACTTAGAGACGTTGCTAATTGTTCCACTGAATTAATATTACCCCCTTAAAGCTGTGATAAAACTGCCCACACCTCATTTTCCTCCCTCTTCTTCGGCAACATACGATGCCCAGTGATTCTATTCCTCTGGATATAGAATCTAGAGATGCTAACGGATTCATCTTCACCAGTGTCCCAAAGGACCTAGGTTGAAATTTCAAAACTTATTAATGCATTAATCTGCTAAGTGGAGAGTGAAGTCAGTTATTTACTGCTTAACAACTCTGTTCTTCCACAAATCATTTGTGAAACAAAAACGTTTTATGCTCTCCTTTTCACTTTCTGAATAATTACCTAAAAGTAGTGCAGATCATGCCCATTTCGTTTTGGAGACTCAAATTGGTAATTCAATATGTATGCTTTCAAAATACCGAAAATGTTAACTCCAGTAGCTATGGCAATAAAGTGGATTGATTTTCTAATTTCTCCTTCTCTGATTTGCTTCCTTGATATTTTGCTCTGGTCATTTTTCCCTTCCCATCATTTAATTTATTGGGAAGCTCACAGCTCTGTGCACAGAAAGAAGGGGCTTCTGGTGTTCTTTCCTGGAGGCGTCTGAGGCCTTGACTGGGTCAAGGTCAAGATGACCACGTTCTAAAAGCAGTGTCCTCATGGGGACATTGGGAAGAGGGGGCGGTATAGGTTCATCCCTTACCCAGGAGATCCTATCCTTCAAATTAGGTATTATCATCAACTCCAGTGAGGATTAGGCATTGACTTCTCTGCTTAATTATATGAAGAGTGAAAAGCTGGAGTCTTCCTGAGACCTTATTGACTGTAATCTCACTGTGGGCCATTTGGAGCCCTCTGTTTTAGAGAAATATTTAAATTAACGGCGTGGTCTGCCTCTTCCTCTTTGAAGCAGTGGTGTTAGCATCCACATGACCCATAGGCTGGATGCTGGGGAGAGAGTGCACCGACTGAGCAGTCCCCTTTCACATCCACGTAGCACTTTACATTTAAAATTTTAATGTGAGGATGCATTTTGACAGGAAGAAAATGCATAGCTGGCAATATCCTGTTAAATCTCTCCTTCTACTATGTTTGAGATCACTTGGCATCATTAAAAGAATAAGGAAATCATGAATTTCATTTAGGTAAATCTGTATAATACCTTATTTGCAATCAAAGAAAATTATTAAAAACTCAAGGTGGGGAAAGGCAACATTTATTCAACCTTAAAATATTCTGAAAAAGCCCAATCTACATGGCATGTAGTAAACGGACTGCTGTCTTTCTGATCATGGGGCCTTGAAGATGCTGGCCAGCGTTGCCAAGGAAGCCCCAGGTCTGCATGGACTGGCTCTATAGAAATGCATTATGACTCACAGGGTTAGCAGTCCCCAAGGAGCCTGGAGATATCCTGGCTTCCTCCCTCATGGATCCAGGGAACACTGGAAAAGCCATTTTGTGGGTGTGCATCAGACAGGCATCGTTTCTCTTAAACCCCATGTCATGTGATGTCTGAAGTTGACCAGCAAGTTGAGAAGCATGTCCAGTTCACTGCTGGTGGTGATATAAAGTGATGTAACTCTTCTAGTGATCATTTCAATCGCTATCAAAAAAAGTACAAGACAGACATACTTTTCACCTTGTAATACTAATTTTGGAAATTAATTTTAAAGGTGGAAAGGTTCACCAGAAACGTGTTTTCATGTGTTTATAAAACATCAACAACAAAAAAGAAAGTGAAAGAAAGAAAACAGCCTAAAAATTTGAAAAGGCATGGTGGTTGTACTTAACCACAACATAAATTATAACAAAATTTATTTTAACCACCATATAGGGTGTTGTAAAAATAATGACATATAATACATATTCATAATACATTATTCATTGAAAAGAATTATGTTAAATATTCTAAACAGTATAATCCTAACTTTCTAAAGTAATACTACCAATATTAAATAGCAAGAAAAAGGCTGGAAATACATACACAAATAATGAATAGTGGCTAAAGTGGATATTGGGGATTATCAGAGACCCTTATTTTTATATGGATTATTTTGTATATTTCCCAATTTTTGACATAGGATGTATTATTTCTGTAGCAGGAAAACATGGTCCTTTTAAAATACCAAAATTAGCCATAAAGGATCTTTGCCACGTAAGCTGTTGATACCACAGCAGGCGCTTGGTATGCATTATGTCATTTCATCCAGAGATGACCCTGGAGAAGCAGATCTTATTGGGACTCTCATTTTGCAGGTGAAGCAGCTATAAGACCCAGAGGCTTTAGTGTTAATAAATTACCCATGGTAACAGTGGCTGTTACTTTACTGTAAAGTGCAAGTTGGTTTCAAAGATTATGTCGAAACTGGTAAACATTACTAGCAATTGGGTTACCAGTAAGAACAGTCCAATAGAAGTCAGTTCAATATCCAGCCGGCACCCTCCCTGGTCAGCTAAATCATGGAGGCAGGACAGGCTCCCAGCCTGGCCATCCTGTAGTGTTCTCTCCCGCACATCCTTCGGGGGCAATCTGCAGGTCCCCACATACCTTTTCATGCCAGATTACCTCTTGCATGGCCTCCAAGCATTCTAGAAAGCCATTTAATAGAAATAGACTAACAGTCTACTTCCCATGAACATATGTATTTGAGTAGATGTTCCTGAAATGTGAAAAAAATTAAAGCCTCAGAATAATTTTTGAAGTGTGAAACCTTAGCATAGTTTATAAGTATTGACACATAGTTCAAAGGTTCAAACTGTGAGAACCTTTAAAATTTTACCCCAGGTCCCCACACACCAAAATAATCCACATATACCCATTGATACATACACACACATGCTTGTAAGTGGTTCCTTATTCTGCCCTCTCATTGGATTAGGCTGAACTGGTTGATAGCTTTCATTATAACAGTGGTTTTCAAGCATAATTTTAGAAACAGAGCTCTTTCAAAAACAAAAGCTGACCAAGAGCTTTATAGTAGTAATAGCAAAATTTACACAGCTTCTCATGGACTAGGCTATTCTGAACTTGTGTTACTTAATCTTCATGAAAATTCTCCAAGGTGGGTATTACCATCATCTTTACTTTGAGTGACTTGTGGAAGACACAGGATTGTTTTGTTAAGCCAGCTGCTTTGGGGGATCCGATGGGACAGAATCACTGAATAAGAGCCTTACCCCCACCAGTTCCTGGGGCAATTTCTCGGGTTTTAAGGAGCAGTTTTATAATACTCAAGAGTATTGATTAAAGTCCTACTAGGCTATAAATAAGGGATTCTCAAACTCTTTGTGAAGGCCCTTTCTTCATTTTGCTTCATTTTGTTTTTGTAATTTCTAGTCTATAACAGACTAGTGCTTTTGAAAAATATAATGGTGAATTACTAGAAAAATGAACTACAAAGACAGCCATATGAAATGCAAGCTCATATTTTATTGTATTCATCTGAAACAAGCTTACTCTGCCAAATTTCAGTCCACTTGTGCACCTGTTTTGCAGAACTCACTGCTCCACTTTGAGTCCTCTTTTTCTAAGCGACATAGAGCATTAATGTACCTTGTATCAAAGTCCTCAGACCTGCCCTGAAGTGGGTATTCAGTAACTTATCTAAGGTGACACGGGCAGAACTCTCATAGAAATAGGTGTCCTTTCACAGGGTATGCTACACCTCGCCTGCCTCGGAGGTACTGCCTGTGCACCTGTTCACAGCCCTATTGATTCTGTCATTTTACTACATTAACCCACATTGTCTCTTCTTTTCCTTTTTTTGTTCTCTGTTGTGGGAGAGCATGAGAGACAGAAGAGTGGAGGGCTGCCATCTGGCAATTGCAGCTGAGACACAGTGCTTACAACACTCAGTATTCTTTAAACTGCTGCCACCTAAAATGAAGAGTGGCCTTCACATTCCCATGCAGAGGAAGACTTTCACCCGCTGAAGAGTGACTTAGTTGGTGTGTAATCCAGTGTGAGGTGTTGGTCTTCCTTTTGAAGCCACAATGCCAGGTGGAAGTTCTTACTGATGGAATGTCTACTCATTCCTCCTCGGGTTCCTCCCCTCTAGCGTGCCTCTTATGAAGAGAAAGGCTGCCGTATGATCACTGCAAGCTCATATTTCCAACTTTTCTTTCTTCTACAAGAACAGGACTGTTGAGCTTATATCAGTCGCCTTCCACATAGCTTAATGTAGATGGCTTTAGCTGGGGAAATCAAAGGAGGAGGCGGAATGACAAAAATAAGCAGTTCATACCTGGCTTACTCAGTATGGTGACATTATAATTGAGTAGTTTAAAAGCTAGGCTATCATTTAAAGACAAGGTTTAAAACACATCAATAAGGGGCCAGGCGCAGTGGCTCATGCCTGTAATCCCAGCACTTCGGAAGGCCGAGGCTGGTGGATCATGAGGTCAGGAGTTTGAGACCAGCCTGACCAACACAACATGGTAAAACCCTGTCTCTACTAAAAATACAAAAATTAGCCAGGCCTACGCCCTTGTGGGCACCTGTAATCTCAGCTACTCAGGAGGCTGAGGCAAGAGAATTGCTTGAACCCAGGAGGCAGAGGTTGCAGTGAGCCAAGATTGCACCACTGCACTCCAGCCTGGGCGACAGACCAAGACTCCGTATAAAAAAGAAAAAAGATCAATAAGATATGGGTTTTACTAAAAGTCTTATTTTTGTTAGCGTTTTTTTCTGTTCTAGGAATGCTAAGACAGTAACACAGCCCCTTGTTCACAGAACCCCCGTGATGTAGTACATAAAGCGTTTTGAGGCTGGCACCTGTTTCACTGTAGGGGGTACCTCCTGGCGTGAAGGACTCTGGCTCTGTACATCACTCTTTTATCTCTGTTGTTTTCAATGACCTACAAGGATAATATGATTACCCTCATTTTACAGTATCATGCAGACACTGCGATATAAGCAAGTTAGGTCACTGGCTGCAAGTGAGTGAGCTAATGTGTGAGTGAAGAGTTGAATTCAGAGCTATCCAAAGCCTACCTGAACCTGCCTGCAGTGGTAAATGGTGAGGAAATGGCTCACCTGGGGGAGTCGGCCTGTAGCTGGCTCTGGCCTCCGATGGAGGTGCTGGTTCTGGCTCCCACTTGGTTATTCCACTTTCTTCTGGTGCCTGTCCAACTCCCAGGGGATTCATGACTCACCCTGGTCAGGCTTTTAACTTAAATCCTTCTGTTTTAAATAGGCCCGCTGACACACAATTTCTCTTCTAATAAAATGACTGGGCTTCCTTATGCTTTTAACAGAGTTATCCGGAATGATATATATTCTCTTAATGAGTGAAAGGCTGAAAGGCCAAAAGACATTCTATTCACTTCAACTTATATTTAAGGAATGTATAGGAGGCCACACTGTTTTCATTTTCAAGAAATAAATGACATTGGCTTATAATCATGTGCCTTCCATAAATTTTTTTTTACAATTTTAGTTCCAAAAAGTATCCGGCAATATACATGGTTATTTTTATTTATCATGCAAGGTCGAGTCAGAAATCTGTGGATGATGTTCTTTTTTCCGAATTTAACAGATCCAGGCATTTACCACTGGCTCAAAGATAAGAAACAGGGCTCTGTTTTCACAGCCAGCTTATGTGTTGACCACAGGAGCTTGGCGGTGGCCCCAACTGTACTTGTGGTTGAGCGTTTCTCAGGAGAGATCCTAAGTATCTGTCTGTTGTCTTTTCCTGTTTCAGTACTTTATATACAGCTGCATTCTGGGACTGATATCCTGTTCCGTGTTCCTGCGGGTGAACTACGAGCTGAAGATGCTGATCATGATGGTGGCCTTGGTGGGCTACAACACCATCCTGCTCCACACCCACGCCCACGTTCTGGGTGACTACAGCCAGGTCCTGTTTGAGAGGTGAGCCTCTTCCTTCCCTTACTTTGGTTCTTTCTCGGCATGTGGATCGAGTGAGTGTGTGTTTTGTACATGCAAGTTAGCGACTTCATTGTCATTGATAAATCATTCTGATAGAAGTTCTTTGAAGTGATGCCTCAGAAAGAGATGTATTTTTGTTATCGATTATATCTGATTATGTATTCTCAAATATACATAGAAGATGTGAAGTGGTTCAGAAAGAAGAACTGTGTTATAACCTGAACTGTGTTGATAAAAGTAATCTAAGATTGTCCAGCTCGGAACTATTGACATTTTATACTAAATAATTCTCTGTTGGGGTGGGGGTTGCTGACCTGTGCATGGTGCATGGTAGGTAGGGTGTTTGGTGTTTAGGGACATCCTTGGCCTCTACCCACTGAATGCCAGTCACAATCCCCTCTGCCCCAAGTCATGACAATCAAAAATGTCCCTAGAAATTGCCAGATGTCCTCGGGAAGACAAAATGGCCCTTGGTTCAAAGCAAAACATTGAAAAAATAAGTAGCCATATTCACAAGTGATAGTGTTACATTTCTCACTAGAGATTTTCTAGAATACTGTTGTGCGGAGGAGAACTATCAGCCCTGAACATTTTTTGTCCTATGAAGAACTTGACTTCCAAGAAAATATATGATTGCTCTAAGTCTTTTAACTGAAAACCTAGATGCAGCAAGAATGGTTCTACCACGGGCACTCACTCTGGTTTATAACGAGTTTCCTCTTATCTAATTACTTCTCTAGGCTTCTAATGAACATTTGTTTGAAAAAGATTGTTTTAATCATTATGATACTCTCCACATCACATCTCAGAAACAAAACGACATTTTATAATGAGTGTTAGGTTTATTTCTGAACCCACCAGAAATAACCCAGATGTCACAGTATTTTCTCGGAGCTTTGCACTGTCCTCCAACTTATTTCTAGATTTATTTTAAAATAATATAAATGCCTTAAAAATTTGCATAGATTTATTACGCCAAAAAGTTGTTTTATATTGACAGGACATGGCCACCTGTTTCTCCACTGGAGAACGGGGTTAGGAAAGGCAGTCATCACACTGTGTCGCCATTTCTGACCAATAAGAACCTTTGCAAAAATAAAAGTGCAGCCTGTTTCTTCACCTGATTTTCATCATCCTCTGCACAATGGAACTCTGCTAATCTGTAACCAGGCTTAAGGCGGCGGAGTTGCAAAAATGCGTAATTATATTTATGATTCCTTAGCCAAGATAAGAATGGAAGTTAATTTTCCAATAAATTCCCAAAATTGTCATCTAAACATGCTTTACTATTGCTCTGCTATATCCAGAAGACCTGTGTTGTATTCCTATATAAATGTAGCACTATTGATTTTCACGCACAGCTGATGACCCTACTAAATTTCCCTTTATTAAATTTAAAGCACCTGAATATGTTACATATCCAAAGCAAAAGACGAAATCAGATTAGCAGCTTTCTGATGTGGAGAGAATTGCTTCTGGGGACCTCAGTGAGACACCTTAGGAGACGTGCTCTCTCAGTAGAACCCCAGCAGCAGGGGAGTACTTATCAGGCTGAAGAAAAGGAGTTTTGCTTTTAGATCACTTTCATTCTATTAAAGCTCTTTTGTGTCTGCTCTCTTGGTTTGTCTTTGTAATGACCTTGAAGCTAGGGAGACCCACTTGAGAAGCCTCACTACTTGTCTTCACTTCTGTCATTAAAGCTAGCATCCTCTTCGGAGTCACACGCCTCTGTCCCACTTCCTAATTTTTAAAAAATTTTTGTGAATATATACTAGGTATACATAATTACAGGGTACATGAGATGTTTTCATACAGGCTTGCAATGTGAAATAATCACATCATGGAGAATAAAGTATCCATCCCCTCAAGCATTTATCCTTTGTGTTACAAATAATCCAATTACACTTTCTATTTATTTATTTGAGGCAGAATCTTGCTCTGTCACTCAGGCTGGAGTGCAGTGGCACAATCTCGGCTCACTGTGAACTCTGCCTCCTGAGTTCAACAAATTATCCTGCCTCAGCCTCCCTAGTAGCTGGGATTACAGGCACCCACCATTATGCCCCGCTGCATTTTTTGCCTTCAGGAAGGCAAAACTGTCCTCAGTTCAAAGCAAAATATTGAAAAACTAAGTAGATTTGTAAAAATATATATATATTGTATTTTTAGTACAGATGGGGTTTTGTCATGTTGCCCAGGCTGGTTTCAGACTCCTGGCCTCAAGTGATCCACCCACCTCTGCTTCCCAAAGTGCTGGGATTATAGACGTGAGTCTTAGTACCTGGCTTCTTAGTTTTATTTGTTTGTTTATTGTTTGTTTGTTTTAGAGACAGAGCATGCTCTGTTGCCCAGGCTGGAGTGCAGTGGTACAATCTCGGCTCACTGCAACCACTGCCTCCCAGGTTCAAGCGATTCTCCTGCCTCAGCCTCCAGAGTAGCTGGGATTACAGGCACCTACCACCACTCCTGGCTAATTTTTGTATTTTTAGTAGCGACGTGGTTTCACCATGTTGGCCAGGCTGGTCTCAAATCCCTGACCCTCAGGTGATCAGCCTGCCTTAGCCTTCCAAAGTGTTAGGATTACAGGTGTGAGCCACCATGCCTAGCCTTAATTATTTTTAAATGTACTATTAAGTTATTATCAACCAGAGTCACCTGTTGTGCTGTCAAATAATACGTCTTACTCATTATTTTTCCCACTTCCTAATTTTGATCAGAAGTTCTGGCACTTCTTGAACTGAACCCTGAACTGGCTGCACAGTATTCTCAGAAGCATCTTCTATGGAAAGATAAGTCTTACTGATGTAAAGTAGTAGCAAAAAAGCATTATGCCTCAAAATCAACGAATCTTCTATGAAGTCCACTTAAAACTAACCCCACATGGGAGACTCTTAAGAGTGGGAGCTTAGAAGCCCCCCGATTTCTTCAGCTTCATTGCCTGTTTTTTTTGTTTTTTCATTTGTTTTTGTTTGTTTTTATTTTTATTTTTATTTTTTTTTTTTTTGAGATGGAGTCTCGCTCTGTCGCCCAGGCTGGAGTTGAGTGGTGTGATCTCAGCTCACTGTAACCTCTGCCTCCAGGGGTCAAGCAATTCTTCTATCTCAGCCTCCTGAGTCGCTGGGATTATAGGCACATGCTACCATGCCCGGCTAATTTTTATATTTTTAGTAGAGACAGGATTTCACCGTGCTGGCCAGGCTGGTCTCAAACTCCTGACCTCATGATCCACCCACCATTCTTACTCCTGCTGTTCTTGCCTTGTTCTTACTCCTGCCTGTTTTACATAACCCTGTGATTCATGCCAGAGGTAAAACCAATCAATGTCAGTGTTTTCTTTCTTTTTTCTGAGATCCAAGAGCTTTTCCCCATCCAATAATTGATGTCAGTTTTCTCACCCTTTGCCTCATTTATTGATGCTGACGCACACTTCCCAGTTGAAAGTAAAATATTTTAGGGAAAAAAAAAGCTGTGTAGCATGGTGCCTTGAGAGTGAACGCCACTTAATCGCAAAGCCAGAGGTGCCCCTGAAGGTTGGAGCTGGCTCACAGGAGAGCCAGAGAGCACCGCCTTTTCTGATTGAGCTAGTCTGTGCCACTAAAGTCACAGCATTTGGTCCCATCCCTTTGGTGACCTTTTTCTGGGCATCTTATTCTTGCCCTTTCTTACTCCTGGCCTTCTCTCTTCTGCCCCAGTCTTCTTTCTGGGACCCTTGCCTGGCTGTGGCAGGTCAATGTCCTTGCTGTCCACCCAGACCCCTGGACCTGCTCCTCATCAGCCATGAGTGCTCTGATGAAACTGTGATGGTTAATGTTAGGTGTCAGCTTGACTGGACTGAAGGCTGCCTAGATGGCTGGTAAAGTATTGTTTCTGGGTGTGTCTGTGAGCGTGTTGCCAGAGGAGACTGACATTTGAATCAGTGGACTGGGAGAGGAAGACCCACCCTCAATGTGGTGGGCACCACCCAGTCGGCTGCCAGCACCCGCAGAACAAAGCAGGTGAGAGAAGGCCGGCTAGGCTGGCTTGCTGAGTCTTCTGGTTTTCATCCTTCTCCTGTGCTAGATGCTTCCTACCCTTGGACATCAAACTCTAGGTTCTTTGGCCTTTGGATTCTGGGACCTGTTTAGCAGCATCTCCAGCGTTCTCAGTGCAGAAGGTGACACTGTTGGTTTCCCTGGTTTTGAGGCCTTTGGACTTGGACTGAGCTTCTCCCAGCATCTCTTTCCCTGCTCTGCTGATGGCCTGTCATGGGCCTTCGCCTTGTGATCTGGTGAGCCAACCCTCAGTAAAAAACTCCCTTCTATAAATACATATCTCCTATTGGCTCTTTCCCTCTGGAAAACTTCAACTAATACATAGACCTCCCTCAAGTTTCTGGCTTTCACCCCTCGGTGCACCTGAAGACCAAGCAGTTCTTTTGTTCTGTTTCACCCTGAAAAGGTGGAAGGTGCTCATCCTGGATGAAGTGGACATTGCCTCTGTTGCCAGTTAGCCCCTTTTCTGTGATATACATATATGTGCTGAGTACTTTAACACACTCTTCCGAATCAAGCAGAGGAGAAGATCTGAACCAAATACCATGGCTGTGACTGTGCCTGGCATCTAGTGCTCAAGAAGCATCTGTTGAATGAATAAACAAAAGCAGGTTGTGCTCTTGAACAGTGGGAAGAGCCTGATACTGGCCTCCTGAAGTCTTTCACCTCACCTGCTTCCCTGAAGACGAGCGTATCTCTAGATCACGGGGGACATTGTCTGTTAGATCCACATCAGGTTTTGTTTATATCTTATATTTCAAAGTAAAGTTCAGAGAGGGCATCTCTGTTGAAAGTCTGTCTTCTCTCTTCTTTGTCCTGTGTGTGACTTCATCATGACTGTGGTGGAAACTTTTCAGAACGAACTTGACCTTGCTCATGGGCAAGCCAACAAGATGGTACAATGTACAAACTAGGGATTGACCAATAGAGTTGGCAGACAGAAAAGGAGAGGTATGCACCAGAAAAAGCTTCATATCAATAAATAAGAAAATGATTTTAAAGACATTCTTACGCATTCAAGAATGTGAAAAATAGACTTTTTAGGAGGGAAAAAAGGTCACTCAGAGAGAGTGTGCCATTGAAAATCCATTAGGATGGATTTTCCCGGGAGTGTCCCGGGATCTACCGTGACCTGCTGGGGTGTGATTCTGATAAACCACCTCCTGCTGAAGGGAACTCAGGAGTTTCTCAGATGCTTCCTATTCTTTGGTGCTCACAGCAGTCCTTAGTGTCTGTGAAGTGGTCAATAATTGTTGCAGTTCCTATCCATGACACTGTGTCCCAAAGTCCTTAGCCAGAGCTGCTGAGGTGCCAATTGCTCTTCAAGGTGTTGGTGATGTTAATAACAACTGATGTTGCTGGAAGCTGTTTTTGTCTTGAAGACACTTATCCTTCCCGTGACAAAGGCTTGCTACCGAGTCTGCAAGAAGCTCTCAGATTTTTCCTGAGTTTCTTTTCTTGCAGAACTGAAAAGTCTCAAGGGATGGGTGTTATTTCACTTGGACCCAGCCATTATGTTAGCTTGCCTGACGGCTAGAAATGTACTTTTAATTCTAGAGAGGCATGCGACATGGAGCGCTTGAACAGAGCAACTAACTAACAAAGATCCCTGAAGACCAACTAGTTCTGTGCTGGAATTTTAGCCCAGTAAAATCAGTACTTTCAGAAAGCACATAAATACGGTGGTTAAGCAGCAGTGATAACCAGTGCTTAGCATTATCCAGAAGCTCTAGATTGCAGCTGGCTGAAATGTCTGCAAAACTTTACCTTCCCAGCCTTAGCAACAGCTTCCTATCAGGAAGAGCAGTGGAGATGCTCGGACTTGCACCTGTCACTGAGATGCCTGAACTAGGCACCTTCCTTGTGGCATTTTTCTTCTTTCCCTGACTTTCCCGTGTCTCATGGAAATCCAAATGGCTGGAATTTGGGATATTGTGATGTATTTTGACAATGTATGAACTAGGGATTGACTGATGATGAACTGAAGGCAAGGCTTGAGGAAGAACAGGAAAACCCACCCCTCAAGGAAAGGTCAGAAAGAGCCGCAAGCTCGCCCTGGGGCAGATGGTCTGTGGGTCTTCCCAAGCACCTCAAATTGTTTTCATGTCTTTTCTTTAAATGAAGACTATATTTCAAATTTGCATTCTAAGCAAGTGATACAGTCAAGTTAATATTGAAAGGATTTTCTATTCCTTTCAGATTTAGCATCTCAGCTTCCCCCACTTTGCCTGTTTCCTGTACCCTGTGCCATTTCAGAAAGCAAGCAGCACAGCACGTTTTCCATGCCTGACACCCACTAGTGGGGCAGCAGAGGAGGAAGCAATCCAGCCGCCTAACTTTAACAACAAGGCCAGGCGTCCTAGGGCTATGCAGCGTCTAACAAGCTTCCCTCCCTTTTACAAAAAGCAATCCTTAGTGATTCCCTGTCTGACCTAAAACAGAAAATGTCCTGTGGTTTGGACTCGTCTGCCGGAGGATACTCGATATTTAGGGTCTTTTGTTTTGTTCTGTTTGATTTTAGAATGGGGGAAGGGATTCACAGGGCCTGTGGCGTAGATTGCATAGAATGTGCCACGCTGCCAATCATCAGTTCTTCCATGTGATGCTAAAGCCACGCCCAGCCCAACCACTTCAGATCGTGCTGATGCAGCAGTGGCTTCTGACTTAAAAATCACTCTTCTTCACAAAAGGAAACAACAACTACATTAATCAGGACACATGATTGTCTCCAGAGCAAAGGGCCCCACTCCCATTGCAACCCCCACCCATGCATGCTTTTCCCATCTCTTCTGACCTGCCCCTGGCTCCGGATCTCATTTCTAAGCAGGAGCCTTCTTTACTTTGTGGCTCTGCTGTAGCACTGGAATGTTCAGCTTCGCATTTATGAACACCACTCTGGAAAAGTGGGAGCCTTTGAGCCATCTGTCCCTAGATGATAATTGGGCCATCTCCACTGCAAGTTCACATGGGATTCTTGCGTATCTGTGTCCAACCAGGGGAGGAAAGAATGCCCAGAAACCCCTTAGGGAAGATGAGCCATTTCCAAGCCAACACAATCATTCTTCCACTCATTTACTCATTTTCATGACACACTTGCATGGAATGCTCTTGATCCAGAGTATGGGAACCCTGGCTGAGCCGTTGACCTCACACTTCACCAGCCAGAAGGAAGATACTGCCTCGGGGACTCATGTTTGGAAGAGCCCAAAGAGGTAACCACAGGATCTTCACACGCTTCCAACTGACACGGCAGGAGAGGGCACCATGAAAGCAGACCCAGTGTGTCTTAGCGTTTCCCTGCTGCTTCTCAAGCCAGAGCTGATGAAGATTTTCCAACAAGGAATGGGAGGACTTGTTTTGTCTCGCACATCTTAACCTCAGATTCGTTTTCTGGGTGTTTTGTCTTGTTTTACGCAGGACAATGCTGTCTTCTGGCCCTGTGATCGAGGTCCCAATCCCTTGCTGAGTGAGGTTCCGTGAGCACACTCATCTTTGTGGCATTAACAAGTTGGACAAGACATTTGCTTCCTGTGTTGTTTGACATTGATGATTCCTGAGGATTCAGGGATGTCTTGTGGACAAAGCCAGGCATTTCCTAACTTAATGGTGTAACCAGAGGCAGGAGACAAAGAGAAAAGATAGATTCGCTGAAGATCAGGAGGCTGTTGTGTGGGTAAAGGGAAGGAAGTCATTGTCTCCTTGTTAACTTTGTCTTTATGAGTCATGGCCCTCAGCGATCAGTGAACCGATTTTTTAATTTTTCCCAATTAGTGACCTGAGAAGACATGATTTTACCTGAGCCAGCCACTGTTAACAACGCAACAGAAATTAGGTTCCCCCTTCAGGTACTTTCCTTCTTGAAAATATTCACCCACAGAAATGTAAAGATTTTGCAAGTAAGATAATGTTTGTGTCTACATGCCTGGACTGCTTTCCCCCCTGAGAATCATGAAAATGTCCTTTTTTACTCCATCTGAAGGGTTTACCTTCAAGTTAGAGACTGGTTCACTAAGGAGTTCCTCCGTCTCCCTCACTCAGTATGTTGAAGTGTGCTGTTCTTTTGGACTCTGAAACGTGATGAGCAAAATGATTGCTCCATTAACGACAACCTCAGGTTGGGGGCCAACTGCAGATGCCTGTGCAGCTGAGGCATGTGAGCATCTGGGTCCCCAGCGTCTGGTTTTTAGATATGAAAGGAAGCGTGTTCTGTCACATTTTGGTTACCATTGTCGTCACATGGGAAATCACAGTTGGAAACTTTTCTCAGTTCTATTATCTGTATCTTCCCCACTTCATAATTCAGTGAAGGCACAACCCTAACTCATGAGGTCCAAAGTAGATTTCATCCTTAAAACATGAAGGAGATAGAAAGAGAAGGAAAGAGAGAGGTGAGAAAGAGTGAGAGAGAGAGAGAGAGAGAGAGGAGAGAGCGCTTATACACAACTAGCTGTGCAGCTCGTATTTCTCTAAACAGCTGACCTGATTGGTGGGCTGAATTGTGTCCCCTAAAAGAGGATATAAAGCTTCAGCCCCCAGTTTATCCAAATGTGGCCTTATTTAGAAATAGAACCATTGCATATGGAATTAGTTAAGATGAGGTCATGCTGAAGTAGGGTGACTCCTAATCCATATAAGTGATGTCCTCCTAAGAAGATAACGAGGTGAAGAGACAGACACTCAGCAATGCCACGTGATGACACGTGATGTTAAAGGCAGGGATTGGAGTTACATGGTGGCGAGCTTAGAAAGAACAAAGATTGCCGGCAAACCACCTGAAGTGTGACCAAGGCAAGGAAGGATTCCCTGTGGGTTCCAGAAGGGCCTGGCCCTGAGAGCATCCTACTCTCAGACTTCTAACCTCCAGCACTGTGAGATGATAGTTTTTGTTATTTTAAGTCGCCTCATTTGTGCTACCTCATTATAGCAACTCTAGGAAACGAATCCAGAGATCAACACAATTGACTACTGTGCTGGAAAGATGCCCTGGGATTTTTCTGTTCCTCTTCCTGTCTCCCAGCATGCTACCTGCCCCTCCTTCTCCCAACCCCTCCCACAAACACACAGAGTGAGGTGATCTAGGAACCGATCTGGGGTGGAGACATCAGTCACTGACACTAGAGGGACCCTAACAGCATCCATCCACAAGTGGCCCGCACAAGAGAGAAGGCCTTCCGCAGGGGTTGGCAGTTCTCTTTCACTAACTGAATGCAGGAAGTCCTGAGAAGTCCAAGTGAAATCCGGAGAAGCCAGATGGAATCCCTAGTAGTTGTCAGAGAGCTTCAGAAGGGAAAATTCAGCCGGGTACTGGTGTATCATTTGGCTCTGTGGGCTGCTGGTGCCTCGTGATTCCTGAGATCCATCTAGGTCTGCACTCTCAAATCTACTGCCTGGTGCTACAGGGAGAGCCTCTGCTGGTCTTCCTTCCTCCAAGCTCTCCCTCCACCCATCGCTATTCCTATAGAAGACTCAAGATCTGGGAGATGGATAGAGCAGGATATTTCTACCCCATAAACCAAGATTCAAATGCATTAATGTGTGGACTCCCCAGACAGGATTTCTTCCAATAGGTTGCTTGTGTGAATTTTTGGTATGATTAATTGAAAACCCAGCCAGGTCTTAAATTGCTTAACAGGGTCCTACCAATGTCACTCTGTCAGTGAGAGGGCCCTGAGCTGGCTCTCTATGTTTGAGGCATCTGGTCCTTTAGCTAGAAATGCAAAGGGGACTTGTGTTCTGACTTGTGCTGATGAAACTATTATAAATTCTGACCTGATATTTACTCTTAGTTTAGGAATTACAGCAATGGTGGGTGGAAGAAGGGGATGTCATAGATGCTTTCTCTGGCCCCTTGGAATTGTAAAGTAATGTGGTATTCACAAAGCAATATGAAAATTAAAAACTCAGCCTATATCAGCTTCTGAGGACATTAGCTGTGTGGTACTGTTATTATTAACTATTGAATATAGCATCAGCATGGTCAACATAGGGTAAAAGAGTTTAAAATTCATGAAAATTGGAGTCAGAATTGGTTTCAAACAACTTCACCTGTCGGTCACTTCAGCTGTGCTGTTGGACACTGCAGTCACAGGCTCAGAAAAGAGCAACTTCATTTTATAAAATCAATGCCAGTGAAACAGGAAGGCGGCACTGCTCCCCTGGCTTCATTCTCAGAGAGAAATGGTGACCTCTTTAAGTTTCATGAGCTCAGATTCTTCCAGACGCCGTGGGCTTGATGGGGAGGAAAGAGCTCTTGATGCCAGCACAACCTGATTGGAGGGTTTTCTGTGGCTCTAAGCCTGTAAGCCACTGGGACCAGGAGATTGTGTTGCCTCGTTCCTGCAGGAATCCACCTTTTCATTGCAGTTGAGTCTTTCATTCTGTTAATAATATTCTCCAGTCTGTGTTTCCTTATCTTTTTCTCTAGCTTCTTAGCCCTGCCCCACTCCCCTTCCTTATCATTCCATAATAATGTTAAAAGTCACAAGAACCATTTGGAAAGAGTTTCTCATCTGTCAGGCTCTGTGCCAGGTATATAGATATTTAACAGACGGGCTAAAACAGCCTGCAAGGTAGGCATTGGTGTCCACCTTTGACTGATGAAGGAAGTGAGATTTGAAGGGGTTTGTGCCACGTCCCGTAGCTCAGGATTCAAACCCAGGCTCCTTTGCTTGAAAGCCCACCTGGGCTTTTTAGTATTACACCAAAGCCTCTTGTTTTCTCATTTGTCCTTGAATCCACAGAGAAACTGGAAAAATCAAAAAGCAAGGACAGCACACAAGCAGAAAGTGATGACCTGCTGTTTGTAGTTGATCAGATACCATCTATGCTGCTCATGTGACATAGTGTCCATGCATGATCCAATTTATCTTTCAGTTCTTAGTTACAGTCCTATGTGGGAACAGTTCATGTGTCAGCATCTGTAGGATGTGTGGGTGCTCACTGCATGGAACATGGTATCGAGGTCTGGGGGAGCCCACCCCATGCAGTGACATCTTGGCAGGGGTAAATGACTGATGTCATTTATGATAAACTCGAACCTGAGGTCACTCAGGCAGTGTACCCAGGATTTACATCTTTGTTATAACTTTGTGTTACAAAATCATATGAAAGAGTGAATAAGATTGGATGACTGCTTGAAAGTTAAATGAAACTATAATTCAAAAGTGAGAGTAGCTTGCAGAAATTAAGTTCCCTACTTCATGTTTATACCTGTGTGACTATTCATTTCAAGCATACTCTCTTTATGAGAGTCATCATGAAAACACTGAAGAAACCATATACCCAGTTACCCATATTGATCCCAGAACTACAAATGAAATGTTAATATTCCTTTACTTTTTCTTTTAATATTTGGTATAGCTTGATATAAAGTATGAAGTCTGTATTATTATACTGTGCTCTCAGAATAGGGATTTTTATTTTGTTTTAATGCAAGCTGGGTTTGGAAGGAGATTTGAAACCTGTGCGTTTGGCTGGTGGATGTAGACAGGCACTAGAGAATCTGACATTTGTTCATGCTCAGATTCTAAGTCCTGTGCACCTGTTGCTGTTGCATTGTTATCTGTCTGTCTGTCTGTTTTTTTAATAGACCAGGCATTTGGAAAGACCTAAAGACCATGGGCTCTGTGTCTCTCTCTATATTCTTCATCACTCTGCTTGTTCTGGGTAGACAGGTAAGAAGTCTGTTTATATATATTTGTATGTATACCTTTTCTAAAATGCTGTATTAATAATGCTTCGCTGTGCATTTTAGTTAACTCTCTTGGAAACAAATGCCTAAGAATCAGATTCGTCTTGTCACTGAAGACAAAACTAGTTAGCACAAGGTGTGGGTGCTCAGATATAGACAAAAGGAAAAATATCTCTCTTTTTTTCCACAAAAGGCAAATTTTATAGGCCAAGATGTTCATCAATTTCCTGTTAAATTTCAAAAACTTTTTATAGGATTTGTAAACTTACGAAAGTGTTCCTTCAATAACTGACACTATTTGAAAAAATAAATCTCCCCTTGATTGGGGCTTTCATTTGCATTTCAGAATATGCAGCATACTCCTTTGAACTGGATCTGAATTCCTTTGCTGTCATTTGCAATCATTCCTAGAAATATGATCCCCTGCTAAAAAGTTTTATTTTTGCAATGTGAATGAAACTGTTCTTCCTTCTTTGCTCCCTCCAACCCTCTGGTCTCCTAGTCGAGGCTGTTGGGGCTGGATTTTTAAGGACAATTATTCTTCCTCTGCCTTCAACAAAGATAATTGCCCAAAGACTACAAGACTCATCTGAAGCCAAGCACCTCTGCCTCATCCCAAGGCTGTTTAAAGTTCTGTGAAGGGTGATAGGAAACAAACAAAAAGCAGTAATTTATGTGTTTGGAAAGAACTCGTGAAGAAGCAATGCCAATTAAATTAAATCTGTCCAGTATCCAAGAGGTGCACTATATACTTATGAGTTGGGTCTGGCTTCCAAGGCTTCCAGCTCTCCCCACCAGAAAGCTGTTAGTAATTGCATAGTCAGTTGGACCGAGTCTGGATCTGCCTCTCAGGCCAGCAGTCCAGGACAACTGTCCTCCTCTAGCTTCCCAAGCAATGTGAGCTGCATCCTCCCTAGGAGTTCATGGTGCAGCCCTCATCCATCTCCCTAGCACGGAGCTGTCCTGTCCTGCTGCAGAGTTGTTTGAGGTCTTTTCTTCCCACCGAACCACCGCTCTTGCATGTTCTCTGTTCTGCATTCTTTGACTTGCAGTTTTGACAATCTGCACTATTTCTTGTTCTTTGCCCCTATTTCTCCTGCAACCTGGTTTTCTTTTCTCACGATTGGCCATCTTTCTGCCCTCACTCCTATGGCAGGTATGCTCTCCCTTGAGGACCCTATAATTTAGATGTGAGGGAATTGTGCTTCCTTACATCATTCCACCTAGATGATCATTTCTCTGGAAACATTCAGCCATTCTTTCCGTGGGATCACCTGTTTCTCCATGTCGTACCGGGGATGCTTTCTCCTAGAATCATCACTCAGATTCCTTCACAGCAGCAAATTTTAAGAACCTAGTATCAAATTAAATTCTCGCAACTTTGTTATTGGTCATTGAGATGATACATAGTCGATACCACTACATAATTATGGTTGAGTCCAATGGCTGACAGTTGATCCCTCTAATTGATTTAAGATAAATAATCAAAAGTATTCAATACTATGATTGAACACTAATTTTACACAATTGGGCTGATACCAGTCTTATAGGGAGTCATTCCATTTGTGTCTTTAATGTAGCAAAAAGTAATATTTACATCTAGAGACCTAGAAAATTTCTTACTCCCTCTAAAGAATTTATCATTCTTCATAACCATTCTTTAACACCAGCTATAAATCACCGAATCTACATAAAGCACCATGGGAAATGCCAAGGTGAGCCAGGAGTCTGACCTACAGCCCAAAATCATTGAGTGGATGATTACTGAGGCCCCAAGCCTTGCGGGGTGAGAACTCTGAAGTCTGCGGCACAGTGCTTTAGTACTCCCTTCCCCAAAGGGAGGGGAGGTATATCACAAAACACCCCGTATTTGAAATAAGATTTTTCAAGTGCCGCAAGTAAAGCATTTATGGCCTCCGAGTTATTGTATTTCCTGATTGGTTTATTAAATGATAGTATATGCACTTGCAACCTATTTCCATGGTTATTTGTGCTGCTCCATGACTGTCTTTTTGGAAATGATGGAGATATGTTTGCTTTTTGAGAAAATCGGTATGCTAAATATTGCTTTAGGTATCGAAGTAGCCTCGACGAAAACATAACATGTCCCTTGTACAAGTACAGTGCTACTTGCTGTTCTAAAGTCTGACTTATGATAGATGTGTTAGCCAACTCAGGGTCTCTTGAAAAAAGGAAGAAGCCCGGTGTCTCACCAGAGCTTTAACAGCAGCACATTCCATGCGGGATCTGCATTTGATGTGGGATACATTTATACCATCAAACCAGGGGACAGTCTGCATGACCCCAGATGCAGCTGTTGTTTTACTGGAGGGCTTGAACCTAAGAATCTGCAGGGCCACAAATTGCCCTGTACTCCAGCCCATTGAGCCACGGCAGGGAGGGTCATGGGGTCCCAGGCATGTCCTGGAGGATTCGCCCAGGCTCTTCCTGCTCTCTCTCTCCTTGTTGACAGCACCAAGGAAAAATCATTCAGTGATTTATAACTGGTGTTAAAGAATGGTTATGAAGAATGATAAATCCTGTAAAGGGAGTAATGATTTTTCCAGGCCTCTAGATGTAAATGTTACTTTTTGCTACATTAAAGACAAGAATGGAATGACTCCCTATAAGACTGATATCAAGCCAATTGTGTAAAATTAGTGCTTGATAGTGATATTGAATACTTTCGATTATTTATCTTAAATCAATTAGAGTGTAATGGATCAACTGTCAGCCATTGGACTTAGCCATAATTATGTAGTGGTCTTGACTGTGTATCATCTCAATGACCAATAACAAAGTTGGGAGAATTTGACTGGATACTAGGTTCTTCTGTCCTTATAGAAAGATGTGAAGCCCTCTAGTTCCTCGTGCTGTTTTCAGAACCAGAAACAGCTCAGAACTGCCCTTGAGGCTGTGCTAGATAAGAGCCACAGAAGGGAGGGTCATGGGGTCTTTAAACCTTAAAAATATCCTGAAGGATGTCCTGGAGGATTTCCTCAGGCTCTTCCTGCTCTTCTCTCGTTGTTGACAGAGCCAATAAAAAGCAAATTCTATGTCTCTTCATGGGATTAGGGCTCCTGAAAACCTGTAGAGTGGCCCCAGGCAGAATCCAGGAGGTGGGTGGCAGTCCGAGGAATGGGAGGCTCTCGAAGTAGGCCCAAAGCTGAGGAAGGCTGCTGGTCACTCCCTGCTCCTCTCCTGCACACAGAATCCTCTGCTCTCCTCTGCAGCACTGCCCTCCCCAAGTCACCCAAGCAGGGGCTTCATCCTGGCCTCTGCTGGACATCTGCGCATGGCCTCCCACTGTGTCTCTGAGTCAAATCCCCCTTTCTCTGGTAAGGACATGCTTTTCGGGTTTAGGACCCACCCTAAATCCAGGACGATATTACTCTGAGATCTTTAACTGAATTACATCCACAGAGATGTTATTTCCGAATCAGGTCACATTCACAAATACCAAGGGCTGGGACTTGGAACTATCTTTTGGAGGATTACTATTCAATCCATTACATTTGATTGGGAATTTTTTTAAGTCTTTTTTGAGGCGCCCTTCATGTGAGTTGTAATGGGCCAGCTACATAAGGCAGAGGATTCTAAACAGATTGCATTGCTTGGGAAGGTGATAGATGAGTGATAGATGGATAGAAACATAGGTAGTAGGTAGGGAGATTGATTGATGATTGGGCAGTGTCATTTCAGTTCAGTATAGCTGGTTCCAAAAGACTGTGATTTTTTTTTTTTTAGTAGGAGACTTACAAACTGCTTACCTGTTATGCAATAACAATGGCTCTGAAAACCTGAGCAACATCCTAGCGTGGCGTATGGAAAACTGTCCTGCTCCCTCGGGTCAGACTTACTGCCTTAATGCTGCCTTCATCTCATGCTTCACTTTTGTCTAATCTTGAGTGTGCACCTGTGGGGGCATGGAGTGGGGGCACTGAGAAGCCACTGGTGGGGACATTGAGAAGCCAGATGGTTGACAGATGGTTGCATCTATCATTTCAGTTTAAATCCAGACACACCATTTATTTTTTTTTAATCCAGTCTTCAAGTGAGAAGGCTTTTCTAGTCAATGTACAGCTTAATTTCTATCAATCCATGGTTTTGAAAACGTGTCATGAACATGAAACTTCAAATACAAACTTTTAATTTGGAGATTATGTTTTTTGAGACAGTCTTGTTCTGTTGCCCAGGCTAGAGTTCACTGGCTCAATCTCTGCTAACTGCAACCTCCACTTCCTGGGTTCATGTGGCTCTCCTGCCTCAGCCTCCTGAGTAGCTGGGACTTCAGGTGTACACCACCAGGCCTGGCTAATTTTTGCATTTTTAGTAGACATGGGATTTTGCCATGTTGGCCAGTCTAATCTAGAACTCCTGACCTCAAGTGATCCTCACACCTTGGCCTCCCAAAGTGTTGGGATTACAGGCATGAGCCACCATGCCTGGCCAAACATAAACAGACTTTTAAAATATCTTTTTTGCAGTTTTGTGAAAATGCCTCACGACATGAGATAAATTCCACATCAGAGGAGGAGGAGGAGGAGGAACTTTTTCTAATGCATGGCAGATAATTTGAATCAAACATAACTAATGAATGATCATTGTTTTTTCAAATTGCAAAATGTGGATTGTAACTTTTTAGAAAAAATTCCCATTCGTGTATGAGAGGCCATTGGTGTGCACATGTGTGTTTTGTTTTACTTTGTACTGTCATTGGTACAACTCAACAAAACAAACAAAAAACTTGCAATTAGCTCTTCTTCACATTTATTTGGCAGCAAGTGACCATCTGTGTGAAATACACACTCTCCACTAAGCCCTTCTGTTACAGGAGGATCCACTCAAGACTATTTCATTATATTAAATTATCTACATCATAGGAGGCACAAAATGATGCCAAGGCCCAAAAGACTCTTTGTCAGTAATTGGGCCTCTCTATTCCTACAATCTTAATAATAACTAGTTTTAAGACACATTATATTTTAATACATTATAAAGCATGAAAACATGTTCCTATTAGCAGGCACTGTCTTAATTAAATGATATCAAAATGAACTTTTCTCTAAATGTAATGAATGGCATTCTGTCAGAACAGCACAATCCCAGGTGAAAAAAAGTCCATATTTTGCAACAGTTACATAATGATATAATTTGTGTTGGGGAAAAACTAATTTACAAATGCTAAAGGCAAACTGCCATAAACGAACACTACTGTTTTTATGCAAATCATCAAGAAATGCAGTCTCCCTACTGATGTATTCTTCATTTTTCATTTAGTCATCATTTATATTCTATGCTTCTTTTCAAAAAATCATTTGAGCCATCGTTTATTAGCATAACTTTGCAGGAAGCTTTAATAGCACTTTGAATTTAAGCCTCCATGTAGCTGATTTCCTTGTTTCTGAGGCTGGTTCTTGTTTTTTTTGCAAATCCATGCCAGAGGGTGACTGAAGGACATTTCAGGGAAACAGAGGGCTTTCTGCGAGGGGTGGCAGTTCTGTTTGTGGGTTCTTTTTTCGGTTGCATTTTGTTCTTTTTGTTTTTTCTTTGAAACCTCCACTCTCTGGCGGGACAAGATGCCTATTGTTTCTTTACCTCTGTGTCCTCTTGTAACAGAATGAATATTACTGTAGGTTAGACTTCTTATGGAAGAACAAGTTCAAAAAAGAGCGGGAGGAGATAGAGACCATGGAGAACCTGAACCGTGTGCTGCTGGAGAACGTGCTTCCTGCACACGTGGCTGAGCACTTCCTGGCCAGGAGCCTGAAGAATGAGGTCAGACCATGCGGGGCTGGGGGCTGGGAGATAGGGGTTGGGTGCGGTCATGACCTGGGTGAGGGCTGAACGCTTCTTCAGTGACATAAAGGCTGCAGCATTTCACTCATCTGAGTGTTCAAAATGGCCAAAATTGGCTGGAATTTTTTAGTTTTCAAGAAGATACTGATTGGTGGGAGAGACATCAGTTGAGAGTAGTGGGTTAGAAGGACCTCTAAAAGTCTGAGCTTGGATTTGGATTCATTATTAGAGAAGATTTCTTCCCCAGTCATGTAAAGTTCTGAATGTCCATTATGAGGCACTAGGGTCCCAAATATGTCCCCAAAGTAGCCCCTGCCCTCTCCCCACTGTGGGAGGAGGCCTGCCTGGCCAGCATGCAATGGAGCCTCAAACCAACAGGCAGTGTTAGAGCGTGCATTCCACACACCCACTGTTTCCCTGCACTCCACTTCCCTGACAGCCTTCCAAGGCTTTTAGAATTTCAGAGACATCAGCTCCATCATGAGTGTGACAGGATTTAGGAGTTATCTACAAAAGAGCAGACCCAAGACTTAAGTCCATCCATTAGAATGGATGGAAATGGGAATGTCATGGAGTGTTTATCCGAATGGATTAGCTAGATTTGAAAAGACTACAGTGTCAGTTAAATATTGAAATGACTTTTGAAGCGAGATGTCGTGAGGTGTCTTCAGTATTGCTGAAGTGCAGGAGGAAGCAGACATGTCTACGTTTGGACTTAAGGTAAGAAACATGTACCTGAGCATCAGCCATGCGCCCAGCCCTGTGCTTAGTGCTGTGACGTTTCCCAGATGTCTGAGATGTGAAAACCACAAAGTGAGACAGGTCTCAGTCAAGTTCGAGGTTTGAAGAAACGTGAGTTACAAGAGGATCCGTGGCCTGTGCTTTTTCCAAAGAGAGTTTTAAGGACTTCAATACTGAAAGGAGAAAGAGTAGACAGTAGGGGAAGGAGGAAAAGGAACAAAAAGAGAAGTGGACTAGGCAGGAGGTGGTTACATTCTTGTGAGGCTTTGATTAATGCTCATTGAAACCACATTTTACATGTGAAAAGAGCAGAGTCAGGAAACTCCATGATGCCTTCCTCCTGGGCCCAGGGATGATGTCTTGTCTTTATCCATTGCCTGTGAAGATCAGCTGTTAATTTGCATTGCCAGGATGAGAGTCAACAGAACTTTGTTTTCGGGTTAGTTTGGGGGGCTGTCTATTCTGAAAGATTTCAGGGCCCAGGAGGAATTGTTTCCTGAGCCTTTGTGAGGGAGGCCACCTAGGGAGCTATGTGACCCTTCTACATTGCAGCCATCTATGTGGGAACAAAAAACAGGCCATTTCTTGCACAACTCAGTTCCCAGGCTTAACTTTTAGTGAGTTCGGGGTCCCGAGATTTTTTTTCAGAGGTGTAATCTCTATTTTTTAAAGTAGTATAATGAATCAATAATATATATTACAGCACTTAAAAATAGGGTTTAGTAAGTTTTAGGAATTTTTTTTTATTGTGCTTTAAGTTCTGGGGTACATGTGCAGAGCATGCAGGTTTGTTATATATGTCAGAAATCCAAGTTCTTAGGACATTTTCACTGAGGCTTGAGAGTACATGCAGGAAGGAGCCAGGGGTCCCCTGTCGGTGGATGAACTCCTTAATGGATAAGCTCAACCATGATGGTACCAGCATACAAAGCAACCTCCAGTGAGAAGCCTTGGAACCGTGTTTTTCTGTAGCAGATTTGAAGTTTGGATTGAGAATAAGGCGCCAGGTGGCAGATGAGGTGTTAGACATCACTGCTCTTATCTTCCTGGAAAAGTGCAGGGCACAGTGAGCCTTCCAGGGCTACACAGCCGGTCTGATGACCCGCTGGCTTTCCTGTTTCTTCTCCCGGTGTTTTCTACATTTGGTGGGTTCTTCAGCACCCAGTTTCCCTGTTGACCGCAGGTAGTAAAATCACTATGTCTATTAAGGAGCCCTCTGTTCTCATTAACAGGAGTCTCCAGCCCATTTTTAAATTTAGCAGGGTCCCATGTTTCCTCTGCCCTGTAGCCAGGCTGGTGGTGGCACACGATACAGAGATGAATGGGCCTAGAGGTGGCCTCACCCTCCCTGGCTGCCTCCTGACAGGATCCCGTTATCTCCAAGGACACTGGGGTGTAAATATGGTATTCCAGAAAGACTCCCACTCTGAGGAAGTGGCTTCTGAATCTGGAAAGAAAGTGCTAGAAACTAGCTAGGAGAAAGAGGGTGATGGGGAGAGAGGAATAGGGAGAGAACATTCCAGGCTTGAAGGGGCTACTTTTCCATAGGCACCAGGGAAGTGCCTAATTCAAGACCTGAGAAGAGCCCACTGGGGCAGGCAGGAGGAGAGCAAAGGGAGACGACTATGGGAGTTGAGGCCGTGCTCAGTGGCTCACATCTGTAATCCCAGGCTTTGGGAGGCCCAGGCGGGTAGATCACCTGAGGTCAGGAGTTCAAGACCAGCTGGCCAACATAGTGAAACCCTGTCTCAACTAAATTACAAAAAAAAAAAAACAAAAACTAGCCCGGTGTGGTAGCAGGTGCCTTTAATCCCAGCTACTTGGGAGGCTGAGGCAAGAAAATTGCTTGAACCTGGAGGCAGAGGTTGCAGTGAGCCGAGCTTGCACCATTGCACTCCAGCTGACAAGAGCAAAACTCCTTCTCAAAAAAAAATGTTTTTAAATAAAAAACATTTTTTTTAAAGAATCTTGGAACTGATAGGAGGGTTCCTATCAGTTCCTTCCTCAACATGGGCTCAGAGGAGAAGCTCTGGAGCTTGAGAAGCTCTGTGCAGGTCTGTGGGGAGCACAGAAGGCACCCCGGCCCAGGGCTCAGCCTCACAGCCCTGACAGCCTCCCTGGCCAGACCCCCAGGAGTAGCAGTTCTCTTTGCTCTTTCCTGTCTGCTGGGCTTATTCAAAGTAAGCATCAGAATACAGTTCTCCCCCTTGGAAATAACAAGTAGGCAAGATGGGGAAGAAGAATAAAACCCAGAGCTACCCAGTGCAGCCTCAAATGTTAGTCCCAACATTGTCTGTTCCTGTGAACACGAGATGGTTACTTCCTTGTCTGAGCCTCACCGTCCTCCTCTATCAAAGAAGCACGATGCCTTGCCTTGCAGTTGCTGGAGGCAGGGTGAGGGACATCACATGGTGCCTTCGCACTGCAGTCCTCCAGGTGAGGCGGGCATTCCACAGAGGCATGCGCAGGGCCCACGTCCATGCAGGGAGGACACGCTTGGGAGGGAAGACAGCAGCAAACTATGGGTGTTGGCAGCTCACAATGACTCCTCCACTTCCTGTGTGCCCCTGCTGTGTACCAGGGACCTTCATGCCACTGCACAGCCCTCTGGTGCTCCTGAAGATGACATGACATTTTCCTCCAAGTCTCCTAAGGACTGCTGCTGTCGGGTTAAAGACATACAGTGTCTCCTGTACCCTTCACCACCCCATGGGCTCCATGGTGTAAGGCTGCATAGAGGGGCAGGCAGCATGGCCTAGAAGAAGCCCAGAGTGGGCACTCAGGACCGGGGGTGAGCCCTGGCTTTGGCGCTGCCTCACTGTGTGGGCAGCTTGGAGACTTTCCAGGAACAAAGCAGGAATGGGCACATTTAGATGAGACCAGTTCTGTGCCTTGTCTCTGTATTCGTGAAATAAAGAAGGTGAACGTCTTGTGGTGTCATCGCAGCCACTGTAGCCCTGTGTGTCCACAGGGACTCATCTTCAAGCATTGAAATAAATGCCCCAGCAGATGACCAGTGCCTGCCTACCAAGCTCCCCGTGGCGGCTCCTGAAGACAGTTCCTTCCTTCATTCGGGAAACACAGATTCCTCAAATCTACACCTGACTGAGGCCAGCCTCGCACCCCGTAGGAAGATGAAAGAGCTTGGTTTCGGAGCCCTTCAGACTCGGACCAGCACAGATGGCTCCACTCTCCATAGCAGGCATGCCAAGGATGCTTGGACTCGCTCAGGGGCGGTGATTCCTGCATGTTAGGCCTGCACTCTCACTGCCGACCTGACTTCGGAGAGGAGAAGAGCGAACACTGAACCTTAAATCAAGGCATCATCATTCCCATGATGATGCTGGGAAATGAAGCAGGCAGGCTGCAGGGTTCTCTGTTTAATCATACAACGCAGAACTTCCTTTGGCTGTAACATTTCCAATTTTACTGCCAATTTCTGTCTTAGAGGGTAAGTAAAGGGGGTGATGGCTACTCTAGCATCCATGGTGAGACTTGGAGACTAAATAATGACAAGGAGCCCCAAGGCCCACCACCATCAGAGTGGCCCCCTGCCATATCTTTGAGGACCCTATACTCCCCCAAAGGAGGTTTGCTGGCCAGTTGCTGGAGCAGTGAGTGTGGGGAGATTCTGGAGGCTTCAGTTCCCATGGGAACAGCACTGTGTGCAAAACAGAACCCACACAAAGGGCCTGAGAAAGAAAGAGAGACACCAACCCGCTGCCAAGAGGTTCTCAGAGTTCCCTCAGAGAGTCTCAGAAAGGGAGAGCTTTGTTTTCGTTTTGCTTGCTTCTGAAAACACATAATGAGGGTATTATAAGGAGAGCCACCTGCGTGCATAAAACATAGCAAAGTCCTGCCCCTCCCTTCTGCAGAATGTCCCTTACAGCCATCGGACCTCCTGCCCCGAAGTAGCCTCCTCACCAGAGAGAAGAATCTTTTTTTTTAGGTCCAAAACAAACTTTGTTTACTTAGAGATAATAAAGAGCTCAGTAACTCCAGTACTGAATACTTAAGCTGTAGGTTGACTAGAAGTCCGTGATTCAGCAGTCCTGTTTTTTGGAAGTAGAATACAACTACAGTTGGTATTTTCTCTCAGTTCTCTGGTAGTGTTGAAGCTTGAAAATATTCAAAACACTTTAACGGTAACTTGTTGAACTGCAATAGAAATCAGACGGTGTACGTAGAAGTCAGTCTCTCACAAAAAAAGACGTTATATCCAAGTTCTTGACCTAATGATGCCCAGGCCAGGTGGGACTAGCACTATGTGACCTTGAGTAGCTCAACAATAGCAGTGCAATAATGCTGTTTAAGAGCATAGCTCATCAAAGTTTCTGTCCCCTCTACAGTGTCAGGACCAAATAGTGGCATCCTGCCTGAGCTCTCTTCCTCCCTAAGGTTTCCCAGAGCAGAAGCTCCAGCCCTTGCTGAACCTGCATGACCGAGCCCGGCTGACGCTGGGACCAAGAGAAGTCCCCGCAGACAAGAGCAGCGCTTCTCAAAGTGAAGGCTTACCTGCAGCCCCTGCTAAACAGGCTGTTTGTGGTCCCCACACAAGCCTTCCTTGACCTCCTGGGCCCTGCAAGGTGACTGAGAGCGAAGCATCTGCCCCAGCCCTGGCACCTCTTGGCTGTGGGCCTCAGAGTCCTCACAGAGACCATCACCAATTTTAGAAGCAATGATTTAGATGAATCTTTAGAACGGTGCATGGCGTGTCATAAATGTTGTTAGCTATCTTTTAAGCAAATATCCCAGATTCATGCAAAACTTAAGAATCACTGTCCCTGGGAATTGATCAAAAGCTTTCAAAAGCTCTTGCCTGACCTTTTTAGAGCCTGAATAAAGTGGAAAACAAAACCCAATGTAATCACTTCGCTCCTGTTCCTGTCATTGGAGAAAAAGCACTATGGGCAGTGTCTGCCTTCCCAGCGTCCTCTCAGCAGGGTGGGCTGAGCCGTAAAGCTGAGTGCTAAGCGCCTCTGAATGCAGAGGCGCGGGGCAGCTTCTGGGGCGTGGGGTAGATGGGAGCAGGCCCTCAGCTCCCTGGTGTAGGTTACCCCAGAATCCATTTCCACTAAACCCCTGGTGATACTGCTCTGAGAGTCTTCTGGAAATAACCCAGGAAAACAAGACTTCAGCAAAAGCGAATATAGCTATACTTGGCCAATATTGCAGGCTCGGTTCCAAACCTCTGCAAAAAAGCAAATACCACTATCAAGTGAGTCACAAATTTTTGCTTTCCCAGCACATATGAAGGTTATGTTTACACTATACTCTATGTATGAAGTATTCAATAACATTATGTGTAAAAAAATGTACATACCTTAACTTTAAAATACTTTATTGCAAAAAATACTGACACAGAGACACACAATGAGCACACGCTGTTGGGAAAATGGTGTCATTAGACTTGGTCAAGGCAGGCTGGCTGCAAACCTTCACTTCATGAAAAACGCAGTATCTATGCAGTACAGTAAAGCAAAGCACAATAAAACAAGGTCTGCCTCTAAGCCGAAAACAACAAAGAAAGAGGACCTGAAGTCGTGTTTTATTTCCCTGCGTGGGACCAGCTTACACCTGCCTCCTTTCCGACTTACGTAGTGAAGTGCTTCATGCATAAACAGGATGGGCGCTGCTTCCCTGCAGAGTCACAGAGTCACTTCCCTGAGGGTGAATGGCCTCCTGGGACCCAGAAGCAGTTCCGTTCCTCCCTGTGGCACAACCTGTGCTTGCTGATTACCTCTTGAGTCCAGGGCAGGGGATCTGTGGACAGCCTCCACTCCATGGCTTCTGGAACAATCTTTGGAAGATGGCTCAGCTTATGCCAAGGCCTGCATTAACACAGATCATGTCATTTTTATTCTCCTACCCACTGTATCAATCCACAAAATGTCAAGAATGATGTAATCACTCTAACAATCAATTCTGAAAAGGTTTTCTTTCAATGGAAAAGTGCTCATAGGCCTGTTCTCGGGCGCATGGGCATAGGGCTGGCTGCGTGTGTCTGGGCCGGCTTTGCAGTGCCTCTTCCTTCTCCTGGCCATTTGTTTTACTTAAAACTTCCTGAAGCTTCTTCATCAGCTGCTAACTGTCATGGCCAGATTCAGCCCACACAACCCTCAGGCTCATCAAGAGAGTTCTGTGCACCCAGATGGGAGTCTTCTCTGTTTCGGAAGCCTGTTCTCCCCACCTCTGTGTGTGGCAGGAACATTTCTGAAAAGCCCCTTTGAAGGGCATCAAAGCCAGCTCTCATCACTTGTGGAGAACACTGTATTTTGTCACCGAATCAACCCCGTGCCAAATCCCCAGGTGGTAGAGGATTGTGAGCCAGACAGCCTCATTCAGAGGGAGCCAATGCTTGATCAAAGCAAGCCACATGAGCCACAGATGCCACCACAAAAATTTGGGAAACAAGTGTCCTGTGCAAACAGCACCTCGCATTCTGCTGTGAGAGCACTCCCAGTGACAACCAGGCAGATCCCTCAACAGCGCTAAGTTTTAAGCTCTATGCGCACGCGTCCTCTGCAGGTCAGCCTGGCATGCCCCTGGGGTTTCAACAGATGCTTCTGTACTTCTAGTCATTTGACTCCCCTGAGTAAATTAGGCATTAAGTGACAGGTGGAGACACCAGCGCTTAATGTTTCCCACATAGGTCAACTCAGGAAACGTGCAAGATCCAAAGCCTTTATGCAGCCCGAGTCAGTGAGACAAAGCACCAGTCTGGTCTGGAAGGTTGGAGACCTGAGTGCCGGTGGCAGCTTTGAATGTTTTCTAGAATACTTCAACCCTGTGCCCACCTGGATGAAAAGCTCCAGACGTCCCCACACCTGGCCCGCAGCGCCAGTCACACTTCATGATGTTTCCTTTGTTTTCTCTGTCTCTTCAACTAGACTTTAAGCTCCTTAAGGGCAGGGCCTGTGTGGTTTTTGTGTCCCTAACACCTGGTATGAAGCCTGACACACAACAGGCCCTTTAAGAGGTCACGTGTGTGTGTAACAGGGTGTCAAAGGGAATTTCAGCCTGTGACACTAAGAGACACTTGCTCTCTTATTCCAAAGGAGGCATCAAATGGTGTGCAGAGCTTACAAATGACTTCCTGACCTGCAGGGAGCTTATGAATTGGCCAGAAGACTAGAGGTTGAAAGAGGGTTTGGACAGAATGTAGTGGGACTAAGCCCCTTCCTAAAGGGGAAGGTGGGGATCCCCCCCTCACCTCCAGCCTTGTGAACAGGCCAGAACTGCTCAGCCTGGCCTTGAGTCTCTGAGTGGTCCTGGGAAGCATCTCCAGCTGGGGGACATGTATGGGAGGCAGGTTCTGACACTTGGAAAGGCTGAACATAGGCACTGATGGGGCATCTGGGCACACAGGGTGGGGAGCTAGGGTTCGGGACATGGCTGGACAGTCCGTTGCTTGGACGGCAAAGAGTACCGAGTGTTGCTAAAGAACCAAGCAAGAAAAAGAGAAGTGGTGTCAGGTTATTTTAGATCCAATGTTACAAAGCTGCCTGGAGTGGGGGCAGGGCGGGGTGAAGGGACTGTGGCAGAGAAACTCAAAGAAGTAGCCTGAAAGCCTGGACCTGAGAGGGTGATGAGGAGCAGGAGGGATGCACATGGCCTCCATCGTGGAAGACTTGGGGGTGGGGCAATGTCCAGGGATGGGCGAAACAGCAGGGAGCCTTCCAAAAACCCATGAAAGCATCCACACGGGACACCAGCTTTGAATATTCAGGGAACGGGATGCAGCTAATAGGAAGCTGTCCTGCCTCACAGCCTCTTCTTCCTTCCCCTGTTCTCCGTTCTGGATGGTTTGGAAAATCCAGCTAGCAAGTTGGGAAGAGTGGAGGTAGAAAGAGAGGTGGAGAGAGAGTAGAAACCAATGGATTCCCTCCTCCCCCTGCAGGAGGCCCCCACTGGTGAAGGGCACAAGCCACACATACAACGAGGGCAAGAGCTTTGCCTATTTCTGGGGCCGGGGCCTCTAATTATCGATGAGAGGACCTTGCATTACACACAGTGACATGAAGGGCCACGGGTAGTCCCAGGTGTTCGTCCAAGATAGGGAAAGATCTAGCCATGCTCCAAAAACTGAAAGGGGTAGTGGGCACAGAAATGCATTTGCTTTGTGACTATGTTTTTATTCCTTGAACTTATTCAACAGAAAGGTTGCATGTGAATGAATGTCAAGGTGATTTAAATTTACTTTCAGTTCTAAAGCTCGGTAATGCTTTTGGGTAACTATATGCTGGACATGGGTCACCCACTCTAGACCTTGAATTTCAAATTATCTTCAAAAGCTGCCCACCTGCACTACCCCAACCCCCAGGTCCTCTGGAAGCATAAGACAAGCTCAAGTCATCTGCCAGTCAGCATGTAATCCTCTCTGGACCCGTGCCTAATCCAACCATGGGAGGGAACCTCTAATGAGTTCAGGACATAGTTCTCGGTCCTGAAAGTTTCACAGGCTCCAGAGAATTTGGGAAGCCTAGAAGTTTCCATGGTTTTCCAGTAGCTACAGTTTTATGGAAGCCGTGAATCTGAGGACCAGGTGACCAGTAACTGGAGCTCACCCCGGGCATTCCCCTAGAGGTTCCAAGTGACTCTCTGCCAAAGAAGGTGAGTGATCAGTTTGTAGTCCAAGCTTTCCAGCAGTGTTCACGCCCTGCAGAGAATCCAGGGATTGGTCCTGGCCCTTCCCCTCAGCCAGCTGGGAGCCTTGGTGGCACCCCCAGCTCCCCTGAGCTCCATTTCCTCATGTAGTCTGTCATTCTTAATCAAGGCTGCACAGCAGAATAACCCAGGGAACTATTCAAAACAATGCCCATACTTGGAGCCCAGCCTAGGGGATGAGGGTCAGTTGGTGAGTGGGGAGGCCCAGGCACCTGCCTTCTTGGAAGTCGCATTAGAGATTCTCCTGTGCACCCCCGTTTTGGTCCTGTGTAATGAAATGACATGTCAGATCCAAACTGCCCATCAGTTCAGTCTTGCATTTCATGATCTCCAAGTCCCAGATACCCTTAAAGACTGCAGAAGAAAAGACAAAGGTAAAGTGACAGGACCTGCAAGTGTCGGAGGCCCCATGCTGTCCCCACACAAAGCAGTGAAGCCCATGATCTTCTGGGAGACGTGATAAAGTATAAAGTGTAGCATACACAAGGGTGGCTTCGCTGTCAGACATGATAACTGCAACCTTGGGCAAGTATCGGAACCACTCTGTGCCTCAGTTTCTCTATTTGTAGATGCAAAACTACAGTACCAGCCTCATGGGGTTGTAGTTGGGGTGAGTTCATGCAGGTAAAGTGTTCAGAGAGGTACCCGTCCTACCATGTGGTGAGCGCACAGTAAGTGCTGGCTATTGTCATGCTTATTATCATTCCCCAAAGAGCACTCTGGCCAGTGTCAGCAGACAGTGGGGAAATACAGGCCACAGAAAATATGTCCTCGCCTTGCTAGATGTACCCTTTCCTTAAGGACAGGGAAGCCAGGGGTGTTTATACCACTTTTATAAAATTGAATTTTTTTTGAGATGGAGTCTTGCTCTTTCACCAGGCTGGAGGGCAGTGGCCTCTAGGCTCACTGCAGCCTCCACCTTCCAGGTTCAAGCGATTCTCCTGCTTCCGCCTCCCGAGTAGATGGGACTACAGGTGTGCACCACCACACCCAGCTGATTTTTATATTTTTAGTAGAGATGGGGTTTCACCATGTTGGCCAGGATGGTCTTGATCTCTTGACCTAGTGATCTGCCCGCCTTGGCCTCCCAAAGTGCTGGGATTACAGACGTGAGCCACTGCACCTGGTGGCAAAACTGACATTTTTAACTCACACAAGATCCTAGGGGGTTCTCATTGCTGTTACTCTGACCCTCTGGCTGCAGTCAGCATTGCCAGCACTATGCCTTACCTGTCACAGGCTGCCCACCAAGGATAAATGTTCAAAAAGGCAACTTTGCAGAGAGAGAGAAAACACAGTTATGCACAAGAAAGCAGCTCAATTATATTGAGCACAAAATAGACAAGAAAACCTTAATTTCATTGCTCATGTACTTTGTACGTATTTGGAGGAAGTAGTGGGTGTTATAGAGTGGCTGGTCCTGAGACCCAGAACAGGGCATGAGTCCATCTTTTTCTCAAAACTCTGTGGCCCTCAGTTGGGTTTCCCTGGCTCTGATGGTTTTGTGAGGGGACCTCACTAGGGGAAGAACTGTTCCTCTGAGGTGCCACCAAACCTTGGAGTTATAAGACTATTTAAGTGCTTGCTCTCTGCAAAGGAGTTCATCTGGGTGCTCCAAAGAGCAGGGCTTACTGATAATGTTCATGTAGAATGGTTTTCTTTGCCCTGCCAAACACACAGGAAGCACCCACCACTAGCATTTTCCCCTCTACTCAGAAGTCAGCCATCTTGTCTAACAGAACTCTCCTCACCTTGCCTGGGGAAGAAAGCATTTCCCATGATGCACTGCATCCACAGAGGCCCCGGCCTGTGTGGGGACCATCTCAGGAGTCTCAGAAGCCCTTGCCAGTGACGGGCAGATCCTCCACACCTAGGGCTAGCCCCCAAGACCACCTAACAGCTCTTCCTTTCTAAAATCTTCATTGATTCGAAGGTGTCACTGTGTTGAGAAAATGATGGAAACACCTTGAAATTGTGTTTACAAGACATTGCAATTTAACTCATGTCTATGGATGAAGAACTATGAGCTTCTTTCTATTTAAAAACAAAAGAATATCCCTAGTAAATGTAGTCAGTGTCTAATATAATATAAATAAGTATACCGAGGAGTTCTATTGGTTCTTTCTGGTGTAATAACAAGTAACTTGATGAATTCCATATGCTCTTTTCAGGAGACACCAAAGAGGAAAATTCATCAAGACTCCCATCCAAATACCAGATCCATAACGAGTTATTTCAGGACAATCTGATAGTTTGGGAAAATATTTTGTTTCCTTTCAGTTGTTTAAAGGATGCTTTTTCCTAAGCCAGAACTCTGTGGTCTCTTGTCATTGCGTAGAGTCAATATGATAGAGAGGTTTAACTGGCAAGGCACCTCCTCTTAACTGGTAGTGGCTTGAATCCAGCTCATTAGAAGCCTTCTCCTGAGAGCAGCAGCAGCGTGTAGATTGGGCCACGGCTGGGGTGGGGCAGGTGGAGTAGGCATTTGAGTGATTTCTCTGTGAATCCTGGCATAAACAAACCACTTGCATGTGGAGTGTTTTTGTTTAAAGGTCAGTCTCCTAGTGATCAGCTTGTGCTTTTCTCCCAAGCAGGACCTATACCACCAGTCCTATGATTGCGTCTGTGTCATGTTTGCCTCCATTCCGGATTTCAAAGAGTTTTATACAGAATCCGACGTGAACAAGGAGGGCTTGGAATGCCTTCGGCTCCTGAATGAGATCATCGCTGACTTTGATGATGTAGGTACTGAGAGTTGCCTTTAAAGGGCAGGAGGACACCCAGTCTCACACCTTGATGTTCCTGTGCACTTGAAGTTAGTTCACGATAGAGGCATACCCTAAAACAACTTGTCCTTGGGCATGATTTCTGGCAGCTGGCATTAAAGGCTTTTGCTTTATTTAGGTCCCTGACTAATTTGAGGTAGACAAATACATTGTATTTTTGAAGCTGGTATGACTGCTAGGAACATTACAAAATCTGTTGAATCAAATGTGTATCCAGTGTGCTCATGGATTCTCTACAAAGGCTTGAATTCTAGGTAAAATACTTGCCCATCTCTTTCTATGTAAAAAAGACAATAAATTATAATAGATTATTGCTATATCTGTTACTACTTCAATGCCTTTGTCAGATATCAACTTGCACTATGCATGGATGACATTTTATTATTGAAAATACAATCTGTATGGGGGAATAATACAACGCACTTTAGAAGGGACAAAGTGTCTGTTTTAGAATTTGAAATAGGTGTTATTTTCCAATTTTCCGCATGGAGAATACTATGTTCTACATCCCAGCAAAAACAAACACCCCTCTGGTTTAAGGATATTGCAGCCACATTATTCTTATCACTATCCTGCAAAATAGAAGAAAATTGACATCTGTCTGAGAGCATATGTTAGTGATGATTCATGGAATTTTGAAATACAGTGATGTGGTGAGATTATATAACACAGAGGCTTCAGGCAAACCGCCTAAATGTCTTGTGGTCCCTGTACATTTTCTCTCACCATCATCATCACTATGAGGTTGATGCTAGAAATTCCTGGAGAAGTCATGACCACCACAGATGACCACTGCAATCCCAGGTACGTCATGACAAACAGTGGCTGGGAATCTCAGCTGCTCCTCAGTGAAATAAACACTCCCAGTACTAATGGGTGAGTAACAGTGGATATGTGGATAAGTGATACAGGGATTTGCTCATCTGTCTTAAAATATTTGATATGTAATCCTGGAGGACTCTCCTCTGAAATCAGGAGTTCCAAGGAAGGGGCAAGAAAACGCTCTTGGTCTCTGGTCAGCACCGTTTGAGCCCGGCCCTCCCAAGAAGATACAGACCTTCCAGGGCTTCCGTCACTTGCAAGCCCATTTCTCTTCTTTCTACAGCTTCTGTACTTATATCTTTCTTCCATCCCAGCTGAAAGCCTAAGTCAATAGACTAAGGAGGAGTCAATTGGGATGCTGATAACTAATTTGAAGACAAGAAATATTAGGACTCAGGCCAGCTACGGTGGTTCATGCCTGCATTCCCAGCACTTTAAGTGGCGAAGGTAGGAGGATAGCTTGAGCTCAGGAGTTTGAGACCAGCCTGGCCTACATAGGGAGACCCTGTCTCTGCAAAAAAAAAAAAAATTAAGATTAACTGTTCATGGTAGCTTATGCCTGCGGTCTCAGCTACTTGGGAGTCTGAGGCAGGAGGTTCACTTGAGCCTGGAAGGTGGAGGCTGCAATGAACTATGAACACATCACTGCACTCCAGCTAGGGTGACAGAGTAAGACCCTGTCTCAAATATATATATACATATATATGTATATATGTATATATATTTATTCATATTTGGGCTAGGGCTGATGACAACCATTCTAGATCTTTATTCCATCCTCCCTCAAGCACTCAGAGGGCAAAAGCCAATCCTCAGCATGAATAATTGATCATAAATCATTCTAACCATGCAAGAAAAGACCTTACTCATCAAATCATAATTTTATATTTATGCCTTTCAAATGGATGGTCAGGAAATTTATTCAAGCCCATTGTCATTTGCATCATAATTCATCTTGCTTCCATCACTAGCAAAGTTTGAATGGCAGTTCATGTTCCTTGGAAGTAAATCATGCTGCTGCACTTTCCTCCAAGGACATACTCTGTATGAAATATATGAAGTGTTTGTTCCTGGAAAATCCCAAGACCCAAAGGTGCATAAGCAGTGGTTGAAACAAGTCACGGCGCTCTTGTGAATCTGTCAGGGTTACCACTTGCAAGGGTCTGCCCTGCAGACTTTGACTCAGCAATGGATGAATAAAGTACACTAACACACAGATAATTTGCTAGTTTGACTGAGTGTGTCTGGGTGGCTTACAGGCACTTTGGAGAGTGCTGTAAACAGTTGCAACTCTTGGCCTTCTTCAGATAGTGAGACTTGCATTTCCTTAGTAAAGTTTAATTGACAAAGGCTTGAAGCAACACTACTGCAGGTTGAAGATTAATGGACAGGTTCTGATGCCTAAAGCAAACACTATTAGTGGGTAGTATCTTTGGCTGACTTCTTTCTGAAAGAGCTATCTGGCTCAAAGGTTAGTTTTAAGACTCATGAGTAAACAAATTATTCAGGTAGACTTTTCTATCTACTTTAGTTATTTGCTTTTTTTTATTAACTAAATGTAAAGAGGATTTACGCTGCCTTCAGCTGAAATGTCTCATGAAATTATGCAAATTTCTTGGCCTTCCAAGAAGGTTTGTGAGTATATTCTACAACTTTCTATAATATTTTTCCCTTAATATTTTTGCCACTACCTTGAGTGAATCCTCACATGAACCAGCAATTGAGAATGTCTCTATAAAGTGCTCAGCTTCAGGTCAGCATCCAACTGAATAACTGGATGGTTGTCATTGCTTCACAGCTTCTGTCCAAGCCAAAATTCAGTGGAGTTGAAAAGATCAAGACCATTGGCAGCACATACATGGCAGCGACAGGTCTGAGTGCTGTGCCCAGCCAGGAGCATGCCCAGGTAAGACATGTTGGCCACCTAACAACACAGGTGAGCCTTAGCCCCATCCACAAGCCACCCTGGGACCAAAACAGCCATGCAATGACCCAAGAACTGTATATTATGTACAACGTAAAGCTCAGGGTCAAGGTCCTATGAGAGAAGATGAAAATTCCACACTTCTTAGTGTCAGAGGATCTGTTCACAGAACTTCTGCTGGCCAACAGGAGAAGAAAAAACAATCGGTAGCTGCTTATGACCAGATAAATACACAATGAAGTAGAAGATGAAAGCTAGTTATGTAAAAGAGACTCAATAAGGATGGCTCTGGGTCTTTTGATTTAAAAGAACGTAGTCAAGGCCATGTGCAGTGGCTCATGTCTGTAATTCCAGCACTTTGGGAAACCATGGCAGGTGGTTCTTTTGAGCTCAGGAGTTTGAGACCAACCTAGGCCACAGGGTGAAACCCCATCTTTACCAAAAATACAAAAAATCAGCCCACTGTGGTAGTGCACACTTGTGGTCCCTGTTATTTGGGAGGCTGATATGGAAGGATGGTTGAGCCTGGGAGGCAGAGGTTGCAGTAAACTGAGATCTTCCACTTCACTCCAGCCTGGGTGACAGAGTGACACCCCATCTAAAAGATTAATTAAAATCAAATAACACAATGTGGTCAAAAAACAAGTTGGCCACATGGAAATTTGATTAAAAAGGTGATTTGGGCAAAATTGAATATCTTCAGTCAACTAAGGTTTTCAAGATTTTCTCGTGTGTGTGTGTGTGTGTGTGTGTGTGTGTGTGTGTGTGTGTGAGAGAGAGAGAGAGAGAGAGAGAGAGAGAGAGAGAGAGAGAGAGAGAGAGAGAATATATGTAGCCAAGCTTGTATAACCTGTTGGAATATCAGTAGGGGCCCATAAACAAGAACCCCTTTCCCCTCAGGACAGTGGCCTTTGCGGTGGAGTCTGCTCTCTGCTGGGCAGAGTACAGAGGACCTGAACTTATCAGAACACAGTTTCTGTGGACAGGCAGGTTCCCAAAGACAAGAAGGGCTGAGCACTGTGTATGAACCCCTCTCCCAATACCCACCTCCCATGGGAAGAGTGAGAGTGGGGAGAGAGGCAGTAGGCACTGTAACATAGCCCCCTCCTCCAGGAATATCAGGAGAGGGTCCTAGTTTCCTGCTTAACATTTATACATTCATGGGCAAAGGATAGAAGTAGATAGACATCTGACTCAAGATGGAACCCTAGCATTTTTCCAGTTGGTTGGAGTAATATATATTCCATTGGTTCTCCTCTTCAGGTGGTTGCCTTCAGATTATTATTCTTAGTGAGTATATATATTACTCCAGTAACAAAGAAAATGAAAGAAACAAGCAATAAAAGAAATCTCAGAAGAAACTTGCCTTTGGATTCTGAGCAACACTGTCTCAAACTATCATGGAGCCTGCAACCAAAGGAAAACTGCTGTCCCTTCTGCATGGTGTTGTATATTTTTAATACTTAGGGTTTTTTCCAGAACATTGAAGTGTTAAAAAAATTGAAAAAAAATGTAAAATAGAGATATTAAAATATACAACATTATTTTAATTTTAAATATTCTGTTTATAACCCAAACCAGAACTATTTATAATTTTACTTTCCTGGCTTTCGTGGAAACAAGTATATACTTTTCCAATGCCTTTAATGTTCTGGAAAGCATAGAACATTAAAAAAATAACATTAAAACATGTATAGAGACAGACATTTTTCTTATTGCCTCAGGCTCTGAGACAGCACAACACTGCAGGACCTATCTGTCTTAGTCTGCTTGGCCCGCCAGGCAGAATACCACAGGCTGGGTGGCTTAAACAACATAAATAAATATTTCTTACAGTATTGAAGGCTGGAAAATTCAAGACTGAGGTGCTGGTTGATTAGGTGTATGATGAGGGCTCCCCTTCTGGCTTGCAAACAGCAGCCTTCTCACTTCTCTTAGGCCTCCCATGGAGAGGAGAGAGAGACAGGGAGAGAGAGAGAGAGCTGGTTTCTCTTCCATTTTAATGAGGACACCAGTTCTGTTGGATAAGAGCTCCCTGCTTATGCTCTTAGTTAACCATAATCACCTCCTTACAAAGCCCTGTCTTCATACAGTCACCTGGGAGGTCAGCCCTTCCACATATAAATTTTGGAGAGGACACAATCCTGTCCACACCAGTATCTTCAGTTAAAATTTCATTATTTTAGTTCATCTTGAATTTTTCTACATTAATTTTGATTTTTAAAAATATTACACTAGAATATCATTTCTCATGATTGCTGAACTTTTTGTACCTTCTGAAGTTTCACCCCCAAGGTGAGTGCCTCACTTAACTTACCCTCATACAGCCATGACTTGGAGGCTTCTCTAGTTCATCTAAGGAGGGCCATCAGGAGCTCTTCACCAGATCACAACCACTCCAGCGCTTTGGTCTTCAACAGCCAACTACAGATCCTTTGGCAGGGCCTTGGAGTGGGAGATCTTCTGAGACACCACCACGTGAAGACCCATTCCACATTCAGTGTGTGTGTGTGTGTGTACCTGTGGGTTCACCCTCCATCACTCCTCAGCCCAGTGTGTGTGTGTGTCTCCCTCTTCTTCCTGACAGTGACTCTGCCTCCATCAGACCTGGTCTGGATCATCAAGAAAAGTCTTCAGGTCTTTTCTCTCTTTTTCTGTAGCCGTACTTTGTAGACTGATGGTCCGTATCCACTGCCTTTATCTTTCACCTTCTACTTTCTCTTTCTACACCTCCCCAATCCTGCCTGATGGTAGAATGCCATCAGGAATTCGACCCTTGATAACCAAAAACACTTCCGGATTCCAAATTTCAAGTCCAATCAAATTCTCTCAGCATTCATCCTGGGTGGCGCCCTGACTATGGGTGGCCATCACCATTGCCCAGAAATCCTCCTTTGGCTTTTGAGCCTTTCCATTGTCTAGCCCCAGCCTGTGGTCCCTTTCTGTAGGACATTGTAATATTCTTTCCCCATTCCCTCTTCTCCATCAGGGACCTCTCCTAAGACTTGATCCATCACCTCTGCACATTCAGTCTCCACCAAAACCTCTATCCACTGTCTAAGTGTACTTCACTTCTGTTACTTTATGCATGAAATGGTGATCACGCCCATTGCATGAGGCTGTTGGGAAGACTATATTTAATATGCAAAATACTTAAGTGACTCCATGGGCAGAATAAGTGATAAAAATGCCAGCAGTAATAATACCATCGTAGTGGTTTGTACCGTGCTTTGCATGTTGGTAACCATTGCTGCTTCCAATGGAATAGAGACTTGGGCCAGACTTGTATCACTTCCAGCTTCCACTAGACACCCCGTTTTCTAACACTCCTGCCATTTTCTTCTTGTCCTCCCCACTTTTAAAACAGGTCCCCAACCCTCTGCTCCAGCAGAGGCAGAGGAAAGTTCATCACAATTGATTTGGGGAAAATAACATGCCTGATAAATATATGTGCTAATATTATAAAGTTACTTTTATAAGAAGTGAGTGTCACTTTTACCTTTTGTAACTTGCCCAAAATGGGATTAAGTCTTTGCTTCTCTAGTTATAAACAAAATACATTCTATACCAAATCTTTAGTCTGGCAACAAAAGATATCTAGTTTACAAAATATATAGGGTATCCCAAGGATTGTCTTTTGCTTAAATCGAAAAAGAGGCAAATTATCTGGTTAATAGCCTTGTGAAACTTAGCCTTTATTTGTAATTACTATTTGCATTTTCTATTTGCAGTAACAACTTACTTAGCCATGGAGAAGCAAGTGCCTAGGAGAACATCAGCACCTGGTGAGGCAGGGCTTTTGTGTCTGGCTCTGTTTTGCCTCATTGTACTTTTAAATGAAATGATCCATTCCCATTTTAAGCCCTGACCCGTCCTCCACCTCTCCCTACAGTGTCCACACCTGCCCTCAAACGTGTGTGCTTTTGTCCAGAACAACCTGGGTTCTGTCCTCATCCTCCCGAGGTGTGGTGCACTCATGACCTGTGGCAGCACCACCAGTGGCAATCGTTACAATCGTTTCCAGGGACAGCCCCAAGCCTGCTGTATCTCTGGGGTGGGCTGGGAACCCCCACTTTCACTAGTTTATCCAGGCGATACTGATGCTCACAGAAGATTCCCTGCCTGGTCAAGGAGTCTTTCAGAATCTCATCCATCAGCAAGGCCAAGGCTCCAACTTTCACAGAAGGCTTTCCTGTGCCCCGACCTGGGGAGCTTTGCCTCACCTGGCTGTCTGGGTCCAGGTCTTACTTCTTTTTTCACTGTTTGCTACCTGTCATTTTCAACTTTCTTAGAAGTATATGTATGTTTCTTTTTCTTTTTGAGACGGAGTTTTGCTCTTGTCACCCAGGATGGAGTACAATGGCGCGATCTCAGCTCACCGCAACCTCCGCCTCCTGGGTTCAGGCAATTCTCCTGCCTCAGCCTCCTGAGTAGCTGGGATTACAGGCACGCACCACCATGCCTAGCTAATTTTTTGTATTTTTAGTAGAGACGGGGTTTCACCATGTTGACCAGGATGGTCTCAATCTCTTGACCTCGTGATCCACCCGCCTCGGCCTCCCAAAGTGCTGGGATTACAGGCTTGAACCACCATGCCTGGGTATGTATGTTTCTTAGCCAACATCCAGACTATAGCAGGTGCCGTGTCCTATACAGTGGCCTTCAAAGTTCCCAGCAGGTCCTTTAAGCAGCAATCACCCATGTGTGTTCAAGGAGTGATTGCACCTGGGCCTACTCCACCTCTCAGACAGTGTTTAGCTTCCTTCACTCTGTTTTACAAATCTGCTACTTCCAATGCAAGCCCTCTGATTTCTTTCTCTGACCTCGTTGAACCCTTAAGAATGGCTCCTGAGCCCTTATGACAAGCCTAGGAGGTAGGTAGTAAAACTCCTTGCCCATTTTACAGATGGAGAAACTGAGTCACAGAGCAGTCAAGTACCTTTCTCCATGTCCTAGGGAAAACAAGCAGCCACAGAGTAGGGTGTTCCTGCTCTGGGTGTTCCTGTCTGTCCAAGCTCCGCATGGCAGCCTCTGGTGCTGCCTCCTATCGTCCTTGGCTTACCTGTCCCTCCACCAGCCCCTGCCCTTTCCTGAGCATCCCTGCACTCCTGCATTTGTATCCATCCTGTTCACTCATCTCTGCTCCCAGCTCTTTAGCAGAGCCCTTCCCAGGAGCCCCATTCCTCCACCCGCAGCTGCCCCAGCAATGAAACATGTCTTCTTAGTTACCCTTGAACTGCTTACTGACTCCAAACCCAGTCACTGCTGTTAACACATGACTGTTTTCAGGGTAGAGTTGAAAGAGCATGACTTTCAAATGCAGCTGCTCACTACTTACTATTATAGCTAAGTGTTCTGCACTTCTGTTACCTTATGCATGAAATGGTGATCACGCCGGTTGCAAGAGGCTTTGGGGAAGAGTGTATTTAATATGCAAAATACTTAATAGACTCCATGGGCATAATAAGTGATAAAAATGCTAACAGTAATAATAACATAGTTGTGGTTTGTACTGTGTTTTGCATATTGGTACCAGTGCTGCCTCCAATAGAACAGAGATAAGGGTTTTAGGACATTAAAATATGACATGTCATCATATCAAGGAGGGAAATTCTCTCAGTACTGTGTGTGCTGTTTGTGATTAGAGCATTTAATTAGATTCTTTGCATGGGCATCCTAGAAATATTTTGAAGTGCAATAAATGTGTTGTGAAAGGAAAGTTCATTACAATTAATTTGGGTAAAATAACATGGCTGATAAATATTCATGCTAATGTTAGTCACTTTTATGAGAAATGAATGTTACTTCTACCTTTCGTAAAAGTTTACAAAATATATAGGGTAACCCAAGGATTAATGTCTTTTTCTTAAATCCAAAAAAAGAGGCAAATTATCTGGGTAATAGCCTTTTGAAATTTAGCCTTTATTTGTAACTACCTCTGCATTTTCTGTTTGCGGTAACAACATATTTACCCATGGAGAAACAAGTGCCTAGGAGAACATCAGCGCCTAGTGAGGCAGGGCTTTTGTGCCTGGCTCTGTTTTGCCTCATTTGTACTTTTTAAATGAAATGATCCATTCCAATCTTAAGCTTAAGTCAACAGTGTGGCTAAATGGTTGCATTACATGTAAGAACTTATTGTTGTTTTTTAAAAAAAACAGGCATTTGTCAAGAAAGGAAATATTAAACTGGAACTGCGTTTTCATTCCATCCTGCTTTCATCCTTCCCTGAACACACTCCCTGAGGTGTAGACGCCCCGGATTGGATTCAGTGGTTGGTAGAAAGCTTGCCCATCTCAGTGGCCCTCGTTTTGCCCTCAAGACCTCACTCTCTGCTGAGCCTCATACCTGCAGCCCATGCTTGTTTCTTTCCATGGACTTTAGAGAAAACTGGTGGCTGTGATATGTTTTTCTTGACGTGTAGAATTTTGCTTTTTTAAAAAAGAATATTTCACTGGAAAATGATCCAGGTTCTCCTGAAAATTGGTGTGTTATCTACCTGATAAGTGGGTTATCTTCCTGATTAGTGGGTTATCTACCTGGTAGGTGGGTTATCTGTTTGATTGGTGGGTTATCTACCTGGCAGGTGGGTTATCTGTTTGATTGGTGGGTTATCTACCTGGTAGGTAGGTGATCTGTTTGATTGGTGGGTTATCTACCTGGTAGGTGGGTGATCTGTTTGATTTGTGGGTTATCTACCTGGTAGGTGGGTGATCTGTTTGATTGGTGGGTTATCTACCTGGTAGGTGGGTTATCTGTTTGATTTGTGGGTTATCTACCTGGTAGGTGGGTGATCTCTTTGATTGGTGGGTTATCTACCTGATCTTCCTCCTGATGAAAACAGCCAGCTGGAGCATAGAAGCAAGTGTTCATGACACTGGGAGTGTTCTCTCTACCACTGGAGTCCACTCCACTACCTATTGCCACATGCCTTCTGCTGCACTCCAGAGCCTCACCTGCTCCACATCTGAGGGGCTTTTCAGGCCCCCATGTAGAAGGATTCCCCCTCCATGCCTTAAGCAAAGATTAGGGAGAACTGTGATCTTAACAATAATGTAGTTTTGATCTTCTTCAAACAAATTTTTCTAGGAACTGAAGTCAAAAGCAAAGTGTAGGGAAGATAACTTTCATTCAGACCCATGCTTTGGTCATAGTGTTGCTGTAATATGCAACACCTCTAGCTGTCGTGGACTCTTTCTAACAAGTTGATGCCCATCACCCACAGCACCCTGGAAGGAAAGACCTTGCACTCCCAAAACAGACAGGGAGGGGAGAGCAGAGGAGCAAGAGGAAGTGGGGCTGTTGTCCAGGAAGGGGTCAGCACTGATGCAGGCTCCGTTTATAAAAACATGTACATCATTGCTTTATTTCCAATTATTTTTTAAAACATTATTTTATCTAAATATTATTTAAAATAAATATATAATTTTATATACTGATTATATCTAACAAATTCAACAGCGGACCCAGGTTTGTGGGCCAAGGTCCGTCACTTATTCCCAAGCATGACCTCCTGCTCCACTGGCTCTTGCTGAATTTGCTCCATTTTTTTGCTCCCTCCAGCCCCCAAATCAGATCCTAGGCTCCACCGAGCCACCCCTGAGATTCCTACCCTCACCCCTCTAGCATGTTAGCAAAACTGAGCTGACAAAACAATGAACAGGAAGCATTTGCTGTCCGCGTCCACTGACTGTTGAGGACCGCTCCGTCCAGCTCAGCTGTTAGGAGTTTTATGCGGCTGCTGGGTCAGCCAACAGACGTTTTCTCTGAGCCAAGTTCCAGGTAAATGCTGGTGACTTATCTCAGAGTTTTACAGTCTGGGAGTGAACAGGGAGTACAAACGGCAATTCCTGTGTGAGGTAGGCACAGAGAATCTGGGAAGATTAGTTGAATCCCATCAGATAGGGCCAGAGAGGAAGCCAGGAGTCATTCAGAGACCTTCCCTGCCAGTGTCATAATACTAAGGGGTCCATTGAAATGATAACCCCAGTTCCCTTCACTGGTAAGAATCGAGAATAGTTTAGGTGTTTGTGGAAACGAAAAGCAAAATCCCAAGTCTGTGTATTTTTGTGCAAACACCAAAGCTGTCATGGTGTGTCATCAAAAGAGAGAAATTTCCTACTGCTTTCATGCTGTTAACAAGAAACTCAAAACTGAAAGAAAATGAACTGTCCATCTTCACTATACATAAGGAGAATCTCAAAGACACTTAAAAGGTCAGGCACCTAAGTCATTGTCAAAGCATACATAAGACAGAAAAGTACCAAATTCAGCCATAAAATAATACTGAGATCTTCCTCCCAGATGGCTTTCATGTCAGGCAGAGTGACACACATCTCTACACTATCATGGAGGAAATTGAGTCCCAAGTCCCAGGGATGCAGGCTGAATGTATTGCTTATATCCATTCATTCAATCTTAACTGAAACCCAGTAAGGTAGGGAGTTGGCTAGTGCCTCACACCTGTTATCCCAGCACTTTGGGAGGCCAAGGCAGGTAGATCACCTGAGCTCAGGAGTGTGAGACTAGCCTGGCCAACATGGAGAAACCCTGTCTCTACTAAAAATACAAAAAATTAGCTTGGTGTGGTGGGAGCACACCTGTACACCTGTAGTTCCAGCTACTCTGGAGGCTGAGGCAGGAGGATGGCTTGAACCTGGGAGACGGAGGTTGCAGTGAGCTGAAATGGTGCCACTGCACTCCAGACCGGGTAACAGAACAAGACTCCATCTCAAAAAAGAAAAAAAAATGGTAGGGAGTTATTGTCCCATTACACAGGTGAGGAAAACTGAGGCCCAGAGAAGTTAAATGACTCTACCACGGCCACGCAACCAATTGTGTGGAGAAACTGGAGCAGACCCCATTTTTGCCTAAGGAAGTCAGTAGCCATTGGGAACCCTCTCCCAGGTAAGCTGATTATCACAGTATGCAGCTTTTATGCTTGACTGGGAGAAGTCTGAACATAAAAGCTGAGAAGTCTGATCAGATCTCCCAGGAGCCCCAGGCAGGAGAACAAAATGGTCCCTAGATAACAATCCTCGATTCCCTTCCAAATCAGACACAGGGGAATTTGGACACCAGAAACTTTCCAGCATAGAACACAGTGCCAGGCACATAACAGATGCTCACTGAATATTTATGGAAGGAAGAGGGAGAAGAGAGAACAGAAGAGGAAGGTTATGTTTATTTTAGCCTAAAACATTACCTCTGTTATTACCTAACAGACACTTGGGTTATAAAATCATTTCAGATGCAACTACTTTAAGCAATGTTCCTTGCTGGTGAAAATTCCAAAACAACCAGTTTATAAAAATGTGTTTCACGGAACTCAGTGGGTCGTCTCTGCGTTTGGCTGGAAGTCCATTCAGTATCTGGGGATATGTAACAAATTATTCAGATCATGGGAGAAATAACTGCTTCACACTGCCATCAGATATTTATCAAGAGCACACGTATAAAGACTTGTTGAAATGAATTGAGTCCTTCCAGGGACTGAACATTTTTCCTAGAATTTTTTTCTAGGGTTTGCCAGATGAGTTATTGACGTTGAATTAAACTTCATTCCCAGAACTCAATCTCTTCTTTCATTGCTGAGGTCACTTTAGACCTTCAGTTTAAACCAATGTTCTGAAAACAGATTGGGCAATAATTTATCAAGGAGTGGGGCTTGTTTGCTGCACTGTGGTTTGGTGAAAAGCAAAATCCTTTCTCCCGTGGCAAATATGTCCTCCTTACTTGGACAGTTGTCATTTCTGCTACACAAGATTTTGCTTGTTGATTTAACAGCTTGTGCTTCCTATTAAGGAGCAAGATGTTTTCTAACTGACTGCACAAGCCTCCAGTCAGGTGTTTCCACCATACATCGGGAAACAAAAAATACTAGCGAGCTGTCATAGAAAAGACTAGCTGTTCTTATGAAGCGATATCCTGAAATTCCACCAAAGTTAGCTGACAGTCCATTTTGTAGTTCCAGTTCTGTAGCCATGTGGCTTTTCTTCCATGACTCTAAGTTGAGAATTTACTGCGGTAGTTCTATTTCCTTTGTCTCCTTCTAGAATGATGTAATTCACCTGAGGATAGGAAGATGTCTTCCCCTCTTGACCAGAGATTTAATTCTTCTTCTCCTCTCATATTTATACTATTTAGTGCAGTGATTCTCAACTGGGAGCAATTTTAATATCTGCCCCCCGCCGCCCCGCCAGGAGCATTGTCATTGTCAATGGAGACATTTCTGGTTGTCACAATGAGAGGTGAAGGATGCCACTGACATCCAGTAGGTAGAGGCTGGGGATGGTGTTAAACACACCGTGATGTGCAGGACAGCCCGCAGAACACAGCACAACCCAGTTCATCCCAGTTCAGCCCAGTTCAAATGTCCATGGTACCAAGGCTGAGAAACCCTGTGTTAGTGCAATACCCCTGCATGCTCCTTATTAAACACCGTGGAGAGCAGGTGAATAACCCCGCCTTTGTTTTTCTCTCCCCTTTAGCTGCCACCTTGGTTTTCTCCACCTTGCTGTCACCTTGAATAGATGCTTATGTCTACAGTCTCCATCTATCTTCTCATCTATCCCCTCTGAGTGTCTAAGAGTTGGCTTTGTTCCCACCAGGTCACCAGGTGTCTCCCCTTTGTCCCCAGACCTTTCTTCATCTCTGATTTAGCTCCCTTTGGGATCCAACATTCATCTTAGACGTCTCTGCCTAAGTCCCATAACAGCCCATGTTCCATCTCTCCTGGTCTCTCATGTGGTTTCCAGTGTGCCTTACTGGCTCCCCTTCCCCGACCCATGTCCTAGTCGAGGACATATCCCTAGGCCAACCCTCTACTATCCTATTCTCCTTTCTTTCCTCAGAGCCCTCACTTGTTGGAGTAGGCACATTCATGATCCTGAGCTTGTGTTTTCCAAATGCACCACAATCACCTTTGACCTTACACCAAAGCTTAATGAGTCCCTGTCTTCATTCCTCCCAGCCATTTCCTCTTGGTGATCCCACTGCCAACCTAAGTATAGTCATTCGATAAACATGTATTGAGTTCTTCTTTGTCAGGGACGTCATTCTGCTGTGAAGACACAAATTAATAGAGCAAGGTCTCTACCCTGGTGGAGCTCACAAACCATTGAGGGATGCAGACTTCAAAAGACACATGGCACTGCCTTTGGCGCTAACACTGATGTCCATTCGGCCCAGCAGCTATGCCTGGCAGGCCTGGGACCACATTTCAATGAAATCTGAAAGGCCCAGTGGCTCAGCAGGCAGGCTGGAACAGAAACCATTCTCCACAACATTTTGGTGCACAGAATCATTAAGTATTGGGGGAGCAGGAACCTTCAGAACATTTACTTGAATTAAATGAATTCTATGCCTAGACTAATAATGTAACAAAAAATAGAAACGTTTAAAAAGGTGAGATTTAAAATATAAATATAGTAAGTGCTACAAATTAATGTTAAATATAAATAGGTAACAGGAATAATCGAAATTAATAGGAAATCTGCCTAGAAATGTTCACTTCTTAGCAGTGGGAAAATCTTCAGGACTTCTCCCCTTCAGCTCCATAATTCCCTCATGCCGGTGGGATGACACAGCCCTCAAGGATGAGTAAATGAAGAAATTGTGACCTGCCCCTCCATGTCAGTTCGCTAGGGCTACCATAACAAAGTACTGCAGACGGGGTCTTAAACCATGCAAGTGTATTGCCTCGCAGTTCTGGAGATGCAAAAGAAAGATCAAGGTGTTAGTGGGGTGGATCTCTCCTGAGGCCTCTCTTCTCCCCTGTCGGCCTCTTTCCTTCTTCTTGTGTCTTCACACGGCCTTCCCCATGTAGGTGGCTGGATCCTGTCTCACGGCCCTCCCTTGGTGGGTGACTGGGTCCTAATTGCCTCTTCCTAAAAGGACACCAGTCATACTGGATTAGGGCCAACCCATATAGGCTTGTTTTACCTTAATCACGTCTTTGAAGACCCTATCTCCAAATATGGTCATATCCTGAGAGACTGGGGTTAGGACATTAACATAGGAACTTGGAGGGACACAATTCAGCCTAAAATCCCCCTTTCAAGGCATAAGAGGAAAAGGAGGGGGATGTTTCTAGAACAAGAGAGCTGCAGTGCAGAAAGAGTAGCTGCCACCAGAGAGAGCTGCAGTGCAGAAAGAGTAGCTGCCACCAGAGAGAGCTGCAGTGCAGAGAGAGTAGCTGCCACATGGGGCAGCAGCCCTGGTCCTCTGTGAAGAAGACTGACCCCAACTGAGTAGGGAAGAGGAGGAATGAGACCTGAAGCCTCCTCTCTACTCTCTTTTTCATGGAACCTCCCACTGGCAGCCCCAGGATAAGAAACAGGTAGCCTCTAGAGGTCAGTCCCCCAGGGCTAGAACCCAGCAGAGAAGGGCAAAGGTAGGCTATGGAGGAGAAAAGGGAGAAGAAAGTGCCAGCCCCTCCTCAAAGCCAGCTTCCCTTGTGATTTCTGGATTCACACAATATAGGTTCCCCTTGGTCAGCCTTAGCCCATGTGACGCTTTTGGCCTGAGGGGGCCTGAGACACGGAAGTCAGTGTGTTCAAGTGCCTATTGTCTCCCCTTGGCCACACAGTGCTTCCTTGAGATGGGATTTGATTCTTATAGAATATCTGCAGTGCCTTGTGGTATTAGAATTTGCAAGCATTGGCCAGGCGCGGTGGCTCACACCTGTAATCCCAGCACTTTGGGAGGCCGAGGCGGGTGGATCACGAGGTCAAGAGATCAAGACCATCCTGGTCAACATGGTGAAACCCCATCTCTACTAAAAATACAAAAAATTAGCTGGGCATGGTGGCGCGTGCCTGTAATCCCAGCCACTCAGGAGGCTGAGGCAGGAGAATTGCCTGAACCCAGGAGGCGGAGGTTGCGGTGAGCCGAGATCGCGCCATTGCAGTCCAGCCTGGGTAACGAGCAAAACTCCGTCTCAAAAAAAAAAAAAAGGATTAGCCAGCATTCCTCTCAGCCTAAAGCTCAGGTTTGAGACAAGGGAGAACAGCTTCCAGTTTGGGATGCTCTAACTTCCATCTGCCTGTGTTTTTCCGTTCTCAGGAGCCCGAGCGGCAGTACATGCACATTGGCACCATGGTGGAGTTTGCTTTTGCTCTGGTAGCAAAGCTGGATGCCATCAACAAGCACTCCTTCAACGACTTCAAACTGCGAGTGGGTACGTTCTGCAAAGAGGTCTCAGTTTCAGTTGTGGCAAAGGTGTGGAATAAGGAGTAAGTCCTAGGAGACATTGATGATCCTTTCAATGTTGGAGTAGAACAATTACAAATGCATCCCATTGCAAGACTGGATGACAGAGCGAAGGACACTTCTGAGCAAATTAGAAAAAAGCACCCCTTTGGCTGGACCTAGGCTGCCAGCACTGAGCCAAGATCCCATTCACAAGCACAGCACGCACAGCCTTGAGCCATCCTGCATTGCTGATTCACTGTGAGATGTCCACTAAGAGGTGCTGCATTTTTTATGGACTCTTATCAGTGAAACTGGGACCTGCCACTAGCTATAGGAAACATCCAGATTTGAGAGCTATAAAAACGTTTTCTTAAAAAAAGTGGATCTTAGAATTGTGGCAATACAGTCCCACCTTCCTGGGGCCACAAGCTGTAAGAACACCAAACATGTCGTAGGTTCTGAAACAGTGACAACTTTTCAGACTGTGTTCAAATCCTAGAGAAAAAACATCCAGCTTTCTTTATGATATTGCTAAAAAATAACTGTCAGGCCTGAACTGTTAGGCCTGGTGCAGTGGCTCATGCCTGCAATCCTAGCACTTTCAGAGGCTGAGGTGGAGGATCACTTGAGTTCAGGAGTTTGAGACCAGCCTGGGCACCATAATGAGACCCCATATCTACAAAAAATAACTTAGCTGAGCTTGGTGGTGCATACCTGTAGTCCCGGCTACTTGGGAGGCTGAGGAGGGAGGACTGATTGAACTCAGGAGACTGAAGCTGCAGCAAGCCATAATGGTGTCACTGCAACACAGCCTGGGTGACAGAGAGAGACCCTGTCACCAAAAAAAGAAAAAAGTAACCTTGACTTCGCTGAAAACAAAGCTTCCCAATTTCTTAGTTTTAACAAGGTTCCAGTTGATTTTTTAGCATGTTTCATTACTTGCCTTTTACAAATTCTTATTTTTTAAAATGTGTGTTTTAAGCCATCAAGTCCTCACACAGCTGACTTGCAATGTACACAGTTACTTGCAACCATTCAGATTTCTAAGAGCTTCCTTGACCATTTTACGGTTTTCTTGGCAACACATTTTGCTGCTTCTGAGAGTCGGTTTATGTAAGAGCCGTTCCGGCAACAAATTCTGTCTGAATGGTTTTTAACTTTGTCTTACATACAAATTTCAGCTTTAAAAAGAAATCTGAATATGTAAAGCCATTTTCTTCCTTTGCGATGGGTATGTCCTGAATTTCATTTAACCCAAAATATGTTACGTCTCTTTCACAAATGCGATTCTCTTCTCTCTTGCACTATTAGTTGTCAGTGTCTAATCATACTTTTCTTTTCTTTTTCTTTTTCTTTTCTGTTGAGACAGGGTCTTGCTCTGTCACCCAGACTGGAGTGCAGTGCTACAGTCTCAGCTCACTGCAACTCCACCTCCTGGTTTAAGTATTCTCCTGCCTCACCCTCCCCAGTAGCTGAGATTACAGGAGGGTACCAGCATGTTTGTATTTTTAGTAGAGACAGGGTTTCACCATGTTGGCCAGGCTAGTCTCACATTCCTGACCTCAAGTGATCTGCCTACCTCAGACTCCAAAAATGCCATATTTTTCTTTTCCCTTTCTCACTTCTGTGCACAGTAAGCCTCTATCAGGGGCTCTACCTTGCACAAAGGTGAGATGGACCAGGCAGGCAGGACACACCCCGGTAGCCTGCTGACCACATCAGACATGGGCATGTCCCTTTGACCCCAGAGACTCTACACTGTTTTGACAGGTTGGAAAATGGGCTCCTCAGACTTTGCTACTATGCCTCTTTAAAAAAAATCTATTACATGGGTATATTAGAGTTCTCTAGAGGAACAGAAATAATAGGATGGATGTCTGTTTGAAGGAAAGTTTATTAAGGAAAATCAACTCACACAGTCACAAGGTGAGGTCCCACATTAGGCCATCTGCAAGCTGAGGAGCAAAGAAGCCAGTCTGAGTCCCAAGGCTGAAGAACTTGGAGTCCGATGTTCAAGAGCAGGGAGCAGCCAGCACAGGAGAAAGATGCAGGTGGGGAGAGTAGGCCCCGTCTAATCTCTCCACATTCTTCTGCCTGCTTTTATTCTGGCCATGCTGGCAGCTGATTAAATTGAACCCAGATTGAGGTGGGTCTGCCTTTCCCAGCCCACCGACTCAAATGTTAATCTCCTTTGGCAACACCCTCACAGACACACCCAGGATCAATAGTTTGCATCCTTCAATTCAATCAAGTTGACATTCAGTATTAACTATCAAAATGGGAGAATGACGTCTTCTGTTGTCAAACTTACATAGGTAAAAATAATATAGCCCTGCACTGCAGCTTGGGAACAGGATGGCTATTTTCCCGTCACATGGGATACATCCAAAGTGCCATTTTCCTGGTCTAGCATTCAGTGACTTTGTTCAGATTCACATTAACCATTGAATGAGCCTCCTTCAAGTTAAATGCCTACTTTACCCTGATTGTCTAGTAACTGATAAGGCCTCTACCCTCAACCCCATATGTCAGCCCTGTTAGATTTCTAAGGAAGCCTGAACTCAACATTTCGCTTGGTCTTTGAGTCTCCCTTTCCCCAGATCCTCAGTCTTTCTCAGGAGGGGCTTCCCTGCTCGACCTCCATGCACCACGACATTCAGAGGCAGTTCAGGTATAGTCATGCGGAAGAATAATATTGCCAACAAAAGCATGGGGACAATAATGAGGTGAATTCACTCCTAACATCCTTTTCTGCATATCAAGCTGTAGAATCAATTGGAACCACAAATCAAACCCACTCTGCACTAACTAGAGATTGCCCCGTTGCCAGCAATTATCAGTCCAGGTTCTTCCCTACCCCCAGAGCTGCTGACCAAGCAGGGATCAGCAGCGGCTGGAGGAAAAGTTGAGCTGACAGATGCAGGGCTGGAACCACGGGGCTGGTGTCCGGCAGCTGACCCCTGGGTGCTCTGATCCGTGCCAGAGCTGGAATAGATTATTTGAGATGTCTAAACCAGAAGTGTGTTTTCCTGAGAACACCACAAAACCAAAGGAGAATTTATTTCTTACCTCCTTTGTACCTGCAAGGGTACTGTTTGGAATAGTATTGGGGCTGTTTTCTGACCTCATTTTCCATTGCAAAGGGGAAGCTTTGCCTAAGATCTACAGTCAGCTGCAACAGACTAAGCAGTTCAGCAGTCAGAAATGAGATCTCCAGAAACACCCTCATCAATCTACAGTTCAACTAATGCAGGAAAGTGGGGGTCCTGACCCAGGAGAAAATGTACGGGGAAGAATCAATCAATGTCAGTATCCCTCTTTCTATTTCTGTGGTCCTCCTTTCCCCGACTCCCAGAACATCCTTAGGTCTGCGCATTTGGAGTTCGTGGGACAAGGATCGATCCTGCCTGTTAAATTGGAGTTAGGGAAGAGCCCAGACTTCTCCTTGATTAGAGAAGTTGATTAATCTTTTGAAGCTTCAGCTCCTGACAGCAGAAGCCATATCCACCTTCCACACAGGGTCAGAGCTCACCGACCCCAGATGTAGACATGGAATCACTGTGGTTTTATAATTGCACTTATTAAAAGGGGAAGGTCAGCATGATGTTTATCACCTCTGTAGTTAGCAGTGGTCCAGGGCGCCTGCTCACCTGGGGAAAGAACATGTAATGCCTAGATAGTCCAGAGATCCAGGAAACCACTCATGCCTTGGCAAGAACTGGGCCAGCTGGGCTGAAGAGAGCTGGCTTCAAGCATGGCTCCAGCAACCCAGTGGTTAAGTTTCTTTAGAGAATACCATATGTGAGCAGATTTGTGTCACCGGGGATTGCCATTCCTCACTCTGATGAATGCTGAGCAGTCAAGCCCAGCTTCAAGCAGCAAAAACTGACAGACTGTCTAAGGCTGCCTGGGAGACTGGTTGTGTGTCCCTTTCCTTCCCGCTAGGGAGCTCAGCTGCCCTTCCACTGACTGCCCTGGCATTTTCTCCGTGCTGGCGTGGCTGCGGGAAGGCACCGTGCTGGCGTGGCTGCGGGAAGGCACCGTGCTGGCGTGGCTGCGGGAAGGCACCATGCTGGCGTGGCTGGGGGGTCCCTGTGGTTGTTCTTTCAGTGCAGAATCAGGTGAACCCTAAAGTCCAACAGTGTCAGAATTGCCAATGGCATACCTCCATGCAGTGCACCCATTTAAAATAAAAATATGTTTATTTTAAAATCAACATTTACTCTAAAACTCTTGGGAAATCGTAGTTGTCTCTTGCGTAAAAGTATATAGCAACACAGAAAAACCACTGTATTATGTTTAGTTTGGGGGTCTTTTTGTTGTGGTGGTGGTGGTTGTTGTTGAGACAGGGTCTCCCACTATTGCCCAGGCTGGAGTGAAGTGGTTCTATCTCAGCTCACTGCAACCTCCACCTCCCAGGCTCATGGGATCCTCCTGCTTCAGCCTCCTGAGTAGCTGGGACTACAGCCATGTGCCAACACACCTGGCTAATTTTTTTTTGTATTTTTGGTAGAGATGGGGGGGTCTCACTATGTTGCCCAGGCTGGCCTCAAACTCCTGACCTCAAGAGATTCACCTGCCTTGATCTCCGAAAGTGCTGGGATTACAGGTGCGAGTCACTACATCTAGCCATGTTTAGTTTTTTAAATCATACCCACTTTATTTTATGCAATAATAATAAATGATCATATAAATACGAATCAAGGTCTAGAAGAAAAAAGAGGACAAATATTTTAACATTTTTGAGGAGATAAAATAAGAGGAATTATTTTTCTTTCTTTGCTTTGGAATTCCATGAGTTGGGCTCACGTTTGTTTAATAATGACAATTCAGGAATGGTCCTATGAAACCCTCCTAAACATGGTATTTAGACAATACCACGGCCAGGCCTGATGGTCATGCCTATAATCCCAGCACTTTGGGAGGCCAAGACAGGTGAATCTCCTGAGCTCAGCAGTTTGAGACCAGCCTGGGCAACATGGCAAAACTCTGTCTCTACCAAAAATACAAAAAATTAGCCAGGTGTGGTGGTGTGTGCCTGTAGCCCCAGCTACTTGGGAGGCTGAGATGGGAGGATCTCTTGAGCCTGGGAGGTGGAGGTTGTTGTCAGCCAAGATTGTGCCACTGCACTCCAGCCTTGGTGACAGAGTAAGACCCCATCTCAAAAAAAAAAATAAAAAAAAAACAAAGAGAATGGCTATAAGATGAATCTTGCTAACTCAACTCTGATGTGGCACAGGTATTAACCATGGACCTGTAATAGCTGGTGTAATTGGAGCTCAGAAGCCGCAATATGATATCTGGGGCAACACCGTCAATGTGGCCAGTAGGATGGACAGCACTGGAGTCCTGGACAAAATACAGGTAATGCAGTGAGTGGTCTGTGCTGCCTCCCTCAGCCGTGTCTGTTTTCTTGGGAACCATACATAAGTATATTCTAACATATTAACACAAAGAGAAAAAGTAAACTTTGAAATTTACTTAAATCTTTTGGGGAACAATTTACTAACATCTGGGGAAATGTTTCTGCATTAACTGTTAACAATAACAACAAAATTCTAACAGTATAAAGGCTACTGCACTTGTGAAAACAAATGGTCTGGCAGTGACCAGCATGATGGCACAGCAGCCCTGAGCATTCAGCACGGGGATGGCACCTCTTCCACCTCTACAACTTCTCCTGGTGCCAGTACCTTGAAAAGGACTTTGCAAGCGAGACGGATCAGGCAACCAAACCCAGACATAATCCCCAGCCTTCTTCGCGCAAGCTGAACTGGGAGGAGGGAAAGCGGGAGGCTGGGGGGAAGCCGGACATGAAGTAGGGTCGATCTGAACGGTGGCTCTTGACTCTGCCCAACAGGGAGAAAGGAAGGTCTGACAAATGAAAAGCAGTGGTTGGAGAAAACTGAAATTATTCTGTGTCTCTATTCCTGTTGCTCATTAAATCAATTATAATCATGGTTAAAGTAACTATATTACAATAGCACTAATAATATCATACTTTTAAAAGCATTTTGAAATAACTGAAAAGATAATAGAAAAAAAATGTGTTTATTAGAACTATGCTGAAACTATGCCCAAGCTACAAAAGAGCAGTGGTTCAGCCCAGGTTGGCGGTGACAGAATCAAAGAAGCGCGGGAAAGAGGAGGAAGGCAGGCTATGAAGACGGCCACTCTGTCGAGTCTGCTGTTCGGTTCATGCAGCACCCTCGTCCCGTGCTCCTCCCGTGTGCTGATTAGGTGCTGCGGCCAGAGCCTGAACCAGTCAGACTCAACTCTGCCCTTGTACAGCTAATGTTCTCTTGGAGGTGACCGTTATCCCCAGAAGTCACAGTGGTGTCACCGCAAGCGTGACTGTGCTAGAGGACTTCAGCTTTCCTGTGTGACTGGGAAGGCTCTGAAGAACTGGACTTTCAGACGACAGGCGGTGCGAGGAAGAACAGTGTGGAACTGGAGACAGCGTGTGAAGACCACCTTTCAGACCTGGCGGGAGCTGGTGGAGCAGAAGGGGAAGGGAGTCCAAGGCTGCATCCAAGGACCGTCCTGAACACAGGCAGTGCTCGAAGGAAGAACGGAGTGAGGGAGGCAGTGAAAATAAAGGTGGTCTGAGGTTCCCCGGTGAAGGAGGGAGACTGGAACAGTGTGTGAGCTCACAGCTGAGCAGCAACATCTGCAACATTCCTGGAGAAAAGTGAAGGAAGCGTGCAGGAGCGGAAACAGGAAGCTATGGTTCCTTCCAGCATTCGGAAGAACTAAGAGGAACTCAGCGAAGAGAATAACAACAAGATAAAGAGGCGCATGTCATTATATTTTTAATCTACAATTACTTTATTCTCTTGGATAATATATGTAGAATGGTAAACATGTTCACCAGGTTTCGATGTAACTTTACATTTATTTACAGCAAAAGCAATTTTGTACCATGGTTTGGAAATTTTGCTTAAACTGTGGTTAGAGATTATCTTTTTAATTGTCATCATTCAACCCACATGCAAATCCGCTTAACATGTTTCGGTTAATACTGGAAGTTCCTTCAGTTCTGCCATTGTTACACTAAGAAGCTATGCTGAAGCCAGTCATCATAGTGACACATGACACGCCGGTGTAATATGTGTCCCCCTCAGAGGCACACACATCCAGTAACACAGACGGTGTTTCAGTGAAGGGCCTGGAGATACCAAGGTTTTATGCTCGTTACTTGCAGGTGCACCTGAGCGGGCACAGTGCAGACACCCAGAGGGAAGGGCTGGGATCTGCCAGTAAGAAGCACATGTGCACGTGTGTGTACATGCGTGTGTGTGTCTGTGCTGAACACTACCTCACTCTCGCAAAGCAGTGGATTCCATTTCACCCCCGTCATGTTACATTCTGGAAGAGGAATTCCTGCACCGGACTCACAGTAGGCTTATCACGGTGGTCCTCTCTGAGGCTATTGATGAATCCGTGTAGTGTGCATCTCAGCTTAGCCAAGGTGTGCGAATAGCTTTGCCTCCTAAAATTGACTGCACAGATTGGCACAGTCCTTTCCTCTGTAAAAGACTATCCCCTCCATTGTTGTCAGAATGGGTTTTTTATTAGACCTCTACTTACATGCCTTTCATATTTACCCCACCTATTTGTTCCTGTAGTCTTTCTAAAGGATAGCTTTATTTTTTGTGTGGAATACAAGAAATGTTACTTCTAAGTGTCTGCCTTTTTTTACTCAGATTATGAGTCAACACTTGCTGCAAAGTAAGTAAAAGTCCAACAGAGAGAAGGCAGAGATGAAAGGGAAAACTAATGGGAGGTGGGGAGGAAATATTCCACCCAAACTGGCCATTGCCAAGGATCTGCTCACGAGATCCAACTTAGAGTGAGCTTTTAGCACCTGCTCCAGCCACCTCCCCTCTCACTGCTAGGGTGCACTCTCTGGCTGGAGCTGTGGTCCTCTCCTGTGGAGAGTGCTCAGTTGCCCAGCCAGAACTAGACTTGTGGGGCATTTTGGAGCCTAGTCTAATAATTTCCTGATGGTACCGAGGCTTCCAGGACTTTCTGCATAAACACTAGCCACTTCCAATGCCCAGGGATGCTCCAGCAATCCCGGACAACCCAGATTCTTCTCTTGGCAGGGAAGAGAGACATGCCCCTTCCAAAGACTCACTTTCCCCCCTGCCGGCCAGCCCATATCCCCAGCACACACCCGGAATATTCTGAAGACTTATGGCAGCGGTTAATATGCTTTCTAGCTCCCCAAGCAGCTTTCAAGCACTTGGGATAAGTATCAAAAGCAATTTCAGTGAGGCAGGTCAGGGAGAGTGCTCCCTCCTGGAGATCATAAATCTCCTACAGGTCAGTGTTTGAAATCAGTTTGAGCTCATGTGTGTCTTGAAGAGGATACTGGGCTTCATAAAGCCCCATGTGACTCAGGGCAGGTCAGCCACCTGCCCCAGCTCCGTGGCCTCTGATCCCCAGAGAGAAGGAAGGCAGGTTTCTGTCAGTCAGTAGTGAGCCATATTTGTAGACCTGTGTTTGCTTCCTTGGCACAAGAGCTGGAAGGGCTGCACTTGGGTGGGTTTTTCTATCCCGAGGGTGTGGCGTGGCTGGCTTCCTCACGCCAGTAAGCTCTCTTTTCCATTTACGTGCAAAAAATAGTAGTGAGATGCCAGGAAAATAAAAAGTGATGCCCAGACCATTAGTCAGCTTCTCCTAGGCCTGAGGAACAGGTTCTTTTTATTAAAGAGCGTTTAACTCGCAGCATGCTTTCTAGCGTGGAAAACCCAAGAACAGCGGAGCAATCCCACTCAGCAAGGCTGCGGGCTCCTCCTGGGCCTGGAGGCATGGTAACTGGTGTGCGACGAGATGGGAGGCTTCTTCCTCCCCTTCCCGTCAATCCCACAGTGCTGATCGGCAGGTGGCTTGGCATTATGAACACCAGTGCATAGATTAAAAATGCCAGTGATGTTAGCACCAGTAAATACCTCAACAGTTAACCCCCAAAGCACCAAAAGATTGGCTTGTTCTCTGTGTGGAAGCTCACTCGTCCAATGCCTGCAGAATTTCCAAACCTGAGTTTCTCCATCTTCTTTCAGTTCTTATCCAGTACACGAAGTACTCCCTGGGCTACTGCCCTCCTCCTGGAACGTGGGCTGGATTAGAGCAGGAGGACATGGCATCTGGCCCCTGTGCCTCATTTTCCTTTCTGCCCTGCTCATCAGGGTCCCGAGGACCTACACGTGGGCCTTGTGCTCAGGGCTGTCCTTCGCATCGCATTGCCGAAAGGTGGATGATTCTTTCCACCCTCTCCCACAGCCCGCCCTTGAGATCTGTGCATGGACTTTGCCCTGGTTCTGGGCTTCCCTTGAGGTCCCTCTCTGTCCTCAAGCCCAAGGAGGCTGGAGCTTTGCTGTTGACAGGGCCCCACCTTTACACCAACCCTGGGCCACACCACAACCAAAATTGTGACATAACACTGCTGTATGCTGTAACAACACTGCTGTGTGCCACAAAACACTGCCGTGTGCCACAACAAACATTCTGTGTGCCACAAAAACACGGCTGTGTGTCATCACAACACTGCTGTGTGCCACAAAAACGCTGCTGTGTGTCATCACAACACTGCTGTGTGCCACAAAAACGCTGCTGTGTGCCATAACAACGCTGCTGTGTGCCACAAAAATGCTGCTGTGTGCCATAACAACGCTGCTGCGTTCCACAAAAACGCTGCTGTGTGCCATAACAACGCTGCTGTGTGCTACAACAATGCCGCTGTATGCCACAAAAACACTGCTGTGTGCCACAACAATGCTGCTGCATGCCACAGAAACTGCTTTATGCCACAAAAACGCTGCTGTGTGCCACAACAATGCTGCTACGTGCCACAAAACACTGCTGTGTGCCACAACAATGTGCTGTGTGCCACAAAAACACTGCTGTGTGCCACAACAATGTGCTGTGTGCCATAACAATGCTCCTGTGTGCCATAACAATGCTGCTGTGTGCCACAAAAACACTGCTGGGTTCCATAACAATGCTGCTGTGTGCCACAAAAACACTGCTGTGTGCCACAACAATGCTGCTACGTGCCACAAAACACTGCTGTGTGCCACAACAATGCTGCTGCGTGCCACAAAAACACTGCTGTGTGCCACAACAATGTGCTGTGTGCCATAACAATGCTCCTGTGTGCCATAACAATGCTGCTGTGTGCCACAAAAACACTGCTGGGTTCCATAACAATGCTGCTGTGTGCCACAACAATGTGCTGTGTGCCACAAAAAACACTGCTGTGTCATAACAATGCTGCTGTGTGCCACAACACTGCTGTCATAACAATGCTGCTGTATGACGCAAAAACACTGCTGTGCCATAACAACGCTGTTGTGTGCCACAATAATGTGCTGTGTGCCACAAAAAACACTGCTGTGTCATAACAATGCTGCTGTGTGCCACAACACTGCTGTGTGCTTGCAAGCTGCCCAGCCGTGCCACACCCACCTGGCACAGATCTGTCACTCAAGTACCTGGTGGCCAGGGTTTCACAGGTGCCCTTGCTGCAGCTGTGCCAGGTGGCCTTCTCAGATGAAGTGGGAGGAGGTCACTCCTTTGTGCTTTTTTCTCATGGTTCCGAAGCAGCAGTACCAGGGCTTTCTGTCTGGCCAAACTCAGACACCTTCTAGCGGAGTCTGGGTGGAGGACCAGGTAGCCCATAAAGGGGTCTGCCCTGGCCTCAGAAGCAGAGGCCTCGCCCTCACACCACGCCTGTGTGCCTCACTGGTTCTCTGCTCTTGCAGCTCCTCCCACCCTCAGGCAGACCAAACCTGCGCAGGCATGGGCCGCAGTCCCAGACATGGTGTCCCAAGGAAGGCGCAGCACACGTGGACGCGCCGAGACTCAGTACCAGATGACGGGAAGCTGAGCGCGTGCGAGGCTCAGTACCTTACAGTGGGAGGCTAAGTGCCGAGACTCAGTACTGGACGGCGGGAGGCTGAGTGCGTGTGAGGCTCAGTATCTTACAGCAGGAGGCTGAGTGCGCGAGGCTTAGTACCAGATGGCGGGAGGCTGAGTGCGCGTGAGGCTCAGTACCTTACAGCAGGAGGCTGAGCGCGTGAGGCTCAGTACCTTACAGCAGGAGGCTGAGCGCGTGAGGCTCAGTACCTTACAGCAGGAGGCTGAGCGCGTGAGGCTCAGTACCTTACAGCAGGAGGCTGAGTGCATGCGAGGCTCAGTACCTTACAGCAGGAGGCTGAGCACGTGAGGCTCAGTACTGGATGGCGGGAGGCTGAGCGCACGAGGCTCAGTACCTTACAGCAGGAGGCTGAGCGCGCGAGGCTCAGTATCAGACGGCGGGAGGCTGAGAGCGTGAGGCTCAGTAAGGGACAGCGCATCTCCACTGAGGTGGAAGCGTCCCAGCCAGCGAGTTCACTGCCATCCCACCTGCAGGGCCGGGACAGGGCTCCGCAGCCAGGCCCTCGCCTGTCGGTGCAATGGCAGGAAATTGGTAGTCCTGTCAAGTCAGCAGCGTGCAAGAGGGCTGCCCACCTCGGCCCCTGTGTCAGTGCAGTGAAGTGAGTGTCACGCTCATGCGGATGCCAGTGCTCACATGCATCAAACCTGTCAGATGTGGCCACTTGCGGGAGTTGATGGTGCTGTTTCTCAGGATGTTTCTCCTATCTACACTGAAATCTTTTATTAATATTGATGATTTCGTGAAAGGACATTGATGACAATTTATAAACATCCACAATCCCACCCCTCCAACCTAGTTTGGTGTACTCTCTTTTTTCCAGGTCTCTTCCATGTGAATACATAGCATCATGTGGTTGAAATCATAGCCTGGAGGTCCCAGGCTCAATTCCTTTTCTGGGTGAAATGGTTCATTATTGTCTCAGCCATGATAGCAGTCATGATAACACCATAGTTCACTGGAGTTACTTGAATTTTAGGTTGTTTCCAGGTTTTCACTATCACAGCGCTGAATTAAACAATAGTGTCCTTTACAATATTGGAATTTTCTTCTTGTGAATTACTCTCTCTCTTTACTGCTAACTTCTCAGGAGTGGAATTTCTGGGTCAAAAGCATGGTGCTTTTTTTTTTGGCTCTTCATCTTGAGGCAGATGGGTTGTATCAATGTCAGTATTAAGCCCGTTTTCCTGTGTTCCTGTGCCTTCTAGGTCACGGAGGAAACAAGCCTCGTCCTGCAGACCCTCGGATACACGTGCACCTGTCGAGGAATAATCAATGTGAAAGGAAAGGGGGACCTGAAGACGTACTTTGTAAACACAGAAATGTCAAGGTCCCTTTCCCAGAGCAACGTGGCATCCTGAAGAGTCACCTTCATTTTGGCAAGAAGACTGTATTTCCAGGAAGGTACCACACACTTTCTGACTGCAACTTCTGTCCCTCGTTTTTGATGTGCGTGCTCTGTCTGTCCTATGGAGCCTCTGCAGACTCGTTCCCGTGACCCAGTGGCATACCGTTTGGTGTCTGACGTGTGCCCAGATCGTTCTGCCACTTGCACTGTGCTTGCTCCTAAGCAAAAGGGAAAAGGAGGCTGCGTGATAGAAGAAAAGCATCCAGAAAACTAACAGAGGAGAGAGGTGAAACACACATACACATTCTTAAGGCAATAAAACTAGGGGGTGTATATTATCTTCTGGTGCATGTTCTTTTCTGGAAAATACTGTAGCTCGCCAACCGCATCCGCTCGTCTGATACTCAAACACACAATATTCGTGAATAAGTTGATTCTGTCCCCCACATGGAGTCTGTGCTTACCCGTCATCTCATTGCCAATGGTGTCCAAGGGCCCCCGCTGGGACCCACGGCTCTCGTCCCTCTGCTCCATGTGCCTCATGCCAGCAGCCCGTCACCATCCATTCCCAGAGTTAGTCCTTACAGCCTAGGACCAGTTTTGTACCAGACTCGTCTGATGTTTTGATGCCATTTGTCTTTTGTAAAGTTAATTCATTAAAAGTTTTACGTACTTTGATTTACGGTGCCTGTATCTTATTTTCCTGTCTTCTTTCTCCTGTGGTTTGCTCAGAATTCAAGTTTGTTTTCCATCCATTCTCCCTTTTGACACAGTTGATTCAGAAGGAGCTCTCCAGAAGCCAATACTGAGATGTAATTCAGATTAGGACACAGTGTGTGACGCAGATAATTTGGTTACTCAGCTCCCTGGAAAGTAGGCAAGCATGCTCAATGTACCTAGTGGTCTGATTTTAATTTGGGCATCTCTAGAGAACATTTTCAGGGAAAAATACTTTAACAGTAAAAAGATTCTCTGCGAGCAACAGTGCCCCCTCCGTCCACTACGCTCCTGTCTACAGGAAGAATGTTTTGCTAGAGCCAGCAGACATAGACTGCAAAAGAATAATGTGGAACCAGCTATGCAAATTAGTCTCACAAGAGCGTGAACTAACTGCTAGAAGTACTAAGTCCCACGAACTGCCTGTTACATCTGAGAAGGCGAAAGAAGACACACAGCCAACGTTTATGCATTTTTAAAGACAGAAGACCTTGACGAATTTGTTCTTGTAAATCCAACACAAGTTGTTTGGTACTTTTAACATAAAGAAATAATACTTTGCCAAATAGTGAAAAGTAGAGCAATCGTGTGTAATCTAATGTTTAAAAGCAAAACTGCAAATTATAGTTATGGTCAAACTTGTTTTCTTTTTATAGCTCATGGCAGGCATCTGTAAGAGGCAGAGGACCCAGATGATCTCATAGGAAGCCTGTTATTCATGGGAACTCGAACTTGAAGCACAAGTCCCTAGTTTGATTCCTGGCTCTGATTTTTTACTAGCTGTGTGACTTTGAACACATCTCTTAGCCCCTCTTAGGAGTACTTTCCTTATTGGCAACTCATGGGATCAATAGTGATTAAATGAGGCAATGACTGAGCAAGGCTGGCAGGTGCCCTGTGGCATTCACAGCACAGCGCAGCTGCTGTGCCAGGACTGACTCATTCCCCGTAAAAGGCACTTAGAGAAGCTGATAACCATCCCTCATCACCAAAGTGTGAGTACAGCATAACTTATTCAGCATTCTGCTTCAATCGAGAATTTTTTGATCCTGTAATCACAGCTCGGCATTGGCCTTAATATACCCAAATCTCCAATAACAGTGAAGCAAGAGAACTATTCCAAAGGCACTTCTGTTCCCTCTACCTGAAATCTGGACTGGGATGCCATTGCGTTTCCGTGAGCTCAGACTGATGTAGAATTTATAAGATGAGCAGCAGCCGTGCCTCGTAGGTTCTTCCTCCCTTACCATCCTAACAGTACTCATCCTCAGGTCACCTTAGGTCATCGATCCTGAGTGAACACCCCCAGCTGAGTGATCCACCAAGTTCTCACAAACAGAGTCCCTCCCACTCCCCGAAGGGATGCACTGAACTTGGGTTTGTGCTGAAAAGAACTCAAAAGAGGAATTGTGTTCTCTCGAAGCCATGTCACCAGCCCTACCAAACAATAGGCTTTTAAAAGCAGAGTCCCTCTCAGAATCCACTGTGGGAAGCTCCATGTGGGCCCTTCTAGGTGTGGTCCCATAGCAGCAGCCTTAGCATCACCTGGGAACGTGTCAGAAATGCAGATTCCCAAGCCCCGACCTGAAGGAGGACCCTGAATCTGAAATCCCTGGGGTGGGGGCCCAGCACAATCATTGTCTAGTGAACAGGTTCCCCAGGTGATGCTGATCCCCAATCAAGCTGAGCACGCCCTCCTTCCCTCCCCAGTGTTTTTGCAAATGAGGAAATGGGCAGAGTAGTTCAGGCACATATGTTCAGAGTTCCACAGCTGGTTAGCAGTCGAGGCCAAGCTAGAGTGGAAAACTGCCTGCTCCCTGAATCTGAAAGAGTATTCATCCTGCTCAAAGCTCCTTAAAGCTCTGAGCAGCTAAAAGCATCCCTCTGAGCAAAAATGCCAGGCAGAAAACCTGAAGGGCACTGCTCATCAGCCCAGGTCCCAGTGCCATTGGTTTCAAGAAAAAACCTCTCCCTAATGCTCTCTTTAACATTTTAAGTCTTACAGGAAGCCTCTCATGAAAATTGCCTCTAGTCCAGTTGCCAAAACCCCCAGTGTTTTATGTATCTGTTTAGAAATGTCTAAGTTTTATCATCAATCTGCGATGTTGTTCTTCCTTCCCAATTCAGTCTGCTCCTAAAGGCAGAACCATTCATCTTTCCTTTGCTCGGATGCATGAATGACCAGGAAACATCATCAGGCCAGGTGCAGAGGCTCATACCTGTAACCCCAATATTTTGGGTGGCCAAGGAGAGAGAATCACTTAAGTCCAGGAGTCTGAGACTGGCCTGGGTAACATAGCGAGACCACATCTCTACAAAAAAAAAAGAATATTAGCTGCGGATGGTGGCATGTGCCTGTAGTCCCAGCTACATGGGAGGCTGAGGTGGTTGGATCACTTGAGCCCAGGAAGTCCAGAATGCAGTGAGCCTTCATTACACCACTGCACTCCAGCCTGGGTGACAGAGCAAGACTTTGTCAAAAAAAAAAAAAAAAAGAAAAGAAAATCATAATTGCCCAGGGATGAAAATTTTATAAACAAAGCAAACCATACTATAAGAATATATTATCTTACATACAATGACTTTAACAAGCATTCATTCATTAGCTTTAAATGATAAACATTGGGATACCAAGATAAATATACTTAATTTTCTTTTCCTGCTTAACAAATGTGAGATCTTTTCAAATCTTGGCCAATTACAGCCCTATCTGATGAAAGTCAGTATGTAGTAGAAGGTGAAGGGAGTAAGGCCTGACTTAAAGTAAATGACAATAAGTTAGTTTGACATTAATTTACTGCAGTCACTTACAGATGCCTTGTCTTTGTTGAAATCAAGTCTGAATAATGAATAATTTATAAATATTTCTATAAGCCAAACTTTATATATTTTCTATTATGTTATTATAAATGTGGTATAATGCACCCAAAGGCATTCGAAATAAACGACTGCCATTTGTTTGAAATAAATAAAAGACACACTGAGAAACTGTTTTCAGAAAAATAAATATTTAGGAGTCACTCAGCCTTGAAATCGCTGGCAATTCAGTGTCATTTATTTTTAGAGAATCCTCTTGGCAGATTCAAAACGATAAAACCAGTGATGGAGGAATCAGCATTGAACTTAATTAGACCACCTGCCCATTCACTGCTAAGCTGGGGGAAATTGAATCATGAATCTCATGGTAGATGAGAGATGAGTTCTTCCAAGGGATCCATTCATTAAAAACGTAGCTGATACCTTAGTACGTGGGTAAGTTTCAAATTATCTCCAAAGTAAGTATTTTTAACTTGGGTTAAAAGCAAGTGCATCCAAAAAGAAGACTGTTTAAAGTTGTCACCGCTGTGATGATGGGACCCTGGGCGGGGCACGCACATTGCGCTCCTGTTATGCCTGCACTCCAGCAGCTCACTGCCTCCCAAATGAACTCTTCTAGGTTTGGAAATTCCACTTTAAAGATGAGGACTTGTCTGCTCAAATAGAGGACATGACTTGCCCTAGAACACAAATCTAGGAAGCGCAGCAGCCAGAATTTTACCCAAGTTCATTGAACACCAAAGTCTCTTCCCATGACTGGCCCCCTCTCCCTGAGCGGTGACGGTGAACACTGCTGGCCACCAGGGTAACAGGGCCACCCATCCTTACTAGGACTCCCAGTCCCGGTTGCAAAAAATCCTGTTATTTGTGGTTCAGACATCTGGAACAACAAAAATGTAGTTTCTAGAGTCTGACTGCGCCGACAGACAATTGTCATCCCATCTCCTCTCGGAGGAGGGAACATGTCAGGGTTGTCTGTGTTATGAGGCAGCAGGAGTTCCCATAACTCTTGGGAAACGTAACTGCACCTCACTCCTGTGACTGCCTCCCCAAAGAATCCTGGCAAATGTAGACAGCCAGTGAACAAAAACCAACCCAACCATTACTAAGGGGAACAAAGTTTTCATTTTATTCAGGTGCTCACAATGAATCAGTCTCCAGTATCATTTGATCAAAAATAATTCCAGCTGAAAAATCATCCCACTAGAGACAATTCACATGTACTACAGGTGTTTTCTCAGGCTCCTGACCACAGCAGCCTGAGGGAGTCTGCTAATGTGTTCATGTGCCAACAGTAAAGATATAACACAGGCATAGCCAAGCTCTTAGGTGTCATGAGAAGGGAAAGAGGGTTTCAGACACCACCTTCTCACTGTACAACTTTGCCAGCCCATGGGGTATTGTGACATGCCCTGTGGGCCACAGGGATGCTTCAGGCTGGAGCAATGTGCCCAAAGCCAGGTGCCCTGAGGCTGGGGATGTCATTCTTCCTGTAGAAGTCTGCCTGTACGTGGTTGGCACGGCCGAAGTCCCGGTTTAGGGGTTCAATGGGCTGATTGATGCGCTTCCCATAGACAGAGGACGTCAGCACACCAACCGGCCTCTCCTGTTCCTGGTGAAAGTTGTCAAAGCACATAGTCAGCACCACTGCATTCACCAGCACAGCTCACCCGCGCATCCATCAGCCTCGGTCCTGGGAGCTATTTCTGCCAGGGTGGACCAAGAGGATGCCTCCATGCTGAAGCCAGGGGCCTCCTTCAACTGGCCCAGACCATTTGCTCTACCTGTCTGTCCTTGTGCTCTTTCTGGTCATTTCCCTCCCTGCTGCTGCTGGTCCCTTCCCACCACCCAGATCCTGGCTCAGATGTCCAGGTCCTCCCTGGCCCCGCCTCTCCCCAGCTCCCTGCTCATCCCTTACACTTTCGGCATCTCCTCACATCCTCACATGGCTTCCTCTTCCTATATACCACCACTCATCACTACCTAGAATTTGCTCGTGATTTCTTTTTTTTTTTCGAGTTGGAGTCTCGTTCTTGTCGCCTAGACTGGAATGCAGTAACGCAATCTCAGCTCACTGCAACCTCCGCCTCCCAGGTTCAAACAATTCTCCTGCCTCAGCTTCTCTAGTAGCTGAGATTACAAGAGTGCACCACCGCGCCTGGCTAATTTTTGTATTTTTAGTAGAGATGGGGTTTCACCACGTTGGCCAGGCTGGTGTTGAACTCATGACCTCAGGTGATCCACCCGCCTCGGCCTCCCAAAGCGCTAGAATTACAGGCGTGAACCACCACACCTGACCCATGATTTCTGTGCCTTTACTTTATCTCTCACCCTGCGGGAATGACAGCTTTGAGAGGATGGAGATTTTTTCTAAAAAACAATGTGCCATATTTTTCTCCTGAGGAAAACACTAATTTTGCTGTCAACTTAGAACGCACTACATGTGCTGGCGATGGTGGCTTGGGAACTAAACTTGGAAGAAATGTTCTCGTGTGTGCAACTTCAGCCCTGCAAAATCAACTTTTCCAGAGCAATTATGAAAGCCAGGACCCAGCAGTTAGGCAGAGACTTGTTTTATCTGTTGAAGAGAACATCTTAGCTTTGCTGTCCTTAAACTGTTAAATTCTAAAGAACCAAAAAATATGACAAGAAAAACACACAATGACATGACTGAACGGAGAGAGCTATAATAGTAGCTTAGCCTTAGCTTCTTGGCACAAATAGAGAGAGCTGCATAAAGAAAATTAAATAAAGCAGCTGAGCACAACATTAAATATATATGTGTAGGTGTACACATAACACAATGCATGTACACATAAATGTACGTGTGTATACACAATACAATATACACATGTGCATGATGTATACATGTATGCACACATATATACACACATATACACATCCACATATACACATATGCATGCACCTATACACACATTTACACACATTCACAAGCAGGCATATACACATGAACACACATATACACACAGATGCACACATACATGCATATACACACACATGTATACACACAGATACACATATGCATACACACAAACCATGTACAATATATAAAAATATACATATCTGTATATGCATATACATGCATCCATCCATACATGTGCACACATGTATGCCTATATACATGCATACACATATACACATGCAGTCATGTGCCACATGACATTTTACTCAATGATGGATCGCATGTATGATGGTAGTCCCAATAAGGTTATAATAGTAGGTTGGTTCAAACATAATTGCTGTTTTTGCCATTAAAATGGCAAAACCTCATAGAACTGAAAAGTTCCTATCACCTAATGATGCCATAACTGTTGTCATGTCACAGCACAACACATTAGTCATGTGTTTGAGGTGATGCTGGCGAAAACAAACCTACTGTGCTGCCAGTCAGATAAAATACAGCACATACAATTATGTACAGCTCAGAGTACTTGACAATGATAATAAATGACTATGTACTTATTATGCATAGGTTTGTGTATTTCTGATACTTTCCATTGCTATTTTAACAGTGTACTCCTTCAACTTATTTTTTAAAGTTAACTGTAGAAAAGCATCATGCAGGTTCTTTAGGAGGTATTCCAGAGAAGACATTGTTAGCATAGGAGATACAGCTCCGTCGTGTTGTGTGTCATTGCCTTTGAAGACCTTCCAGTGGGACGAGGTGTGGAGGTGGAAGGCAGTGATACTGATGATCCCGACCCTGCGTAGGCCTAGGCTACGGTGTGTGTTTGTGTCTTAGTTTTTAACCAAAAACTTTAAAAGCTTAAAAAGAAATAAAGAGAGAAACCTTATAAAGAGATAAAGAAAATATTTTTGTCCAGCTGTACAATATGTTTGTTTTAAGCTAAGTGTTACTACAAAAGTCATCAAGTTTTTAAAATTAAAAAGTTTATAAGGTTAAAAAGTTATAGTAAGCTAATTTATTATTAAAGAAAAAAAATTTTAATGAATTTACTGCAGCCAAAGTGTACAGTGTTTATAAAGGCTATGGTAGTCACAGAAATGCCCTGGGCCTTCGCATTCACTCACCACTCACTCCCTGACTCGCCACAGCAGCTTCCATTCCTGCAAGCTCCATTCAAGGTAAGTGCCCACACAAAGGTATCGTTTTTTATTTTTATGCCATATTTTTACTGTACCTTTTTATGTTTAGATACACCAATACTTACCATTGTGTTATAATCATCTACAACATTGTATTCAGCAACATGCCGTACAGATTGGTAGCCTAGGAGCAGTAAGCTGTACCATATGGCCTAGGTGTGGAGTAAGCTATGTTTGCTAGATTTGTGTTAGGTACACTCTGATGTTCACTCGATGACAAAACTGGCTAGCAATGAATTTCTCAGAATGAATCCCTGTCGTTAAGTGATGCATGACTGTGCATGTACCCTCCACCACACACACACATGCACACACATACACACACACGAACAAGCATACCTCAGAGATATTGCAGATTTGGTTCTAAACCATGGCAATGAAGTAAATATCACTATGAAGTGAGTCATAAAATTTTGGGGGGTTTTCAGTGCATATATAAGTTATATTTACACTACACCATAGTGTATTAAGTGTGCAATAGCATTATGTCTGAGAAATGTAAAGATCTTAATTTGTAAATACTTTATTGTTAAAAAATGCTAACAGAGATAGGAAGGGAGCACACGCTATTGGAAAAATGGCACCAACAGACTTACTTGACATAAGGTTGCCAGAAACTTTCAATTTGTAAAAAAAGCAGTATGTAGTAAACAATGAGCTTGAGATGTAGAAAAAAATGCAGTATCTATGAAAGCCAATAAAGTGAAGTCCAATAAAACTAGATATGCCTGTACAAAGTTTGGTTAATCTATTAATATTCTGTCTTAATATTACCTCTTCATTAACATGAAGTCCCAGGCTTTTTGCGTGTTCTCTGTCATCTCGGTGCAACTTCTGATCATAATCTAGGCGCCTCTTAAAAACACAGTCGTAGAGGGAAATAATTCCTGTCTGGAACAAAAAGAGAAAGCAAGCCATGGGTTAATTTGAAGGCTGAGACACTGGGCCTGGGGAGCACAGATGCCAGTACTTTCCCAAGGGAGGCCAGAGGTGCATGTGGTGAGTATGTGTGATCATCTCACCAAGAAGGACCAGCTGTGACCCAGAGCTGGGAAAGGCCCAGGCCTTACCAGCAAGAGATGGTTGCTACGAGGCCCCAGATGAAGTAGGAACATTTCATGGCACTTCTCAACTTTCTCCTCCCTTGTTGAGAGAGGTGGGTCCCCAAGCTCTCTTGCTGTCTGACTCCATTACTAGAGCTCAAACTTTAAAATAAAAATGTGTGTTAGTCCATTCAGGCTGCTGTAACAAAGTACCATATAGACTGGGTGACTTACGAGCAACAGCAATTTATTTCTCACAGTCCTGGAGGCTGCCAAGTCCAAGTTCAAGGCCCCATGAGATTCGGTGTCAGGTGAGGGCCCAATTTATGATTCACAGATGGTGTCTTTTCCCTGTATCCTCACACGCTGAAAGGGCAAACAAACCCCTTCAGGTTTCTTTTATGAGAGCACTAATCCCATTTATGGGAACTCGACCCTCAAGGCCTAACCCTCTCCCAAAGGCCCTGCCTCCCAATACCACCACATGGTGGGTGAGGCTTCAACATATGAATTTGGAGAGAGGCAAACATTCAGACCGTAGCAAAACGACATCTCTAAGGTTATGTATATTTTTTCTTTGTATCTACTTGTTTTGTGTTGCTCAAGTTTTCTATAATAAGCTTGAGCTTCTTTGAAAAACAAACAATACCCATCTCCATCCCTTTGTTTTCAGTCTTTGTGTATCCTTGCATGTGAAACGGGTCTGGATGTAACATGCCGTTGGGTTTTGGCTGTGTCTTTTGAATGGGGGATTTAGTCAGTTTAAATTTAGGGTTACTGCCATTTGTTGTTAACTGGCTGTTTTATCCATTCGTTGATGTAAATTCTTCTTTATGTTGGTGCTCTTTACTTTTTGGTATATTTTTAGAAAGGCTAATACTGCTTGTTTCTTTCTACGTGTAATGCTTCTTTCAGAAGATCTTGTAAAGCAGGCCTGGTGGTAATATAGTCTCTGAGTTCTTGCTTGTTCATAAAAAATTTTA
>CM052649.1:7172930-7197014 GCA_028533165.1 Leontopithecus rosalia
ACTCTCTTCTGGCTTGTAGAGTTTCTGCTGAGAGATTTACCAACCATAGGGAGAGCAAAACTAAATAAATAAATAAATAAAAAGCAGGAGATGCAACCCTCATATTGGGTAAAATAGATTTTAAAGCAACAAAGATATAGTGGTAAAAGGATCAATGCAACAACAAGAGCTAACGATCCTAACACCCACATACATAGAGACTTAGATTCAACGAGACAGAAAATTAACAAGGATATCAAGGACTCGAACTCAGATCCGGAACAAGTAAACTTAATAAATATTTACAGAGCTCTCCACTTCAAATATACAAAATATACATTCTTGTCAATACCACATCACACCTACTCATAGGTTTAAATTAAACATTGATTGATCATTATTAATACCCATTTTTTTCAGAATAAAGCAATATTTTCATTCACCCTCCCTCTTTCTCTTCCTCTTTCTTCCTCTCCTTTACTCATTATTTTTTTCTTTCTTTCCTTCTCTCAAAAAAAGAAAGAAATCAACTTGTAAACCTCTAGATCCAGGTTGGCAATATCTCTCTCATTGCTTGATTTCCCTCCTTCCCTTCCCTGCCTCCCTCCCTCCCTTCCTCCCTTCCTCCCTTCCTTCCTCCCTCCCTTCCTCCTTCCCTCCTTTCCAGCCTTCCTCCCTTTCTCCCCCCCAAAATATAAAATAAAAAAAAAACACACAATACCCACATACTAGGATAATGACACTTAACAGGAGTCGCTAGTGCAGGACCTCAGGGCAAACGTCTCTGCCCTCTGACAGTTGCCTGAAAACCAACTGACAGAAGGAAGATTAAAAGAAAGGCATACGCATTTTTATTAATGTGCATGAGGGAAATCTCATGGGTGATTACCCTGCCACACAATAGACTACAGATGCTTGTACAGGCTTCTTCGTATGAGAAAGGAAGATGGGGAAATGTGGATGATTTTAGGGAGGTGGAAAGTCATTTTAGGGGTACAATGGGCTTGGAGAAGATAACAATGGTCTGGGACAAAGTCTGTTGGGCCCACAGAGCAGACAATGGTCTGTGACAAAAGTCTGTCCAGGTGTCTTAAAAGACGTCAATCTGTCTTCCCATGATAGGAGTGTAGTTAATGAAAACTCAGCGGTCCTTGTTTTTGTTAGGAACAAGCTGCCTCCTCTGATAGTTACGGAGCAGCCAGGCAGGTTAATAAAACTTGCTTGCCTGACTTTGGGTCTATTCTCCTTTCTCTCAGCTACCCTTTCGTTATTGGTGCTGAAACCCAGGAGGGGTGCACTCTAGCTGGGCATCCTTAAGGGACTCTCTCTCGCTCTTTCTCCTTCCCTCTCTCTTCTATCACTTCTTTCCCAGCCATCCTCTCCTTCCCGAACCTACCAAAGATCCAAAGGATCTCCCAGACTCTCCCATTGCTGGTGACCACATCCACCCTCAGAGCCTCTGCCGGGGTGAGGGAGAGAGACTGTTGCCCTTTACCTGGAACCGATGACTGTCTCTGCCTTCCCAAAAGACCCAGCACTGGGCCAAGGGCTTCCTCCGGCCTCCAGGCCTCCGGTTCCTTCATTTCAGGGAAGCCCGACTCAGAGGATACCCGCCATATTCCGGACAGGGGGCACCCTCTCCTGCCCTCCTTGTCAATCAATCAGCAGTCTCTTCTTCCTCTCCCTCCCTCCCCCATTTGCAATGGGAGCCTGTCACTCTACCCCTTCCAAAACTATCCCCCTTGGGTGTCTCCTGCGTAATATCAATACTCTTGGCCTCCATTCAGAAGTCCGTCCTAAGAGGCTTATCTTTTACAGTAATACCGTTTGGCCTCAATACAAATTAGACAATGGCTCCCAATGGCCTGAAAACGGTACTTTTGATTTCAACATACTGAGAGACTTAGACAACGTTTGCCACTGCAGTGGGAAATGGTCTGAGATTCCTTATGCTCAGGCTTTCTTCACCCTCCCTCTGCTGGTCCAGCTCTACTTTCCAAAGCTTCCTTCCTCTTTCCATACCTGACTCTCTTCTGCCACACTCCCCACAGCCCCAGCCAACGATCCCATTTCCTTTGACCTCACCGATTTTCCTCCTCCTCAACCACATCATAATTCCCACCGGAGCATCACAATCCACCGTACGTCCCCACTCCAGCCCTACCTTCCCCCCAGCCACCTCGGTTCTGGCTCTGAATCCTCCCGGTCTCCACCCCGTACCCATTCCCAAGCCCAACATGCCCAGCAACCGGCTCCTTTGGGCTCCCTTGCTTCCCCTCTGGGAGGCAGCAGGGGCTAAAGGAATTGTTAGTGTCCATGTCCCCTTCTCCCTCTCCGATCTCTCCCAGATTGAAAAACATCTTGGGTCCTTCTCCTCTGATCCCGATACTTATATCACCCAGTCTTATGAACTCACTTGGCATGATCTTTTTTTTTTAATTTTTAATTTTTTATTGCATTTTAGGTTTTGGGGTACATGTGCAGAACACGTAAGATAGTTACATAGGTACACACGTGGCAGTGTGTTTTGCTGCCTTCCGCCCCTTCACCCACATTTGGCATTTCTCCCCAGGCTATCCCTCCCCAGCTCCCCCCGCCCCGCTGTCCCTCCCCTATTCCCCCCAATAGACCCCAGTGTGTAGTGCTCCCTTCCCTGTGTCCTTGTGTTCTCATTGGCATGATCTTATGAACACACTTGGAATGAGTGTGGCTCACGGCCCAGGCACATGTGGATGATCTTCATCGGGGAGACCCTACAAAGCCCGTCGGAGCCGCTGCCACCCCCAGGAAGAGCCTTCCAAGGAGGACCAACCCACAGATGCCGGTAGGGCATCCAGTAACCATGTGATTACTCGCCTTATTTCACGCCTTAACAAGACCGCCTATAAGGCCGTAAATTTTGAAAAACTTGAAAGTTCCCAAAAGGCAGATAAAAATCCTGCCTAATTTCTTTCCCACCTTACAGAGGCTCTCCAAAAATATACTCGCGTCAACCCTGCCTCCCGAGAAGGAACTATTGTTCTTAATTCCCATTTTATCTCCCAATCTGCTCCTCACATTTGGTGCAAACTTAAAAAGGCCAAAGATGGCCCTCAAACCCCACAACAAGGTTCAATAACAGAAATAAGCAGAGCAAGTTAGATAAAGTCCAAAGAGATCATGCTACATACCAGCCCCAAGCTGCAGCTATCCGTCAGCCTAGCCACAGTACCCAAGGGCACAAAAGATCCGAGAGCAGTGGCCCTCCCGGGCCTTATTTTAAGAGCCGCAAACAAAGGTCATTGGGCAAGGACGTGTCCTAACCCAAGAGTGCTGAAAAGCCCTTGCCCAGTCTGCCGGCAGACAGGCACCTGGAAGTCTGACTCCTCTCAACAAATGGACAGAAAAGCCTGCACCTCAGAGCCTTCATCCACTCAGCAAGACAAAAAGTGAAGAATCACTTGCACTCCTGCAGCTCCTCGGCCTAGCCACCGCAGACGGCCGAGGCTCAGGGCCCCTAGCCCCATCTGCCATCACTGCATCAGAGCCCAGGGTAACTCTGTAGCAGCAGGCAAGCCGATCTCTTCTTAATCAATACCGGGGCCACATACTCAGCTTTGCCTGAAATCTCAGGACCCACTCAGCCCTCTGAAGTCTCAGTTGTGAGGGTGGCGAATCCATCGCATGCCCACGTGCCACCAGACCTCTTACTTGTTCCCTATTTGATACTGTTTTCTCATACTCTTTTCATTGCCCTACCCCCAATCCAGGCAAAAACCTCCTAAATTCAAAGCTTCCATCACCTTTTTCTGTTCCCCGAAACCAGATTCTCTCCTACTCCTCTCTGCCACCACGCCAGCCCTTGACCCCACACCCAATATCCACTCCCCACTTCTCTTGTTGATCCAACAGTGTGGGACACCACGACCCCTTTGTATGGATGCCCTTTTCTTTCTTTCTTTTTCTTTTTTTTTTTTTTTTTTTTTGAGACAGACTTTCACTCTTATTGCCCAGGCTGGAGTGCAATGGTATAATCTCGGCTCACTGCAACCTCTGCCTCCTGGGCTCAAGCGATTCTCCTGCCTCAGCCTCCTGAGTAGCTGGGATTATAGGCATGAGCCACCATGCCCAGGTAATTTTGTATTTTTAGTTGAGATGAGGTTTTGCCATGTTAGTCAGGCTGGTCTTGAACTCCTGACCTAAGGTGATTCGCCCGTCTCAGCCTCCCAAAGTGCTGGGATTACAGGTGTGAGCCACCTCGCCCAGCCTTTTCTCTTACAAAACACACCCCCTTCTAACTCACCTAGGAGAATACCTCCCAACACTTTCACTCATCCGCCATCTCCTCCGTGAACAAGCAGACCAAGCCCTCCCACAGCCCCACAAAGGCCCACCAATCAGACCTACCAGGAGAATATGTCTTTCTAAAAACTCTTAACTCAGCAAGCCTTAAGCCAAAGTGGGAAGGTCCCTTTCGGGTTCTTCTCACAATCCCCACTGCAGCGAAAATCTCAGGACATGTCTCTTGGTACCATCTTTCCAGATTAAACAGAGCTCCTGACGTGCCCACTAACCCGCCAGCTCCATCCTCCACCGATTCTCTAGTTCTCTTCTCAGCTCAGCCAAACTCTGCCTCACGCCTGTTCCCGAGAACAACCCACTGCTGTCTCCCACCTCTTTACTCCCCAAATCCTTAAAGAAATGTACACGTGGCTCACACCTATAATCCCAGCACTTTGGGAGGCCGAGGCTGGTGGATCACAAGGTCAAGAGATTGAGACCATCCAAGGTCAAGAGATCGAGACCTTGTTGACCATGGTCAACCAGGTGAAACCCCATCTCTACTAAAAAAAATTACAAAAATTAGCTGGGCACGGTGGTGTGCGCCTGTAGTCCCAGCTACTCGGGAGGCTGAGGCAGAAGAATTGCTTGAACCTAGAAGGCAGAGGTTGTGGTGAGCCGAGATCGTGCCATTGCACTCCAGTCTGGGTAACAACAGCGAAACTCCATCTCAGAAAAAAAAAAAAAAAAGAAATGTAAATGCCCTGCCCCTGCCTATACTGCTGCTTTACCCTCTTCCTCTCCTCTGTCTGCAAAGACATCTCCTGGTCTTACCCCCAAGCACCCACTCTTAACTCTCTTTTGGAGAGGATAAATGACCTATTTTCCAAAGCACTCTGTGTGACTGCTCCCCAGATGAAATGTGGCTGTTCATCTTTCCACTCATTCTTTGCCTGTCTGTCCCTCCTACTCCTGTGGCTGCCCTGCATCACCTCCATGCTGTCTCTCATCCCTAATTACCTCTACAAAAACCCTCAGCTTTACCCATTCACTGCTGAACCAATCCAACCCAACCTTAGCAAAAGACTGCTGGCTATTCCACCATGTATACTGCCACTCCTGCCCCTGCAAAAACATGGGTTTTTACCAAATTAACCTATCATCCTCAATATGAAAGTATAAGCCTCTCCCAGCCCTTAAACATGCAGTCATTAGCCAGGTTTCCCATCCCTAAAACAATGAAAAATACTTTAACAGAATGCACAGTACAACTTCTGCGTTCCTCTATTTCAGTCCCACCCAACATACAAACAATAATAATGAGCCCATACATGGCCCCATAACCATAAACACAGAGTTAACTCTCCAAGCTCCAATTTGCTTTCAAGGCAATGTACCTTCAGGTCTACATCTGGGGCACCTCCGGGGCACCTACTGCCCCATCAGCGCAATTATACCTTACAGCTTCAGGCCCCAACCAACTATCAAAACTTTCAAGTCTTCCAGGCTGCTCCATTTAGGCACCTGTCTGCTTTTCAGGATGCCCTAAAGTCGTTAGTATGTCTCTACTTAACAAACAATCAGGATTTTGCAATGGAAGGCATAACTATACACCAGTGGACCCCTTGCAGCGCAGTGCCCACCCCTGATAAATGCCTCCTTATACCCACATTTAGTCATCCTTCTGAAGGAATTTTAGTAGATACAAAATGATTCCTTCGTCAATGGGAAAACAAAACACCCGTGTGTTTTGTGGTGGAAACACACTCAACACATGTTGAGTGGCGGAAAGCCACTCACCTTTCCGCACTAACCCCTTTTCAGCTGCTTACTGGAGCCGCCCTAGCCAGCACCCTGGGAGCACCGGAAAAGAAGAACGATAATCTCACACACACTTTTAACATAGACGACCAGTACTGTCTGCCCCAGCCAAGGCATGTTTTTCATGTGGTGGCCTCAACTTATCTATGCCTCCCCACTAATTGGACTGGGACCTGCATCCTAATCCTTCTAAGCCCCAAAATAGGCATTGCCCCAGGGAACCACAACTTAACAGTCCCCATCAAAGCTCAAGTCTGTCAGCGCTGAGCCGTGCAGCTGATACCCCTACTAATGGGATTTGGAATCACTGCAGCCACAGGAACGGGAATAGCAGATCTGGCCACCTCCCCGTCCTACCATCACACCCTCTCCAAAGACCTCTCACACAATCGCAAGACAGCAGAATCCACTCTCTCTCTTCAGTCCCAAATAGACTCTCTAGCAGCAGTTACACTCTGAAACCGTGAAAGTTTAAACCTCCTCACTGCCGAAAAAGGAGGGCTGTGTATCTTTTTAGGGAAAAAATGCAGTCTGGACTAGTACAAGATGCAGCTCGATGGTTAAATAAAAAAGCTTCTGAAATCAGGCAGCGCCTCTCGAACTCTTGGACTAAGCTTTGGACTTGGGCACCCTGGCTCCTCCCACTAGCTGGACCTCTCGTTTCTATTCTTCTCCTTCTAGCATTTGGCCCCTGCCTCTTATAACTTCTCAGCCAGTTCATACAGAACAGTATTAAAGCTTTCACCAATGAAACAATACGAAATATAATGCCGTTTCAATACCAACAGCTCCAGAAACAGCAAACCCTATGATCTAGCCTCTCCCCTACATCACCCCTATCCAGCAAGAAGCAGTCAGACAAGAATGGCGCCCCTCCTCTATTACCTATTAAGAGGTGAGAATGTTAGAAATAAGCTGCCCCTTCTGATTGTTGTGGAGCAGCCCGGCAAGTTCATAAAACTGGCTTGCCTGAGTTTGGTCTATTCTCCTTTCTCCCGGCCACCCTCATGGTTTTCTTCTTTGGTGAGTCCAGATTTAGGCAGATAAGGAAAATCAGCTTCTTTAGAAATCAGCTTCATCCAGTGCTTTGGGAGAGACAAAGGATTGAGAGACAGGAGTTGGGGGCACGGGTAGGGGGTGGTCAGAGAGACCTTGAGCCTTCGTCTTCAAAGCAGAATGTAAAAGCACCACATTTTGGTGTATTGCTTCCCCAACTCTAACACTAACCGAGAGTCAGGCTCTCTATGTGCAAAATCCTCTCTTGAGAGATAATGTATTTTTTTCTTTAATCATATTGTTAAGTGTAACACTTGGCAATCCATATATATATATATATATATATATACACACACACACATGAATATACATATATATATACACACACATGAATACATATATTACATATAATATACACATAGATATCATATGCATGTAATTCACATACAGACACAACTCTGATGTACTAGAAAAGACCCATTAACAGAGCTATTATCTGTATCATCTCCATTTTATCATCCCAACTTTTTCTGAATACAAAAGAAAATCTTCCTTGTCTCGCATCTAGTAAAGAATGCATGTGTTAGCTGGTCTTCAGTCTTCACCTTGTAAGTCCGGCTTGTCATTTATGTTATTCCAGCTGCTTTAAATCTTCCAGCAGCAAACTCAGACACATCTCCATGGGATTTGGGAGCAGCAGGTCTCTAGCTCATGCTTGGTTAGTTTTGTTTGTTTGCTTTCCCAGATAGTGAGGCTAGAATGATTTCCTCCAACAGGAGGATACAGAGGTGGAAGTAGGCAGTGAAAAGGTCATGAGAAAAACATATATATAGTATGTTGGAAAACACATAATGCCCATTCACACCGACTGCAGGAACTCGGCACTCTGGCCAGTAATGGAATAACTAGAGTGCAGTGTAGCTTCGGCCAATCCTTAGCAAGTCATTCACAGATCATCGGTCGTGCATCATGCTGTGCTGCTGGGGGAATTTAGAAGATAACTGAGACGTGGCTACTGTCCTCATTCAATGAGCCATCTCATAAGGAAGCAACACGGTCTTTAAGAATCATTACCTTAAGGTTCATAAGAATTCCAACAGCAACATGTGTAAGGCACCTGGCCAGCCACTGCAGGAATCCCGGCATGTCTTAGTTCAGAGTCACTCTAGTCAGCTTGAAGGAGGGAAACAACCTCCAACCAGGAGCTGCGGCTTCTGCCTCTGCCTGTGCTGGCAATTTTATGAGTTCACCAGACACGAGCGTCTCTCATTGCTGTCTTCACTCTGACTCAACTCCTGGATCTGTTCACGTCAAACCACCCTGGCCCTCATGTCTCCTGATGGCAATCTACCATATAGCTATGTGCCCATAGGATTGTCTAAAAGCCTGAATCAATGGAGAATTGATAAGCCATTCAACATTTAATACTGTGACAACTGGCTAGTTATTTGGGTCTTCACATCACAGTACAGCCAAAAGTAAATTCTGGATGATGAGTAAAATAAGACAAAGAAAACCCATTAGAAAACGTGCACTCATAAAAACAATAGAAAAAGTCAGAAAATATCAATTACTTTGACTACATACAAATTAGACATTTGCTTATCAAATAAAATGAAAACTTTAAAAAACCATTTTAAGATATGATAGAGAAATCTCAATATCTGCAACATCCATAACATAGGCAGCTGTTGATGCAGAGGCTGATTTGCTGCTGGCCTGCAGAGGCTAAGCTAACCTTTTTGGGATGGGTCACCCAGTAACACACAGGAAGCCACGCACACCACACACTCTGCAAGGATGAGGGAGGATAAATTCTCTAGAGTAAAGACGTCGCCATCAGACCTTTCCTTTGAGATTCAGTGCCACTGGCCAGCCAATAGCTTCTTCTCCGTCACCCCCAGGCCACCCCACATAAGCAATATTTTAAGGGATTCAGTAGTAGCCAGAATCTTCTCGTCATCTAGGTGTTCCACTGCCTCTGGAATCCCTCCTGACCTGGCTGACCCTGTTGCGTGAGTTTTGGGGAGAGTAGCTGCAGTGCACAATATGAAGACCCAGTCTCTAGAACTGAACCCCTGGGAGAAAGCTACACCCATGGCCAGGAGGCACTCTCTTCTTCTGCACCCTGAGAGTCTTGTGGCAAAGTGGAGGTGACTGGTGGCCCCTCAAACCCTATAATGCTCCCTGCAGGTGGGCAGCCACCCTCTCCCAGTGTATTAGTCCATTTTCATGCTGCTGATAAAGACATACCCAAGACTTTGCAATTTACAAAAGGAAGAGGTTTAATGGACTTACAGTTTCATGTGCCTAGGGAGGCCTCACAATCATGACAGAAGACAAAAGGCACTTCTTACATGGCAGCAGCAGAGAGACAGCTTGTGCAGGAAAACTCCCCTTTTTAGAACCATCAGATCTCGTGAGAGTCATTCACAAGAACAGCGCAGGAAAGACCCACACCCATGATTCAATAACCTCCTACCAGATTCCTACCATGACATGTGGGAATGGTGGAAGTTACACTTCGAGATTTAGGTGGGGACACAGCCAAACCACATCACCCAGGTCTGAAGGACAGCCCCGCAGAGTGGGCAGCACCAACGGCAAGGAAAATAGATCCTCCAGGAACTGCCTAGGCTTGTGTTTTCTTCTGCACAGCACTTTTAATCAGGCTCAACCCTCCAGAACCGAGTGAGCCCCCACTGAGGTGCCTGGATTATCCTGGGAGAAAAACTCTCAAGAAGGAAGAATGGACTTAAGAATAGAAATGAGAATGCATCACTGTTATCGGAATGAGAAAGGAACTGTTCATTCATTGTATTCCCTGTACTGAAGAAGCCTGTTTCTTCTCATTCTGATCAGGTCTCCCAAAACACTATCAAAGTAACCACTCTGGGCAGCCATGCCTGCCTCACAGCCCCTGGATCAGTTCCCAACAGTCTTCTACATTGCAGTGTTTCCTAGGAATCGTACTGCTTGTGGGTGCGGAATGATCGGAATCTTAGGAAGCTTATTTTTTCATTTTTGTGCAGATTTTGCATATTCAGAACTTTCCAGAGTAAAATTGAATTTTTCTATCATTGAAAACTAAGGATTTAAAAAAAAAATCATGCGCAGGCAGGCACCCTCACTATGAAATGTGACTATCCATATTTAATACCTAATCAAACTGAAAATCTGTCTTTTCCTTGGATTTTAATTATTAATCTTTCTTCTATTTTCCCTTTATTCTTGTATGGCTTGAAGCAAAATGGTATTAATAAAAAACAATTGGGATTTAGATGCTATCACAAGACAGAGCTTCTGAAATTTTGCCATCAAAATCCCTCAAGGAATTACGTCTATTTCACAGATGATGTTGCTTCAAAAAGAAACAAAGCAAAACAGAAAATGTCCATTTTTTACCTTGTATCTCTCCCTTTGTGTTTGAATACTGTTAAAATGTCACATGGGCTTAGCCTCGTCACGGTACTTGGTCACCTACCCTCAGTTTCCCTCACAGTGACTTCCACCCCGATCCTGAGAAGTCACTGTGGACCGCAGGCCTGGGCAGATGCCATGAGTAGAGTGGAGGCCTCCGGTTTTCAACCTAGACGGCACATTCAGCCTACTATTGTGCAAGACACTATGCAGACTCCAGAACAGAAACGGGGAGTCCCTGCCTTTAAAAAGACCACAGACTGAGAAGAGAAACTAGCCCATTAGTTATGAACCACAGAAAAATACAAATGGAATAAGTGAAAAACACAGGTACAGTAGCAGAAAAGAATGAACAATGAGCAATTGCTTGGGCTGTGGGTAGGAAGGGCAGGTGACTGAAGACGAGATGGGAGATGGCACCACACTACTGTGGTGAGAACCACTGCAGAATAACCTCTCTGGATGTGATCGGCTGACTTGTGTCCTCCAAGTGTTCAAATGTTGAAGTTCTAACTCCCAGGAACTCTGAATGTGACCTTATTTGGAATAAGGTAATTGAAGAGTTAATTAAGATGAGGTCATACTGGAGTAGGGTAGACCGCTGAGCTAATATGACTGATGTCCTTATTGAAAGGGGAAATTGGGAGGGCACGGGGGCTCACACCTGTAATCCCAGCACTTTGGGAGGCTGAGGTTAGCAGGTCACGAGGACAGGAGTTCAAGACCAGCCTGACCAACACGGTGAAACTCTGTCTCTATTAAAAATACAAAAATTAAGTGGGCATAGTGGCATGTGCTGGTAATCTCAGCTGCTCAGGAGGCTGAGGCAGGAGAATTGCTTGGTCTGGGACCCAGGAAGTGGAGGTTAAAGTGAACCAAAATCATGCCACTGCACTCCAGCCTGGGCTAAGGAGTGAGACTCTGTCTCAAAAAAAAAAAAAAAAGAAAGGGGAAATTTGGACACAGACATGTACAGAGGGAAGATGATTGAAGAAACACTGGGAAAAGATGGCCATCAACAAGCCAAGAAAAGAGGCCTGGAATGGAGCCTTTCCTCACAGCCCCTAGAAGGAACGAATCCTGCTGAATTGCAAAGAAGCGAAAATTGACATATAGTATCTAATTAAACTTAAGAGCTTCTGCACAGCACAAGACACTATCAACAGAGTAAAAAGACAACCTACAGAATAAGAGAAAATTTTTGCAAGCAGTGCATCTGACAAATGTCTAATACCAGCATCTCCAAGAAACTTAAATTTACAAGAAAAAAAAACACCCCATTAAAAATTGGGCAAAGGACAGGAACAAACACTTCTCAAAAGACATATATATAACCAACAAACATATGAAAAAAAGCTCAATATCACTGATCATTAGAGAAATGCAAATCAAAACCACAGTGAGACACCATCTCACACCAGTCAGAATGGATATTGAAAAGTCAAAAAACAACAGACACTGGTGAGGTTGTGGAGAAATGGGAAAGCTTTTACACTTTTGGTGAGAGTGTAAATGAATTAAACCATTGTGGAAGACAGTATGGTGACTCCTCGAAGACCTAAAGGCAGAAATACCATTCGACCCAGCAATCCCATTGCTGGGTATATACGCAAAGGAATATAAATTGTTCTATTATGAAGACACATGTACATGTATGTTCATTGCAGCACTGCTCACAATAGCAAAGATATGGAGCCAACCTAAATACCCATCAATAATAGACTGGATAAACAAAATGTGGTACATATATACCATGGAATACTATGCAGCCATAAAAAGGAATGAGATCTTGTCCTTTGCAGGGACATAGATGGAGCTGGAGGACATTATCCTCAGCAAACTAATGCAGGAACAGAAAACCAAATACGTCACGTTCTCACTCATAAGTGGGGACTAAATGTTCAAAATACAGGGACACATTGCAGGGGCCCAACACACACTGGGGCCTGTCAGAGATTGGGAGGTGAGAGGAGGGAGATCAGGAAGAATAGTTAATGGATACTGGGCCTAATACCTGGGTGATGGGATGATCTGCACAATCCACCATGGTACATGTTTACATATGAAACAAACCTGCATATCCTTCACAAATTTAAAGTTGGAAATTAGAAAAAAAAATCCTGGTAACACCCTGATTTCAGGCTTCTAGCCTCCAAAACTAAAAGAAAAAATTTCTAGCCAGGTGTGATGGCTCATGCCTGTAATCCCAGCATTTTGCAAGGACAAGGTGGGCGGATCGCAAGGTCAAGAGATCGAGACCATCCTGGCCAACATGGTGAAACCCCATCTCTACTAAAAATACAAAAATTAGCTGAGCATGGTGGCATGTGAATGTAATCTCTGCTACTTGGGAGGCTGAGGCAGGAGAAGCACTTGAACCTGGGAGGTTGCAGTGAGCTGAGATCGTGCTAGTACACTCCAGCCTGGTGACAGAGCCAGACTCTGTCTCAAAAAAAAAAGAGACAGAGAGAAATTTCCGTTGTTTTAAGCCACCAAGTTCGTGGTCCATTTTATAGTAGCCCAGGCAAACACACTTGGTGAGAAGTAGCCATTGTGCCCATGACTCCTCCAAACCTGTGAAGCACTCTTACTCCCAGACGTTACACACACTCTCACACAAATAACTGGTGTGAGGTTTTGAGCAAACTGGGGCCCTGGTCCTTTATTTTCTCCTCCCTTTCAGATCATTTAAAGCATTAATTTACTCTCCACCATAAGGTTAAACCAGTAAGTTCTATAAGACAGAAAAAAAACAATACCTTTTGTCAGGTAATTGTGGCAGGGGTGATGCTGCGCGTTCATCACGCATACTACCTCTTCCAGAACAAGCGGAAGATGCATTTCCCAGTTTTCCTCACAAGTAAGTCGGGACCAGGAATGTGGGTGACTCCAGTGAATACTACTTCTAGTCCTGGCCCATAAAAAACCTGCAGGCAGTCCTCCAAGCCCTCTCTCCCCAGTCACTGGCTGATAAATTCAGAGCACCCAAAATGACTCTAAAATCCTAAGGACTCTCAGGTCCTAGCAATAGTGAAACCATGAAAAAGAAGGTGCTTGGGTTTCCAAGAAATTACACCAAAAGCCTCCTGGGAGAAACATAAATGCTGGGCCATGCATGAGGAAAAGATGAGCCTTTATGATGTCATGGTTATTATGTTAAACCTGTTGGTACACCTGTTTAACAACCCACTTTCTGGAGAAAAAAAAGTATCTGATGTGTAGTGTCTGATGATTTCTATGGTGTAAATACTCCAATCATGGTCAATTTTAGGCTACAAATTAAATGCAGAGCTTAGAAGAAATGCTGAAAGTTGGCTTTTGTGAGTCATACAAGCCAGCTCCAGCACACTGTGGGTTGAGTCTCTTCCAGTTTAGGAAGTGTTTCCACAGCACATCCTAGCCCACCTTGTCTCATATGCTAATCAAACTGTGAGTGGGCTACCTAATTTCTTGTCCTCAGAAGCCACAGAACTGCAACCTCTCAAAGCCTGTCAACTTGAGGCTTCCTGTCAGTTTGCTTGTCCAGGGATAAAGAACCTACTTTTAAAACTAAAAATCCCCAAGGTGATCCAAAACAGTTTCCTTTGATTCATAAGGGCCTCAATTTACTACTGATAAATCCAGAGCATCTCCTTAGAGGTCTGGTATTGTTTGAAGCTTAATGAGGACATTTTCATTAATTTTAACAGCATTCAAAATTCTGTGTCTCAGAGGACTGTTGCTTGTCAAGGACACAATGTTAGTTTTTTCTAAAAAGAGAATACTCAACTATTCTCTTTGGGTTTTTCTTTCCTGTGAAAAAGATTCTGTGTCTTCTCCTGGTATGTTAATATCACAAGTTTTAGAAACTCTTATAAATTTTCAAGTAATCTAGATATTTTGCCATTTGACTGAAGTAAAAATTATTCTTCCCTCTGATCTTGGTTCTGTGTCAATTTCTAAGAGGGCTCTGATTCAGAGAGTTCTGCATTTACCTATGTGTTAAACTTGTCGCCAATTGGAAATTTGGTGATTGTGGATTTAATTGTTTTTCCTTCTCCACTGATACTAGCTTCCTACTCACCCCACCACCACCAGCCCAGCAATTCATAACTCAGGAAGAAACAGCAATCCACAGGAGCTGAAACTCGAATTTAATCTTACATGTGCCTCTTGATCAAAGCTACTGGGAAAAATGTTGTCTGTTTTCTTGTGTCACTTGCTTATACCCCTTAAAAAGGGGTGATTTTAGCCAGAGCAATCAGTTAAGAAAAAGAAGTAAAGGTATTCAATTATTAAAAGAGGAAGTCAAATTGTCTCTATTTGCAGATGATATGATAGCATGTTTAGAAGACCCCATCATCACAGCCCAAAATCTCCTTAAACTGATAAGCAACTTCAGCAAAGTCTCAGGATACAAAATCAATGTGCAGAAATCACAAGTATTCCTATACACCAACAACAGACTTAAAAAGAGCCAAATCAAGAACTAACTGCCATTCACAATTGCTACAAAGAGAATAAAATACCTAAGAATACAACTAATAAAGGATGTAAGGACCTCTTCAAGGAGAACTACAAACCACTGCTCAATGAAATAAGAGAGGACACAAACAGATAGAAAAACATTCCATGCTTATGGTTAGGAAGAATCAATATCGTGAAAATGGGTATACTGCCCAAAGTAATTTATAGATTCAATGCTATCCCCATCAAGCTACTGAATTCAATGCTATCCCCATCAAGCTCTTCACAGAACTGGAAAAAAACACCTTAAACTTCATATGGAACCAAAAGAGAGCTCACATAGCCAAGACAATCCTAACCAAAAAGAACAAAGTTGCAGGCATCATGCTACCTGACTTCAAACTATACTACAAGGCTGCAGTAATCAAAACACAATGGTACTGGTACCAAAACAGAGATATAGACCAATGGAACAGAACAGAGGCCTCAGAGGCAATGTCACACATCTACAACCATCTGATCTTTGACAAACCTGATGAAAACAAGCAATGGGGAAAGGATTCCCTGTTTAATAAATGGTGTTGGAAAAACTGGCTAGCCATGTGTAGAAAAAAGAAACTGGACCCCTTCCTGACACCTTACTAGAATTAGCTTCACATGGATTAAAGACTTAACATAAGACCTAACACCATAAAAACCCTAAAAGAAAACATAGGCAAAACCATGCGGGACATAGGCATAGGCAAGGACATCATGACTAAAACACCAAAAGCATTGGCAACAAAAGCCGAAATAGACAAATGGGACCTAATTAAACTTCAGAGCTTCTGTACAGCAAAAGAAACAATCATTAGAGTGAATCAGCAACCAACAGAATGGGAAAAAATTTTTGCAATCTATCCATCTGGCAAAGGGCTAATATCCAGAATCTACAAAGAACTAAAACAGATTTACAAGAAAAAAACAAACGAACTTATTCAGAAGTGGGCAAAGGATAGGAACAGGCACTTTTCAAAAGAAGACGTTTATGCAGCCAACAAACATATGAAAAAATGCTCATCATCACTGTCGTTAGATAAATGCAAATCAAAACCACATTGAGATGCCACCTCATGCCAGTTAGAATGGCAATCATTAAAGAATCTGGAGACAACAGACCCTTGAGAGGATGTGGAGAAATAGGAACACTTTTACACTGTTGGTGGGAGTTAAATTAGTTCAATCATTGTGGAAGACAGTGTGGTGATTCGTCAAGGAGCTAGAAATAGAAATTCCGTTTGACCCAGCAATCCCCTTACTGGGTATATATCTAAAGGATTATAAATCATTCTATTATAAAGACACATGTACACTTATGTTCAATGCATCACTGTTTACTATAGCAAAGAGCTGGAACCAACCTAAATGCCCATCAATGATAGACTGAACAAGGAAAATGTGGCACATATACACCATAGAATACTATGCAGCCATAAAAAATGATGAGTTGATGTCCTTTGTAGGGACCTGGATGAATCTGGAAACCATCATTTTCAGCAAACTGACACAAGAACAGAAAATCAAACACCACATGTTCTCACTCATAGGCGGATGTTGGACAATAAGAACACATGGACGCAGGGAGGGGAGCATCACACACTGGGGTCTGTTTGGGGATGCTAAGGGACGGACAGCAGGGGGTGGGGAGGTTGGGGAGGGATAACATGGGGAGAACTGCCAGATATAGGTGACAGGGGGATGGAGGCAGCAAACCACATTGTCATGTATGTACCTACACAAGAATCCTGCATGATCTGCACATGTACCCCAGAACCTAAAGTATAATAAAAAGTGGGTGATTTTGAAAAACTAAGATATATTGTTAAATGAAATGGGCAAGCTGCAAATATATGTGTTCATATTTGTGTGATCTGTGTGTGAATATGTTCTTATATAAAAAAAAATTAGATGCATATCACTACAAATATGCACTCAATGAAGACACAGAGCACATGCTCACATGGGAGTTCTGATTTACAGGAACATGGATTTCTCACTCCTGGTATTTCATTCCATATGAAAGGCCTCCGCCAGAACAGGCCTGCCTCCCCTTTCATTTATTCCTCCCTCACAGATGGGTTTGCAAGAGAAACTGGGCCTTGGGCTGAGCCTCCCAACCAACCCCTTTTTGAAGAGCTACCTGCTCTGGAGGAAGACCTTCAGCCCCATTCTTCAGCCTTGAGCTTTCCAGGAGCAGGTCACTTCATGGCGAAAAATGCAACTAGCAAAGTGAGAGAAGATATACACCATGGAATATTATGCAGCAATCAAAAATGATGAGTTCATGTCCTTTGTAGGGACATGGATGAATCTGGAGAACATCATTCTCAGCAAACTGACACAAGAACAGAAAAGGAAACACCGTATATACTCACTCATAGTGAGTGAGTGAACAATGAGAACACATGGACACAGGGAAGGGAGCACCACACACTGAGGTCTATTGGGGGAAATAGGGGAGGGACAGCGGGGGGGAGCAGGGGAGGGATGGCATGGGGAGAAATGCCAAATATGGGTGAAGGGGCAGAAGGCAGCAAAACACACTGCCACATGTGTACCTATGCAACTATCTTGCATGTTCTGCACATGTACCCCAAAACCTAAAATGCAATAAAAATTAAAAAAAAAAAGAAAAGAAACCATAGCCCACTGCCATTGATGATACCAGAGGAGGTGAACAAGGACAGGGATAACCAAAGCAGTAGGTAATCCAAACCCAAACCCCTATTTAGTCCAAGAAGCTAGTTTTGTGAATCAATGACTTATCCCTTTATTTTAAAAATTTGGCTTTCCAACTGTTCATTCCTCATTTGTTCATGCAACAGTTATTTATGGAGTGCCGACTGTCAGATAGGCACTCCTTCGGTTGCTGCAGACATGGCTGTGATAAAGGTACATCTTTTCCCTCACAAAGCTCACATTTAGCGGGAGAAAACAAGATAACTAAGGAAAATGCTTAGTGGTTTAGATACTAATTGGCAAAAGGATAAAAATAGTGAGAGAAAACGAAGTATCCATGTGGAGAGCTCATAATTTAATTGGGCTAGTACAAATTCTTTTGGAAAGGCGTGTGAGCTTTAAAGTCAGCTGGATAATGAAGAGTTGCCTAGATATTGACAGTCAGACCAGCAACAGAACTGAGTTCACCTTCCCAGGACAGCTCCTTTGGAGTGGCTGAGTGTGTGTGGTAAAGGTGCTTGGTTCCTAAGGGAGAGGCTCCATAGAGAGGACCTAGAGAGGCTCATATTTAGCACTGTCTGTATACCGACAGGCCCTTCAGAGATTCTCCTTTGTGGCTCTGAACAGTTAACATGTGTATTAGCCTATTTTCACTCTGCTATAAAGAACTGCCTAAGACTGGGTAATTCATAAAAAAGAAAAGTTTTAATTGACTCAAAGTTCTGCATGGCTGGGGAGGCCTTAGGAAACTCACAATCATGACGGAAGGCAAAGGGGAAGCAAGGACCTTCTTCACATGGTGGTGGGAGAGAGAGAGAGAGCAGAGGGCGAAGTGCACTCTTAAACCATCAGATCTCCTTAGGGTTCACACACTATTATTAGAACTGCATTGGGGAAACTGCCCCATGATCCAATAACCTCCCACCTGATCCCTGCCTCAACACGTGCCAGTTGCAATTTGAGCTGAGATTTGGGTGGGGACATATTGCTAAACCATGTCCACATGCACCTGTATAAGGTGCTTGGCTGCACTTGGCAAAGGGAAATTCAGTGCTCAGGGAGGTAGAGTCCTTGATGCATAATGAAACAGTCAGCTTCTGTCTCCACCATATATAGAGAAGGAAAGCCAGCTAATCCCACCAAACCTAAGGTGGGGCCTTTACAGCAAAGCCTCACTCAGGACAGAGCTATTCACAAGATCCCTCAGCATGAGGCGAAGCAGTTCTAAAACCACTTATAACTTTTTTTAATGCAGCTCTTCGACTTTGAAAAATTTAATCAAAACCTTCATAAAAGGGCTTGACTCTGCTTTTTCATTTTGCAGCAGAAATGCTGCACAAGGCAGAAGAAGAAAAAAGTAATTGAAAAACACCTTTGAACAGAATCTGCTTTGCTGCCACAAGAACCATATTTTATGGGCAAAGCCCATGCTACTAGAACTCCCTAGGGAGCAGTACAGAAGCCAATCACATTTTTGCTGGCAGCTTTAGATGACAAATTTGTTTTACTATTTGGAGGTATTACTGGGGCTTTAAATAAGTGTGCAGCCTTCAGTGCATCCACTCTGTGGGCTCCCTGAAGTGAACTGCTTTAGAGGATTAGAAGTCACAGATTGACACTCACATTTTGCCTTCACTTATGTTAATTTCTTACAGCAAACGAGGATCAGGGATATGAGATTTGCCACTGGGACCTAGCACTTAGTGAAAAGCAGCTCTAATAGTCACCAACAAAAACAAATAGTAATAACAGCTATACTTACATTGGGCTTACTATGTGCCACTTTGCATTGATTAATTAAAGTCATTCACATAAGAGCTCTGTGAAGTTGGTGCCATTTGCCTTAAAGATGGGTAGAATGGAACAGTGTGTGTGTAGCGTGGCAAGACCACATGGCTGGTCAACATGGAGCCAATATTTTTACCTAGGATTGCTCAGCCTGTGCTACTAGCTAATCAGTACACACACTACTGTGTGTCACACAGAAATAAACTAAACAGAAGAGACCCATCACATTGCTATAACAAAATACCTATACACTGGGTGATTTATAAACAACAGACATTTATTTCTCAAGGTTCTTGAGGTTGGGCAGTCCAAGATCAAGGCGCTGGCAGATTTGGTGTCTGGTGAGGGAGCATTTTATGGTTGCTACATGGGCCGTTCTCATTGTGTCCTTACATGCTGGAAGGGGCAACAGAGCTCTCTGGGGTCCTTTTAACAAGAGTGATAATACCATTCATGAGGGCTCCACCTTCATGTCCTCATCACTTCCCAAAGACCCACCTCCTAATACTGTCATGTTAGGGGTTGTGATGTCAATATATGTATTTTGGGGGAACACAAATATTCAGACCATAGCATTGGCTTAAGAACTAATTCCATATTGTTTCTACCAGTCAGCTTGTATTATTATTATTTTGGAGATGAAGTCTCGCTCTGTCACCCAGACCAGAGTGCAGTGGTATGAACTTGGCTCACCGCAACCTCCACCTCCTGGGCTCAAGTGATTCTCCTGCCTCAGCCTCCCGAGTAGCTGGGACTACAGGCATGTGCCACCACACCCACCTAATTTTTGTATTTTTAGTAGAGATAGGGTTTCACCATGTTGGCTAGGCTAGTCTTGAACTCCTGATCTCAAGTGATCCACCCTCCTTGGCCTTCCAAATTAAGGCTTGAAATTATTTACAGTAAATTTAGGTTTAACTGAGTCCTCTAGCAAACCTGTGATGCAGAATTTACCCTCTTTATTCCAAACAATCTCCAGGTCAGAGACTCTGGTTCTTCGGTCCTGCAGCTGATTAAATGCCAGTTCATATCATCCCGAGGAGTGGATTATTACCGTTGGTAGCTATTTGTCAAATGGGCTGCAACATGTTTTTTTGTTATTCTTGTTGCTTTCAAGGCTGTTTTAACTCAGATGTTAACATTATGTTGCATCACTGTCTTGTGTGGTCTCAGGACTTGAATTTGTTTGTGACCTCAACTATCCAAACTGCAAGGAAAAGGAGTACTTTTTCTTTCAAAAATCCACTTTGCATTAATTTAAGTTCCATACCTACCTTCCAGAAGGTAGTGATACATTAGAGCAGAGGGCAGAAAGCATTTTTTGTAAAGAGCCAGGTAGCAACTGTTTTAGCCTTTGCAGATCACGTGGTCTCTGCCAAATCTACACAACTCTCTGGGGTAACCATAGACACGCTAAACACATAGGTGTGAGGATGTGTTCTAGTCAAACCTTATTTATTAAAATAGGCAGCTGGCCAGATTTGGCCGAGGAGCCTCAGTTCACTGACCCCTGCATTAAAGGAACAGATTTCTGGCCCACTCCCAAATGACCTCTTTCTAAGTGATGGAGTCCCTGTCACTTCACACCTCAGCCATCTCTCTGCCCTTTGGTTAGTTGGTCCCAGGTAGGTGGAGCTGTTTGTTGGACTAGTAAATATAAGAATGAACTGGGCCTGCCAGGCTAAATTCCACCCTCTTTCCTTAGGCAGTTAACTGGCCCACAGGGGATGGGGCCAGTTCTGCTCTTCCTCCTGGTGCCCCCAGTTGTATATTTTATCTTGTTTACAGGACCCCTCAAAAGTGGCATACTACCAATGTTTTTATTCTGACCAACAGTCAGAAGAATTTTATTTCCTCTTAACAAAACAACGTAGAACAACTTAACACAACAAGACTCCTTACTTTTTCAGCTGCTTACCTCATGTTGTGCATTACTGCTATGCATTAATCATGAATTTATTGGCAGTCACATGAGTATTAAATATTGAAAATGTAGAATTCATTTAATAAATGAAATTATGTAGAGGTAACAGTTCTTTCAAATCATATTGCTCCCAGCAGGAAAAATCTGAAGTCCTTGGAGGCAGTGAGATTGGGAACTTATCATCCCCTCGTGTCCTTCCTCCTGTCTTAACATCCAGTGGAAAGTCAAGCCTGGGAGAACAGGCAAACAGGGCTGCAGAGACAGATCTGATTGCAAATGTCCCTTTCCCCCATGTCTTTGCATATTGCTAAAGGCAAAGCAGAGAGGAGCTATCAGATACCAGAGATCCTCCTGGCAGCCGGCTGAGGTTTATGGCAGCTGTTTATGTAGCTGCACAAACTAAGTACCACAGATGAGGTGGCTTAACCAACAGAATTCATTGTCTCACAGTTCTGGCACCAGAAGTATGGAATCAAGCAGTCAGCTGTGAAGGAATGCCCCATTCCAGGCCTTTCTCTGAGGCTTGTAAGCAGCCGTCTTCTCCCTCTATCCCTTTACATCATCTTCCCTGATATGGTTTGGCTGTGTTCCTACCCAAATCTCATCTTGAATTGTAGTTTCCATAATTCCCACATGTCCTGGAAGGGACCAGGTGGAGAGGACTGAATCCTGGGGGCAGTTTCTCCCATCTTGTCCTCCTGATAGTGAGTTAGTTCTCACTAGACCTGATGGTTTTATAAGGGTCTTCTTTCTTCATTGGGTACTCATTCTTCTGGTTGCTGGCATGTGAAGGACATGTTTGCACCCCCTTCCACCTCGATTTTAAGTTTCCTGAGTCTTCCCCAGCCATGCTGAACTGTGAGTCAGTTAAACCTCTTTTTATAAATTACCCAGTCTTGAGTATGTCTTTATTAGCAGTGTGAGAAGGACTAACACATGCATGTCTGCCTCTATATCCAAATTTGCCCTTTTCTCAAGGACACCAGTCATACTAGAACAGCGCTCATCTTAATGACTTCATTTTAATTTGATTATCTCTGTAAAATTCTATCTCCAAATAAGTTCACCTTCTAAGGTATTGAGGATTAGGACTCCAAAACTTAAATTTCAACGGGACACAATTCAACCGACAGCAGTTGTCTAAACTAGAAACACGATTGCTTCCGTTGCTGAGGCTGTCCATGAGTGCTTACACTTTATGTGTGGCATGAGGGCCAATGTGTGCCGACCCAATCAGAAGGGGGCTTCATTTGAGGTCTATGATTGTGGGGGCGGGAGAGGGAAAAGGAAGGATGCATTTTCTGGTAATACCTTACACACCATAAGGGAACGATCTCCTTCCCCCCAGACACCTGGCTAATCTATAGCCACTTCTCTAGCCACTCAAGCCACCAGGACAACTTGAATTAGAAAGGCCTGTCCCAGTTATGCCCGCAGGCTGAGGGTCCCCAATGAATGCTCCTTTTCAGCAATGAGGCCCCTGCCTCTGCATCCTGAGCAAGACATACTGGAGACATTTAGGAACAATGGTGAGAAGAAAGGAGTAGATGACCCCCAGCTGGCTTTGGATTTACTACTTTGGCTGCTGGTGGGAGGTGGCCTTCGCAGACCCGCAGAGCCCATCCCAGGAAGGCCACGGACCACTGGGGCCGGGACAGAACAGAGTGACCACTCTCAGTCCAGCTTCAGGCAGCTCTCCAGCTCTTCCTCCTGGTCTTCCGTTTGCAGGAGGGCGGCGGGTTTCCCGTGCCCTGGACCATCCGGGCGTAGTCCCGGCGGCAAGGCCTTGTTTCCTTGCTACTCTGGGCCCGCCGCAGACAGACCTGCAGAAAGACCCGCTGGGCGGCCCCAGCTTCCCGCGACCCCCTCCAGAACCTGGGCAGAAAAAGCGCCCTGCTGTCCCGGCAGAGCCACTGAGCTTTTGAGGGATCCTGACACCTAGTGGCTCCCGCTCCCTTTCCGGAAGAGCACCGGGTCCCAGCTGAGCATTCCCGCGACCCTCAGCCCCTAGTCCCAGCTGAGACATCCACTCTCACCCCCGGCTCCTCCCTGGATCCAAGGAGTTCAGCTGACACTGGTGGTCGCCTTAGCTGTACTCTTTGAGGTCCAGGCGCCTTGATGGGAGCTCGCCCAGCCTGTCTCCGCAGCTGACCGTGCAGAGCCCCCTTCATCTCCGACTGCTCCCACCCGGCCCCCTCCACAGGCTGTCCAGCTCCGCCCCTCGAAACCCACCCCTGGAAGTGAAGTGAAGTCCTGCCCCCAGGGTCCCTGCCCGAAGGTGTTCTCCTCCTCTAGGGCTCCTACACGCTGTGAGCTCTATCCCCAATCCCTAGCGCTGCAGCCCCTCCCAGGGACCCTCCACGCTGTGATCCTCTCGCCAGTCAACGATGGCGCATCCCTGCTCCCAGGCCAAGTCCCCTAAAGTGAGCCCCGCCCCATTCCTCTCCGTAAGGGGAGTCCAACCCCTAAGTCCCCCTCCCGTAAGGTGAGCCCCGCCCCCAGAGCCCCTCCCCTAAGATGAGCCCTGCCCACAGGCCGCCAACCCTAAGGTGAGCCCCACTCCCACGCCAGCTCCAAGGGTGAGCCCGGCCCCCAGACCCCTCCTCTAAGGCGAGCCCCGCCCCCAGACCGCCTCCCCTAAGGTGAGCCCGCCCCCACGCCGCGCCTCGAGGGTTAGCCCCGCCCCCAGGACACCTCCTCTAAGGTGAGCCCCGCCCCCAGACCGCCTACCC
>CM052649.1:7197514-7220574 GCA_028533165.1 Leontopithecus rosalia
CCCTAAGGTGAGCCCCGCCCCCACGCCCTCTCCCCGAGGGTGAGCCCCGCCCCAGGACCCCTCCGCGGGGATGATCCCCTCTCCCGGCCCCTCCGCGGCCGCCCGCGCCCGCCCCGCCTCCCCGCCGCTGCACCCCGCCCCCCCGCCTCTGCACCCCGCCCGCAGTCCTCACCCGCGCCTGGCGGTAGTAGTAGCTGTACTCCTTGGGGTCCAGGCGCCGCGGCGGGATGTAGCTGAAGGCCGAGAGCGCCGAGACGGGCAGCGGCCTGGGCTTGCCCCGCAGCGTGGACGCGGTGGTCTCCTCCTCCTCGTCCTCCATGCCACCCCGGTCTAGCGCCCCAGCCTTGGCTGAGGTCCTTCCCGCCCGCCCAGGGCCCAGTCGGAGTCCGCCGGCCTCAGGTTGGCAGCGCCCGCGTCTAGCCCGCGGCTGTGTTCGGCCGTTGCCTGGAAACCGCCGCCTGGCGACCCCGAGCTGCCCGGAGGTGGGGCCAGGTTGGGGCTGGGGTGGGCGCTCCTCCCCTCCTCCCTCCGGGCGCCTCGGCTGCACCCCAGGTCTCTGCTTCCTTCCGACCCGGAGGAGCCCGCTGCTAAAGCGGCCGCGGCCGAGGTCCCGGGTGCGAGATGCCGCGGGGACCACCCATTCCAGCCCCCTCACCTTTCCCTGCTTCACTCACTCCTCACTCCTTCGCGTGACCGTTAGTGACTGAGCACCTAGCGTGTGTCAGGAGCTGGAGATCCAACCTTGAACGGAGCAGGCCTTGTCCGCAGGGAGCTTACAGTGGGCTGGAGAAGACAGATGTAGACAGGAAGAAGCCACATGACTTGCCTAGGCTCGGGGTAGCGCTGTCCAATAGAAACATGATGAGAACCACGTGTGTCGTTTCTTACTTGACTCAGCGTGTCCAAAGCGTTATCATTTCAACAAATGGCCCTCGCTGCCTTTCAGTTGCTCAGCAGCCAAGTGTATTGGCCAGTGCAGGTGTAAAGCTGCATGAAGTTACAGAATCTGGCGGATTTCAGCTGCTCTGGGCAGGGCTCTTGCAACTCTTCACCATTGTGGATCCGTTGGACCTCGATTTGAATGCTGAGTCAATACCTGCTTTTCATTTGCTGAAAACATATTGACTCTTTTACTCCTGATGAGTGGGTGTAGAGCCAAAAAAAAAGTTTAAAAAAAAAAAAGGTAACATAATGACCAAGGCTTGGGAAATGCTTTAGCCAGGGTTCCTGGGAAGGCCAGCCTTAATGAGGAGGTGACATTTGAGATGAAACAGAGCAATAATGAAAAGCCAGTTCCGTGAGTCTGGAAATCCCTCCCAAGCCGACTTGGTCCTCTGAAGCAGAGGCAATCTTGTGTTTGAAGGGCAGCAGGCAGTGGGGTGGTGTGGCCTCATGAAGCCAGAAACTGGTGAAGGTGAATAGACAGACAGGGTCCTGATGGAGAGGTCTTATGGGACAATGGAAGGAGCTGTGCACTGCCTTCTTCCCCACCCCTGCAACCAGGTAGGAATCTCTTGTTTGCAATTCTGTGATGCAGGTTGGTGGCTTAAGATGCCTCTGTCAATCCAAGGCACCTGGTGATCCACTCTGTGGAGGTCTCCAGAGTCCTAGACATCCTTCTGGGCAGGATTTAAGACATCCTGGTGCCACCACTCTTTTTCTCTCATTTCTCTCTCTCTCTCTCTCTCTCTCTCTCTCTCTCTCTCTCTCTCTCTCTCTCTCTCTCTCTCCCTCTCTCTCCCTCTCTCTCTCTCTCTCTCTCTCTCTCTCTCTCTCTATCTATCTATCTCCGTGCCTCCCCCATAGGTCCCTATGAGCTTCCTGAGAAATCCATGTGCCTTCTTTGTCCCAAGGACACAGCTCTTTGCTCCATGAGCAGGCAGAACATTAGTCAATCATGAGTCAAGGATCAGACACCTGCCCACCATGTCCCTAAGCCAGGCAGACCCATCCACCTCATTGGAACCAGTTGGAGAGGATGACATATCCTTGGTGCTTGGAGACGGAGCACCATCTCTCCTACATGTTATGTGAAGGAAGAGGGGATCTTATTTTTCTCCCATGGGCTGAAATCATAAAAGGCATGACTCATAAGTTTTTTGCCTCATTAAAGCATCAGCCATGTTTTTTTTAAAGCCCTTATAATCTGCCTCTCTCAACCTCTCTCTGTTGGAATTCACCAGGGGTGGCTGGCAAAATATTAGGAAAATATTAGGGAATGTTATAGATTAGCCTCAAACCTTTTGGAAGACTGAAAAGGCCAAAGACCCCACATCCCTTTTTCTCTACTCTGTTTACTTATGTAAACTTAGTGCTGGATGGTCCTCTCAGGGGGAGATCAAAGGGGAATTACTGGTTAATAGTAGTTAATAGTATTTACTCTGGGCCTGGGACCTAAAGCTTTTATCATTCATAAAACCACTCTTTTAACCATGTTAATTATTCACTAGTGTGTTGACTTAGAACCTTTGTTGTGAAATATTTACTGAATAAATGTGTGGATGTACAGGGGCTCTTGGTTGACTGGCTGCATTTCACCCTCCAAAAGCCACTGATGACCCATCCCTAGCCCATTTGAATCACTGAACCAGATGTGAGAGTGCATTCATTCATCCATCGTTAAGTCTGGGTCTGCAAGACAGACCTCCACAGGTGGTGGTTGACATCTCATCTCTCTGTATCTCCAATGACACAAGAGAGGTCAACTAATGGTCACAAGATTTTGTAAGCCTTGCCTCAGTGACCTGGTATCATACTTTGGAAAGTGAAGGTAGTCAAAACCAATTATCTTGAGAATTCAGTTAAAACTGAGACTGAGATAATTTCTTAGTAAAAGAAATTAGTACAGTCTATGCAGCTATACCGATGTGAATTTGCTAACTTCAATTTCAGTAGATGACATTTTGTCATGTCCTAGACCAAGAGCTCTCAAGGGCAAGGCTACCTACATTGTTTTCTTCTTGGATGGTGATATGGTTAGGCTTTGCGTCCACACCCAAATCTCTTCTTGAATTGTAATCCCCATAATCCCCATGTGTCAAAAGAGAGGCCAAGTGGAGATAATTGAATCATGGGGGCCGTTTCTCCCATGCTGTTCTTGTGATAGTGAGTTCTCACAGGATCTGATTGTTTGATAAAGGACTCTTCCCCCTTCGCTTGGTGCTTCTCCTTCCTGCACCTTGTGAAGAAAGTGCCTTGCTTCCCCTTTGCTTTCTGCCATGATTGTACGTTTCCTGAGGCCACCCCAGCCAGGCTGAACTGTGAATCAATTAAAACTGTTTCCTTTATAAATTACCCAGTCTCAGATATTTCTTTATAGCAGCACGAGAACAAACTTATACAGATGGTTCAACTCTGGGATGCAGCAGGAACTCAAATATTTGATTACCAAATAAATAAATGCAGTTGCCATAGCTCAGGTTTCCTCTAACTGATGAGTCTGAGACAAGGGCCTGAGTTTATCTGGGAGGTAATCGCAGGAAACAGGAGAGAGGGACCGAGAGGAGCGAGACCCAGGAGAGACAGCAAGGATGCACTACCCAGGTCACTGCTGAGGGTGGCTGGTGCATGGCCACGCTCAGACCTTCCTGAGGGGCCTGGAGAGACCCTTGAAGAATTGCCCCACAGGATCAACATGGAGGCGTGTTTCGTCTCTTGCTCTTGTCTGCTGGGTGGAGGCTCATTCCTTCAGTCGTTGGCTCCTCAGCTTTACGACCCCTGCCCCAGGGCCTCACAGGCTCCCCTGCAGTGTCTTGCCCCACTGGTCCCAGGAGCCCTGGGGCTGGCAGCAGAAGACAGGGGCATCTACTGGAGGTGAGATGCTACTTTCACGACTGAGTCACACCTGATGGAACAGTCCCTCAGAGACGAAGGTGGAATGAGATGTGAGGCCTGACGATGCAGGTCGGGGTACCACGTGGGTAACCCCCCATATAGGCATGGAGGAATGAGAGCTAAGCAGAACTCTGGCACAGTTAGGGCTTGAAGAATATCTCACTTTATAGTGTTACTACTCAGCTATTTTCTTTTATATAATCCTTTATATAATCATATATTAGTTTATAGAATCAGGGCTTGTAGAATCCTTTTATATAATCCTCTATATATAATCATATAATAGTTGATAGCATGAGTGCCTAAAGAATATTTCCCTACATATATACCTATAATTATATTTTAGTTTATAATCAGAGGAATGCCTAGAGTGGAAAAAGTACAGAGCATGAATTAAGGAATAAGCAGCTTATAATCGAAGAAATGCTTAGAGCAGACACAGTGCAGAGCATGATTTAAGGGAAAAACAGTTATACCAGGACAAGAATCCATGGCTCAGGTGGCAGCATTCAGTATCGTAAAGATACCCACTGTATGGCAGGCTTGGGGCAAGAGCCTCTCCTCCTGATAAAGGAGTTGTAGGACCTTGCTCCAGTTCTTGCGGAAGACTGCCCTCAGACTGGCTGCCCTCAGACTGTGAACTTTATCGGCTCTTGCTACTACCAGGAGAAAATGTGGGAGAAACTACTCCCATGATTCAAACTATCTCCCACCAGGTCCCTCCCACAACACATGGGAATTACAGGAGTACAATTCAAGATGACATTTGGGTGAGGACACAGAGCCAAACTATGTCAGTCCCACAATAGACCATCTACAACCTGAGGAGCAAGGAGGGCAGCCTGAGTCCCAAGGATGAAGAACTTGGATGTTCAAGAGCAGGAAGCATACAGCATGGGAGAAAGATGTAGGCTGGGAGGCAAAGCCAGTCTAGTCTTTTCATGTTTTTCTACCTGCCACCACCATGTTCTGGCTGCACTGGCAGCTGATTAGATGGCACCCACTTAGATTGAGGATGTCTGCCTTCCCCAGCCCACTGACTCAGATGTTAAACTCCTTGGGCAACCCTCCCACAGACACACCCAAGATCAATACTTTGCATCCTTCAATCCAATCAAGTTGACACTCAGTATTAACCATCATACATACAGAGGATCAGATCCACCTCAGTGTTTCTTTTCTTTTTTTTCCTTCCCTTCCTTCCTTCCTTCCTTCCTTCCCTCCTTCTTTCCTTCCTTCCTTCCTTCCTTTTTCTCTTTCTTTCTTTCTTTCTTTCCTTTCTTTCCTTTTATTTCTTTTTTTTTTGAGACAGAGTCTCGCTCTGTTGCTCAGGCTATAGTGCAGTGGCATGGTCTTGGCTCACTGCAACCTCTACCTTCTAAGTTCAATGAGTCCTGCCTCAGCCTCCCAAGTAGCTGGGATTATAGGTGCATGCCACCACACCTAGCTAATATTTGTATTTTTAGTAGCGACAGTGTTTCACCATGTTGGCCAGGCTGCTTTGGAACTCACAACCTCAAGTGATCCACCAACCTCAGCCTCCCAAAGTGCTGCCATTACGGGCATGTGCCACCACACTTGGCCTCACCTCAGCGTTTCTAATGACAATCTTAGTATTATGGGTTGTGCAACCTCCAAATCCCATTCCAGCATCACACATTTATACAGGCTCTCGGAGCTGACAGTCTGTGCACCATTTTACACCGCTCTGGTTAGGCTGACCAAGTGCGCCCTGGCCACAGCACAGCGATGCCCACCTGATGGGACTGCTGCTGCCTGCATCTCTCCAGTAGGTCATGTGAGCAAATCCCTCGCAGGGGCACTAGCCTATCAGTGAAGGAAAATAGTTCATGAGAGTTCAGGAGGTGCGGAGGCCACCCTGCAACTGAAATTCTCTGCCATTTCTCTTGACATCTGAACAAAACGGAAGCTTTTGAAGTGCTTTTTCTATTAATGTGAGGCAGAGAAGAAGCAACCAGTGAAGGCAGCTGTCATGTCCCATTAGCTGTGGCTTCACTACACCTTGCATGGCATATATGTTATATTTATCCTGAGCTGACCTAAACCCATAGACTTTTTAAGCTGGGAAGACCCATCTAGTTCATAATGCTGCTGAGAAAACCGACATGAAAGGAGGATAAGTGACTTGGCACAGGTAACATCGCCAGTGGGTGCTCCTCCTGAAAGATGTACAAGTATCTCGAAAGTAGGGGTTGGTATGAGGGTTCTCAGACTACTCTGAGGCAGAACCGTGGACTGAAGGAAAGGATGGTATAGCCGGTGACTCTCAGCCAGGCACCTCGCCAGCTGGGAAACACAGCGACAGCCAGGTTTCCTGCTTCACCCCACCCTGTAAACCTCTGTTAGCTGTGGTGGAACCAGGAGGGAAAGCCACCTTCGAAGACATTAAAATACCACCATCTCACTCCCTACCCCCCACCGTTTAACTCTTCTGTTGATAATGCAGAGATTTTAAATATAAGGTTAATATCTGCATTTTAAATTTAAAAGCTTCTACAATTATTTTATTTTAAAATTGCTCTGTAAACTCACTGTAATTGGACTTTAATTTACAGGATCTAAAATATCTTAAAATTAATTGGAGTAAGAATTCCTCTACATCTAGTATGTTACATGATGGTGGAGAGGAAGAGGGATGTAGACACACAGGTTTGTAACTAGCTAGGAGAATGACTGCCCGCTATGAGTCTGTGATGGTTAATAACACGGAGGAGAGGAAGAGGGATGTAGACACACAGGTTTATAACTAGCTAGGAGAATGACTGCCCCCTATGAGTCCGTGATGGTTAATAACACGGAGTGTTTTTTTGATTGAAGGATACAAAGTATTGATCCTGGGTGTGTCTGTGAGGGTGTTGCCAAAAGAGAGTAACATTTGAGTCAGTGGGAGAGGCAGAGCCACCCTTAATCTGGTAGGTACCAGCTGATCAGCTGCCAGTGAATATAAAGCAGGCAGAAAAATGTGAAAAGGGGAGACTGGCTACTCCCAGTCTACGTCTTTCTCCCGTGGTGGACACTTCCTGCCCTCGAACATCGGACTCCAAGTTCTTCAGTTCTAAGACTTGGACTAGTTATCTCTGCTCCTCAAGCTGGCAGATAGCCTATTATAGGACTTTGTGATCATGTAAGTTGATACTTAATAAACAACATACATATATATATATATATATATGGATATATATGGTATATATATATAAAGGATATATATATGTTATATATATATGGATATATATGGTATATATATATAAAGGATATATATATGTTATATATATAAAGGATATATATATTATATATAAAGGATATATATATATTATATATATAAAGGATATATATATTCTATTAGTTATATATATAATCCTATTAGTTATATAGTATTATATATTATAATACTTAAAAACATATAAACTATAAAAGTATTATATAATAAACTATATAAGTATATATTATAAATATACAAGTATTATATAAGTAAACTATATACATTTATATTATAAATAAACTACGTAAGTATATATAATATAATAATTAATAAACACATAAATAAAAGGATATATATTCATATATCCTATTAGTTCTGTCCCTCTAGAAAACCCTGACGAATACAGTGTCCCAGAAAATTTTATGCATTATGAACTCAAAGGCACAAGCCCAAATAACCTTTTGGCATTGCTCTCCAGACTCTCTGTCGCTGGTATTTAACAGTGAGAATAATAGCATGACCCTGGCTCCTAGAGCAAGGAAGCCATTGTCCATCCTGCAAAAGCATCTTAACTGCATCACAGACTGGGGAAGTATGTGGTGGGATGAAACAAGGTCTGTACTGGATGCGTCCTCCTTGGTAAAAAGACATAAATATTGTTGGGAGACTTAGAAAGCATGTTCAGCATTGGGTTTGTCCTGGAGACGACTCAGCCAATTGATAAAGTCCCTATGGTGAGTAACTTTAAGTATCAAGCTTATAAATTGAGACTTATAAATAAAAATTTAATTTTGCTTTTTTTTAATCTTATTGATTTCGAAATAAAAATGACCAAAATGTTACATCAAAACTACTGAAACTCTAGCAATGAGTGCCACTGCCCTGCAGGAACCAGGGTTCCTTAGAGAGAGGTCTGATCCCAAGTCTGAGACCAGAAATGGATAAGATGAGCTAGGACATCCTGTTCTGCAAAGAAAATACCAAAAACCAACATGACAAGGTTAAAAGGACAAAGGGGACAACCTGAAGGGTATCCCGCTATCCTAAAACGGAGCAATCTAAGCATCAGGAGGAAGACTGCAGAGGATTGATGCACGGCAAATCCACAGACGTTCCTGAGTTCACAAGCATCCCAGAACAAACACAAAGCTGACTAGACCACCAACCCCTTGTTCTCAAAATGCATACCAAGAAGGAAACTTTTTTATGAATAAACTTTGATTTCAGGGTACACAAATAGTTAACAGGAGAAAATCCTTCTTTGTAGAAGACAACAAGCTAAAACAAGTAGAATAGAATTAGGAAATGGTTTTGTTTTGCTTTTTTTGTTTGTTTCATTTTTCAGCACCTAGTCAAATAATGGATTTGACCACAAATGTCAGGAGAGAGGCCTGGGGACCACACAGTGGAGGGATCAAGCTGACAACACAGGAACTCACTCATCCATCCTGAAGACCATCACTAACAAGAAATGATGGCAATGCAGAGGAAATACGCCGCACCCCTCTCAAGCATCATTCCCAAGTCATTCAAGCTGAATTGAAGCAAGTCTCTGGATCTGTCTTTGGTTTAATAGGAAATACAGCAGATAGTTGGAGAAACAAGTTAGACAACACCAAATGTGTTGGTGGGACATTTTACAGGGCAATTGATTTAATTTCACCAGTAACTTAGTGACATGAAAACTAGGTGAGAAAGAGTGGCAGTTACAGAGGTAAGAAACTAAATTTAGTGGTAGAATCTCTAAAAGTCATATGTGGACTTTGGATCCTGATTCAAAAACATCAACAGTTAAAAACTAATTTTTAGACAGTACAGGAAATTTAGAATACAGACTAGACATTAAATGATGACAGGGAATAAGTATTAATTTTGTTATTTGTAACAATGGCTGAATGATTAGCTAAAAAAAGAAAAAATGCTTATCAGTTATAGATGAATACTGAAGTACTTAGGATAAAATTATATGATAGATTGGATTTCTCTAGAAACATTTCCATAAAAAAAGAAAAAGTTATAGACTAGATGAAACATGATTGGAAAATCATGGTAATTGTTCATGCTAAATAGGGGGATTTGTGAACTTATGCTTTTTCTTTTATGAGATGGGGTTTTGCTCTGTTGCTCAGGCTGGAGAGCGGTAGAGTGATCTTAGCTCCTGGCCTCAAGTAATCCTCCTGCCTTGGCCCCCACAAAGCGCTGGGAATATAGGCATGAGCCACTGAACCAGCTTTTCTTTCAATTTTTATACTTTTCTTTCAATTCGTATGTGTGTTCAAAATTTCCTGTTATGCAAGCAAAAACAGTAGGGTTATTAAAAGAGATTGTTTCTTGTAAACATTAGAACCCAAAATATCAGCTTAGCCCACACACTGTGAGCACTCTGTATCGGAGACTGTGGGAGTGAGAGGGAGACGCGTGCTTTTTTCTTAGATGGGATTACAAATACTGGATGAAGGCAAAATTTCTTTTGATGGAGCCCAGCAGGGGCAGAACATCAACATGAAGTCAGGATTCCTGACTGGTGCAGCAAGGGAGACTGCACAATCCAGGAGCCAAGAGACAGGGAGCCAAACACAGGACCAGACAGGTCTGTTATGGGGAGGGGTGAATTTTGGTAAAATTTAGTGAAGCTGGGCTGGAGAGACTCAAGCATAGCCAGTTTGCATGCCAAAGAGTTAGCAGTAAGCTTGGCCTAAGAAACTGATTCAGGTCCCTCAAAGGGAAGACAAATGTTGAATGCTGTTGCAAAATTCCCACATCCAGAGCTCTGCAATTGAGGGGGATATTGAAGCTACTTCTCCATTGGTCAGATTGGGCCATGTGGTTCAGTTCATATAGACAATAGTTTGATGTTCCATTTTTATCGACCTGATTTCAAACGACAAAGGCTTTAGAGAACAAAGTTTCTTAGCACTATGTCCTTGATAATTAACAAAAGCAGTTGTCAAAGACTCACAGTGGCACTCCTGGAAGTCCTGATCAACAACCCAGCCATGTTCCTTCTTATAGACTGTGCCTTACATGAACCCTCACCATGAGCTGTGTGATAGAGTTTAACTGAGAATGAATGAATACACATGTACCAGTAACAACAATTGCACTCCATGTTCACTGTTTACTATTTTCCAGGAACTGGGCTAAACAGCTTACAAGATGTATCTCATGTCACTATCCACAACAAGTAATGGAGCTGGGTATAGTCCCAGTTTAGGAGATCTCAGCCCGAAGGGGATAATTTGCCTACTCCTCACTGAGCCAAGATTCCTCTCTGGATTTGCACACAACATCTTCTAGTAGGTATACCTTTGTTAGAAGGAACTGACTGCTTCCCTGTTTCCCCAGAATTCTATCAAATTGAGAATTTTGCTCCTTCCTGTATTTTCTTCCATGTAACAAATACTAAGTGTTCACATGTACCCAAGAGAAGCACATTCGTTACCTAGAGGAAGGTAAGGAAAGGTAAAGAAGACTGGCTGTTTCGTTCAGGCAGAACTGTCAGTATGCTCTTCCACAGCTCCTGCCTGCCATCTACACACGAAGAGGATCCTCTTCTTCCTCCAGAGATCCTCTAGTGTCAACTGCAGCAGCGCAATCACAGTCCTGAACTTTGCTGCCCCCTATTGACAGGTCCAAAGAATATCACTGCTGCTGCAGGACATGCTAGCAAATAAAACAATTTTTCACTCATTTTTCTTGCTTTGCTTTACTTTTGAAAACAAATATAGCAAGTTTATGCAATTATTAAAAATACTGTCAAACATATAGTTGCAAGAGCCTTCATATTGGATGTGTAATTGCAATGACATATTCACATCACTTTTGCTTGTACAGGTATAGACATACAAATTCGTCAGCATGAGAATTCAGTTTAAAAGGACTTGGCTTTATGATTTGACAAAGCTTGTCAAAAAAAATTCACTCGCTAGTGAAACCGGCAACCTTATATCTATCTATTAGCCTAAACTATTTTCATGTACTTTATCAGGATTAAAATTTGAACGGGGCCAGAGGCAGGTCTAGCCTCCCTCCCCAGCCAACCCTGTATGCTTTGCACTGGGTGTTCCAGCCATGGCAGTTGCACCCCCAGACTCTCTTCTCTTCCTTCTAAAACTCAGCTTACAAATCACTCTGAGGCTGTCACTGCCCAGGTGGGCTCCCAGTCTTTGCTTTCCTGGAGCCTTGTCTGTGAGTCAGGGGTGCCGGAGGCCTCACCATTCCCATTGCCTGCTCACAAATCTGTTAATCTCACCCATTTCAAGGCCCCCCAGGGTCGGGACTCTTCCCTACTTGGCCCTGCAGCTGGAGTATTTAGTGTGCCCAGCGCAATGGGAGCTGTGAGTGTCTGCTGAATGCAAACGTGAAGAGGGTTGGGGAGTGTCAAATGAGACAGGCTCAGCAGAGGCTGCAAGTGAGAACTGCAGAAGGAAGAGCCTCTGATTCTGAGCAGGAAAAGGGTTGCAATGGACGAGATGGGCTTAGGTCAACAGCACACGTGAAGAAATGTGAGGGCTGTATTTTTCTTCATAGCATTTATAACAGGCTGTCATTACCTCTTCGTGTGGCTAAGCTGGTTAAGTCCCTCTCTGCTCTTTAAACTGTATGCTTTTAACCTCACACCACATTTCTGGGGTGAGTTTCACACCAGGAATTAGCTGAGTCATGGGGACAGTGTACAGCAGTGAGGGTGGACCAGAGGCCAGGGAGGCCAGGGAGGGAATCTGAGTTCACAAAAGGCAGAAGACGACACTGGAATGGAGACTAGCTGCAAGGAGGTGTGAAAGGGGTTTCTGAGGCCTGATGTGATCTGGAACAGATCTTACGCTCAGTGTCAGGAACACCTGTTTTAAGTCATCCAACAGCTGTGAAAAAGTGTCAATCAGCTAATGACCTACTTTCAGAGAGGTGTGACAATCCTTCCAAGCCAGGTCCCAAATGAGTGGCAAGGTCACCTGGGTATATGGATATAGCAGAACCTACCTTCCTATCTCTCGTTCAATCTCCATTTGCCTCCATTGTGTCAAGCTTTGTCACTGGAGACAAACAGTGATCTTAGCTCATCTAGTCTCCATTTTCTATTATAAGTAAATAGGCCCCCAAAGCTAAAGTGAAGTAAGAAGTACGATGGGGTAGACATTCACACTAGTACTAGCTAACTGGCACTGTGTGCTTACTCTGTAGAAGGCACGTTGCTAAGTGTCTTATATAATTCTCATCTCAACATGTTACAGGTTCAACATGATTGTGTCCCTTTTCCCTCCTTCAAAAAAGACATGGCAGTCCTGACTCAGTATGTGAGAATGTCACCTTATTTGGACATAGGGACCTTAGAGATGTGATCAAGATAAGGCCACTAGAGTCAGCCTTCATCCGATATGGCTGGCATCCCTATACAAGGGAAATCTGGACACAGCCAAAGCAGAACAGCATGTGAAGACTGAGACACGTGCACATTAACGGCCACGTGAAGACACAGGGTCACACACACACACACACACACACACACACACACACAGGGAAGACGGCACATGAAGATGGAAGATGGTTAAGTTATGTTGCCACAAACTAAGGAATGTCTGTCTCCACCAGATGCTGGAAGAAGCAAGAAAGGCTCTCCCCTCGAGGTTTCATGAGGAGCACGACCCTACTGACACCTTGATTTTGGGTTTTTCAGCCTCCAGCAATGTGAGAGAGTAAATCTCTTGTTTTAAAACACCCAATTTTTGCCTTGCTGCAGAAGCCATAGGGCCGTGACAGAAATTCCATTCTAATGTTAAGAGTAGCTCTCAGGAAACTCAAGCTCAACGTCACAGTTAGCAGGCGATGAAGCTGAAACTCAAACCCAAGTTGTAGGATTCCTGAACCTAAATTTTTAGCCCTGTTTTATTGCTTCTTAGGGACAGATTCAAATCTGACATTCATCACTTGTGATGAATGATCAGGTAGAGCATTCACCCTCTCTGAGCTGGCCACTACTCTGTAAAATAGGAACAGTACCTAAATTAGAAGGCATGAGAGCCACACAAGCGTCACGCTGAAGTGCTCAGCATGTGCTCGGCACAGTCGGTGAATACTACACAGCAGCTGCCTGGTCCAGGGTCACAGCACTACTTGGTGGTGAAGCCTGAGTGTTCAACCCCAAAGCTCTGCCACCCCAGTAGGCCTCATTGTCCTCTTCTCCCCTGAAACTGTAACCTGACTGTAAGGAGGCAATGAAGCCTCTGTAACGAACTACAATTTAATTCATTCTTGATCTAAAATTTAGAAGATCCTTCCTACAATCAAACACCTCTCCAAAAAGCCTACCTAGATTGCTTTTCCACTTTTCTATGTTGATTAAAAAAAGTTCCCACACTAATATACCGTATTAACTAAAGGACTGTTTCTGTGTAATTCCATCATATTTATATCCAAAGCACTGTACTCTTTTTCATTGCTCCCTTTCCTTACGGTACATCTCACTTCCACTCACAGAATACAGAGACAAAATTTCTTCCTTACGTCTGCTAGAAAATAAAAGATCTCTAAAGAGCAAACTATTTTCATGTAGCAGATAACTATGACAAAACATTTTAAAATAACATTTATTCACTGAATTCCTTTATCACACATGATCAATTGTTTGATGTATAAAAAGTATCTATGACACTAGTATTAAATTAAAATTAAAATTTTACCACAATAAATGTACACATGGGATAAGGAAAACTACAGACCCTTCCAGATCACCAGTCTAGAACATATTCTGCAAAGTGGCTAATTCACATTATATTCTTTTTTTAATATTGAGTTCCATAAAAATGCAAGTTCTTTCACTGCTGGAGTTGTGAAGCCAGTATTCCTTCTTGTCACCAATGAAGAGTGTTTTGAGAAAATAGTTTTCTTTGTAAATATTCCACCAATTCGAGTCTTGTTAGCATCTCAATCTCATGATAGGGCATCTGTAAAGGTAGAAAAGTAAAACTGGTTAAGATCTTTCAAATCTGAGGTTACTCTGGCTGTTGATTACCTTGCTTGTTTCCTACAGGCTTCCCCACAGCAGAATGTAAGCTCCAGGAAGGCAAATTTCCCAACCAGCTTCTTCATCCTGTATCCCCAGTGTCTAGAACAGTGCCTGGCCCTGAGAAGGCGCTTGGTAAATATCTGCTGAATTAATACGTAGAATATGTAAATAAGAATTAAACATGATCCCTGGTTCTCCAGGAGCTTACAACTGAGGTGGCAAGTTAAATTACACAATAAATATGAAAAACAAGCTGTAGGTTGGTGATCTAGTGCTGACAGGTAGTGGGCATTTCATTAGATGAGGGGAGATGCTGACAAACTGCTGGAAAGTAGGTATTCAGAGAGCTGGAGGATGCAGCAGGGGCAAAGAGAGAGAGCAGGAGGCTCAGTAATGAAGAGAGCTGCTCAGCTGGGAGCAGAGAGGCTGGCTAGTATTCACATGTCAGAGGCCTGGCTGCAGGCTGACCATGGAGGATTTTGAAGGTTAAAATGTAGAGAAGTTTTTACTGATTCTGTAAGCAGTAAAGAAACAATGAAGGCTTCTGAGCACACACTGGCATGGTTAGTTTTAGGAATACTCAGCTGGGGAGGTGTAAGATGGAGAAAACAGTCAGCAGATACGAAATCAGAGTGCTGCCTAGTATAGACAGCTTAGAGAATTAGGGCAGCTCTCGTTCACATGCACTGTTGAGCCCTCACATAAGACCTTATTACATTATCTACAGTGAAAACACTGAAAAGGTCTTAAATAGGAAGGGCTGGTGAAGCTCCTCATTATAATGGATTATCTTGTCCATTATTATTTATTAAATCAAGGAGAAATTAAAACAGAACACATATTCCAACAATTGAGTAATTCTAAAAGCAGAGTTAAGCATAGCTTATAATGAGTATAGGTATGCCCCACTTTTGACACATCAAAGCTCCGAAAATGCTGTATTTCAAAGTGTAAGACAAGAGATTTAAGCCGAATTAACAACATTGCTATTTAAACTAGACATAAGATTGGTGGTCCACTGGCGGGCAGGCCAGTTAGGACTGTTAAAGTAAATTAAAATGGAGCCTGTGCCTAAAAATTTCTGAGCAGACCAAGCCAGTTAGGCCTTGGAAATAACCTTCATATTGATTAAAGAGCAAATGTTAAGCACAATTTAATTTGGGATATTTGTTGTAAAAGCTTCTACTAGAGAAAAACAGAACTTATGCTCAACCAATCAGAAGCATCTCACAAACTCATAATTACATAACTACAAAGTGTCCACAGAATAATTCAAACAAGGCAACCAGAATATATAATTGTAACCAATTGAGTCTATTCTTTGGGTCCTTGTGTTCTTCCTAGAAGAGCCTCCCTCATGTGTTCGAAAGCCATTTCTGTGCTGTCCAATTCATTAACTGCTGTTTCATCAAATTCTTTAAGATGTTATTGTGCCTCAGTTTACTTTTTTTTTGAGATGAGTCTCACACTCTGTTGCCAGGCTGGAGTGCAGTGGCACAATCTTGCCTCACTGCAACCTCTGCCTCTCAGGTTCAAGCGGTTCTCCTGCCTCTGCCTCTCGAGTAGCTGGGACTACGGGTGCATGCCACCATGCCCAGTTAATTTTTGTATTGTTAGTAGAAGCAGGGTTTCACCATGTTGGCCAGGATGGTCTCAATCGCTTGACCCCGTGATCTGTCCGACTTGGCCACCCAAAGTGCTGGGATTACAAGCATGAGCCACTGCACCCAGCCTGTTTACTTTTAACAGTCACCTGGAAAAAACAAATTTTAATTAGGATTTCCTTTTAGAAAAAAAATAGGTGAAATCGTACCTGAACAACTTGATAACCGAGTAACTGTAGGTGTCTTTGTTTAATAGCTTCTTTTCCCAGTAAGTGTTTGCTATTAGAGCAAAATCTTTGTGGACCGTCAATACACAGTGCTATCCTGAAAAATCAAAAAGAATAAAGAAACTTAATTTTTAAAATAATCCAAAATATTTACTATATATTTTAGGTGCCAGTTTATTTGGGATTTAGCTACTACTATGTGCCAACATTATTTTCAAATATCTCGTGAATTTGATCTTATTAATATTAACATTTATAAAATATTACAAGAAATTTCCCAAAATGACATCCTGAAAAGTAGTATTTTAATTTCCAGAATCATATCTATTTTTTCACCTTCTTAAGAAAAAGATACCACTGCTTATTAGCCCAAGACTTGTAATGTGAAAAAACACATTTTTCTGTACCTTTTATGGACATCTTCATTAACTGTGAATGGCAATACAAATCCTTCTTCATCTAATTTAATTTCAACATCTGGTGAGAGAAGAAAGAAAAATTCCTCTTGTGATACCCTCACAAACACTATCTTCCTGTATTCATTTCTTTGCTCTGTTTTGATTCCTTCCACACTGCATTGGTCAATTGGACTGAAGGCTGCAAAGAATGACCACAACCAAACAATGGTGAGAACTGTAATTTAATTGGCTTTTATGATCAATCAAGTCAGCCTTAAATTAAGAAGGCTCAACAACACTAAACCACAGACTGTGTTCTGAGGTTACCTGGGGTATGGCAAGAACCATCCATGCTTTGTCTTTCCCCTTGTAACAGGTGGCAGAGATCCTTTAATCCAAACTGTGAAGAAAACCCTTAAGCCGTTAGACATCTATGCAACTCAGAACTTCCATCATTCCAACCTCCACAGCTGGTAAAGAAAGTGTGCTATACCCAGACACCTGGTCTGTGAGCATGGAGGGCTTCCCTGTCCTTCCCCTCTGGTAAACTGCAGGTCCCTTTCAGAAGTGACCATCTGAAGCCTGTGAACTGATGTCCTTTATGAGACAGCTTTCTTCTACTCATCAATTTAGGAGAATTTTAAGGACAGAGAACTGGGAGTGCTGTCCAGGAGAAATTTCTGGGATGTGGAAATCTTTATAATGGAGCTGCCCAATCTGGCAGCCATAAGCCACATATGGCTACTGGGCACTTGAAATGTGACTGAGGAATTTTTTTAAACTTTTAACAATTTAAATAGCCACACAGTCTAGTGGCTACTATAGTTTTAGTAGTAGCTAACAACTAGTGAGCATTACCTATGTTCCAGGTGCTATTTTATTTAGCCCTTAAATAAGACTTTGAAGTTACTATTACTGTCATTTTACAGAGGAAGAAGCAAGCAGAAAAAGGTTAAATATTCTGCCCAGGACATTCTGCTGTGTGGCTAACATGTGAGACTTAAACCCAGACAGTCTTGACTCTACAGTTCTGCTGCTAACCACCTGCTTCAAACTGCCTGCAGGGAGGGGACCATTCCATTTTGCATTTCCAGAGACCTTCTATTGCTTCTAGGTCCCATATATCTCCAAAATCAAACAGAAGGCTTAGGTTTAAAACAAAAAAAACTCCTTATACTACTTACCTATTGTATAATAATAGGGTGTCAACACTTTTGAAGCAAAATATAATCTTGCTCCTAAAAGGTCAATCAGCCCAATCTTCACAGAGTTATAAAGATGAAAATCCATAGGGGTTTCCAGGGAACAGCATGGGGTAAGAAATGATTTCACTTGATACTTAGGAAGGAGTTTTGGACCCTAAAAATCATATGTGCAAAGATGAGAAAGGAAAATGAGATATAAAACCAGAGAATAAACTGAAGGTTACCTAGGTAGAAAAGTCTGATATAACATTACCTTACAGGCATGATACTTTTCATACTTAGGAGAGAGATGGGACAGGCATCTCTCTCAAAATGACAACGCAAACTTCTGTTGTTAAAGTTCAAGTCTAATAGTTCAAACTATCTTTTATATGTGCTTTTAAAGTAGTCACTGGTTACCATAAATAGAAAGAAAAGTAAAGAAGGAAGGTAAAAAGGAATGGGGAGGGAGCAAGAAGAAACTGGATTTCAAATTTTTGAATTAGGGATGCTGAACTGGTAAATATAATGAGAATATTTTAAAATATGAAAAAAGCTGAAGGCTGAAACACTTCTGGTTCCAAGCATTTCAGATAAGGGATACTCAATCTGTAGTGGAAAAATGTGATAGAAGTGACATTCCAACTTAGGAAGAAAAGGATAGCAATATAATAAACAGTGCTGGAAAACTGGTTATCTATTTGGAAAACAGATTTGGAAAAGAACTAAATTAAAATTCTGTCATCCATTACAGACTCTAATAAATTCCAGGTGGTACAACATGCTGACTACAGTTAATAAGAATGTATTGTGTTCTTGAAAATGGCTGAGTACTTTCTTTTTTTCTTTTTTTTAGACAGAATTTCACTCTTGTTACCCAGGCTACAGTGCAATGGCACGACTTCAGCTCACTGCAACCTCCGCCTTCCAGGTTCAAGGATTCTCCTGCCTCAGCTTCCAGAGTAGCTGGGACTACAGGCACGTGCCACCATGCCCAGCTAATTTTTTGTATTTTAGTAGACACAAGGTTTTACCATGTTGGTAAGGCTGGTCTGGAACTCCTGACCTTGGCCTCCTAAAGTGCTGAGATTACAGGCATGACCCACCGTGCCCAGCGAGAGTACATTTTAAATATTCTCACCACAAAATAAAATGATAGATACGGAGGTGATGCACATGTTAATTGGGTTGATACAGCCATTCTACAATGTATACATATTTCAAAACATGAACACAATAAGTATATACAACTTTATTTTATTTGTTAATTAGAATACGTATATAAAAATAATAGTAAAAATAAATTCGATTTTTAGATCAAAGATCTAAATAAAATATTAAACATATTATTTTTAAAAATGTTGTAAAATATTCATGCTCTTAAGTGAGACAGGAAACTCAGAAGTCATAAAAGGCAGATTTGACTACAGAACATTTAAAAATACATCATAAGTAATATTAAAAAGTAATAGGAGTACAAATTAGGGGAAAATAAGTACAACATTCATAATAGTTAATATCTGCTTTACAATGAGTCCTTAAAAAAAAAAACAAATCATCCAACAGAAATAAATTAAAGTGTAGAAAGGCAATTCAAAAGAAATGTAAATGGCCAACATATATTTGAAAATATGCTAAACTTCATTAATGCTCATTAAAATGCAAATTACATATATCTATAAGTATAAAGGAAAAAAAAATCTGCCAGTATCTATCAAAAATTAATCTAGTAATCCCATCTTCAGGAATCCTGTTTATATATGAAAAAAACCAAAAAGGCTCCAGTATGACAGGATTTGCAAGAATGTTTATTACAGCATTCCTGATGGAGACAAAAGTTGGCAAAAAGCCTCAAAGTGCATCAACAGTGGAATAAACACCATGAAATCTCATGGCTTCTAAAAAGAATGCATGTGACCTGTGTGCACTGGTCTCAAGGAATGTCCATGATATACTGGGCACAAAAGCAAACTGTACTTTGAGTCGGCCTCAAAAGAGAAGAAATAGACAGTGTTTATGTACCGGTATATATTTGGGCATAGAAACTGCTTCTAATACTGTTCCTTTAGCGATGTTAAGAGATTGGGGTTAATTATTATTTATCTTTATATAACTTAGGACTGTCTAAGCTGTTTAAAAAGGAAGTAATTTTCCATTCTTATACCTTATTTAAAAACTCAGATACTCTAAACTATGATTCAGAATCAAGTATAGAGAAGCAGAGAAAAAATGACATAGCCTGGTGTGCTATTTCTGATCCTACATAAGGAATGTGATCGATATTAGAATGAATCTTTATAGTACTTTATGGGAAGAGCAAACTCTAGGTAAACTAAACTCTATTAGATAAAAGTGAAACTTCCGGCTTGGCTTAAAAATGTACCGCACTCGCAAATAATTCAGGTATTTGTTCAGTCCAGACATTCACACTTTGATAACAAACAGCTATGGGAAAGCTAGTACTAAACCTAGTACTAAAACCCTATAAAACCTTCAGAGAGAGTGGAGAAATACTCTAACACACATGCCTGCAGCACCTGATACAACCTCCTAAGAAATCTTACACAGAGAAAACTGTTTCTTCCAGAACAAGAACACAAAAATGGGATCAATTTATCAAAGAAAAGCCTATCTGGGGGCAACTAACTCCAGGTAAATGAAATTCTGCTTTTTCATGAGGTTATTGAGACAGATCAAAAGTAAAGGAACTTGAAAAGTTTCAGGGCAGACAAAAGGAAACTGCATCCATAAAGAAATAAAGCCATATACAGTTCATGCTTTTACCTTAAAGAAAGGGCATTCTAGGATTGAGGTTAAAAAAAGTTGGGTCAGTTGTGCCCGACTTAGTCTGTCCAAATGAGATTCTTCACCTGAAACAGAAAGCATCCCAGTCATAGTTATGTCTGAATTGAGGTAGAGTTATGTCTGAATTTTAAATATGTATGTGAACATCATGAACATTGAACATCACCTTACACAGGCTAGACAGAAGTATTGTACTTTTAAATGACACTATGAAATTAACTTGTTAGAATTAACTATGCCCCCCTCTTGACATGGATAAAACTGACTTTCAAGAACCCAAGTTCCTAGCTACAGAATACAATTAAAAGAGATAAAAAATGTTCAGAGAATTAGTGGAAATTTGACATACTTGGGTGGCCTTGAATTCAGATGAACAATACCATCCTCTCTCTCTCAAAAAAAAGATACAGTTGCTCAATCATCAAAAGTTCTAACATGTTAATGTGGCTAGTTCCACTGCCAACACCTCACCATATCTCATAAGAATGCTGCAATTTCTCAGCTAAGGCAAAAGTCACTTTATCTGAGACAGCTTTCCTCCCTCTATGCAACATCCTAGCATGCTGTGTTTATGCCAGCATCTGTTACCTTCAGATCTTATCACTATGGAAGAAAATAAAGGCAAGGCATTGCCTTTGTAAGTGACTTGAAACCACCGCCAGTACAAAGGTTAATTTTTTTTCAACTGTCAGAAGTTATAACCAACTCACCTTGCAGCCGTTGAAGGAAAAAAGGGTGGAATATTTTTGCCATAAAGTTGACTGGATGGCATTCAGTAAGTGAACATGAATGAAGAAGTTTCAATAGTGCTTTGGGTGGAAAATAATTGAAATGAGTGAATAGCACATTTTCCAGCTTTCGAAATAAAGCAGAGGCATTTGGTGGCAAATAATTGAGCTTTCCAAATGGTTCCATTAATGTACAAATCTGACTAGGTGAAAATTTTTCTGATTGGCAAACAAAAGTTTCTGCGACTGCATTGAGGATGGGTTTTGAAAGAATCAGTTTTCTACTGCAGTACTCCATGATTCTGCTGACAACTTCAGGATCCAGCGTGAGATGGAGTGCAGCTACATGCTGCTCTAGGGCTTTTGTCAAAAATCCGTCATGGTGCCCAAAATATATGAATGCCTCCAAGACTCTCCCAAGCTCCTTGTGAGTGAAATGTGGGATATGCCTCACGACATATTTGCCCAATTTTATAATCAGAGGAAGTGCTTGACTTTGATCAAGAACCACCAGGGCAGTGAGCATTTGGCTCATCAATTTAGGACTCAGGTTGGAAACTATTGAAAGGGAAAAGTTGTTTATCTTATTTAAAAACGGCTGGTGTTCATCCACTTTTTCAACACATGCCTGCAAGATTCTATAAAGGGCCACAATATCCTCTGGGGTAAATCTTTCCAATTTTTCACCTTGCAGTTGACTTATAATCAGTTCTAGTGTCACACAACCTGGACTGTACAGTCTAATCAGACTTTCCCCAAGGATACAAAGATTGTGAACTTCCAGGCCACCTTTTTTGAGACGACTTTGGCATTCTGCCACCAGGTTCAGTAACAGGCTACTTTGAGGATCCACATGCAACAGAATCAGAGCTTGCAAAGCAGTCACCAAACTAGTGTTTGACAGCTCTGAGGGTTCCTGTTCAAACTGAAAGCATAAAGCTTGAAAGATGCTATTCTCCAGTATTTCTTTTGGCAGCCCTTGATCACCAACCTTTTTTTCCACTTCACAGATTCGTTGTAAAGCTCCTGCTGCCACAGTGTCAGGCAAGGTTTCCATCGTGCTTATGAAACTTAACACTTCTTCTGATGAAGTCAAGTTGCTTAATCTCTTGTAAAACCTCTGACTGTCCTCATTTTTAACGTTTTGGTCAAGCCTGTCCCAGTCAGATACTTGAGAGAATACTGGCTTACTGGGTGGATGAAGGTCATTTCCATTTTCCAAATGAAACTTTTTACAACGGGCATGATGGAACCTGACCTTGAAAGGCTCAGGTTGTCGTGAACAGAACCAAGAGCACGGGCGGTCCTTGACTACCTTGTGAACATGAGTTGGAGGTTGATTTTTTAAAGTAGCCAGAGTTCCATGCATCCGAAAATCGGATAAACGATAAAGGTTCTTCCTCAAGGTAATTAAAGCCATGCCATCAGATTCTCAATTTGATAACTAAGCAATTTAAAAAGACATGGTTAAATACATTGAAAACATGATTGACCCAACATCAATGTTTATGAAAAAACTACAAACGAGTACCCAAAAAAAAGTGGATGGATAAAAAAGGATGGATAACAAGAATACCAGACGACCAAGGTCTCGGCATCCTAGAGTTAGAAAAGTGGCTGACATCTAAGGATAACAATCACTACCACTTGCTAAGCACTGTTGCAGGTATTCTATTAACCCACACAGATTAAGTACCTTTACCACCTTTTTACGCAAGGAAGAAGCTGAAGCACAAAGTCACTTTGCCCAGTTTATGCAGGTGGTTAAGTGGCAGAGCTAGGGTTCAAACTCAGGCAGTGCAGCTCTTAAGCGTGGTTCTTTTTGTTTGTTTGTTTGTTTTTTTGAGACGGAGTTTCACTCTTGTTACCCAGGCTGGAGTGCAATGGCGTGATCTCGGCTCACCGCAACCTCCGCCTCCTGGGTTCAGGCAATTCTCCTGCCTCAGCCTCCCGAGTAGCTGGGATTACAGGCACGCGCCACCATGCCCAGCTAATTTTTTGTATCTTTAGTAGAGACGGGGTTTCACCATTTCGACCAGGATGGTCTCGATCTCTTG
>CM052649.1:7220674-7251160 GCA_028533165.1 Leontopithecus rosalia
AGCTACTCGGGAGGCTGAAGTAGGAGAATCGCTTGAACCCAGGAGGCGGAGGCCGAGGTGAGCAGAGACTGCGCCGCCGCACTCCAGCCTGGGCGACAGAGCGAGACTCCGTCTCAAAACAAGCGCGCCGGAAAGGCCGAGTTGTCAGTTCCCTCGGTGACTGCAGACGGTTCGGGTTGAAGGAAACGGTTTACTCCGGCAATCGAAAACAGGTAGGAAAAGAAAAAGCAAAACGTAGATCTGTGAAGGGAGAAGGTGGGGCGGCCAGTCCAGACCTACAGACGCCGCGGGGGGATTTGGGAACACGAGCGTGCAGGACAGACAGGTGGGGAGCCCCGAGGCGCGTCCTCCTGGAATTCAAAGGGATTCGCGGGACAAGCACACCCATACCCAGCGCCCCGGGGACCTGCGCTGAGGCACCTGCCGCGCGGCGCAGCCTGAGGAGAAAGCTGGCGGGGTCTGTGACACCCAGCCTGGCCAACCGCGCCGAGAGCCCGCGTGGACACCTACCCCGCACTGCCCGCCAATCACTCCAGGTGGCCGCAGAAGCGCCAGGACCTCCTGGGCCTCCGTAGCAAACGCGGGGCGGGGCGGGGCGGAACCACGGCCCACGGCTCGCGGCAGAGCAATGTGATTGGCCCAGGTCCCCTGCGGAACTTCCCATTGGTCCTAGGGACCGAGCAGGGCGCTACGTCAGTGTGCTCGGGCTCTGGGTTGGTGGAAGTCGTGCCGTGCTGGTTAGTACCAGGCTGGCGGGGCGCAGGTGAGCGCTTTGGTAGCTGAGGTTCCCGGATTCCGGCCGCCCGCCCGCCCGCCAGCCCTGCACTAATCCCGAGGGAGAGGCGGCCCGGGGTGGGGAGCTTGCGCCCGGGGTTCCTACGGGTTTTGGGGGTCGCCGCAGGCGCGGGCTCGGGCTTGGCCTTGGTGCCCCCGGGAGCGCGTGCCTGGCCCCCGCGCGGCCTTTGCTCGCGGAGGTCCTGGGGGGTGTGGTGCCCTTGGTTCTAGGCGCTTTACAGGCCTAGGGAAACCGCACTCGGAGAGGCGGGGAATGGGGGGCGTGCCGGGGAGGGGCAGGCACCGGGGAGGGGCAGGTACCGGGGACGTTCCGGGCGCCCACCCTGCGGGACGCGGCTGCGAGCTCTGCCTGCCGCCCCTGGGCCTGCTGGGGCCCCGGCCTCCGCTGAGTCGTGGGAAGGTGATTGCAGGCTGTGGGCCAGTGCAGGGGTGAGGGGTTGATGGATCCTGGGAAGCCCTCGGGATGTGTGTTTCATGGGAAGTGATAGAAATTTTAGCTGTAGTAAGGTTTTCATCATCGTTTCCACCATTTTCTGTAAGCTGTAAACGTGTAGTGTTTATATTGTTCATTCACTCATTCAGATAACTTATCGAGTATCTGTTTTATGTCCGGTGCTGTTCTGGGCGGTTCATTCACCAGAAACCAAGATTTTGGTTGGTTTTCAGTTTAAATCTGTCTCTACAAATTGACAGCCCTCCAGTTTTAGCCGTTAGATGAGTATGGAAAAAAAAATTGTGTTGTTTTACTACTGTTAATCTCTTCAGGAAAAATGTGTGTTAGTAAAATGTTTAAGTGGATTGGAAATATTCTTTATGTGCGCTTGCATGTGTGTATTGTACTGGAGTGAGCATAGAAAGTCAACACCAAGACAAGTACGCCAAATTGCAGGGTCTTTATTGCTGGCGGCCACAGAGCACTCCTGTCTCTCCAACCCGTGGCCCCGAAGGGCGGGTGTCAAGACCTTTTATACCCGTAAACCACCTCGGGGGTGAGGGTGAGGGGCGGGGGTGGGGGTGAGGGGATTCAGACATTCCGAGGGCCAGGGGACTTAGGACACTCCGATTGTTACTTAAGTGGTTCACAGAAGTCAAGATAAGTGTTAGTTTACATATTGCCTGCGTAGGGTGCAAATTACAAACCTTAGTTACTTATTACAAGCCGCAGGAGCCAAGATGGCGTGGGTTTGTACTGCTTGCCTGTCACATCAGGGTTACAGAGAGCAGTTTCAGTGGAAAGCCGAGGTATGGTTGAGGGATGCAGTTTTATGGGGCTTTTACCAAGTCGCATTTATATGCCCATCCACTCACGTATTTTCGATTTACATTAAGTAACAAAGGAAAATACGTGCTTCAGTTACTTTTAGTACTTTGATTAGTTTAATGTTAGGATCAAATAGGAACCAAGAATCCTATCATTTGAACATAATTTTTACTTTTTTTAAAAAAAAGAGGCAACAGATATTTAAGACTGGTGAGTGATATACCGTGCCCTAAGCTTTTTTCAGTTTCTTGGCCTGTGTTGCATCCTTTTTCAGGTAGATGGTAATAGTCCCATTTTTTGGGTAAAGGGGCTGTAGTAAAGATCATCTGGGGAGCTGGCCTCAATGGGTTGCCCTTAGCTAACCACAGATTCAAGCCCAAGTAATTCCGAGCTGGTAATCTGATTTCGAGCCATGGAATTAGAGTTTCATTCCTATACTCTCCTTAATTTGATGAATTCTTATTTAGGCTCATCTAAGATTCGTGCTAAAAACAAATTTAGAAAAGACTGTTCCATACCCACATGTGTGTGTTACTACTTCATGAAAAAGACCATCTCTCTTTTTCCCCCATTTTGCAGCTTCACTGTTACCTGTCTTGGAGTTATGAGGAGGTTTCTGTTATTATATGCTACACAGCAGGGACAGGCAAAGGCCATAGCAGAAGAAATATGTGAGCAAGCAGTGGCACATGGATTTTCTGCAGATCTTCACTGCGTTAGTGAGTCCAACCAGGTGAGAGCCGTTACTTGGTGGGTTTTACTGTTCTGTGCTTTGAAGACTTTTGGTTGGGAGTGTTGGTTATGAAAAGGACGCTAAACACCACCAGATAATCCTTGATTTTTTTTAGCAGAAACTTGTTTGTTCAATAGTACGGTAAGATTTCAGCAGCCTTTTTTTTTTAATTTAGAAGTTTGCAATTGAATTAGACTAAATGTCCTCAAAAATTGAAGCAAGTAGCAACTCCTTAACTATAAATGACAGAAGTAGCATATGCCTTGTTTATTTCACAGGGTGGCTGTTGAGAACAAGTGAGATGTCTGAGTACTCATGTGTGCTTTCTGCCTCATGAGTCTCAGTGCCCCACTTTTTTCCCCAAAAGAAAGGCCTTGCCATTCCTGTTAGAGTTCCTGCTAATGAAAGACTGCCTAGCTTCTTTTGTGAAATAGAATTTAAAGTAGTAGTGTTGGGATCTGGGTGAAACTTGGCTGCTTCTTCAGGGACTGGTTGTTTAAGTTCAGTCTCTGCTGAAGTTCCTGCCTTAGGTATATGCAACTTTACAGTCCTGTGTTCTTTTATTTAGGTTGCCACCTCCAGATTACACTATTGCAGACATTTCAGGTGTTAACAGTTGGCAGGGGCTTTATACCACAAGATGATGTGTCAGCCACTAAGCAGTTCAGATCACTTCAGTACTTCAGAGATGTTGGGTACCAGCCCCAACCCCTACGTGGGTGCCCTTAGTCCCTGTGGTGAGGAGGGATTGAGGAAATAAAGACAGACATAAGAGTAGAATTTATGGAATGGGTCCAGGGGATCAATGCAACAGTGGGAAATGCCTTGGACCCAGCTCTGGGCTCCAAACACTTTTATTATGTGCATAATCTCATTGAATTTATGGGCATGGAAGGGGAGGGTGAAGGGGTAGGTAAGTGGGGGGAGCACTTGTGATCCTTCTAAGACATGCTAAACTAGTGATCTGAGCATTTAACAGCACTTGAGATTCTTCTGAGACATGCTAAGCTAGTACTCTGAGTTCATCACCGATTATTACCAGGGTGCATCTACATCCAAAGTATAGCCTATGAGGAGCCACCCAGTCTGACCACACCCTATGCATCAGGGGGCTTTTATGTCCCTAGCATTGAGGACATAGAGCAATTAAAATCACTCCATATTTCCAGAACCTAAGCAGAGCCTGGGGCATTCAGTGATCTCTGTCCTGCAGGACTTTTCTCTTCCTTGCCAGCTCTCATCTGCAGATCCCAGATCTTGTGAGCAGATGTTGCCTCCCTTCTCGGAGATCTTTGCATAAGCCCTCTTTATGAGACTCTCATGCAGTCTCCATGTTGAGAAGGCATTCATGGGACCAGAGCAGTATTGCCTGCTCTGCAGCCACCCCAAGGTGTTCCCCGGTGTTACTGCGCTCTCGAATGGTCTTCACCTTAGGCCTTCTGTTACTGCTTGATTTCTAATTAACTGCACCAATAATATAGTTTAGTGTGGTATATAGACTTCAGTGTACTCTGAACCAAGCAAGCTTATAATTTAGCTAGAATTAATATAGGTGTCCCCCTGGCTATCTTGACCCACGAGAGACTGCCCTGCCAGTATTCTCTCACTCAAGTACACAACCACCTCTGGGCTTTCCTGAAACTAGTTCAGAATGCTAGACTGTGTGCAGCTGAAGTGAGTTATAAACCCAGCTCATAGGAGGCTCACCTAGTTCCTTTTTGCAGCTCTGCCATGGTGACTCTAGAGGTAGACACTAGAGAAAAAGGAGCTTCCCAGACGAGACCACCAGTCAGCAGGCCCTGTCATTCCACAGTAACTTAAATTCACAGCACAGTGCCACATGATGCAATGTAATCTGAATCTGTTACTTTGGAAAGAACCAAAGTCATCAGTATCAAAACTAGCCCTGATTTGGCCCCTTGTGGTTGATCTCAGTGAGTTGATCAGGTGTTTGACAGTCAGATGAATGGTGAATTTTTTTTAACACCAACTTGGTCATGCTGTTTGTCCTCCCTGACTGAATGGTTTCTCTAGCTGTTTATGATCTAATCTCCTTCCTAGTTCACATAGTCCCTTTTAAAGGGACTGACATTACTTCTACAAACTCTGCATACGGAGTTTAACACACAACTGTGTAGACTCTTGGAAGCATTAAATGCCTTGGTAAAAAGTTAGCTCAAGTCGTTAACTCTATTACCAGCATTAAAAGTAAAGTGAATTATTTGGAGCCAAATTAGATGGTGTTCACGGGCAGCAGAGCTTGTGGAGTCTTTCTAAGTAGGACAGGAAAGTGCTTTATTTGAAATACTTAACATGAGAATAAGAATAAAGAAACATGATTTGTAAGAGTTTATAACTAGACTTATAGCTAATTATATTCTCAGCTCTCTAGAAACCTGAGGGAATAAGGAGTGGTTCTTGTTAGCCGAGTCCCTAATTTACAAGGGATAACACTTAATTTCCCAGCTTTAAATGCCCTGTTGTCCTTCTGCCTTAGTGTCACATGCAGTACACATGGCTGGTTTTATGTTTTGCTGAAGATTTCAGAGCTGGTGTGTTTCTATTGCTGTCTTTCTTTACCACAGTATTCTGCTTGTGACTTCCATGTCTTGCCATGTTAATCCTGAATGCTTATGTATCTAATATGCAAGGGCTGGTTTGCCTTGCACATGAGAGCTCATGTTAATATTTGGCCCATGACTTAGTCGCAAAGAGTTGACTATATCATGTTTCCTCTGATTTTTCTAAAAATGAAAGACTAGACTAGATGGAAACCTGGGATGGGTCCTGTCTCTGCCTTTCCGGTCTCTGCCTCTGGTACACCACGTAAGAGAAAGACATGTTAATCCTCCCAACCTCTTGACGATTGAGCATAAGCAAATCAGATGCATGGTTTCCTTGAATGAAATCCTACATTAGGAAACTTGATTAAGCTGAGGGCACCTAGTCATTGGGTTGGTCACTCTGGCATACATCTCAAAAAACCTGGCAAGGAGGAAAATTGAAATACAAGACAGGAAACTAAGGTAATTGCTTTGCTGCTGAGTTAAATCAAAAACTTGATATCCTTGTTTTGTAGTATGACCTAAAAACCGAAACAGCTCCTGTTGTTGTTGTGGTTTCCACCACGGGCACCGGAGACCCGCCAGACACAGCCCGCAAGTTTGTTAAGGAAATACAGAACAAAGCACTGCCGGTTGATTTCTTTGCTCACCTGCGGTATGGGTTATTGGGTAATGGACTCTCTCTTCTGATCTTACTCTACCATTATTATCTCTGGTATCTGGATTATTTTTCAAAACTATGAAGTGTGATTATATAGGTTTTCTTTTTAATGTAAATATTTTGTATAGAGTATATATAAATGCATATAATGTGCTACCTTTTATGACTCTTTCCCCAGAGCCACACCTCTGCAGAACCTCTTGAGCAGCATTTTAATTAAAGCTACACTTCAGACGCAGCCATGAAACATTTTCAGAATAGTAGTGGCTGGGCCTCATCCTACTCCTACCAAAACAGTCTGTGAAGGAGCAACCCCTCATGCCATTTCTTTGTTTAGAAAAACAAAACAAAACAAAAAACTCCGAAGTTATTTCGATAATTTCTTTAAGAACTATTCTCCTAGAATGGTGCTTTTCATCCCCCAGCTACGCATCAGGATTAGCTAGGGAAGTTTTTTATTAAATTCTATTACTTAAGCCCACCTCCAGTGATTCTGATATCATTATTTCAAGGTAGGGCCCTGGCATCCTTATTTTTAAAAGCTCCCAGGTGATTCTAACATGTATCCCAGGTTAAAGAAAACTGACCTAGGACTCTTTGAAGCACAGTTTAAAAATATTAAAGGGTCACAAGGATCAGTACAGCACAATATGATAGCAGAGGGGAATTGAGGGTCTGCATTCCTGACTTGTGACCTGTATTGACCTAACTTTGAGGATTATTTTTTGGAGAGGGTAAGAGAGAATACATACTTGTTTGAAAATCTCTCAAAAAAAGTGTAAAGAAAAGACAGAAGCCTATCCCACTGTTCTAGTCAATGTTAGGCCCATGTATGGAACCACTCATTTCTCACCCTGTTGTAGAGAAAGAACATGGAGATGACTAAGCAACTGAGGAATTTGTTAACTTTTTACCGTAAGACATGGAACAATTCTTAATTTCCCCAATACAGAAACATTTATAGCACATTGTTATGATTGCTTATGTGACAGGTGTACCTCTCTGTATCAGGAATCAGTAACTCTCTAGAAGGGCCAGATAGTAAATATTTTAGGCTTTGCAGGCCTGCTCAACTCTGCTGTTATAAATAATATGTACACAAATGGACTTGACTGTAATAAACCTTTGTTTACAAAGAAAGTCAGTGGGTGGGATTTGGCCCAGAAGCTGTGATTGACAGACCCCTGCTCAGTATCAGAAAAACGCACAGGTAACAGATATTGTGGTTTTACAACCTGTCCAATCCTGGTTTTAAGATTTCTATATTTTTACACATAGTCATGGAGATGAAAATGTGAAGTCTTTTCTTCAACAGTGGCCAATAAGTATTTTGTTTCATTATGTCTGGTACTTTTTTGTTGTAAAATAAAAGAAAATTGTCTGCATGCATGGTATTACTCAAGGAGAATAAAAGTGAAGCTGTACATTATTAACTCCATCCATAAGAACATGGAATAGTATCATTTTAGATATTTTATTTACCTATTCTTTATGTCCTTAAATTTAAACCTTATTGTGCGGTAATTATGTATTTGGACTCTAGGTCTCGGGAATTCAGAATACACCTACTTTTGCAATGGGGGGAAAATCATTGATAAACGATTTCAAGAGCTTGGAGCCCGGCATTTCTATGACACTGGACATGCTGATGACTGTGTAGGGTAAGTGCTGTGTTCTCTGTTTCTTCCAGTAAACCGTCTACATGGTGAAAGTTTGTTAATTTATAAAACATGTTGGCTTTTCATTTAACACTGAAATTTTCCTCATGTTTTACTATCGTTAGCTGTTTTAGCTTTAGGACCCATGAGAGTCAGCCAGAGCTTGATTTGACTATTTTGCTGATTTTCTTTTGTGTCTGTTTCATCCTTCTCAGTATATGTTAATGGCAAGAGTTAGAAAAGCTGCTAGTACAGTTATCTTTAAACAGTGTAGGTATTTGCAGAAATCACCACATTTTTTAGGGACTTTAATAGTGCATGCACTTCTCTCTGCTGTGCACACAGAGCCATTAGATTGGTCTCTTCACATGGAGGAAGCCTGGCGAGCCTCTCTTCCCTGGTAGAGGACATGGGTCTATGGGCCTTCGCTGCAGACTGCATTGCTTGGCGTGCTCTTACCCTCTGAATGGCCATTTGCCATCATGCCAGTCAGACATATACGGACATTTACTTTGTCTTTTCATTACTTTTGTTACTGTTTTTACAATTCAGTATTTCACCTGGTGTGCCACCTTTCAAATCATCCTGATGTGTTTATTCAGTGGTCTTACAGATATTGTCCTATAATATATTCAGCCTTTAACTATTTTAGCCAAATAACAGCACACACCCTTGAATTTTTTTCCACTAGGTGCATGTATTAGTTTTCACTCACTGTGTTGAATAATCTGTTTATGAGAAAATGACAAATTCAGCAAATGTCTTGCCTTTTGGCATGCTGTATTTCCACTGAACTGTATATCTACCCCTGTGCCCCCTTGTTTCATCTTCCCTTCAGCTGTGATGCTGTGGGTTTTTTCCATATCCCAGCACACATATTCTTGATTGTGACAAAACTCTGTGACATTTCCTTGTGAATTCACTTTTAGCTTTGTACCTTTATATTGAGCTTTTTTCTTCTGCCAGAAGCTCAGTGACATTAAATGCTTAGTCATGTATGAGCTATGTTTAACTGTTAATGTAATGCTTATGTCATCTGTCAGGCCCATCCCTCATCTATATTTCACTTCTCTTCAATGGCTTTCATTTTCTCTGTTGATTTATTGGTGTAGTTATTAAAATTCTTGACCGTATATTTCAGTAGACTACACTGCTTAGATTTTTCAGCCTAACTACCTTACTTGAATTTTTCTTTTTCTGAAATGATTTTCAAGACGTTCTTGCTTGATGTACCACCATACTACATGGGGTTGTGAATGCACATTTGAGTTCAATACCTGGGTTCAAATCCTTCATCCCCCACTTACTAACTGAGACCTTGGTCAAATTACTTAAGCTTTTTGTTCCTTGGTTTTCGCCTCTATGCAAAAGATAACAGTAATCTATTTACTGTGTAAGCTTCCTAGGAGGATCACATGGATTAATACATGTCCTCTTAGAACAGTGCCTGTCATGTAGTAAATGACATTCATTCATTTACTACATAAAAATTGCTAAAGTTCACTCAGTGAATGCTAGCTCTGTGAATGGTTATGCATATTATCACCTTAATATTTCTGAGTTATGAGAGGGACATTTTAAATGTAGCTGTTATTATTGAACCTATAATTTTATAAACTTGTATTCACAAAGGCTCCTCAGGACAGATATAATGTATAACTGAATTTTGAGCTGTGTACCACATGAGCACTTACTGAGCATGATGAAATTACAGCGTGAGTCATGAGATACAGGTCTGAACTGTGCCTCCTCTTGATACTCATTATCTTTATGAATTAGAATTTAATTGATACCTCCTTCGAGTTGTGATTAAAAGTGGTGTTATTTCCACAGCCCTGACATGGTCCTATCCACTGACTCTACTTAAGCTTGTCTGTTTAGGGAATGCTGTTGTTACCATACTTTGTTAATAGTAGGTGGACTGCTACATTTAAGAAATGTATTTAATGATGAATTCAGCTTTCCCAAAGGATGATTGCTTTTTTTTTTCTCCTGTGGTCAGCCTCCCTGGGAATTTTACCAAAAAAAGAAAAAAATTGTTTAGGACTGAGAGAAAGGCTTTAACTATTGATTTAACCAAGAACTTGGCATTAATCCATAGTGATTTCTTGATGATAATTTAATCTAGGAAAAATATCAGTAAATTGACTAGGCAAAAAAAAAGTGGTGTATTTGATTGATGGAATGATCATTTGCAGCATTATGGTAGCCTTGGATTTTGGTTAAGTTCTGTTAGCATTATCAGAATTTAGCATGCCTGTTTAAAATTGTATCTTCTTAAAGTTTACCAATTCTAGGACATGAAGAGGAATTCTATCCTTATCATTTATTACTAGAATATCTTCATATTCCTCTTCATTTCTTTTACCTATGTACATATTCATAGGTTTTCAGCCACAGTGCTAATGAACACATACTATATCCAGCTTTTAAAAGCTTAATCATGAAGCATGTTTTGTATTCCTAATGGTCTTTCTAGCGTTTCTAACAAGGGCATGCTTAGCCAGATGGACAGATTGCCATTCTCCTGTTCTGCGTTCAGATGGAGAACTTAGGCATTTGTTTTGTTTTTCCTCTGTTACTACTGTCCAGTTTAGAACTTGTGGTGGAGCCATGGATTGCTGGACTCTGGCCGGCCCTCAGAGAGCATTTTAGACAAGAGCAGATAAGTGGAGCACTCCCGATGGCATCACATGCCTCCTCAAGGACAGACCTTGTGAAGTCAGAGTTGCTACACATTGAATCACAGGTTGAGCTTCTGAGATTGGATGATTCGGGAAGAAAGGATCCTGAGGTTTTGAAGCAAAATGTAGTGAACAGCAATCAATCCAGTGTTTCAGTGGAAGATTTTGAGTCCTCTCTTACCCGTTCAGTATCCCCACTCTCACAAGCCTCTCTGAATATTCCTGCTTTACCCCCAGAATATTTACAGGTACAACTGCAGGAGTCTCTTGGCCAGGTAAGCAAGTTTTTTTTTTTTTTTAATGCCTTGGATGTTCTTTAATCATGGATGTTTGCTTTGGGTTTATTATCACATTAGAAGAGAGGTCAACAAACTATTGCTTACTGGCCAAATGTGGCCCATCTCCTTTCCTTTGTAAATAGATTTTACTGGAATACAGCCATACCTATTCATTTAGGTGGTGTCTGTGACCTCTTTTGAACTACAGTGGCAGAGTTAGTGGTAATTGCAGTTACCTCACTTAAACAATTTACAAAATAATGAAGTACAAAGCCTAAGGCATTTGGCCCCTTTCAGACAAAATTTTCCCACTCAGGTATTACAAAAGGTCTTGTATTATTGTTTCTGTATTTGATGAAGTAAATAGTTAATAGCTTCGTTTCATCATTATTTTGAAAAAAATAACAACTTGGTTTCTCTTTTTCGATGAGTCAAACAGTGGTAAGTTGTGTGCGCAGTGAGCTGAGTATCAAGTTGCACAGTAGCTAACTTCTCCCCACAGTTGGTGTGTGGTACCCTGAAGTCTTTCCTAACCTGCTTAACGTAAGATTTCAGAGCAGCCACCTGCATTTTCAATGCAGGGCTAAGCCCTCTTACTGTTGAGTGGCTGTTTGCAGCTCCACATGGAATTTTCTTACAAAAACTACACCCTTACTGCAGCTATTACTGTGTTTAGTTTCCTGTTTTCTTTTTCTTAACGAAGACAGATTTGGACATTTTAGAAATAATTTGGATGCAGCATCTTTCTAGTATATTTGTAAACACCTAGTGTGATAGCAGTTTTTTTTTTTTTAGCATTTATGGTGTCTTTCTAAAGCTTTCATGTAAGTGTGATTTAGTATATAAACAACTGTGGGCTATTTTTGCACTTGCACTTATTATTTTGTGAATTGTTTAAGTGAGATAATTACAATAAGCATATCTCAGTCTAGTTTGGGAATAGACACAACGTGTGCCTAGACCGGTGGGAGCAGAGTGCGGTGATGCACCAGCGAGTAGCCCCATCTGGGAGCCACAGGGTCAGTTATTGGCAGTGGGGATGGAGAGTATTAATTTGACTAGTAGTTTTAAGTTAGGAGGAAGGTCTGTTTAGAGTTTGTGTGTTTTTTTCTTAATAGAAAGTGTCATTAAATAGGCTTGAGTTGTTAGTAATGTAGTTAAAAGGCCTAACAAATGTGAAGTATTTAAGGGAGACAGTATAAACATAAAATAATGTACAGACAATAAAGAATGGGGAAAAAAAAATGTTTTGTAGGGCATCCTCTTGGGACCATCGCCTTGAGGCACAGAGGGGTTGGAAGCAGGATTGGGCACAGAAGTTGAGCTGCGACGCAGTCTCTGCAGAGGCTTCAGTCAGCCCCCTCCATGTGGCATCTTTCTCCCATGTGGAAGTATTCCCTCCAATAACCAGAGGGTCTTCTGGGTTGTGTGGTACAGGGGCAGGACCTGTTACTGATCACCGTCTCTGACCTGCTATAGAGCCCTCTCCTGCTCTGGGCCCCACGCAAAGCTGGTAGCCTTTTCTGTCACCTGGTATTTGGGTGTAAGCAGTCCTCCCAGGTGTGGAATGTGCTACCTAAAGAGACTTAGCAGTGCTTCTCCTTCTCTCTAGACAAGTGAAGTTCAAGGTGCGCTAGTGTGGCCTTTACTTGGGAGGGGATGTCCTGACATGCACCAAACTGTTTGAACCCTAAAAATTTTGCTGACACTGCAGGCCATTTAATTGCATAGGGCATGGGTCTTAACAGAGACTCCACTGTTCTGGCCACTCCTCATTGTTCATTCGGTCTGGATAGCACAGTGCCCCTGATAGAGTAGGCTGGTCTGGTGCTTTGCAGGTGTTCCACATTTATTCAGACACTTGCAACAGCAGGCAGCACTTATTATACCCCTGGGGCGTAATTGTCTGTTCCAACTCCAAGTGAACTGTTTCTGAGCCTCTTAGGGATAGAGTTGAGAAGCAGCACTTTGACTAAACCGTTGTCCATGTGCCTGAAGCCATGTCAGTCTACTCTGTCAAGGAAAACCACCTTGTGTGGAGGCTACAGCGGACCTGTTACTTGAGTCTCCAGTAGTTGAGTGTCATTCCTCAGGATTTGTATGGTTTTTGCAGATATCAAACTGGTTAATTCAGTGATGATATGATAGAGACCATCCCCTGTGTCTCAGCTTTTTGAGGATGTCTTTTCTCTCAGGAAGCTATTTTGTTTCTCACGTTCTGTCTTGGTGGTTGGGGAAGAGGATGGTGTCAAATTCAGAATCTTCTTCTTGGCCTTCCTCACTGATAGGTCTTACCTCATAGGCCAAGAATTCAGTGTTGTGCCAGGACTGGCCACTTGTGCCAGCTGCTGAGTGAGCACTTGAGGAGTTCATTTACCACCCAGCCCCCATGTGCCTTGCTGTCATAGATGAGCTGTCCTGACGCCTTGGGTCCCTGGGTAACAACATTCATTTGAACCCCTTCTTAACAGATCCTGAAATATCTAAGCGTTCCCTCAGCCCAGTATCCATTTCCCTTTTGGGAGAAGGGCTGCCAAAGCCATTACCAAGAACAGTTTCTAGTGTTGCACAGTCCCTCCCCTAGGGACCTCTTCTCTCCTACAGTCAGTGGGTCACAGGTCTGGAAACAGGGCAGAGGATCTTTTTTATTGGAGCAGCTGCCTACAGCTCCCTTGACCATGCCTCCTTGATTTCTTTTCATTGTAAGGATTGATCCAGTGCCTTTGTGGGCTACCCATCTATTACATCTGTGTCCTGCCCTCTCCAGTCCAGGACATCATCCGTCTGTCATGTGCATACTCTCCTGGCTCCCACTGGGGCATAGTGTTCTGTCGTATACTTTCTTAGGGGTTAGTCCCTTACCTTCCTTAGCTGGCCCAGTGCTTCAGTGGCTGTGTTGTGACAACCGCAGTTGTCAGTCTAGCAACCAGGGGATGGGGTGTGACGGGGGCTAAAGCGTATGTTGTGGGCAGACATCATCCACATGTAACAAGGGGATTCCTACTCTCAATGGGAAGGACTGGCCACAGCGGCAGGCTCAAAGAGTTAAGGGAATCTGGGTATTCAGTATTTTATTCCTGGTTCGTCCTTGGCTTTCTCTGCCTTCGGTGTCGCGGGCTGCATGAGATGACTGCATCTCTTGCTCCGGAGGATGTCCTCTGGATTTTATGCTTAGTTCTTAATTGTTGACATCACCATTTAGGCTTTTTGCATGTGTTTTCAAGTGTGAGTGAAGTCTAGCAGTAGCCCCCCAAGTCCCACCAGTCTTCTCTTCCGTTTCTGCGTAGTTCTCAAGCATCTGATGAATCCTGCAAGCTAATGCATTTGCTTCCACTGGCTCTCCCTGCTACTTACAGTTGCATTGTTGCTGTGTGCCAGTGCCGTCTGTCTGCTCTCTCTCTCTCTGGTGTGATGTTCTCATTGTCAGCCAGGAAGATGATCCAGCCCCAGACTCCATTTTAGCATCTTTCCCAGGCTACCTGGGCACTGGCTGTGCTAGGCTGGTTCCCAGGAGTGAAACAGTGAGATGTTTTTAGGGCATCCTCTTGACAGCAGCATCTTTGGAGTGCAGAGATGGAAGCAGGATTGGGCACAGTGAGAAGGTACACTCCTGTGCAGCCTCAGCAAAGGCCTCAGCCAATCCCGCAGTGTTCTCTGGAGCTGGTGGCTATTTGGAGTTGTCCTGAGTTGGAATAAAGAGGCTGGGCCTTTGTAGTCATTGATTAGATATTGGATGTGGGCTGCCTCTGAAGGAGGTGTGACCTGAGAATGCTGAGGTGGTTGTTGCAGGTGGCGGAGTTAGTCAGCACTGCCACAGCCTTTGCAGAAGGCCAGTCTTAGGGGTGCATCTCAGTGCCCCCACATTATGGTTCCCAGACACCCAGAACTGACTCTCATTCCTAGCTTTCCCATATGGCCACTTAACGACAAATTAACTGATAAAATATTGATAAAATATTTTCTGTTTTTAAATTTAGGAATATTAAAGTAGAAAAGGAATAAGGAGTAGTATAACGAGTTGGTATTTTTGCAGTTTTCCAAGACCTACTGTATCCAGTACAGGGGCTGCTAGCCACATACAGCTACTTAAATTTAAATTAATGAGTTAAAACTGAGAATTCCATTTCTTAGAGACACTAGCCACATTTCAGTTGCTCAGCAGCCATACGAACAGCGTTGCCCTACACTAGGGGGTTCCTACGACCATCTATACACATACGTGGCAACCTTAAACATCTGTCATTTCCTTTAAGCTCTCCTTCCTGAAACATTTGCATACATACTGTTTGCCTTTACATAGTTTGTTAAGAAAACTACTAGATCTTTACATGAAAATGCTAGTATTTTGTATTTTCTATGTGTATTTCAGAAATTATAATGTCTAATAGACAAAGGGTTTGAAATGGATTTCAGCTTCTCTTCTGAGAAGCTAGCTCCATATGTCTGCATTCATTTACTTTGGAAATGAATACTAAGTAGCCAGGAAGTTTTGTAAGACCCTATGGATCTTGCATAGTCACTATGTGAAAGAAGGGGATAATTGAAAATTGCACTTAAATTTTGTCACATTGGTTTCTCAAGTAGGAAAGCCAGGCATCTGTGATTTCAGCAGATCCAGTTTTTCAAGTTCCAGTTTCAAAGGCAGTTCAGCTTACTACGAATGATGCCATAAAAACCACTCTGCTGGTAGAATTGGACATTTCAGTAAGTTGCAAAATTTATTTCTCAACACAGTCATATTGTCAAGATGTGCAAAGAGTTGTGTGATGCTTGGTTATATATGCTCAGTCGCGTGACGCTTGGTCATATGTGCTCAGTCGCGCGACGCTTGGTCATATGTGCCCAGTCACGCGACGCTTGGTCATATGTGCTCAGTTGTGTGATGCTTGGTTATATATGCTCAGAATGAGAGGTCTCTGACAGGGTATCTCGCCATTTTATTCCTGACCCATCATTTTTTTCTTTCCACCCCTATTTTCTTTCTACTTCAAGGAAGGGCTAGGATGAGGAATAGCTAGGGGAGATTCAGCCTGAGAGGATAGAGATTCTGCCTTCCTCAATAAGCCATGAAAGAATAATGGGATCAGAACAGCATTTTATATGTACGAAGTCCAGGAAAGGAAGCTGTTCACCTAAGGTCAGCCACGTAATTTGTAATAGAGCCTAAGGCCAAGTGAGGTGTCTCTCCCTGTAATCCCGGCAGAAGGATTTTTCTGCCTTTGGAGGCAGAAAGCAGTCACTTGAGCCCAGGAGATCTAGATCAGCCAGGGTAACATGGCAAGACCTTGTCTCTACAAAATAATACAATGGTAGTTGGGCATGGTGGCATGCACCTGTAGTCCTAGCTACTTGGGAGCCTGAGGTGGGAGGATTGCTTGAGCCTGGGAGGTCGAGGCTACAGTGAGTTGTGATTATGCCACTGCACTCCAGCGTGGGTGACAGAGGGAGACCCTGTCTGTTTTTAAAAAAAAGAAAAGAAAAATAGAACCTAGACAGATTAGAGTTAATTTCTCAGAGCAGTGCTTTTGATTTCTTTGAGAATCTAGAAAAAATGATGGACTCTCCTGAAAAATAATTACACTTGTCCTTCAGTATCTTTGAAGGATTTGTTCCAGGACCTCTTTCAGATACTCAAATCCTCAAAGCTGAAGTCCCTTATGTAAAATGTTACAGTATTTGTATATAATCTGTGTACATCCTCCCGTACACTTTAAGTTGTCTCTTGATTACTTACAGTCTAACACAATGTAGGTAGTTGCTATACTGTGTTTTAAATTTTACATTATTTTTATTGTTATTTTTTACTGCATTTTCCCTGCCAAATATTTTCCATCCAGGCTTGGTTGAGTCTGAGGATGGAGAACCTAAGGATATGGAGGGCCAACTGTATTATGGAAACATTTGCATACAGTTTTAGTGTGAGATGTGCCTCTGTGTGCTCGGTGCGTGGGCCCCCTCCACACCCCGCTGTTAAGAAACTGATTCATAATCCTAAAACTAGTGCTTGGGTACCTCTTCAAAGACATTTAGCTCAAACCCTTTATTTTATGAAAGTCTTGAGGTTAAGTGGGTTGTTTTTTCAGAAAAGCAAGGGCATGTTAAGGTTGTCTGTCTAGATTTAATTGAACTGCCTAACAGAAAAAAGAAATGCATTGTATCAAAAATAGATGGTTTTGCTTCCGTAAGTATTAATACTATATAGACTAAAATATTTTTTATTCTGGTATTTTACATTTTTGTCATAAAGAGGCAAGGGTTGGTCTATGCTTAGTCGGGTCTGTCTCCCTTGCCAGTAAGAAATGTGAGCTTGTGTCGTGAGAGGCTCCTTCCCAGAGGCGTAGCCTGCATCTGCGTCGCCCTGAGGCTTGGAGGCAATGGGCCTGGGAATAGACTTGACTTGGGAAGTGGCGGCTTTTCCAGCCCACATTTGCTTACAACCAGTATCAAGCCAGATGGTGTAATGTTTTATGCTTCAGGAAAAGGATCCTTTCCTACCCGCTAAAGGAAAAGAGGAGAGTAAGGAGAAGAAAATTGAAAGCCAATCATTTGATCATAATTCGTTTCTTTCAGTCATAATGTATGTTTTTGTGTGTGTGCACATGTATGTTTTTGTAAAATGGACTTTTATATTTACATGGATTATTGAAAACACCATAGGAAGGTCTGAATTCCATTCATTAAGTATGCAATGATAAAAGGCAAAACACTGGATAACTACCAGATTTCTTTTTAATAGTACTTGCTAATAATGAAAGTACATTCATTTGGTTAGTTGGGCTTATTAAAACGAAGTTTTTTTTTTTTTTTTAATTAGAATTATTTTCTTTCTGAGTTCATGTATTAAACTCATAATACAGTGTAAACTATATTTTTGTTACCCTACAGCTTAAAGTATGTACACATATAATGGAGTTGGGTTTTTTCATTTTGGTTCTTCTCTAGAAAACAGATTTTTCCTATCAGCCTGGAGATGCCTTCAGTGTGATATGTCCTAACAGTGATTCTGAGGTACAAAGCCTACTCCAAAGACTGCAGCTTGAAGATAAAAGAGAGCACTGTGTCCTTTTGAAAGTAAAGGCAGACACAAAGAAGAAAGGTACAGCCCTGATGCTGTGACGTTCGGGTGTTGTGGGCCAGAGGGCTGGAGCTTATGGTGAGAGTGTGCCTCTAAGGATCAGTGTCCTGTGTGGTGGCCGCACAGATGGCTGGGGCTCCGCTGTGCGTCAGGGTCCAGGAACACAGGTGTGCACTGGTATTGCTGGTTTCTTAACTTTTATGTTAATTACACTGAACACAAAGATAATGGATATTCTGATTACTGGACATTTGTGGACATGAAAAGTGAGTGTAAATGTAGATTTTGAGAAGCATTAGGCTAGATTCTTTTACAAAATTTTCCTATTATGTTTACTTCTCATAGTATATTTCTTACTGCTTATTTATTATATAAAATAATTGTTTTGTCCATAATTGAAAAGTTATTTTTCAAAATATAAATATATTAGTTATTTGCTTAGAATCTTGACCCTAAATGTTTTTTTGAGAATAATGCTAATGGAGCTCTGCTGTCATTTTAGCTTTTTGTTCCTTAATTTTCAGTAATTTCCCTTTCTTTTATTTGGCCTATCTTGAATTTATATTATTTTTATCTTTTTTGTAAGGTAGAGTTTTTTTTACTATATTCATTTCAGGAAACTTTTTTGGCTGAATAAACATTGCCACAAGTTATACTGCATTTTGATGCGCTGTAAAGTACTATAGTAATTTTGTTTTGGGGAGTGTAAAACATTTTATTCTTTATTTCTATGTCATGGACCCTTTCCTCTCTTTACCTGAGAAGGAGCTGCCTTACCCCAGCATATACCTGCAAGATGTTCTCTCCAGTTCATTTTTACCTGGTGTCTTGAAATACGAGCAATTCCTAAAAAGGTATTTTTTTCTGTCTTCTTCAGGTAACTATTTTAAAATATGCTTAGCTTTGTTTAGGATTGATTAAATAAATCTAGAATCTGCCCTTTGCAATGTTAAAAAATATGATCTTAGCATGTTTTTAATATTAGTTCCCAAGGGTGTGTTCCGTCATAGGTATCATACACAAATCGTTTTATGTTGTATTTGCATTAAAAGTTTTGTTTTCTATTGCAATGAGATTGTTTAAATAGGGCTTTTTCTCAGTCTTATTTTTACTAGTCATTAGCTGTGTAGCACATTCCACAGTGATGGAGGTGACTGCGGTTGACCTTGTGTTACCCAGCTACACATCGCTGCTGGTTCTTCAACTGGTGACAGAAAGAAAGCTGATGAGAGCTTAGGATTCTCCCCACCACCGCTTGCCACTTGCTACAGTCCTTAAGATCTCCTTTGTGTAATACCGCATAACTGTTATTGCTGTAGTCAGGAGAAGTGCACGGGTTTTGGTAGGTAAGAATCCATTTTTACAAGAACTTGGAGGTAGAACAATCCACTAGATGTCAGTATTGTACCAGGAACTGTTTTTTAAAACTGCTCGTAAACTGATTTCTTCTAACCAGTTCCCTGAAGTGGCTATTAGTGGATAAAATTTTTCACTGTGCCTTGCCACGCTTGTTTTGTCATGAGCATAAGAGTGTTGTAATTAGACCATCATCTCCCCAGTGTGACTTTGTGTCATTTTATTAATATGTTTATTGCATTTCTAGTCTTGGGTGAGTAAACTGCTTTGGAGAGAGGCTCAGCTCTCTCTAAATACACACAGACGCACACATAATTTTTTTCACATCTTCCTTTCCTGGTAATCAGCTAGAGATGTAATGTGAGTAGATTTAGTATTAATTTACCTTGATGACAGCTTACTGAATAAGTCACAATTTTGGTTCAGCTCTGCTTTAAAATTTGTGTAGAGTGTGTGTGTGTGTGTGTGTGTGTGTGTATGTGTGTGTTTTCTTTTAAATAGTATGCTCATTGGAAGTATTCTGGATATAGAAATAAATAACGCAGGAAACCAAAGTATTTTATAATCAAACTCTCAGAGTCAGCACTTGAATTTTGTTTTCCAGAGGAAAAAAATGGGGGCCCGTGTTACATGTGTTCTTCTATAACTTGCCCTTTTTATTTAACAAATCAAGTATCTGTATATTTCAGGATGGAAAGAGTTTTAATGTTTACTATGGATATGCCATAATTTGTTGATGTAATTATGGACAATTAAGTCTTTTGCTTTTTCACTTTCACAAGAAAGCTAGGCAAACATTCTTGTACTGTATTAATCTTTGCACACTTACTTGAAATATATTTGTAAAACAAAAATGCCTTGGAGTAGAATTGCTGTTTTAAAAATATTTACAATTTAAATTGTAGTAATGTTTGCCAGGTTTGTCAGCTTGTTCTCCAAAAATAGTGCAGTATTTCCTGTTTTAGTACCATAAAGTTTTTGTTGTTCTAGCGTGATTAAAGCAAGGATTTAAAACTGTCCCTGTTTTAGCTTTTAATTTAGGAGATTGTATTAGCTTTAGAATTTACAAAGTGTTATTGGTAGATTTTTTATTATCTTGCCAAAGGTCTATGCAGAGATTTGGGGTGTGCATTCAGCAGCCTTTTCTGAGTCCTTGTTTTTGTTCAGCATTGAGTTTGGCGCTTGGAGGAACACGTGTCATTTGTTAGTGTCTGGGTATTTTAGACAGAGATTCTTCAGCCAAGCCTTTGGAAACCTGTGACTCCTTTGGGAGCAGTGATTTTGTCCACCTGTTAAGGAAGTCCAAGACACAATCATCTGAGCCAAGGATTTACAGTAGCGATACCCTGCAGATAATTACTGAAGTGCTTTGTTCCTAAAGAGCCCTTGAGAAATAAGCTATGTATGCATGTAATTAATAGCTTGTAATTGCATTGAAATAAAACGTTTTTATTAGCAAGTTTGATGTTTTGTCCAGGAGTTTGGACTTAGAGAATTGGAATTCAGAATTTTATTATTTTTCTTTATTGTGAAATTTTTCTAACAGGTTAACATTAAAGCAAATGGTAAATTAATTTCTTCCTCCTGACAACAACTCCTAGTGGCTTTCTCATTTTTTCTTGGATAATTGGGTGCATCCCCAGGCAGACACTTATCTGAATATTCTAATAGGTCTGCCCACAGAGTGTGTCATAATTTAAGGTGGCCTCCTTTTTGTAGGCATTTTTGCGAGCCCTTGTGGACTGTACCAGTGACAGTGGTGAGAAGCGCAGGCTACAGGAGCTGTGCAGTAAACAAGGGGCAGCCGATTATAACCGCTTTGTGCGCGATGCCTGTGCCTGCTTGTTGGATCTCCTCCTCGCTTTCCCTTCTTGCCAGCCACCGCTCAGTCTCCTGCTCGGTGAGTAGCCACTTTCACAAGCACTGTGGTGGCTGTTCTTGCACTGATAGGTGAACCACCTTTCCGTAGTAAAGAAAATTTACTGCTCTTATCTTACCCTTCTATTCTGTGCATGGTGAGAATACATCTAAATGAATGGTGGTGATTGGTAAGTAAACACCTTAGGGCGCTGTGACATCTGTGCTGCCTGCTAGAAGTCACAGAATTCCCCTTGCAAACTTTGGATTTCCTCTTTTGTCTTCCAGCACTGTCACTATCATTTTCTCTCTTAATACAGTCAGTTGTAATTCCTTTTTTTTTGGCTCAGAATTGACCATCTTTTCTAATGTAACTGTTTTTTTCAGAAAGATTGTTTAGCTAAATGTCTAAAAATGAGCTTTTCATTAAAAAGTTATCTTTTTCAAAGATAAGGAACATCATATTTAATTGATAGAGGTCGATGCAGTCTGTGCTCTGTATGCAGAAATGCCCCCATCTGAGCAAGTCCAGATCGAGGGTCCTTCAGGAGCAAAAGGGGACTGTGTCATATCAGTACAAGTTGACATACTCAGGGTACTGCCAGCAGAGAACCATCACATTTCACATGAAAGGTAACCCCCTTTTTTTTTGCCCAGAGTGACTCTTCTAGTTCTCATACTGCAACAGAAAAGACTTCAGCATTGTCCCTGAGTAGTCAGTGTCACGGGGCCTTTCTGCCTCTCAGGAAAGGTTTGCAAATGCTTGCTAGGGGCGAAGACTAAGAGTTCTGTAGGACTTCGAAGCCTTTATTACTTTCCTGTGCTTGTCATTTTATCATCTTTCCCATAGTGATAAGTAGTCATGCCTTTAACATTTGCATTTGTCTTTGGTGACACCAAATTGTGTATTGTCCTTTTTACTGTTAGGCTAGCAAGATCCTTTTTGATACCCAGTACAATTATAGGCACCCTCCTTTGCAAGCCAGGTCCTGATTTCTCCTCCTTTTTCTTAGCGTTCTTTCCACATAGGACCTCCCCAGAATGGTAACACTGTTGCTGAATGAGGCTGCTCGTCTCTCCATGCTGTCCTCAGGCTGGCCCTCTCTTCCTCTTCAGTGAAGTTTCCGAGAACTGTCAGTAGGATTAGGATGACAGAACCCAGGGTGGGGAGTTCTAAGTAGTATTGGAAAGTTCTCTTATTGTATACTAATTCAGTTCAATTATTTTTGTAGATTTTTTTGTTACCTTTTAGAATGTTTGTAACAATGCCACTTATTCCATAGTTGTATAAAAAAATTAATGTCATTGGGATTTATAAAGAATTGTATTATTTTCTAATTTCTTCAAGAAAAATTAAAATATCTAAAGTTTAATATTAAGTCAAACAAATATACTTTTTCAAATTTTCAATTAAATAACTGCTAAAAATAAACATAAACATTTCAGAGTTTATTAGTGGACACTTAGATATTTAAATATAGATTCCTTAACCTGCTTTTGAAAGAATACCTGTGTATTTTGAAATCACTGAATGTTTTGATAATTTTTTAAAAACAAAACACTTTAATTATATAAATGTAAGATGGAAAACATTTCAAGCCTCAGTATTTTCAGTAGTTCTTAAAAGGGTAGCCTTTAATGTTTTGGGGATCATGACTTTATTTTAAATCTGAAAACTGAACACCTTCCTGCAGAAAACTACACAAACCAAATAAGGGCTTGCTGAGTTCCCCACCTCTGAAGCCTACTCATAGACCCGTTCCTAGGAGGCTTAGCTTTAAAAATCTAGCATATGAGTAGAAATCCTGATTTAAGAGTAAGAAAATGCATCGTATCTGGTTTTTACTTGAGGAATTGAAGGAAAAAAATGGTAATATTTTACTTGAACACATATAGTTTATACATGCTTTTAAATAAGATTTAAAACTAGGACATGTTTTGAGTGTTCTAAATAAGACATGGGTGATTTAGGCCTTTGGATTATTGCTATTTTTTAATTTTTTAGTAAGGTTATGTTCAGTAGTAGTGAACTAATAGCTGCTTCTTTTATTTTTTTTCTAGAACATCTTCCTAAACTTCAACCCAGACCATATTCATGTGCAAGGTACTAATATTTATTCACATAATATGTAGCATCATTTCTCTAAAATCTTAGGGCACTCAGGCTTCCAAATCCTTAGTTTACTAATTTATTCAGTGAAAACTTACCTGATTTATGGAAGACAGTACCAGCATAATGAAGCAGAAGAAGAATCACAGAGCTCCTGTTCTCTGGGACTTCATAGATTTTTAACATCTTGGGTGGCTCCCCACAGCCCAGCACTGTGTTTCCCCACTAAGGAGAGTCTCAGGCTCCTCCACATGCTTCTCTGTTGATGTGCCCAGCCACCTTCACTGAGCAGCTGTGGAAGGCGGGGAGACAGAAAAGTTCCACTGTAAAACATTTGATGAACACTGGCTTATAGGATTCTCCCTCTGGCCTTTGTTTCATTGCACAGCCTCTACTGTTTTCCTATCTGGCTCTGTTTTGCCTTTCAGTAATAATACAAGGAGGTGCACTGTTCTTTTTGTTGAAAAAGGAATTAAGAATGAATTTGAGATATTTCGCATTATTTACCCTGTAATGTGAAAAGAAATATGTTTTTGTAGGAATGTCTTTTAAAGATGTTTTTACTTCGAATTTTTAGTTTTCTCTTTTCTGGGTGTGTACTTCAGTTACTTTCAAGTTTTATCATCTTACCAGTAGATAATATGTGGATATTTGTTAGAATTTCTCCCTAGTCCTTCACCTGGTAAAAAGTTTATAATAAATATTGAGTGAATGAGTCTTTTACATGAAGATCGTTAGAACATATTAGTTTTTATAAACCTTATTTAGTCCTAGTGCAAGCAAATAAAATTGGAAACTTTCTTGAATGATACCACAAAATGTGAGTATGACGGTTGGGGGCAGGTTTTAATTACATAATAATGGCTTTCCTCTATGAGGATTTGGAAGGTAGATTAGAGCCTATAAGGAAATATTTCTAAACTGAGTAAAAAAAGGATTGGTTTGACCCGTATATGTATTGGTACTGATACCAAGTTCACAACTTACCTGTGTATCTTTGCAGCTCAAGTTTATTTCACCCAGGGAAGCTTCATTTTGTCTTCAACATTGTGGAATTTCTGTCTCCTGCCACAGCAGAGGTTGTGCGGAAGGGAGTGTGCACAGGCTGGCTGGCCTCCTTGGTTGCTTCAGTTCTTCAGCCAGACACATATGCGTCCCATGAAGACAGCAGGCAAGTCCTGGATCCTAAGGTACTAGCACCTTAACTTCAGCATTGTGAACTCATACTCTTTGATTAGAAAAACCAGTGTGGCCTCGCCCACATCTTTCATTACTATCATAAGAAAATGTATGCTATTCTTGAATTTTAAAATCTCCATTGGAAGAGCAGAAAACTGTTTACTTCCATGTACTCTTTAATTAGTGTGTGTATTTTTTGAATGTGTAAAGCCTGAATTTTATATAGTACGGTCTTTGCTTGTCCTGTTCATGGAAAGGAAGACCTTTCTGTAGATATTCTTGGTACACTGGCCAGGGGAGGAGTGGAGAAGAGTGCAGCAAGTATTTAATGGGGTGATGAGACAGTCTCATTTTGTGTAGAAGCTGTATCCTGCCTCTCAAGTACTTCTACACTGAGAGTCTGATGGCAACTAAAGATTAATTTTATATTGTCCAGTTTGGGCTAGTAGGATTCCTGTATCCCTGTTTCTCTCCTTTTTTATCAGTGGTGTGTGGTATCTGAATTTGTGCTATTACTGATAAGACATTATGATGGTAAATACTTTTACAGCACCTAGGCATAAAGGGCTATGTGATTTTCTGAACAGATTATGGACACATTTACCCCAGAACTTAGTGACACCTTTTTATGTTTTGATACAGCACTCAGCAGAATTTCAAGACCACGTGTATAGGGAACAATTTAAAGTTGTACCTTCTTGCCCAGAAGAATGGTTGAAATAAAGCAGCATTTCAGGCTTTATCATAAAGTCCTCTTTCTTCATGGTAATGAAGAAATCAGTGATTCACTTGGAGTGTTGTCTTAGGACCAGTTTGGTTTTTAAAGTTATTAGAATTGAAAGGTTCCTGGGATATACTTGAGAGGTTAAGGGATGATTGCTGCTTGAAATTGCCCTTTAACTTGATATTTTTCAAATCTGCTGCCTGGAACAGAGAAATACCTTACTGTGTTCATTAAACATCATATATTCATTATACATCAAAATATTAGGAACCTTACAGAAGCTGTTTCTTTTTTGAGAAGAAGTATTATAGTACTGATATAAAAGTATATGTCACTTGGTGATTGTATAAAGATAGCAGATGATCTTCAGAACGTTAAAAACAATGTATGTTTATCGTATCATAAACACTAAGCATGAATGCCTTTCACCTGCTCCGTCTTTTCTCCCTCCTCCTTTTCCTCCTTCCTTCCCCATTTTAACAGATTTTTATCGACCATCCAATCTGTATGCACTAGAAGTGCAGATATCAAGAATATAATTTAAAACTATCTGAAATTGCCTGTGTTTAGTAGTGCCATGATTTATTACAAATTATAGAGAATGTTAACCTTTGTAAGGCCTGTCACATGCCCTGCCCTACTGTGGCAGATAGTACAGTTTTTCACAGATTAACCCTGCCACTGATGTTCAGCCTGGCTGTGTGCATCTGCCACATCTGAGCTGGAGCACTAACCCTGCTGGCCTGGCATAGCTTGGCTCTCTTCTTCTTCCCATCTGCCATGTTGCTGTCTCCACACAGACCCCAAGTGAAGCAGCACCACAGCCAGCCCGCAGCCTTCGAGGAAGAAAGCCCCAGAACCTAGAAAGTGTGCTCTTGTCTCGGGATCTTTGCACATGTTTTTTCTTCTCTGCCACAGCTTTCTCTGGCATGGCTGACTCACTTGATCCAGATCGTGGTCAAAGGTCTCATGGTAGACATGGGCCTTCCTTTGACTTTGGTGTTTGAATTAGCAGCTCAGTGCCACACTCGTCATTTCCTTACTTTCTATAATTTTGCTTCCTAAGACATTAGGAAGTCATTACCTATCATTCTGTGGATATACATGATAATGTGTGTGTTTATTTTTTTTTCCTCCCACTAGAATGTAAGTTCCGTAAAGACAGGAGTGTTGTTTTGTTCATTTCTGTATCCCTAATGCCTGTCACAATGAATACTTTCAGTAAATCTGTTAAACGAATGAAGCAAATAAGGCTAATGTAATGTTAACTAATTTCACTCCCAAGTAAGAGGAATAATGAGACACAGCTCTGCCATTCCTTCATTTAAAAGGTATGGTGTTCAAGCTCTTACTGCTTCCTACAGTTGTCCTTGAATTAACAGTTAAAATGTATACAGTTACACCACCATGCAAGGTGGAGGGGAGTCCTGTCATTCTTAAACCTCGTATCACTCAGTATGACTTTTGCATATGACAGTGAAACTGGAATTTTTTTGTTAAAGATATTTAGTTATAACAAAGATAATTCTTGGTAATATTGGACCCAGAATAGCAAATACAACACCATTATTTAGAATATTTGGAGCAGCCCCTTAATTTATTTTTAAGGTGCCTGGTATTTATTTAAAAATTTTCAACCTCATTGTATTACTAATCTTTATTGATTGGCCTTCATCTACAAACATGAAGAATCATTTCTTCACATTTAGGGTACATCTCTCCATAATATATACTATTGGCTTCCCACTAGAAAGCAGATCTTACCCATCGACCAAGAAACTTGATTTGATTATTACCTAGTTAGTGTTCTACCTAAAGACATGATACCTGTTGTTTTTAAAAACATTTTTTATTTGAATAGAAAAGAAAAATTTGCAAGACAAATTTCTTTCTGTAGTGACAAATATTCTCATGGCTTCAATAAAATCAAATGCTGCTATTTAGTGATGTTTCTTTGATGGGAATTTGCCCTTTCTGATTTAGCGAAGATCATCTTGGTTCTATGCTCTTGCCTCAGTTTTCTTTCATACTTACCATATTTGGTTTAATCTTTCAGATCTCCATCTGTCCTCGAACAGCAAATTCTTTCCACTTGCCAGATGACCCCTCAATCCCCATCGTAATGGTGGGCCCAGGAACTGGCATAGCACCGTTTATTGGGTTCCTACAACATAGGTATGCTCTTTTTTTGGCTAATGGGAAAATGCATTCCTGAGTAGCCTTTTTTATTTTTGTTCATTTAGTCATTTTGAGGATAATTGAACCTTGTAAAATTTTTATTTAACAAATTATTATTCCATGTGTGATAACATAATTTGTCACCATGGGAAAAGTAAACACACAATATAGAGGTTTTGCTTTGTCCTGGAACTCCCTTTTTTCCTGTGGCACTTTGAGTTTTTATTTTTTCAGCTACACTGTGGTTTGTAGCATATATAGTTGGGGACAAATGTTGGGTACTGTGATGCTATACACAGCTGTTGTATCTATCCCTTAATTGGATAAAATTGGTAGTAACAGATCCAATTATAGTAAAAGTTTCAACAGAATATTAATAAGTGTAACTTTATATCAGAAGTATTTGATATGAAATAAGTAAATAAAATACTTCTGTTTATATTTGTGAAGTAATGAGCAAGTCTGCGGTACTGTTCCTCAGAGAGTAGAGTCCTGTCCTCTGGACAGTTATTTTGTTTCATTTTAATTTTTTCCTTAAGGAAGCAAAAGCAGTTACAGATGTCTCTCCATCAGTGTGTTCATCATTTCATAGACACTGCACATTCTACCAGCCCTATGCCACTTTTCCATGTTACGGATTCATTTATTCGTTAAATTGCTATTTACATTATTGAATGTAGAACTCTCTGGATTTGACAGCGTGATACTTTGAATTGTCCTCATTTTGTGTGTGTCTTGTGTAGCCACTTCTCCACACACTTGCCTAGCGTGGTGTCTGCTGGAGTGGCCATGACAGCCTGTGGAGTAAAATGTGAATTAAATGACTGAATGTTCAACTGCAGAGATGGATTTTACAAATGTATCCGAGTTTGTCGGTGGTAGTTCCTAATGAAAGAGATTGGTTTTACATATTTTTTATATCACACACCTAAACTTTTTTTCCTTTTCCACTTAGAGAGAAACTCCAAGAACAACACCCAAATGGAAATTTTGGAGCAATGTGGTTGTTTTTTGGCTGCCGGCATAAGGATAGGGATTATCTATTCAGGTACTGTACAGTTCCAGTATTGTACTCAACCACTGAATGTACAGTTTTAATTCTCAGACTTTTTCAACTTGACAGCTTTTTAGTGATCTGTTATATATTATATTTCAGAAAAGAACTCAGACATTTCCTTAAGCATGGGATCTTAACTCATCTAAAGGTTTCCTTCTCACGAGATGCTGCTGTTGGTGAGGAGGAAACTCCAGCAAAGTATGTGCAAGACAACATCCAGCTTCATGGCAAGCAGGTGGCGAGAATCCTCCTCCATGAGAACGGCTGTATTTACGTGTGTGGGTGAGTAGTCATCGTGCTGCCCAGGTCGGGTAGGAGAGGGCCACTGGTGATGTCTGTAGAAGAAACGAAGGACTGAGAAGCCAGTAATCTAGATATGCAGGGAAAAGGCATGATTCTTATACAGGAGTAGACATAGAAGTTCTGAAATGATTTTGACGTATTTAATAGCCCAGAAGTTTTTATTGTCAGGGAAATGGTGGTGAAAGTTAATGCTTGCATCGTACACTCTTGGTACCATTTTACGTACCTGTTTCTAGCCTCTGAAGAATTAAGATATAGAAGCACTTCAAAAGGACCTGGCACATACTAACTGCTCAGTAAAGGTGTCTGTTACTAACTCTATGTGTATAAAGACCTAGAAGCATTCGCGAGATCTGGTTCCCTTCAGGAGTATGAGTCCTCTGTGTGCTTTTGAGAGTGGAGGGCAGGAAATGAGGGGCAAGCAGCAGGTGAGCAGGAGTGAGGTAGAGCCTCAGATGCTTCCCTGACACCTAGGAAATCCTTGGCCTGCTCTGAGGACCCAGAGTCTGTGGACGATTGGGAGATGTGGAACCATATGTTCAGCTCTGCCTCTTAGAGCAGTCAACATAGTCGAAGGCCTGGGCTGGGCATGAGGCTGGGAGGTCTGTGTGAGATGTTCTGAGAAGAGGGAAGAACTGTGGTGGCAGAGTCAAAGGAAATGAGACTTGTGAATTAAGGAGGATTTAGTAAAAATTCCTGTTTGTAAACAATAATCTTACTTTCTTTTCTAGAGATGCTAAGAATATGGCCAAGGATGTAAATGATGCCCTTGTGGAAATAATAAGCAAAGAGGTTGGAGGTGACAGACTAGAAGCGATGAAAACCCTGGCCACTTTAAAAGAAGAAAAACGCTATCTTCAGGATATTTGGTCATAGAACCAGAAATTTAAAGAAGAGAATTCAGCTTTTTGACTGAAAATACTAAGTCGGTTTTATCAGTGCCAAGACACTAAATGTTCAAAAGAAAATTTTCTTTTAACATTTTTTGGAGGAGATGGAGTGGGGATTGGATCATCTAACAATATGACAGCACTCACTGATTTGCTTTTACTTACCTTCCCTCTGTGCCGTTCTTGTGTCTGTGACCTTCCCCAAACTGCCCTGTTGCCTATGAGCTCTCCTGAGCTGAGAGGCAGCCTTCACTCCCCATCAGCGCCTCCTTTGCTTCCCAGAGAACTTCACAGACTGTCCTGACATGCAGAGGCTTCCTGAAATAGGGAGATTCACTGAGTAGCTAATTTTTGTTAACTTAAAGTGCCAACGTTTTAAAAAATAATATAAAAATGATTTATTTTTATATGATGTATATCCATGAAGAAGTCTCATATTAATATACTTAAACTATGCATGTAGAACATATCTGTTACATGTTTATATAATTATCAAATGGTTATTTATTACTGAAGCTGTATTTCTGATAAATATTTTAGGATAGTCTCTTACAAAGGGATTTATTTTTATGATGCTAGAAATATGAAATGTATTTTAAAATTTCACTCTAGCATATGCTTTATCTATCACTGTTACTTTTTTATATTACAATTTCAGAATTTGGGGATATTTTGCATTGAATTTACAGAGACCAGTATGCACATATTTTTAGTAAATAGATACAACCTTGTTCTTCTCTTATCTTTTATTTCTGCTTCTTGGCGCATTTTTTACTTTTCCCATATTATTTATCTTCATGATACACGCAAGCTGTGTCCTGGGCCTGAAACACTGACTTTAATTAGTATCCTTGTATTTTTAGATTCCCAGTGTCTAATTCTCTTAAAATTTGCCTACACAAAACAAAATATAAAGAGTTATGATAATTTTTTTCGCTGTTGTAGTATATATTGTATTTTTATTTGATAGCTTGGCATTTAAAAAAATCTATTTGTTGAAGGCTTCAGACCCTTTTGAGAAATAAAGTTAAGAAATGGCATCTTAAAACTTGGTAAGTTTTTGTGGCTGTTTAATCTCATATTTTATTTTCATTGTTGTATATTTTCTATTAGAAACCAATCT
>CM052649.1:7251660-7266173 GCA_028533165.1 Leontopithecus rosalia
TTTTAAGTTGTAGGGTTGACTCTCTCCCAGGTGCCTCAGTCGCTGGCCGAAAGGGCACCGGGATCTGTGTGATTTCCTGTGCAGCCACCCGCTGCGCTGGTTCACAATTCACCTCCCAGAAATCTCCTGGTCTAGTTCACCGTCCAAAACCCGTTCAGTCAGATGAACATAGCAATCTGCCCTCCCAAGTCTCAAATTGTCAGTTTAACAGGGCGCCCAGACCCGTGTGTTTTGTGTGCCGGCTGCTGTGGCGGCGCTGGCTGCCTGGCTGCGCCAGTGGAGAGCGCTGCACTTGAGTCCTGCGTGCCTTTTACACCTGGGCTTTTCCCCCACTCTGTGGGCTATAAGGATACGTCTGAAAATGCGGTGTTTGCTTACCCTCTGCGTCTTGACTGAGAGCTGCAGTGGTGAGTTGCTTCTAGAGCACCATCTTCCTTCTCCCTCTCCCAGCACTATTTCTTAAAGAGACTTTCCTTTCTCCAGGGTATGTTCTGGGTGTTAGTAAAAAACGAGTTGGCTGTAAACGTGTGGATTTATTTCTGGGTTTTCTCTTCTTTTTGATTGGGGTGTGTGTCTGTTTTTATGTCGATATCATGTTGTTTTGGTTACTATAGCTTTGTAGTATATTTTGAAGTCAGGCAGTATGATGCTGTGATCTTTTTGCTGAGGATTGCTTTGGTTATCTGGCATCTTTTATGGTTTTATATAGATTTTAAGATTTTTTTTATTTCTGTGAATAATTTCATTGGTATTCAGATTGCATTGAATTTGTAGATTCCTTTGAGTAGTGTGGAGTATTGGTTGTTCTTGGGTTGCAATTACTTTTTACAAATTTTAGAGTCAGCTTTTCAAGTTCATTAAAGGACACTGATGAGATCTTTAAATTGGAATTGCCTGGAATCAATATACTTGGAAGAATTGAAATTTTTGCAATTTTGTGGCTTGCTATCCATGAAAATATTGCTCTCCATTTCATTAAATCTTTTTTAATGTTCTCTAATACAATTTTATAATCTTATCCATACAGGGTTTGAACATCTTTTTAAATTTTATTATTGCAAGCACAAGGTATTTTCTGATTCCTAAGTTACTTTTAAAATTTAAAAAATGAGTTTATAGGACTTGAAAATTTGCTTTGAATATATGATTTAAGATTAATCACAAGAATTTAGCTGATTTTTCAAATAATAATTTACTAAACCACACAATCATAATATTGTTGAAGAACTAATTTCAATGGGATTTTACAAGTTAAACCTAGGCTTTATTTGGACTTCACTTTTCCCACTAACATTTTTCTGTTCCAGAATTTCATCCAGAACATCACATTGCATTTCACTGTTTTGCCTCCTTAGCCTTCTCCAGTCTGTGATAGTTTCTCGTCTTTTGTTGTTTTTCATGAACTTGAAAAGCTCTGGTCTGGTATTTTGCAGGAGATCCCTCAGTTGGGTTTGCCTGAGGTTTATGCACGATTGCATTGGGGTTCTGGGTTTTGAGAAGAGCACACTAGCAGTTTTTGTTTTCTCATCATTTTATATCATGGAACTAAGGTATAATGTGATTAATCACTAAAGAGCTTAACCCTGATCTCTTGATTGAGGTGGTATCTGCCAGTTTCTCTCCTATGATATCTTTTGCCCTTTTCATTGTTTGGAAATGCGTCAGTAAGTTCAGCCCACATTCAAAGGAGAAAATTATGCTCTAAAGGCTGGTAGGGTTAGTATCTGCATATACAATTTGTAATTCTCTTGTAAGGAAAAGCTGTCTCTTCTCCAAATTTATTTATTTATTTTGATATGTATTTCTCGAAATATGTACTCATGGATATTTATTTAATACTTTAGATTTTAGTACAATACTATATTACTTATTTTGTTGCTTGTCATATTTAGCTACTGTGATGTCTCTCAGGGTAACTGTTGTGTTCCTTTGACATGCTCTCCTTTCTCATTGGGGAGAAGGGCCAAGACATTTTATTAAGGGCAATGGAAAGAGAGACAAAGAAGCACTGACAACAGTGAGATCTCACATCCTTGGCTGGGCCAGAATCTTAAAGGCTTTGCAGTTGCAGAACTATTTTTGTTGTTTATAAATATATATCAATTTATATTATTTATAAATATAAATAAATGTATATATACCTGGATGAAATTATAAAAGCTTTATAACTATATATCATATATATGATATATATAAAATATAATCTATAATATATGTATATTATATATAAAATATGATATAATATACGTATATTATATATAAAAGATGATATATGTATATTATATATAAAATATGATATAATATATAAAAAATTTTAAAATAAAAAAATAAAAAATATATATATTTTCTTATATATTAATATACATACACACACACAGACACATTTTTAACTTGTCAGTTTAATTCTATTACGGCTTTTTTGACAAAATTATATATGCTTAATGTGTACAACATGATGTTTTGAGAAATGTATATTTTGTTTCATTTTTCTCAGCACTTTTTTTTTTGATAGTCTAAGATGCTCCAGGTTGCCCTTATTTTTCACCTGTCCAGTGTTAACAATCAACCATTTCTCCAGTAAGTCATAATTCCCTTTATCAGAGAACCCCTGACAACCACTTAACTATTTCCCATGCCTATAGTTTTACCTTTCCAGATTGTGATATGACTGGAATTATACAACATTGGATTTTGGGGTCAGACTTATTTCACTTAATGAAATATATTTAAGATCAATCCATGTTGTTGTGGGAATTGATATCTGGTTCCTTTTTATTGCTCAGCACTATTCTGTTGTATGGATGTGCATTGGCTTATTGAAGGAAATCTTGGTTGCCTCCAGTTTACGACAATTAAGATTAAGTTGCTGTAAACATTTGCATACAGATTTCTGCATGAATGTAAGCTTTTAATTTACTTGGGTAGATATATCAGAGTGGGATTTCTGGGTCGTATGCTAAGTTTTTCTTTGAATTTTTAAGAAACTATCAAACTGTTTTTCAATGTATCTGTCTCATTTATATTCCTATGAGCCATGAATGAGAGTTCATGGATTTGTTTTTGAGAGTACATTTTTAAGTATTTGCTTTGGTGCAGTCCATGTCTCCAGTCCCTGTGCATTTAAACAGTAGATTCAAAATTAAAGTGATAGCATCAAAATTATAAACAGCACAAAGAAATACAAATGGAGTTACTTTAGTTCCATTACTGTGTGTGTGACCACTTGAAGTTTTCCTCATGTTGACTTTTATGTAAACATTTGGAAAACATTTATTTCTTTCAGTCTCACCTCATAGATGCTTCAGAATATAGTTACAACTGTGAAAAGACTGTGCCTGATATTATGATATGCTCACTATGAAGCTTTGCATGCACTACAGACAAATGTTGGAAAGCCTCTTAACTTCAAGGGAAGTGAACTCTGAAAGTTGATGTGGACATAGGAGTTTCTCCTCAGATTTTCTCCTCTGCTGCACTTTTTAAAAGCTATCTTCTTTTCTGGTATGATATTGTAAATCAAGTAAGTCAGATATAAAAATATTTGCAAACAGCCAAAATCAACTCTGAAAATGATATAGTGGATCTCAAGCTTTAAAATTGTTCCTTGAGCAGCACAAAAAAATTGTGGAGAAAATTATTAACTATGCAAAACAACAAAGAAGTCAGTGACATTTAGATGGAAAAACAATTTCTGGGAAGAATATTAGGGGAAAAGAACAAAAACTACTGGCCTTGCAGTAGCAGAAGGAATTGTAGGATGTGTTGAGTATTTTTATTGTTTCTACCGGGAACTAGATACTTCTAAAGCAGTAGATTAAGCATTCTCATGTTCATTAATGTTAGGTCATTTTCACATATTCTTTTAGCAGACAAGAAAAAGTTTAGAAATGTTCACCCAATATAATAGAAACTTATGATTAACTTTCTGGTGAAAATATCTTAGGGGAATTTCTTCAGTTGCACAGAGGGGTTTGAAAACTATAATCCATTCTGAAGAAAGAAAGAAATGAACAGTATTTCAATTTCTGTAGCTTATTGTAAAATGTAATTTTTATGAATCTCTGAAAAACTCATCCTCATACTTAAGATTTTTTCCAACTCTTCATATATCTATGACTCCATGTGAAAAAAACTTCAAAATTAAAATTTAAGAAGTTTTTCAATTTAATTTGAGTGAAGAGAGCTGATAAATCTTCTTATATATCCATAGAACATGAATATATAAAAATTAGTTTTTATAAATATACAGAAGTTACAGATCAAAAGCAGACACTGTAATGTAATTCACAAAGGTGTAAGACCAATATGTATGTGTAAGCTTCCCTTGTTTTTCCAAAAAACACATTAGTGTAATTAAAAAGAATTTATGGCTTTTTATCTTTTAAAATTTCTAAATTTATCCAAATAAATGTATACTTTGGAGGGTATATCTGCTAATTTAATACATTTATATAGTTTGTGAAGATCAATCACTGTAACTGGAAATTCCATCACCTTAAATGTTGCTCTTCTCTTTATGTTAGAAACATTCAAATTATTCTCTTTTGGCTATTTTGAAATATTTAATAGATTATTGTAACTATGCTAACCCTGCTGTTCTGTCAATCACTAGGTCTTATTTATTCTAACAAATTGTATATTTGTTCCTATTAATCAACCTTCTTTCATCCTCCTCTTCCCTCTACCCTTCCCAGACTGTAGTAATCACCAATCTACTCTATGTCTTCATGAGATCTACATTTTTTAAGCTCCCATATATGAGTGAGACTATACAATATTGGTCTTTCTGTTTCTGAGAATGACAAGATTTCACTGTTTATGGCTGAATAGTATTTCATTATGTATATATACTATATTTTCTTTATTCATTCATCCATTGATGAATACTTTGTTAATTCTGTGTTTTGGCTATTGTGAATATTGCTACAACAAACATGGGAGGGCAGATAGCTCTTTGATGTATTAACTGCCTTTCTTTGGGATAGCTGGATCACATGGTAGTTCTAGTTTTACCTTTTTTGAGGAACATCCATACAGATTTCCATCATGGTTGTACTAATTTACATTTCTATCAACAGTGTATGAGACTCCTCTTTCTCCACATTCTCATCAGCATCCATTATTACATCTTTGTGATAAAAGCCATTTTAACTGGAATGAGATGGTGTCTCCCTATGATTTTAATTTGATTTCTCTGATGATTAGTGATGTTGATTTTCTCACCTGGCCATTCCTGTGTCTTCTTTTGAGAAATGTCCATTATATATTTTTTTGTTCCACTTTAAAATTAATTTTGTTGTTGTTGTTGAGTTGTTTAAGTTGCTTATGTGTGGGGGTCTGGCATGTCTGCCGAGAGGCCTCTGGCCAGTGGAGAGCCCCAGCCCCATCTAAATGTTCTCAACCTGGAAGAGGGAGGCGCAGAAGAAAAGAGAGATAGACAAGGGGGTCTGGAGGACTGTCAGGCAGTGCCAGAACAGCAAGTTTATTTGTGCACACCATACATAGGTTATATACTTTTTAGTGTTTAAGGAGTGATGTACATTCCATTGTATCTTGAAATAAAATCAAGAACAAAAATCACAAAAAAGGGGTACAGAAAGTATGACTCATAATCAAAGGGTGTACAGCAAAGGGACAATAAAGTTTGCAAAAGGGGATCATAAATCTAAACATGTGTTTATCTAAATTCAGTCAAGCAAGCAGGTAAGATTGTTAAGAAGGTACAGCTGTACCTTTCCAAATGTCATTCTAACCTTGCCTATTCATACAGGATCATATGCAAACAATATGATTGAGTTAGCAGAAGTAAACAAAGTCATATAGTTATTGTGCAGAGAAGGAACTAGGAGGCACACAGTGTCTAACCACACAATGTCTCGTTAGACCACAAAGCCTGAGCTCAGCCATCCTGTTGCAAATGTCAGAGGCAAAGATAGATGTTTATAAAATCAGTGCAACCAGACTTCCTCTTTTCCCCTTAGCTCAACAGCCTCCAGAAGAGGAGAAATATGTATGGGCTCAAGCTCAAGATGGCGTGGGTCCTGTCAAGGATCCCTTGCAGGAGCAATCCCCACACTTATGTATTCTGGCTACTAGTCCCTTGTCAGTTGAATGGTTTGCAAATATTTTATCTCATTCCACATTTGTCTCTTCATTTTGTTAATTGTTTCCTGTCCTGTGCAGAAACTTTTTACCTTGATGTAATTTCCTTTGCCTATTTTTGCTTTGTTTGCCTATGTTTTTTGAGGTTTTACACAAGAAAATCTTTGCCTGGACCCATGTCTTCGGGCATTTTCCCAAAGTTTTCTTCTAGTGGTTTTATAGTTTCTGGTTTCCAGTCTTAGATTCAAATCCTTAATTCATTTTGATTTGATTTTCGTATGTGGTGACAGATAGGGTTCTAGTTTTATTCTTCTGCATATGGGTATCAAGTATTTCCTATACTACTGATTGAGAAGACTGTCCTTTCTTCAGCATATGTTTTTGTTGCCTTTGTAAAAATGAAATGACTACAAATGCATAAATTCTTCCAATCCACAAGCATGAGCTATCTAATATCCTTTTATATTTTTGTCTCTTCTTCAATTACTTTCATCAGTGTTTTACAGTTTTCTTTGTATAAATCTTTGATGTCTTTAGTTGAACTGATTTCTAGATATTTTATTCTCTTCATAGCTATTGTAATTGTAATTGCTTTCCTGATTTCTTTCTCATTGCTTTCTTTTGGCTTGTATAAATGCTACTAATTTTTGTATGCTGATATTGTATCTTGCAACTTTACACTAAATTTATTAGTTCTAACAGTTTTTTGGTTGAATTTAAGTTATTCTACACATAATATTATGTCATCTGCAAACAAGACTAATCTGACTTTCATTTTCAATTTGTAAGCCCTATATTTTTTTCACTTGCCTAATTTTTATGGTCAGGACTTCCAGTATTATGTCAAATAGAAGTGGTGAAAGTGAGCATACTTGTCTTGTCTTAGAGAAAAGCTTCTTTTTCTTCCCCATTGAGTATGTTTTCTGTGGGTTTGTCATAAATGGCCTTTATTATTTTGAGGTATGTTTCTTCTATACCCACTTTGTTGAGAATTTTTTTCATAAAGGGATGTTGAATTATATTGAATACTTTTTATTGTCTATGGAGATGATTATATGGTTTTTGTTCTTGCTTCGGTTAATGTGATGTATTGCATTGATTAATTTGCATATATTGAACCATCCTTGTATCCTTGGGTTGAATCCCACTTCATCATAAAGAACATAATCTTTTTTAATGTGCTGGTGAATTTGGTTTACTAGTATTTTGTTGAAGGTTTTTGTATCTATGTTGTATTAGGCTGTTTTCATACTGCTATAAAGAACTACCTGATACTGACTAATTTATAATGAAAAATGTTTAATTGACTCAGTTCTGCATCACTAGAGAGGCCTCAGGAAACTTACAATCACAGCAGAAAGTGAAGGGAAAGTAAAGCATGTACTACATAGCAGCAGGAAAGAGATAGAGTGAGGAGGGAAGTACCATACTTTTAAACCATTAGATCTTGTGAGAATTCACTACTAGATCATTAGCTCTTATGAGAACATCATGAGAAATATCCACCCCCATGATCCAATCATCTTCCTCCAGGTCCCTCCCTTGATGTGAGGATTACAATTTGAGATGAGAGTTGGGTGGGGACACAGAGCCAAACTGTATCATTCTGCCCCTGGCCACTCCTGAATACCAGTTCCTTTTCACATTCCAAAACCAATCATAACTTTTTAATAGTCCCCTAAAGTCTTAACTCATTCCAGCATTAACTCAAAAGTCCAAGTTCAAAGTCTTATCTGAGACAAGGCAAATTCCTTCTGCCTATGAGCCTGTGAAATAAAAAAGAATGTTACTTACTTTCAAGATACAGTGGAAGTACAGGCATTGAATAAATAAATATTGCTTTTCCAAATGTGAGAATTTGGTCAAAACAAAGGGGTTACAGTCTGCATGCAAGTCTGAAACCCAGCAAGATAGTTATTAAATCTTAAAACTCTGAAATGAACTTTTTGACTCCGTATCTCACATCTAGGGCATGCTGATACAAAGGGTGGGCTCCAAATGCCTTGGGCAGCTCTACCTCTGTGACTCTGCAGGGTATAGCCCTTGTGGCTGCTTTCACAGCCTGGTGTAGGGTGCCTGCAGCTTTTCCAAGCACACAGTGCAATCTGTTGATGAATCTACCATTCTAGTGGCTGGAGGATAGTGGCAGTTTTTTCACAGCTCCACTAGGCAGTTCCTTAGTAGGAATGCCATATGGGGGGCTTCAACTCTATATTTTCCCTCTGCATTGCCATAGTGGAAATTCCCCAGGAGGGTTCTGCTCCTCCTGTAGACTTCTGCCTGGACATTCGGGCATTTCCACACATCCTCTGAAATCTAGGTGGAGGCTCCCAAAACTGAACTCTTGTCTTCTGCACACCCGCAGGCAACACACCATAGGGAAGCCACCAAGGCTTGGAACTTATATTCTCTGAAGCTATGGCCCAAGGTGTACCTTGGCCCCTTTTAGCTGTAACTGGGAGCTAGAGTGGCTCGGATGCAGGGCACCATGCCCTAAGGCTGCACAGAGCAGTTGGGCCCTGCACAAAATTATTTTTCCCTCTTAGGCCTCTGGGCCTGTGATGGGAGGGGCTGCCATGAAGATCTCTGAAATGCCCTAGAGACATTTTCTCCATTGTCTTGGTTATTAACATTCAGCTTCTCTTTACTTATACAAATTTTTGCAGCCAGCTTGAATTTCTTCCTAGAAAATAGGATTTTCTTTTCTTACAGATGGTCAACTTGCAAATTTTCTAAACTTTTATACTCTGTTGCCCTTCATTGTCTATATCACTTTCAGCATTCTGGCCAAACTCATTCATCAAGACTCTGGGAAGTTCCAAACCTTCCCACATCTTCCTGGCTTCTTCTGAGCCCTCCAAACTGATCCAACCTCTGCCTGTTACTCAGTTCCAAAGTAACTTCTACCTTTGCAGGTATCTTTATAGTAGTGCCCCAAACTCTGGTACCAAATTCTATATCAGTTCATTTTCACACTGCTATAAAAAACTACTTGAGACTTGGTATGAGAAAATAAGTTTGATTGACTCACAGTTCTGTATGGCTAGGAGGCCTCAGGAAACTTGCAATTATGGCAAAAGGCAAAGAGGAAGTGAGGCACATCTTACATGGCCGCAGGAGAGAAGAGAGAAGAGAGAAGTTTTATACTTTTAAAATATCATGAGAACTCACTATCATGAGAAGAGCATGGGGAAAATCTGCCCCCATTATCCAGTAACCTCAAACCATGTCCCTTCCTTGACATGTCGGATTACAATTTGAGATGAGACTTGGGTGGGGGCACATAGCCAAACCATATCATATGTTCACCAGTGATATTGGCCTGTAGTTTTTTTTTGTTGTTGTTGTGTTTCTGACTGATTTTGAGCTATGAGAGTATTGCTGACCTCATAGAATGAGTTTAGAAGTATTTCCTCCTCTTCAGTATTTTTGAAGAGTTTGAGTAGAATTGATATTAGTTCTTCAAATTTTTGGTAGAATTCAGCAGTTAAAACTTCAGATCCTGGGCTTTTCTTTGATGGAAACATTTTTCTTATGGCTTTGATCTTATTACTCATTGGTTTGTTAACATGTTCTATTTCTTCATAGTTTAATCCTGGTTGGTTGTGTGTGTCCAGGAATTTATTCATTTATTCATTTATTTTAGGTTTTCCAATTTGTTGTCATATAGTTATTCATAATAGTCTCCAAAGATCATTTGTACTTCTGTGGCCTCAGTTCCTGTTTCCTTTTCAGTTTCTGATTTTATTAATTTGGATATTCTCTTTCTCTCTCTCTCTCTTTTCTGTTTTAGCTAAAGGTTTGCCAATTTTCTTATTTTTTAAAAACCAGCTTTTTATTTTTTGATTTTCTGTATTGTTTTTTAGTCTCCATTTCATTTATTTTTGCTCATAAATTTAATATTTCTTTTTTGCTACTAATTTTTGGTTTGATTTGTTTTTGCTTTCCTAGTTCCTTTAGATTCATCTTTAGGTTGTTTACTGGAAGTAATTCTACTTATTTGACATAGGTGTTTATTGCTATAAATTTCTCTGTTATTACTGCTTTTTCTGTATCCTATGGCTTTTGGTTTGTTTTATTTCCATTTTCATTTGTTGCAAACAATTTTTTATTTCCTTCTTAATTTCTTCATAGACCTATTAGTCATTCGGAACCATGTTGTTTAACTTTCATGTGTTTGTGTATTTTTCAAAGTTTTTTTTTGGCTATTAATTTTTAGTTTTATTCTATTGTAGTCAGAAAAGACACTTGATATGATTCTACATTTTTTGAATTTGTTGATACTTTTTATATGGCTATTCTGGATTTTTTGGGTCTGTTCTGGACCTCTATATGTTGATAAGAATGTGTTTTCTACAGTAGTTAGATAAACTGTTCTGTAAATTTTAGTTAGGCCTAGTTGGTGTTAATGTTTCTTTTTTTTTTCAGCCTAGATGATTTTTTCCTTACTGTAGGAGGAGTGTTGAAGCCCCTACTATTATTGTATTACAGTCTATTTCTCCCCTTTGGGTTTATTACCATTTGCTTTATATACTTGGGAACTCCAGTGTTGGGTGCATAGTTATTTAAAATTGTCATATAATTGTATTACTTTATTTTCATGCTTCTGATAAAGACATACCTGAAACTGGGAAGAAAAAGAGGTTTAATTGGACTTACAGTTCCACATGTCAGGGGAGGTCTCAGAATCATGGTGGGAGCTCAAAGGAACTTCTTACATGTCAGCAGCAAGAGATCATGAGGAAGAATCAAAAGCGGAAACCCCTCATATCTTTTTTTTTTTAATTTTTATTGCATTTTAGGTTTTGGGGTACCCCTCATATCTTATGAGACTAATTCACTATAAAAAGAATAGCAAGGGAAAGACAGGCCCTTGTGATTCAGTTACCTCCCCTTAGGTTCCTCCCACAACATGTGGAAATTCTGGAGACACAATTCAAGTTGAGATTTGAGTGGGGACACAACCAAACCATATCAATTGTCTTGTTGATTTGACCCCTTTATCATTGTATAGTGACCATCTTTGTCTCTTTTTTACAGCCTCCTGTTTATAGTTTATCTTATGTAAGTATAGCTACTCCTGCTTCCATTTGGTTTTAGGATTGCATGGAATATGTTTTTTCACTCCTTTATTTGCAGTCTATGTATGTCTTTATAGGTGTACTGGATTTCTTGTATGCAGCATGCAATTCAGTCTTGTTTCTTTATTTGCTCAGCCATCCTATGTTTTTTGATTGGAGAATTTGGTTCACTAACATTCCTTGCTATCATTGATAAGTAAGGACTTACTACTGACATTTTTCCCATGTTTTCGGTTTTGTTTTTTTTTGTAACACTTTTCTTTCCTTTTAAAAACTCTCTTCCATTGTGGTTGAATGACTTTCTCCGTTAGTAGTTTTAATTTACAGACTTTTTTAAAATGTAGAGAAATGGTCTCACCCTGGCACCCAGGCTGGATTGCTGTGATACAATCATAGCTCACTGTAGTCTTGAACTTTTGGGCTCAGGCAAACCTCCCACTATAGCCTCCTGAGCACCTAAAAGTACAGGTGCATACAACCATTCCTGGCTAATTTTTAAAATTTTTGTAGAAATGGGTTCTAAATATGTTTCCCAGGCTGGTCTTGAACTCCTGACCTCAAACAGTCCTCTTGTCTCAGCCTCCCAAAGTGCTTGGATTATAGGTGTGAGCCACTGCATCTAGCCAGTGTTTTTATTTTTATGAATCTATTATAGATTTTGCACTGTAATTACTATGTGGCTTACAAAAAAACCAATATATAAATATAAAAATTTATTTCAAAGATATGAAAACTTAGGTCACACAGGAATGAATAGAAAGAAAAAAATGAAAAAATTCTGTACAATTTATCTCCCCATTTTGACTTCTTATGGTCGCAATTTTCATATTTTATACTGCCTATTTCTTAACAGGTTGCTTTATATATTATTGTTTGGATATATTTGTCTTTTTTCTGCATACTAGAATTATGAGTGGATTGCACACCATAATTACAGTATTAACATAGTCTTGGTTTTCTATGTACTTAATTCGATCAGTGGGTCTTATATCTTCTAATGTTTTCTTTGTTTTTATTTATTTTAATTGAAGAACACATTTTATCATCGCTTGCAAGATGGGTCTCTTGGTGGTGAGTTCTCTCAGCTTTTGTTTGAGAAAGACTTTATCTCTCCTTCATATTTGAAGGATTGCTTTGCTAGACATAGTGTTCTTGAATGGAAGTGATTTTTTTCTTTTAGAACTTTGAAAATGTCATCCCACTTTCTCCTGGTCTGTATGGCTTTCATTAAGAAGTCTGTTGCCCAATGAATTGGAGTTTCTTTATATGTTGTTTATTGTCTCTTGTGGCTTTTAGGATCCTCTCTTTGTCTCTAACCTTTGATAGTTTGATTATTATATGCCTTGGAGTATTTTTATTTGGGTTGAATCTGTTTGGTGTTCGCTGACCTTCCTATAGCTGGATATTTAGCTCTTAAGTTTTGAAAAATTTTCTGTTACTGTTATTATTTTCTTTTGAATAAGCTTTCTACTCCTTGCTCTTGCTCAACTCTCTCTTGAATATCATTAATTCTTAAGTTTGATCTTTTGAGGTAATTTTCTATATCTTGTAGGCAGTCTTCATTTGTTTCCATTCTTTTCTACCTTATGATTATTTATTTTCAAACGGTCTGTCTTAGAGCTTGTTGATTATTTCCTCTCCCCAACTTGTTCTGCTGAGAGCCTCAAATGAATTTTTCATTTTGGCAAATGAATTTCTCAGTTCCAAAATTTCTGTTTGATTTTTTATTATGATTATTTCAATCATTTGGTTAAATTTCTCTGATAAGTTTCTGAATTGCTTTTCTGTATTATCCTGGATATCACTGAGTTTCCTTAAAACTGCCATTTTGAATTATTGGTCAGAGAGTTCCCATATCACCAACTTATTAGGGTCAGTCACTTGTTCCTTGCTTTGTCCAGTTAAAAGAGATCATGGTCCTCTGTTTGCTATTGCTTCTATTGTATGTACATCTGTGTTTTTTTCAATGAAGAATTAGTTATTTATTCTAGTCTTCTCTGACATTTTTTATTTTTATTGGATATGCTTGCTTAGAGATTCTTTGTAATTTATCTCTGGTATTTTTTCTTTATTTCCCCTGCTAGCTTGCTACATCCTGGTCAGCAGTAGATGACACCTTAAGACAAAGTTTGCCTTGGTTCTAGTAAACAATCAGAGTACCACCCAATCCCCAGTCAGAAGGTTTCAAAGGGGGATATCCCAGTATCCTGAGAAGGCTGGGGCTTTATGTCCAGGGGACCTGTGAAATGAACCTCTTACAGAATGATGTTACCGAACAGCCACTTTGATTTCATGTCTTTTTCGGCAAAATTACAGAGCAGAGTTTTCAGACCTAGGGATGGTAGTTGCACCTTCCCTCTTTGTCTCTGGTTGTTTTCAGGATATTTCTCCCTTAAGACATGACTGATGGTTTCTGTGGGCAAAAGGGAAAGGTCTCCTACTAGGGAGCTGCAATTGGTGGAGAAGCTGGTTATCCACTGATGCCACTTTTTCTTGTGTAGAGACTGTATGTTGAGGGAAAATTTTCACATGATTTGTGATGGGCAGATTGGGTGGAGGGGCATTGTGAATATGGAAGTCTGATAATCTTACTGTGTGCTTAAAATTTTTTAGCTTCTCTGTGGCCCAGGAATGGTCTCACTCTCATATCTGAGTCCTGGAATTTTATTGATGATAATCTGTGCACTTTGTATTTATTTCTGGGTTTCTGTGGGGAGGAGGTAATGAGGTCAGCTTGCTTCTATACCACAATTTTGGAATGGGAAGCTTCCATTTTAACTTTTTAAATTATAACACTTACTTCACTTTTTATTTTTAACTGTAATGTTATATACATAGACAAAGTTTAATAAAAGGACATTTTTACCGACTGTATTTTTTTCCACCATTATTAATATGTGTTTCATTATACAATTACTACTGAAAAAATTTTGTCACATAAGGGATGTGGGTGATAAACCATGATCTTCTTGGGTTTCAGATGTGTTATGGATGCCACTGCTGACCAAAAGCATGGCTTTTGAAAGAGGAAGTACATGGGATTATCATAAAAAATAACAGTGTCTCAAATGATGAGTTTTCTATGATTCTAAAGGAAGGGTTTTTATTAAAAAATAATAGAAAAACATTTTAACCATTGTGGAAGACAGTGTGGCAATTCCTCAAGGACCTAGAAATAGAAATTCCATTTGACCCAGCAATCCCATTACTAGGTATATATCCAAAGGACTATAAATCGTTCTACTATAAGGACACATGCACACGAATGTTCATTGCAGCACTGTTTACAATAGCAAAGACCTGGAATCAACCCAAATGCCCATCGATGAT
>CM052649.1:7266273-7294938 GCA_028533165.1 Leontopithecus rosalia
GAAAAATGATGAGTTCATGTCCCTTATAGGAACATGGATGAATCTGGAGAACATCATTCTCAGCAAATTGACACAAGAACAGAGAAGGAAACACCATATATACTCACTCATAGGCGGATGATGAACAATGAGAACACATGGACACAGGGAAGGGAGTACCACACACTGAGGTCTATTGGGGGAAATAGGGGAGGGACAATGGGGGGGGAGCCGGGGAGGGATGGCATGGGGAGAAATGCCAAATATGGGTGAAGGGGCAGAAGGCAGCAAAACACACTGCCACGTGTGTACCTATGCAACTATCTTGCATGTTCTGCACATGTACCCCAAAACCTAAAATGCAATAAAAATTAAAAAAAAAAAGAAAAACATTTAAAACTTTTACTTTTTTGTTAACATTCTATATTTTTCTACTGTTAAAATGCAGAAGTCAGAAAACAGAACATTTCTTCCCTTTCACTATGTCTGCCACTTAAAAATAGTATATTTTCTTGATTGTTTAGCATCTTAAACTACCTTTATCCTTTTGCAAGGCAGACTGTCCAGTATTTATATGATGGTACTTGTTAATATATTAATTACATTCTAATTTCTGAATGTTTATCTTATTTAATGTTTCTCTCTCTCTCCCATATGTATATATATGGGAGATTATATATATCTATATATATATAAAATCTCTTTGTGTAAATATTCAAATATAAGCCAAGGACAAATGTGGTACTTATTTATAAAACACATATTTTATTCCCTCTAACAGTATATGATAAACCTTGGTTAGAAAAGCCTGGAGATTTTATATGGCTTAATGCTTCAAGTGCTACTCAAAACAGTATACACACTAATTTATTTTCTCCCAAAAGAATCCTGGCTGTGTTTTGAACTGGGCTCTGTGTAAATAACAAAAAGAATGAAGCTTAATAATACTTCCTGTATGTCTCAGTCTACTGGCCTTCTCTTAGCCAAGAAGAGATTTGGTGTTAAGGCCTTTGTAACATTGCCCACAATGTTACAAAGAAGAGATTTGGTGTTAAGGCGATTTGCAGATTTGGTGTTAAGGCCTTTGTAACATTGCCCACATTTCTGAAGAAATTATTAAATCTTATTAATCTTTGTAATTGGGTAGAAGTTTTAACCTAAATGGATAGGAATTTTGATAGTGGTTCATTAGTTTATTTAATACATGTAAAGTGTTTAGAGCTATATCTGATACAAAACAAGTATTTAAAGTATATTAGTATTTATACTGCTGTTACCATTATCACCATGACTACTATCACTTCTACAAATGTTCCTGGAGAAATACCAGGTTGATGGGTGTGCTCTGAATTTTGGACAAACATTTAATGTACAACAAGGTCATTTTGATATGTTTTCAGTTCTCCTGGCAAATGTCCAGCTCATCACATGGTTCCAGAGCAGACATCTGTCTCCATGGTCCTTGATTCAGTAGCAGTTAACTCAGCACCTTTCATAGCTTTAATTCATTTTCTAAAGGTTAACAGGCAAAGAATAGGTTCCGAAAAGGTCTAAATCATGTTTTTATTTTTCCAGGTGGATGACTTTAACAAAAGATCATGACTCCACTGTGTATAAGAGCAGTTAAATTCTGCCTTTATTTCAGAACGTATCTGTAGGTTATGAAGTTTCTCTTTTGCTTCAGTATTTTCAAGGGGAAGTGAGAAAGTTGTAATTTTTTTGTAAGAAGTTTCTCTGTAAAATATGTGAGCTAGTGTCACAAGACCCACTGCAGCTGAGGGACTTAGCCACTGTACTAGTCTGTTTACATGTACTGTTAAAGACATAACCCAGACTGGGCAACTTACAAAAGAAAGGTTTATTGGACTCTTATTTCCATGTGGCTGGGGAGGCCTCACAATCATGATGGAAGGTGAAAAGCACTTCTCACATGGTGGCAGACAAGAGAAGAAGGCGTGTGCAGGGAAAATCCCCTTTTTAAAACAATAAGATCTTGTGAGACTTATTCACTATTATAAGAATAGCATGGGAAAGACCCATCCCCATGATTCAATTACCTCCCACCAGGTTCCTCCCACAACGTGTGGGAATTGTGGGAGCTACAATTCAAGATGCAATTTGGGTGCTGATACAGCCAAACCATGTTATTCCAACCCTGGTTCCTCCCAAATCTTATGTCCTTACATTTCAAAACAAATCATGCCTTCCCAATAGTCCCCCAAAGTCTTAACTCATTTCGCCATTAACTCAGAAGTCCACTATACAGTCTCATCTGAGACAAGGCAAGTCCCGTCAGCCTATGAGCCAGTAAAACCAAAAGCAAGTTAGTTACTTCCTAGATACAATGAGCGTATAGGCATTGATAAATACAGCCATTCCAAAAGGGAGATATTGGCCAAAATAAAGGGACTACAGGCTTTATGCAAGTCTGAAATCCAGCAGAGCAGTCAAATCTTAAAGCTCCAAATTAATCTCCTTTGACTCCATGTCTCACATGAAGGTTATTCTGATGCAAGAAGTGGGTTCCCATAGTTTTGGGCAGCTCCACCCCTGTGGCTTTTCAGGGTACAGCTTCCCTCTCAGCTACTTTCATGGGCTGGTATTGAGTGTCTGTGGCTTTTCTAGGCATATGTTGCAAGCTGTTGGTGGATCTGGAGGATGGTGGACCTCTTCTCAAAGCTCCTCTAGGCAACACCCCAGTGGGGACTGTGTGTGGGGATGCTTACCCCACATTTCCCTTCCACCCTGCACTAGCAGGTTTTCCATGAGCACCCTGCCACTGCAGCAAACTTATGCCTGGACATTCGGGCATTTCCAGATATCCTCTGAAATCTAGGCAGAGGATTTCCCAAACTTTATTTCTTGACTTCTGGTCCCCACAGGCTCGACGTCACATGAAAGTTGCTAAGGCTTGGGGCTTGCACCCTCTGAAGCCATGGCCTGAGCTGTACCTTGGCCCCTTTTAGTGATGGCGGGAATGGCTGGGATGCAGGGCACCAAGTTCTTAGGCCACAGACAGTAGAGGGACTTTGGGCCCAGATCCAGGGTTTCCTAGAAGGAAACCATTTTTTCCTTCTAGGTCTCTAGAGCTGTGGTGGGAGGGGCTGCTGCAGAGGTCTCTGACATGCCCTGGAGACATCTTCCCCATTAATTAACATTGGGCTTCTTATTACTTATGTAAATTTCTGCAGCTCACTTGAATTTCTCCTTAGAAAATGGGATTTTTTTTTCTATCAAATTGGTCAGGCTGCAAATTTTCTGAACTTTTATGCTTTGTTTCTCTTTTAAAACTGAATGCCTTTAACAGCACCCAAGTCATCTCTTGAATTTTTTGCTGCTTAGAAATTTCTCCTGCCAGATACCCTAAATCATCTCTGTCAGTTTCAAAGTTTCACAAATCTCTTAGGACAGAAGCAAAGTGCCACAAGTCTCTTTGCTAAAATATAACAAGAGTCACCTTTGCTCCAGTTCCCAACCAGTTCTTCATCTCCATCTGAGATCACCTCAACCTGGATTTCATTGTACATATCATTATCAGCATTTTGGTCAAAGCTTTTCAGCAAGTCTCTAGGGAGTTCCAAAGTTTCTCACATTTTTCTATCTTCTTCTGAGCCCTCAAAACTGTTCCAACGTCTGCCTGTTGCCCAGTTCCAAAGTTGCTTCCACATTTTTGGGTATCTTTTCAGCAGCGCCCCACTCTACTGGCACCAGTTTACTGTATTAATCCATTTTCATGCTGCTGATAAAGACATACTCAAGAATGGGTAATTTCCAAAAGAAAGAGATTTATTGGACTCACAGTTTCACATGGCTGGGGAAGCCTCACAATCATGGCAGAAGGTGAAAGGCATGTCTCACATGGCAGCAGGCAAGAGAAGAGAGCTTGTGCAGGGAAACTCCCCATTTTAAAACCATCAGATCTTGTAAGAATTATTCACTATCACAAGAATAGCATGGGAAAGACCCGTCCAAATGATTTAGTTACCTCCCACTGGGTCCCTCCCACAACATGTGGGAATTATGGGAGATACAATTCAAGATGCGATTTGGGTGGGGACACAGCCAAACTGTATCAGCCCCGGACACAAATTGTTTTCCCATTTGCACTTGTACTTAATAGCATCTACAGATAGATAGCAAATTATCCCTCAATTGCATTTCTACCTTATTAACTAATGATCGAGAGGGACTGACTCAAGATGCTTTCATTTGGAGTTAGACTAGAAAATTCCAGAGGATGAATGAATTTGATCCAGTAAGATTTAAGAATAAACTATATTTAGGCAGCCATGTGTGCTAATTAGTGATGCATTGATGTGCTTTAATAATTTTAGATCCAGCGACCAACACATGTTGAAATTCTATGGGACAAAGTTATTGAATGTGAAATATGAAAAATAAGGGAAAAGTGAATGGGAAATACTTCTTGCCCATTTTCTCCCTAGAATATTAGATCTATGGTTCCACTTGCTGGCTAATCGAAGTACTGTAGCTGAGAAACTCAAAAACCCCTACTGAGCAGTAAATGACCTATTCTCTTAAAACAATAGTACCGAAGTTGGGCTGAATTTCTCCTTCAGTGCCTCAGAGCTGACCTGAGCCAAAGTTCCAAGTCAATTAAATCGGTATTAGAACGCTGTCTTTCAGTTTTCCCTATGTGACACAGAACAGGTTCGATCTGGGATATGCACCCTTCAGGGAATGAAAATCAACCAGAGCACAGAGCATGGTTAATATAAACCATTAATGAGGATACGAAGGCTTCTGACCACTCCCTAGGAATATTCTGCCTTGGAGGAGGAGGGGTGAAATTTTATAGAGCCTTAGTGAGTGGGTCAGCCTAAATTTAGCTGTTTCTCAAACATTTAGTCTAAGATTATTCTTAGAAGAAGTATGTTCTTGGGTTTATCGGTCTTTATTTGGGCAGTTTGTGTTTAGCAAAATGAGGTGGGAAGGAACAGTTATGGTACCAAGATATTGAGGCTGCATAGAAAATGTTCTGGTTTGACTGCCAAATCAACCAAAATAAAGGCAACCAATGGGTCACGTTAATGGAGTGTCTCTGAGATGGACAGTGAACCTTTGCACTCCTGGACCAGAACAGTGCCCAAGCATCTGGAGGAATCTGCACATCCTATTAACGGCAACAAGGAATCAAATCTGGAGTGCCAGGAGGCAAAGGTGGGTGGAGGGACCCTGACATTCCATGGCACCTGCCCTTGTTCCAGTTTACAATCATGGACCTGAATCTGGTGATGCCACTCATGGACTGCCTTTCAGCCCCCTTGAAAGTATCTTTCCCCTGAGGCTGGGAAAGAGCAGCTTGGTGACATTTTCCAGCCACTTGGCATCAGCATGGGTGGGAAAGCCAGGTGGGCAGAGGAGGAGTCTCCTGAGGTTGGAGAAAATCAGACAGAGACACCCTAGGAGGAGCTGTGAAGCTATACGAACAGAAACATTATTAGAAGCCTCAGCTACAAAGCTGGGAACTGTGTGTTTTCAGTTTTATATACATATTTATCTATCCATCCAACCATCCATCCATCCAACAAATGCTCACTGAGCACATTACAAATCTGTTCCTTACCAGGTGTTCTGCAAAGAATGCACAGTTTAGTGTGGGAGACACTTATATTAACTGATAAATTATTAGATAATAAATTGTTAAATAAGTCATGCTGTAAACATTTTGAGAATGTATGTCTGCCTGTCTCTTCAGGCAGTTTTATCAGCACTCCTAGTCTCAATGTATTGAGACTTCAGCAACATAAAGCTGCTTGTTTCTGCTGAAAAAGATGCCACACTGTCAGGCTTCCATGCCTTTAAATGTTGTACCTAATGTTTGGAATGACTCCTACCCCATTTCTGCTTGTCCACTTGGCCAATTTTCCCATCCCTCAAATCTCAGCCCAGGAGAGGGTGCTTGGTGTAGTTGCCATGATTCCTGCTCATTTGGTTCCTGGCTGATTTATCCGTTGTATCTTGTCATTAGCCCACCAGCCAGTGACCATCCTGGGTTGGCACTATTCACAGGAGGCCCCCTTGCTGAACTCCAAGTTCTTTTTTGACATGGACCATAGCACTATGGCTTTGTAACCCTTGTGAGTGGTACACTGTGGGTTACCCCAAAATGTTTGCTGGAGAAATGGAATGAACTAATGTTGTGCTCTGGCAGCAAGGAAGATCAGTTAGCCAACTCTCGTTTCCTCATCATCCGACAAGCATCCAGAGGTATTTCTAGTGTGTGCTAAACCTATCCTGGGAGCTGAGGTCACTGGGGTGAGTGTAGTACCTCTCCTCATGGAGCTTTCCCTCTGACAGACATCAAAGGTAGTGTCCATAGTTACAGAACAGTACTCCTATGACCGTGAGGCTTTGGGTTAAAGAGCCTATGATCATGGGAAGCCCAGGTGGAAGGGATGAAGGTGATAAGTCCCCATCCCAAGCTGTGGCAGGGTCAAGGCAGAGAAAACAGAACAGGAGAAGGAAGGATGGAGGAGCCTTCAGAGAGGTTTCAGCAAACAACGCCCCGTCCGGGAAGATGAGGTTCTTTTTGCTAGTTGTAATTACCCTGCAGGTGTCTGGGATGTCGGCGGAATGAAAGGCCAGCTTCCAGACAAATGGAAGTAATTTCTAGGAGATGAAAGAAGAAATAAGTGAAAAGGAGCCCAAAGCAGGCAGTTTTACAAAGGGAGCATACATGAAATTGAAGAGGTATTTGAAGATCTTCAGTTTACCTTAATACTGGAGGTATCTATTTCCTTGGCTTTCAGAATTTAGCCCTCAGGGCAGTTAAATTGGAAATGATAGCAGTATCGTGTTATGTTTACCTTGAGCCACACATGTGAGAATGATTTAGGAGCTGGATTCTATTACAAATGCCCACGTAAACCTCCAGGGCTCCCTCAGCCTGCTTACATTTCAAACAGCTTTAGTCTCTCCACATCCCCGCAAAGCTGCTTTGCTTGGGGGAATTCATTATAAAACTAGGACAGTTTGGATGAGGGCAACTATTAGGCTAGATCACTGACAAATTGGTTTAAGTATTGAAAAATGCATTGGAATAAATGCTGTTTGAAATACTGCAGGGAAGCTTACATGCCTCAGCTTCCTGGTGTGAGATCATTAATGTGCATGATCATAGAATTAGTGGGAACATGCACACTTAGGCGTATCTCGATAGAAATGTTATTGGATATGTACTTTTTAAAAAGCCAAGGCACCCTGAATCACAAAGTTGTTTCCAAGGCTAGCTCTCACACCATCCTGACAAGCCATTCATCCTCACACCATCTCAACAAGTGTCACCATCTTGACGAGACCCTGATTCTCCTCTGTACATCCAGGCAGCCAAGCTCTATGAACTGGAGTTTTCCATCTATGGTCTTCCTGTTTCCTGGTGTGCAGGTTATACAAGTGTTAACTTACGGCATAGACGAAGAAAAAACAAAAATTACCAGCAAATGTTCTATTGAGACAAATAGGGAGGGTGTTTTTGAAAATTATAATGCTCTAGGCAATGCCTGCCTTCTCACTACTAGTATTATAACTTCTGTTAAATATTTGATGGATTCCGCATTTTCCCTTAACAGAAATATTATGTTTAATAGACATTGGAAAGAGAAAATGTTGTTGAATTCTGAAAGTTTAAGTAAGTTATTGTATTAGTTTGCTAGGACTGTCATAACAAAGTACCACAGACTGGGTGGCTTCAACAACAGAAATTTACTTTCTCACTGTTCTGGAAGCACAGATCAGTGTCAGCAGGGTTAACTCTTTCTGAGGCATGTCTCTTTGGCTTGTAGATGGCTGTATTTTTCTTGTATCTTCACAGGGTATTTTCTCTGTATATGTCTGTATTCAACTTTTTTCTTCTTCTACCAGTCATATTGGACACCCTAATGACTATATTTTAATTTAATTACCTCAGCAAACACCCCATCTTTAAACATAGCCACCTTCTGTGGTTCTGGGGATTAGAAACCATGGAAGGGACTGTAACTCAATCCGTAAGAGCTGTCGAATCACATTTTTTTACAGCTTTATTAAACAATGACTCATACCATCACCTACGTAAGTTGAAAGTGCACAATATGGTGACTTTTGACTTCTACATATCACAGAGTTGAAATAATGAACACCAAGAACTTTTTTGTGACCCTTTGAAACACACACTCTCCAACACTTCAGTACCCCTGTTGTTGCAAACAGGGGTCTGCTTTATGTCACTATAGAGTACTGTACGTTTTCTAGAACTTCCTATAAATTCAAACATACATTATGTATTTTCCTCTTTTTCTGCCTTCTTTCAGTTAGCATAAGTGTTTTTAAAATTGGTTGATGTTATTGCCTGCATTAGTAGGTTAATCTCTTGTTATTGCTGATATTCTGTTGTGTGAATATACAATTATTTGCTGATTCATTCACCTTTTGATGAACATTTAGAGTTTTCCAGTGTTTGCCTATTTCAAATAAAGCTGCTGTGATTTTGGTGCACAGGAATTTGTGTGACTATTTGCTTTTATTACTCAAGCAGATCCCTACGCAAGGAATGACTGGGCCATGTAAAGGTAATGTTTTTAAAAACTTTCAAACTGTTTCCCAAAGAGGTTGTGCTATTTTACATCCATCAGCAGTGTGAGAGAGGTGTCTTTTTTTTTCTTCACGTCCTCACTAGGACTTGTTCTGGTCAATCTTTCTTTTGATTTTAGCTAGTCTAGTGTTTGTGCTGTCCTATCTCATTGTGCTTTTAACCTGCATTCCCCTAATGACCACGGATGTTGTGCTTATTTTCAGCTGTTTACTTGTCATTACTGGTAGGGTATCCATTTAAAACTGTTGCCCGTATTTTATATTTTATCATTAGGTTGTAAGAGTTTTATTTTATATATCTGCTTTATTTTATTTTATATATCATTAGGTTGTAAGAGTTTTATTTTATATATCTGTTTTATTTTGTATATAATTTAAAAACTATATATATAATATTTTATATATCTGTTTTATTTTATATATATCCCATGTTAATTGCAACACTATCACAACAGCTTCAAGATATGGAATCACTCTAAGTGTCCATCAATTGATGAGTGGACAAATAAAATGTAATATATATATATATATATATATACACACACAATGGAATATTATTCAGCCTCCACTCCCACAAAATAAAATCCTGTCATTTGTAACCACTTTGATGGAACTGAAGGATATTATGCGAACTAAAACAAGCCAACCACAGAAAGACAAATATTGTATGTTCTCACTAATATATGAGAGCTGAAAAAGTTAATCTTATGGCGATAGAAAGTAGAATGAAGATTGCAAGAGGCTGGGAAACATAGTGGGAAGGTCGGGGAAAAGGGGTGTTGGTTAATGGGCACAAAACCACAGTTAAATAGTAAAAATAAGGTCTAGTGTTCGGTAGCACAATAGAGAGACTGTAGTTAAAAAAATTTATTGTATATTTCAAAATAACTTGAAGAATGAAATTTGAATGTTCTTAACATAAATAAATAATAAATACTTGAGGTGATGGATATCCCAATTACTCTGATTCGATTATAGCACATGGCATGCTTTTGTCAAAGCATCACATATACCCCGTAAATATGTACAACTGTTATGTATTCAGAAAAATTAGAGATAGAAAGATTTATGGGTAAAAACACTGTCTGTCTTTTGAGGCCCCATTTGTCAAAATGAAGCTGAATAATTGGGTTTAAATATGTGTTATTAAATCAGGTTTATCAACTGTTGTGGCCCTCTGGTCTTTAGAACGTGAATATGTAGAAAAGAAAAGTTAAAAACTTGAATTTAGTTCATTATTTATTCTTTTCTAGAATGGTGATTTTCCTGATTTGTTAACTATGTTTTAGCCAATTTTGATTTTAACAATGAAAGTCTTTCCTTTAATGATTTTAATATGGTGCTGATTTTTGGTTATACAATTTTATTCAGCCAAAGAGTCACCTTCTTTAAGAGATCCTAATATATGTGGGAAAATAGAAAGCCTTCATCAGTCTTTTTTTGGAAAGGAGGAGGGCCCCTATGCTACAGGCTTTCCAAAAGAACTCAAACAGATATTGCACCCCCACCTGAGGAGTAATGCCGTATACATGTAAATCATTTCCTGTACGACACAATGGACATCTGGTTCTTGTGAACCACAGCAAGTTTTTGCTCTTTTTCTCCTTTTACTTTTATTCTTTTATTTATAATGATGATAATAATGTACTAAAGAGAAGTATTACTTTTCACCTTATCAACACCTGGATTAAATATTGGAATAAAACTGTAAGGGTGTGGTCTTTCTTTTCTATTTATAGACGGGCCCTCACTATGTTGAACTCAAGCAGTCTTCCCACCTCAGCCTCTCGAGTAGCTGGGACTACTGGTGTGTGCCACCAAGCCCAGCTCATGACCCATTTTTAATTCTCATCCTCCCAAAGAAAAAGATTTCTGGACTCATGGTATGGTATGTTATCCTTGAGGGCTAAATCACGGAGGAGATCTGCCCTGTTGCTGGCAACTTGCTCTGGGTTTTGTCTTTGGCATGGCAAACAGCATGCATGGGCTCCTCAGAGGGACTTTATTTGTTCAGGTGATTTCCTTTGAGCTCTTATGGATTAGTCCATCTTTGCAGGAAATGTGATAACACTAGCTTTGATAAAACCAAAGAACTGAGTCAGAAATGCTGGCCACCACTGCAGGCACCGTCCGGGTTCCACAGCTGGAAGTGTGTGTTTTACTTGGCAACCAGCACAAACATGGGGACTTGGTTGAGGCCAGTGCCATGGTTTTGGCCTAAGGGGCAATGCTGGGCAACTAGCTCATATCCTTCCTCAAGGTATTCCCGACCAAAAGCAGATGTACAAATAAACACGCATAAAACCCAAAGTAGAAAAATTCAACACCTGGCTTAAGATTATAATTTTTAGTCATAAAAGAAATTTCTAGAACTGTAAGTCATGTAGAAATAAAAACTACTTAGGTATTTTTAAAGAGAAGCATAAATGTCAGCATCCCTCCTTATTCTTTGTTCTTCCTGAAGAATCTGTAGCAAGATCCAGGACTTCGGAGAGAAGACATGTGGAGGTCAGTTATTTCCCTACTTGCTTTCTGATGTTTTCTAATGATTTCTTTCTCTCTTATCTTTTATAAATTGTTCCTTCATCTTGTGGCCAAGATTGAGACTGGAGACACTCCAAGGACCCCAAATGCCATGTATGTTAAATTATAACTACGTGTTATTAAATAAGTGATGGGTAGATAATACCTAGTTGGAACAGCACAGGAGTGAAACAGAAGTGAAGCATTTACACACATTGGCACTGCAGGTCCACGACGGTCAGTGCCAAGTCTCTAGTCCTCTGGAATGAACTCAATTATAATGAAGCATGAGGATTTACCTACACGTGAGAGGCATTCTACAACCTTGGATTAAAAAAAACACATTCTCTGGTTAAAATCCATAATACATTTGGACTTTTTAGTCGATGGTGTCTGTGTGCCATGAAAGTACCCACCTATGTTGCAACCATGCTTGGAGAAGAGGGGTTACTGTTAACAACACAGACGCTCCTGGTCGATCCTGTCCGGGTTAAAAGGTGGGAATTTAGCACCAGGAAAATGACACAAGTCCCATTTCCATCATAAAATGTTGCTTCTGTGTGTCAGAGCCAGCAGGGCCAACTGATTACCCAACTCATGTTGATATTGATCAAACTTACAGAAAATTTGATTACTCCACAATCTTCAGAAATGATGTTTTAACTCTTTAGGCTGCTGATATTGACACATCAACATAATAGGCAGATGAGAGAATGGGTGGATTTTACTATGGAGCTGACAGGTTAAAAACAAGCGATTATCCACCAAAGATGCTCTAGAGTACTTAGGGAGACAATGTTGACTTTTTTCTGTTTGTTGAAAAATCAGACTTTGCTTAACCAACAGGATGGTTTCCATCCCTGCTTACTGACCAATAATGGCAAAGAAAACCACATTCAAAAGAAAGCACCACACTGAGTAGATTCAAAAGAGATTTAATGGGCACTTTTTTTCTCTATGCAGAAAATGTGCTTCAATTGAAATTTTTCATCTTAGAGAGCTATTTTTAGTTGCATGAGACACAAAGACTATATAATCATCATAAAGGTGTCAGCTGGCCCCAGCCTTCCCCAGGCACCTGCTGGAATGATTCATTTGACTAATGACACAGTATCTGCATATGGAGACCGTCATGCGTCTTCCCCATGTCATAATAAAAGATGAACTATCAGTGCAGCAGGGAGGATTTCCATCGGTTCAAGGCATTGACCCTGGGGAGCGCTAACAGCTGAAGTACAGAGAAGTAAGAACTCCTGTGTAATCGGCTCTTGCTTTATCTAAGTACAGCCTCAGTGTTACAGTGAAAGTCCCAGTGTTTGCAGGTGGAATGCCCCTGGATGCTTTATCCGCCTGTCCCAGGCTGGGAGTTCTCCAGCCCTAGAGGCTTCATGACAGAGTCAGGAAAGGCCACAGATTCTGAAACCACTGACCAACTCAGCTGGAAGTGAGAAGTTGAGGGGGTTGTCAGGGAGTGGGTGATGCTTGTGGAATGTTCTAGTGCTACCATCCCGGATGATCCAGCCCTTAGTGCTGAGTACACTGGGCGCCTGTGCTAGGAACTGCATCATCCACTGGGACTTCAGGGGTCAGGAGTGTGTTGTGAGTTCTTCCCTACAGTGAGCCAGAGAGAAGGCAGCCTTCCTTCACAGTGTCTGTGCACCTGAAGGGGCAGATCCAGCTCCAGAGTCCTGGGACCCTGGAACACGGTGTCTGGAGCAGCCAAGGAGCACAGCTTAGAGGGAAAAGCTCAGGGTTTAGGGACAGAGATATCTAGTCTCTACCAGTATCGCAGGTGAGATCTTGATGGCATCTCCTGACCTGAGGCTTAGCTTCTCATGGGGCTTCTTGGCCACTGCAGGTTTACATGAGGTTCAGGACAGACTCAGGCAGAGCTCTGGAGACCTGGGCCTGGTGGGAACTTGGTGAAGAGTGGCCGAGTGACCCTTTGACGTGAAGCCCCATGGCTGGCGCTGGTAAGACAGAGTCCCTTCCAGGTGGTGAGGATCATGAGCACAGGGAAGGCAGCTGGGAAAATCCATGGGGAGGAGGCCGGTGTGGTTAAGGTGCAGACACCCCTGGCCCCAGGTGCAGGGGCAAACCTACAGGCCCTTCCCATTATTCTGAGTTCCCTGAATGCTTTGCTCTGTGGCCAGGTGGAGCTGCCTGGCATGGCGGTTCTGGGCTGCTCCTCTCTGGATGGGCTTCTCCCCCTGCTACTCATGCTGAGCCCCTGAGCTAGGGCAGCCCTTCTCATATACCTGCCGTATTCTGCACCCAAAGGCTGAATTGTTTAGGAAGGGAAGGAGGGGATGAGGAAGGGAGCCAGCACCACAGCACAGTACCTGTCCCCCCAGGGTTCAGCATGTTCCACATAATCACGAGGGACTGAGGAGCTCCAGCCTCAGCCTGTTCGTCTACACCTACGGCCACCAGCGCCAACAGCAATCCCACAATGCAGGTGTCATCCACCCCATCTCACCTGCCCCCTCAACACCAGCATAGCCAACCACATCAACAACGTGGAGAAGTTTGACTCGGTGAAGGCCATCCAGATAAGGAGTTGGCAGTGACAGCGGCGGCTAGGTGTGCACAGAAGGCAGGTGGATGTGGGGACTTTTAGTATGTCTCTGTGGAGGTGGCGCTGGTGGCGGAGTTGAGGACAGGTAAGTGTTCCCCTTATGAAAAACCGCCTTTCTAGCTTTGGGGCACCTGTGAAACCGTGGCGTATCACCTTGGGTACATAGGTTATAAAGGTGCAAAGGAAAAGCAAGAAATAAAGACCCGCCCATGTGGGTACTTGTCCAATGTCCAGCTCTGCCTCAGTCCCAAACTGTGGCTTCCCTGTCCCAAGGGTCAGAGGAAAGGCAGCAGGATGGAGGGGAGGGCGTCAGTTCAACACCTGCCCCTAGATGGCAGCCTGAGACAACAGTTCCATCGTTATCAATTACACCTTTGAATCTCCTTCCAGTGCAATCAAAGGGCCTCACACAAACAAGGAGGCAATGCTTCCCATCTCTGGTGTGAGGTGGTGTATTCTGTATTTTTTTCCCATCAGACAATTAAATCACTAGTTTTTAAAGCAGGTATTTTGTGTGGAGGGCCCGCCTCCTAGTCTGCAGGAAGACGGGCTGGGAAGGACATCAGCTCTGGACTCTGCCGACCTTGGTAAACGTGGGTCAGACCTTCACACCCCTCTAGGTCTCCGTTCCTTTGCAAGTTGAGGATAGTGACCTTCACTTACAGCAGTGCTGTGAAGATTTAATAGGGTAATTTCTATAAAATGCCTTCAGCAGTGCATAGCACTTACGTGTTCATTAAATTGGGATCTTCTTTGAGGGGTTTCATGTGGTGGTTCAGCTGGAGGCTTGGAATGGGACACCCTACTGTCATTTCTTATCAAAGTGGCCCAGGTGAGGTACTTGGCCTCCTGTGTCACAGTGTCTTCATCTTTCACACGGATGAAAGGCTGTGCATTTCTATCTTGCTGTAGGGTTTAAATGGGTGAACATGTTCAGCAAAGGGTAGCTGATGGTCTTACTGTGCCTCCACACAAGGCTGTAAGGGAACCTGAAGAGACATTAAAGCCTGTGTCCAACCTCCCCTCTCACAGCAGTGGGTGAAAAGAATTCTTCTGCTATTTCCCTTAAAATCCGTAGGGAGCATTGTGATTCCCCCTGTGTTGTGCCCCTGTCATCTCCCTTTGTAATTAAAGTTCCCAGTATTATCCCATGAAGTTCCTTCCTCCTAATCTGGACTACAGGGGCTCTGGTGGAACTGGGGTCAAGAATCTACCAGCTCCTCACACGAGTCAGGCGAAAGTGAAGTGAAGTGTCATGAATTTCACTAACGCAGCCCTCATGGCCCCTTGGGACTGGCCTCCCAGATGTCAGGAGGAGAGAGAGCAACTTGTTTTACAAGGAGCTCCCACATTCTCCTGAATAAAGAGGCCTTGAGAACTTTCCAAGTGAACTTTCAGGACAATGGAAATGGGTTTGGCTGCATGTGATTCCACATGTGAGTGCTGTGTGGTCGCTCCAGGAATCTGGATGGTCATTTAAGTGCTGCCCAGTTCTCCCTTGGGATACTGGAGCCTTTTGAGTTAATCAGAAGTCTTGCTGCCACCTGAGCAGACTGTGGTGGCGCTGATCTGTCCCTTGATCATTCATGAATCTCTCAGATGCCCCACCACATGGCTGGCTTATGCCAACCATCTTTGTTATTTTCCAGCCCACCTGTGAGAGTGTAATGATTTGAAATTTCGGCTTACTTTAACATCATGAATGAGGAAGGTTTTATCCAGAAACAGGTACAATAGTCACTTCTTAAACAAACTGCACATGCAACAAACGAAAAGTAATTCAGACATTTGGAACACGAGGAATTTAGTACAAAACGGACTTTCAGAAACTCGTATGCATGTACCTTTCTGTGATAATCAGAGATCTACCTATATGTCTACAGAACTTCATGGGATAGTACTTGGTAATGTTATAAGGGTCTCTTAATTGGAAGTGAAGCATTTGCTGAGTTTCTTGAGTTTGCTATTATAATAAATAATGCTTAGCTCCTCTTGAAAATATTACGACAAAAGCAGAAAAATAGACTGGAAGAAATAGAAAAATGTCTGCCAATTCAGTTACTAGATGACAAGTTCTCCTGAAGTAAACAGTCTGTGGTAGAACACCGTGAGAAAGCACATTTTACCACGGCAAGACCTTTGCAGAGAACCCGAGTCCCGACATAATAGTCTCTTTCTCAGTCTACTTACTAAATATTTTTAAAAACATTTCTTCAGGAATTTAACATTGAAAAGATTCTAGGGGAAGGAAGCAAATACTTCAAGCCACATCTCACAGAAAGGCCTCTTCTAATGCCTACTTTATAGGTCTCGATCATTCTGATGAATCCAATGAATTCTAGGAGCTTTTATATTTTTTGTCTCTCATAATTTCCCAGTGCCCTAAGTATATGCTCAGTGCCTCCCCATGTTTCTGACGCTTCAGAGGTGAAGTGTGATATATTGCAAGCACACTTCAAGCCATGAATGCCCATCCTTGCCAAAAATCACATCCTTTAAATGCAGCAAAAATTACATATGGCAGAGTGATAATTCAGTCTATAATACAGGACCACAGCTGGAGGAGCCGCAGGAAGCACTGCAGGTGACAGTGTGAAGTTGGTGACTGTGTTCTGCCAACTTCCTCTAACAAGTGGATTGCTTTCTTGACCTTTTTTTTCTTAAATAATAGTCTTACATTTTTTGAAATACTCTTATTTTTATTTGAAAAAGTCTTTAGGAATAGGACATCATCTCACTTTTGAGTGAGAACGTTCAAGATGTTTTCTTCAAGATAATAGGCATTTTGTCTAAGGATACATCCCCCACGGCCCTTCCCAGGAGTGCTTGGGTTCCTGACATTTGATAAAATGGGGAAAATAAATGTGACCGCACAGTTATTTACCATGGAGCTCCCATGTTGCTCTGTCTGAATAATACCGTGGAATTCTTGAAAGCAGCTTGTGTGTTTTCATCTTCCCAGAAGCCCAGGAATTCCACCTGGCCCACACCTGCAGAAGTTAGGGTAGGCTGTGAGGCACCCCACCTTGCTTTTGGTGCAGTTTCTGTTCCATTGCTGGTGGAGGGAGTGGAGCAGAGGCACAGGCACAATGAAGGGTGGACGTGTTCTTTGGGTTGCTACTAAGCAGACTTCTGGATTTCATGGCATTCCGCGGAGCTCCCTGCCATGCTGTTGAACTGGAAGCCCCTGTCTGCTCCATAGTGGCATTCTGAAGAGCCAGTCTATAAAATAATCAATAACTTGTTTATCTTTTTTGATAGACTCCATACCTCCTCTCTCTATGCAAAGAAAAATCTTGAATATTTATGGATGCCAATTAGGGGAAGTATTGAAAGTAGTGAAATATAATTAAAAACAATATATATTTTTTATGTTATGAAAATTATTGAAAGAACTGACATTAATGACAATCAACATTTTATGGAATATTTTACACATCTCCCCAGTGTAACTAACGTGTGGCAATCACCCCCTACCAAGAGCCTTAACGCCGTGTAAAGCCGGCTTTCTGGAGTCTGCTGGATCCATATGAAGTGTGATTCCCAGTTTCCCCTGTTACTTGCTGCATCCAAGCTGGGGGAGCAGGAGATGCTCAGCTCTGGTTCCTTTTATTTTATGTCAGTGCTGCCTGCCTGCCCACCTCCATTTCTCTCTGCATAGAGGCAACAGCATTTCGAGATGTACAGATGTCAGGGTAGCTGCAAGTAAGGGTTTTTATCAGACCCCTATGGTCTCATTGATCCAGACAGAAGACAGGGAAATACTGGGTAGAAGAGGGTGGTCCTTAGCAAAGGCTCCACCCTCAAACCAGGACACCTGTGGCCCTAAGTGAGAACAGACATTCCTGCTTTTGTGCCCAAAAAGTTGCCTTTTGGCCCACCACACCTCCTATCCTATACCCATATAAACTCTGTACCCCAGGCTCCAGAAGCTGATGAGGAGAAGAGGAGACAAGCAGATGAACAGCAGAATGGTGCACCAGAGGAGGAGGAGCATCTGAACACTGAGAGGAGTTCGGCTGGGACAATCAGAGAGTACTTCAGCTGCTGGATGGCCAAACTCTAGGAGAAGATCCCATTCTACCTTCCAGCAACCCATCCATCCTGCTGAGAGTCACCTCCACCACTCAGTAAAGCCCCTGCGTTCACCACTCTTCCAGTCTCTGTGTGACCTGATTCTTCCAGGATGCTGGACAAGAGCTTGGGATACAGAAAGCTGTCACACTTGCCCTCTGCCCTTGCAGAAAAGCAGAGGGGGCACACAGCTGGTTAACACATAAGCCATCTGCAAGGCAAAGCTAAAAGAGCATTGTAACACTGAGGTTGCAGGCACCCACCTCAGATGCTACTGTGGGGCCAGAGCCCAAAGCGCTCACCCCAGCTCCTGCACCTTCCTGTCTGTGTGGTCCCCCTCCTATAAGGGGTTTGAGCTCAGGGCAGTAGAACAGAGAGCTGCACCTCTGTTGCATAACCTGTGACAGGAACCAGGGAAAGCTCCCATCTCTTCATCACTGATCATTTAAGCATTTCAGAGTGTGATAACACCACTCAGAGAAGCCCCAGAGAGAGAGAAAACAAAAAAAGATAAATTTCTCACAAGCAACTGATTTATAACCAAGACATCTTGGTTTCTCCTAGTTTTTGGTGATTATGAAAAAAGGCTGCTATAAACATTTGCATGCCAGTTTTGTGTGGTCATAAATTTTAAAATCTGTTGGGGAAAACCAACAGGAGCATTATTGCCAGATTGTATGATAAGGTTGTGTTTAGCTTTACAGGTAAATTGTCTTCCAAAGTGGCTGCATGACTGCATTCCCACCAGCAATGAATGAGAGTTCCTGTTGCTCCACATCCTTGTCAGCACTTGGTATTGTCAACTTTTTGTAACTTAGTCATCCTAATGGGTGCATTGTGGTATGTCGTTGTTACCTTTTAAAATTATCATTTAGCAAAAGAGCAATTGGCTTAAAACAATTTTGGGTATATTCTAAGTTATATTCTGAGGTATATTCTTGCCAGCCATGGAAGAACTTTTGTTTTTCTATCACTCTATAGCTATTGCTAATGTGTTCATGCCTCACACTCCTTCTCTTGCTGTTACCTGAACCCTCCTGTGGTGGGCGTATGCAGTGCTGTCTACCACCTCTACAGGAATCTCCTTCATAACGAATCTCTTCTTCAGGCTGGAATGTTTGGGGTTTCTGCCAAAACTTTTTGGGGACACATGTCACAGTTATAATTTCTATATAACTTTACAATTTTCCTTTTATCTTTCTTTTTACCATAAAATTGCAATTAAAGACCAATACTTTTGACATTCACCAAGTAATTTAATTTCTCTAGGAGGAACCTGATGTCAAATGACATTAATCACAGTTTAATTTCTACAGTTATTTCTGAATACAGTTGAAGATTGGCTGGTTTTCACCAGGAAGCTGGCTTTAGTCTTAGATTTAAATTCTTTGAAAGTGATTCCCAGTGCTATTCAGGGTTCTTTCTCAAGGCTAGACTCATCACCATCTAATATTGATTTTACAGGAAGGAGAAAGACAGAATTCTTGTACATTGCACAGCATGTGGCCTTCCCAATAGCTCCAGGGACATGTGACTTTGGTGAAACCGGGGTTCTGTCACCTCTGAATGATGTGGACTCAGTGAATTCTAAGGAACTCAGGGGCACAGGGTCAGGCTCCACCGCACAGCAGAGCCACAGTCTCCAGGCTCATGGCTTTCTCTTCAGAAGTCCCTTCTCTGAGCATTTTTCATTTCTGTGCTGCTGCTTCTTGTAACTTACATGAGGCATCTTAACTTCTTCATGTTTGTAGGGATTTTTCCCTAAGCCTGTTCAAGTAGGTTTCCACTAGAATTGGCATGCATATTGGAGTAAAAAAGAACATTTAATAAATGTGTGTGTTTGTGTGGGGCCGAGGTTCTAAAGGAATTGAAAGGAAATTATAAATAGAAATGGATGTGAGGGGGTCCCTGCCTGGGAGAAACCTCTGTCCCTAGAGAGGGTTCATTCATATTCATGTAGTCTGGGATGAACCAGGGGTCTGGCCCATTGGCTCACAGGTGACACCAACAGAAAATAAGCAATTGGAGGAAATGGTCAGATAAGTAGGTGACGTAAAAGGTGGGACCTGGTCACCCCCATGAGTGCCATGGAGAGTTCCCTGGGACCATGACCCACTGCGCAGATCCATGGGTCTCACTCTTGGACTTTGCCAGGATCAACTGCCCGGAATGCCAGAGTTTTAGCCAAGGGTGCCCTTACTTCCTTATTTATCAGCAAAAGGATGAAAATCATGGGAGTCAAAGCTTATTTTGCTGAACGTTCCCCCTGTAGTGTCTGGTGGAATTAATGGGTCAAGCCATCAAAGTCATGAACGAAATCTCCTTGGGGGTATCCACGTCCCCAACTAGCCACCTAAGGGGATACATTAGCATAAAATTGAATATCAAAGAAAATGTTACCTTAAAATATTTTGGAAATTTTACCTTAAAATCTATACTCAGCTAATCATTTTGTGTGAATATTTCTTAACACACACTGAGGTTGCAGGCTTGATAATGCTTGGATTTACAGATCTCCTTAGGATACTTGAAAATGCTTTTCTGCCTTTCGGAATAAATCAGAAACATGTCTTCAACACTGTCACACCACTTCCTGCACCAATTTTGCCCCATGGCCATCAACTTTCTTTAGCCCCAGGGTGTCTTTTATACATCTGTATTTTTTTGTGTGTGTACATGGATTTTTAGAGTATCTTTATTGCTTTTACCTGAATTCAGCGTTTCTGCCTCAAAAGGTGGCTTTGCATTACATAATAGCAGATAACAGGTACCACTAGCAGATATGGTGAAATGCATCTGACGCAAAGCAGTTGTTCTCCATTTGGGGGGCTTATGGTTTAATCCCACAGCTCCAGTAGTAACTTTCTGCCTAAGTAGAGTATTCCAAAGGCAACCTTAAATCAACTCATGTGCAAACCCTTTGTCGTTCTTGTTAAAATGATTGCATTGGTTCTATCTAGCACATCTATTCATCTATGGTGTATTTGGTGATTTCTCTGGACACAACATAGTCAACATTTGATTACCAGTCAGTAGATTATCTGTTTCAGACACCAGAAAAACATTCTGAGTCCCCTGCTTCTCTGATCAGTGGGTGTGAAATGGGAGAAACAGAGTAATATTCAGTTTGACCTGAGAAATGCACAGACCGTAATGTCAAATATTGGATAATGCATTGTCATGTTAGATACACTATTTGCAGACAAGGCACCATTTTGGAATTTATTTCTGCTGTGCTTCTCCATTGAGGCCATGAATAATAATAGATTTATATTTGATTTAAGAAATTTTTGTAACTCAATAAATACTGAACTAAAGCATTCAGATTATCTGCTTTGAAAAGATAAGGCCAAAGAAAATATATTGTCCTAACTCCAATTCTCTTCTTTTTGGATACTGAAAAACAAGGAAGATGAGGCCGTTTCCCAGGATAATTGTCTCTCTGCAATGTCGAAGTATTGGCAGTAATTTCTAAAATGGCAATATTTTATACTCTAAGTGAATTTAATATTAAAATGAATTACACATTTCTCTGAGCAGATGGAACAATGTTTTATTCAATTTTACTGTAGTTTATTTTCAGAAATTTGGTATAGAAACATCAGGAATAAAAACCTTCTCTCTTCTGAAAATACGGTTCATGAAGAAAAGGGGTTTAGAGATGAATAAAAACCTAATTTAGCAACTGACACCAAGTGTACAATTGCTAGTAAATGTCATTTCATATAGTCATTTCTAAAGATCATATTAGCTCATCCACTAAAAACATCAAGGTTATTACTCATTAGAAGGAAGAGCTGATATCAGATCTAGTTCCTATAAACCTATTGTACTATGTTGACAAGATAAAGTTAGCTAGTTAAGAACACTTTCACAACAGAAAAGAGAAAAGTAGTATAAATTCTTTACACAATGCTGGTGGCAGAAAATCATTCTATTTATTAAACTAAAATGTAGGTCAGGCAAAAATTGTATTCCATCTCTTATTTCATTAGTAATTAGAGGCCAGCAGTTCAAATGTGCTCCCTTTCTTTCTCAACTTTTTGGCAATTTAATGCGAAGTAACGTGAAACACTTAAAATGGCTCAGCGATAGATGAAGAGTCACAAGGTAGAAAAAAGATCTGAATTCTGGAAAATCCAAACTATCCTTCCAACCTGCTGCTAAAAGATCACATTGCTGGCTTTCTTGCCTGTAAATGTAGATAGCCCAACTTCCTACAAGAATTTGCTAGTGCCTTGTTTAAGGTGATGGTTTATCATTTAACCTAGATGTTACTGGTTTCGATTAGAAGCAGAGGATTAATTGGATGTACTTTAAAGAAAATTGATTTTATAATTCTCTTTGAATTCAGAATAGAAAATGAACAATGAACCCATCAGCACTCTCCATCGTAGTGCCAGAAGAGCTGCAGGGGTATTTAGAATTTAGGTTAATCCAGTCTTCAACCTTCCAGAATATGAAGTCACTCTAATTTTACATCTTCCCAAAACAAACAAACAAGCAACGAACAATTTCCAAACCCACTGCAATGTTTTACATTAGAAATGTCAGTGTGATGCCTATGGAAATTGGAATGTGTCACTGCTTTTCTTCAGACAAGTCCGTGGGTACAGAAAAATCAGACACAGGCTGGTGGCAGCTGGTACAGATACGGTGCAGGGCTCCTATGAGAGTCACCTAGAAAACTGCCTGATTTTTACTTTTTAAAGTCAATTTCAAACTCACCCTTAGTTTTGCTCTCCCAATATGGTGACTGTTGACCAACCTCAAACTTGAAGTTGGGCACTTTTAAAGGCAATATACTAAGCTTCAATCTGAGCAGCTACTGTAAATCACATACAACTGAAACTCTATATCACCTACAAAAATGTGTAAATTCAGTCCAATATGGAATTCTTTGAGATGTGTTACAACACCTTTGTGTTATACCCCTTGATGTGACTTCTGAAGATATTATGAAATGCTAAAAGCCTCATTCTGTGGTAAATTTCTGTTGCCTATTTTGTGCTGCAACTATTTGGAATTGTTTCAGTTTGTCACTGAGTACCCTCTAAAGCCAGATTCAATCCCTGATAAATGTGTGGAAAGTTACTGACCTCACTTCTCTCAAAAATTATTTGAAAAATTCGGTCTGTTAACCCTAATAAATCTTTTATTGAATGAGATAGCTTTGCCTTTGTCCTCTATTTAAATGAAAAAACACAATTTTGTTGCCTGGTTTGAATGCTGGGTTTTCCTCACTGGTTCACTGGGCATAACATTTTCTTGGTTCTGACAATCTTGTTTTTACAGTTATTCAATATCTTGCTTAGACATGAGAAATATAAATTTTCAATGGTCATCACTTTTATCTCTTCTGTCCATCAATTCACTGGTCAATGCTCCCTGACAACTGTCCAGGTCTGTATCTTAGATTGTTGCTCAATGACATCTGACAGAAATACTGTTTCCAGAAATCAGCTTAAGACACAAATAGTCACAACCCAGGCAGGGTGCTCATTACTTGCCACATAAGATAAATTATGGAAGTCAGAGAAGAGGTGGGTGGGGTTACCTAACCAATTAGTGGAAATCAGCTCACATCTGCTTCAAACCTCCACTAGGAGGAAAGCAAACATGTTTGTAAGAGAAAATTAGCCATCATTACAGAAGTGAAAACGTCACGTTCTCCACTGTTGTTAGTTCATTGCCAGTTTCTAGACCCTAAACCCATTCATCTTAAAAAACGAATTCATGGGTAACAGTCCAGCAATTCTTCCTTTTGCACCCCCTGCATCTCTATCTGGTCAATATTTTGGGAAGAAAAATAAGAAAATGCTAATGTTTTTGTTCACCTCATTTAATTGTAGGTGAGCTTTGAAATCAATTCTACCATTTAAGAAACAATTCAATAGCATTTTACTTTGAATAGCTTCAAAGTCCTCTGTCTCCGCAGATGTGCTAAGGCATGATTACTACCTGAAGATCCATGTCAACTTTTGAGAAAGGCAGTCATCGGAGCTAGACTGCACACAACCTCCTGGGCAAACCCTGGAAAGTGCTCTGTGTGATCTTCAGATGCTAAGGCCCTTGAGGGGAGACCCTCATGGCACCAGCTGAATGGGAGCGCCCGGCTTCATGACGGTTCTGTGATGTCCATGGCAACAGGAAGTGCGCCACAGGGAAAGGTGGCCAGGTGTTCCATTTACAAGGAGTTGGTGTCAGATTGATACGGTTTGGATCTGCATCCCCACCAAATCTCGTGTCAAATTGTCATCCTCAGTGTTGGATGTGGGGACCCATGGGAGGTGACTGGATCATGGTGGGGTAGGGGATTCTTCATGAATGGGTTAGCATCCTCCCCTTGGTGCTGTTCTCGTGATAGGGCTCTCACACGATCTGGTTGTTTAAAAGTGTGTGGCTCCCTGCTCTCTCTCTTGCTCCTGCTCTGGCCTATTTCCCCTTCCCCTTCCACCATGATAATACGTTTCCTGGGGCCTCCCCGGAAGCAGAAGCCACTACGCTTCCTGTACAGCCTGCAGAAATGTGAGCCAATTAAACCTCTTTTCTTTATAAATTATTCAGTCTCAGGCATTTCTTTATAGCAATGCAAGAATGGAAAAATACACAGATCCTCTTGAGGAAGTGAGTTGGATTATAGTTATGCTTTCTCCAGCACACTGAATTCCATTCTTTTTTTGCATAAACTTGTTTTGTTTTGAATGAACTGATGCTATCAATCGACACACACAGAACACAAATATGTCCAGCTAAGGAAAATCACTACATTGAGTGAGAGCCTTATTTCAATATTCAAAATCCCTTTTAAATATATATATATATATATACACTCATACATATATGTGCATGTACAAAGGCCCTCTTGAAATAAAGGCAAAAAGAAAAGAAAAACATTCAAACATACACCGATATGAGCTAATGAAGCAAGAATATTACAGTGATTAAACTGTATTTTAAACTCCAACTAATAAAATATTGACATTTTGAAGAATTTGAATAACAGCTTATATTTTTTTCTGTCAATTTAGAGGTGAATTGGATGAAGAAGTATGTCCTGACACAATTTGCATTTTGGCAAATTTTTTTTTGAAACTTCCTTTGCAATTCTAGTGATCTGTATTCTGAAATGATGGTTTCATATGATGCTTTTATATGTAAATCATTTTTATAGAAGCTGCTTCATTTTTTCTAAATAAAATAAAAATTAAAACATAAGTTAAAATTTCTGCCTGTACCTGTTTAAACTACATAATGTAATTTTCCATTTAAATTTTCTCCTGTAGCCCTGCTTTTTCAGGATAGCAAAAATGTTTGCATGTACTTGCTGCATCACCGTAAAAGTCAAATATAAGAGGAAGTCATTTTTAAGACAATAGGTGGACCAGTTTTATTTTTCTGGAATATAGTTGATTTAGTATTTTCTATAGGACACATGAAAATAAAAGCTAAAATTGCTTTTCTCTCATTACCTGGTTTTGCATAAACTTCCTTGTGGAAACATGAAGCTCTCACTGTACCCTTGAAATCATAGTCAGAACCAGGAAATGATAACATGATTCTGGGCATTGCAGAGTCCTTAAGGTTTCTGTGTAGTACAGCTGTGGACTCATGCGACAGCCATGTCTCTGGGAAGGCGGAGAACTGGACAAGGGAGAGAATTGGAGAAGCTTGTCAGAATGCAAAAGGAAGAGCTTCTCCTTGTTCCTTGCCCAGGGGAGAGAGATGGATAATAAACAGAAAGGATTCAAATAAGCTCAAATGTCATTTTTTCTTCAGCTTGTTCAATGCATGCAGATTTCTAGTTATTCTGTTTTTCTTTCTTAAACATGCAGTACCTACTTCTGGATTTTTTTTTCAAAAACCAGTAGTTTTGTCTTTGTCAATTTTGGTGATGGCTTAAAGGCTTTCCAGATAGAAACATGGGCATGTCCTCTGGGGTGCCGGAGCCTGTATCTGAGTTCTCAAAGCAACATTTGGGTTTTCTGTACAAGTTTTCTCCTAAAAAGTTTAAAGTAGTAAGTTGATCTACTAAAATGATAAAAAAAAATAGGTTGAGAGATTTTAGGCCTGTTTTATACAAGCAAACAAGGAGATTTGGGAACACTGTCATATTTAACTCATATTGGTTAACATTATGAGATATTTCTATAGGTCTCATAAATTTTACCTTGATCAAAATGTTTTAAATTATAAGAGATGCTATGAATTGTGAAAATTTCTATAATTTAAAAAAATCTCAATTCATTAAGTATAAGATATTTTGTACTTCACGCTATTAATTAATCAAGTCAAAAAAAGCCCAAGGCCATCCATTGGAATTTAAATATCTTAACCTTTTCCATTTTGGTGTGTTGAGTAAAGCTACAGAAAACACAGCTTTATTGTTTTTACCCAACATTTCAAATATCATCAACTCCTAGAAGAAAACTGCTAAGCAAATCAGTCTGCCAGTTCTAAAAATATGTCAAAACAGATACTGGCATTTTTCCACTCTATAAGCAGTAATTTTTGTAATTTTAAAGAGATTATAGACTTTTTCCTTCCTTCCTTCCTTCCTTCCTTCCTTCCTTCCTTCCTTCCTTCCATCTCCCCTCTCCTTCCCATCCTTCCTTCCCCTCTTCCTCCCTTTCTCCCTTCCCTCCCTCCCTCCCTCCCTTCCTTCTTTCATTTGCAGTTTATTATTTATAGAATGTAGGGGTGTTTTATGTTGATGTAGCCCCTTCAGGGTTTTGGCCAGTGGGAGGGGAGCGTGACAAGGTGGAGGAAACTGACCCTGGCAGGTGGTGAAGGAAATAGGCAGGGGTTCTGAGCTGGGTAGTGGGCATGGATGGAGACAAGATACACATCTGTGTTTTCTCAGAGCTCAGGGCTCCCAGATATCATGTAGTTCATTATACTGCTCACCATCCACATGGCTGTTCAGAGATGATCACCTCCTTAACCCTTGCAGTCCTTCGCAGCCCTCACTCTTGTACCCAATCTTTGCTGACCTCCTCCTCTCCAGTCCTCTCTTTCCTGGCCCCCTTACCTTTGTATTCCTGGTATTGAAATGAATGAATAGCTTTGTAGTAAGTCAATGCAGTCTAAGAGCTGTCTATGGTCATCAGACTGGGAATGAAAACTGAGATTGCATCACCCTCATAAGGCTCTCCTGACCTGTTGAAGTCAAAATATGCAGTCTAAATTAGATCTTGTGCTCTCTGGGTGCCTCCTCCCAGAAACTTTCCAGGCAAAATATTTTCCTTCTGTTTTTTTTTCTTGATTTGCTCTTTTACTCCACCCCTAGAAGAGCAGCACTAATGGCCCTGTGGATGCTGATGCACTTGTTGTCAAGGCTGGAACAGAAAATCTGACTTGGGAGGATGAGAGGAGCAGAGGAGATTCACTTGAGCCATTCAGGACTAGTGAGGCCTGTGCCCATGCCCCATCAAGTCAGGACATGTGGACAGCCAAGGGACCATCATGGTCCACTCTGATTAGACTACAAACCTGAATCTGAGCCTCCTCCTCTGGAGGCTTCAATCGTGGACAGCAGCTCCTTCTAGAGTGGTCCAGCATGCGTGTGTTTTTTCCTACATCTTCTCCAGCAGCAATAGCATAATGTCGAACCAACCATGCTGACTCTACCAGAGACCAAGACTGTAGTGAGGAAAGGTTTTCCAAGGTCCTCTTCCTACATCTGTCTTAAGGGCAGCTCCAGTGCAAAAGCAACTGCCTGATGGGCAGCATGACACATAGGCCACTCGGAGGGTAATCTGGGCTGTGATGGACATTTCATACTAGCTCCTCTTGCCTAATCTTCCTTAGTGAAATTTGAACTCCATGACCTTGGATAAGAAATTGAACAGGACTTTAAAATTTTATCCCAGGATGCATCCTTACTATTGTAGATATGATTAGACGTAAGAGAGGGCTGTGAAACATCGGAGCTATGTCTTGGGGTGACCAGACATCCATATGAAATACAAGTGTTACTTTTTGAATAAACTCCAAGGTCCAACATATAGACGTTCTGGTAATTGTATCATAGATCCTGATGAAGGGCATCCACAGATGTCACTCACAGGTTTTGTATGAGAATTATAAATTCAAACTGATAAGAATTTCAGCAAAGTCTCAGGATACAAAATCAATGTGCAAAATCACAAGCATTCCTATACACCAATAACAGACTTAAAGAAAGCCAAATCAAGAACGAACTCCCATTCACAATTGCTACAAAGAGAATAAAATACACCAGGAATACAATTAACAAGGAATGTAAAGGACCTCTTCAAGGAGAACTATAAACCACTACTTAGTGAAATAAGAGAGGACACAAACAGATGGAGAAACATTCCATGTTAATGGTTAGGAAGAATCAATATCGTGAAAATGGCCATACTGTCCAAAGTAATTTCCAGATTTAACGCTATCCCCATCAAGCTACCAATGACCTTCTTCACAGAACTTGAAAAAACTGCCTTAAACTTCATATGGAACCAAAAGAAAGCCCACATAGCCAAGTCAATTTTAAATAAAAAGAACACAGCGGGAGGCATCACACTACCAGACTTCAAACTATACTACAAGGCTACAGTAATCAAAACAGCATGGTACTTGTACCAAAACAGAGATATAGACCATTGGAACAGAACAAACGCCTCGGGGGCAACACAGCATATCTACAACCATACAATCTTTGATAAATCTGACAAAAACAAGCAATGGGGAAAGAATTCCCTGTTTAATAAATGGTGCTGGGAAAACTCGCTAGCTATGTCCAGAAACTGGACCCTTTCCTGACACCTTACACTAAAATTAACTCCAGATGGATTAAAGACTTAAACATAAGACCAGGCACCATAAAAACCCTAGAAGAAAATCTAGGCAAAACCATTCAGAACATAGGAGTAGGCAAGGACTTCATGACCAAA
>CM052649.1:7295438-7340145 GCA_028533165.1 Leontopithecus rosalia
CCGCTGTCCCTCCCCTATTTCCCCCAATAGACCTCAGTGTGTGGTGCTCCCTTCCCTGTGTCCATGTGTTCTCATTTCTTGTCTTCACATAATGAAAGGCATTTATCAAATCAGGTCAACTGATGTCATCCAAACATCTCACTCCTGGGGAGGGACTGGCACCTACCTGGATAAACAGAATTTTGCAAAAGTCACACCTTTCACAGCAGCCAAATCTCAATATGGATCTATTCTTGGTAAAGGTAATCTCATAGAAAGATACTTTTCTGAAAATTCAATCATTTGTCATATGTATGTGAAAAGTAAGACTTTGCAAAGCTTAAACCAATGTATTAATTACTAAATTCCCTACTCTTCACTCAGTAGGCTTATACGAATTTCCTAATTACTAGCGATCCTACTCTTGGCTGAGTATCCTCATGTGCACAGCACTCGTTGAGGAGTGATGTTGTGTAGAAGATCTAAGTCTGCTGGGTCCCACTCTGAAGTAACAATCAAGGAGTATCACGAGGGAGCCCCATGGGGTAGAAATAATTGGCTACTTTCCTGAAAAGGTAGGAGTTTACCAAATCCTGAAGGGCAGATGTTGACAATTGGTAGTTACACTTTTCATGCAAAGGAAAGAGCATTAGTGGATGAAAGGAAGTGAGATTATGTGTGGCATGTTGCAGTGCTTGGCAGTAAAGAGATGAGTTTGACAGGAACAGAGCATTTCTGTGGAGAGAGGCATGAAGAAAAGAGAGAAGTTAGACCTGGAAGACCCTCACGATGGAGGGTTTTGTCTACCTTTGTCACAAAACAAAAAGAAAGAAACAAAAACAACTCTCACTTCTGCAGACAAGTGGCTTTAACTTAATTTTTGTTTTATGTTGTAGAGCTTCCTTCTTTCCGAAATAAAAACATTTATGTGGAAGAGAAAATGCAGAACATATAAGGCAGAGCTTAGATGGCCACGGGGTGAGAGGAATATACTTTTTCTGCACCATTACCCATGGGCCAGCGGCTGCCAGCACCAACCTAAAGGTCCAATCAAATTGCTGCTTCTGGAAGAATCGGAACCCTGGAAGCCATCCCTGGAAAGTGATAATCCATTCATAGATCCAGGGGCAATGTCTACAGCACAAGGAGGTGGAAATGTTTTGTAATTGCTGAGCGAGAGAAAGATGATAGGAGCGCTGAGAGAATGAAAGCTCCCTCGGGTGGGAGACTGCATCTTTTTATTATAGGTGGGCCCTCTGTTGTCTGCATTAGCAAGTGTCAAATTGCAAAGCCCGCAGATCAGGATATTGAGGCGAGTGTTCAGTGCTTAGAAAATAACCAACCGTCCTGTTTATGTTAAAACTCACCACTGGCCGGGCGCGGTGGCTCACACCTGTAATCCCAGCAATTTGGGAGGCCGAGGTGGGTGAGTCATGAGGTCAAGAGATCGAGACCATCCTGGTCAACATGGTGAAACCCCATCTCTACTAAAAATACAAAAAATTAGCTGGGAACGGTGGCGCGCGCCTGTAATCCCAGCTACTCGGGAGGCTGAGGCAGGAGAATTGCCTGAACCCAGGAGGCGGAGGTTGTGGTGAGCCGAGATGGCGCCATTGCACTCCAGCCTGGGTAACAAGAGCGAAACTCTGTCTCAAACAAACAAACAAACAAACAAACAAAAACTCATTACTGTTACCTTTACAGGTTATTCAGGTTATTTCATTTCAGGAACTATATGGTTTGCCAGTACAGTAAAGTTAAAATGAGATCCCGGTAACAACAAATCACACTGTTGTGCTGTGTAAGAATTAGGGGAGCTTCTGAAAGTCACCCAAATGACTTTTCAAAGTCATTTGGAAATAGCAATGAGATTTTACCCAACTCAGGTGGGGAGAGAATTTTGCTCACCTTGGCAAGTCTAATTCTTCCAACAAAAGTAAAAGCTTAGATGACTGGAAACAACAGAGAGGAAGGGATTGAGGGAAAATCTAGGGTGTGTCTGAATTGTCTGAATCCTGCATGGACCTTATCAGATCTGGGCATTCATGTCTACAAAATTTTGACAGCCTAAAGTGGAAAACCAAGTTAATATGTCTAAGTGTCAAATGGATGCATTAGAAAGAAGGTCGCCAACTTTTGTCTCTTTGGGAGAATATTATTGTATCCACTAAATTACATTGGGTTTACCTTTTTGTGATAAGATGGGTTTTGAGGAGGGAACCTCTTTCCCATAGAAAAGCTGGTCCGCCATGTTTTTTGCTGTTGTTGTGATTGTGGAGAAAGAATTTCACTCTTGTTTCCCAGGCTGGAGTGCAATGGCACGATCTTGGCTCACTTCAACCTCCGATGCACCTCCTGGGTTCAAGTGATTCTCCTGCTTCCCAAGTAGTTGGAATTACAGGCACCCACCACCACGCCTGGCTTATTTTTTGTATTTTTAGTAGAGACTGGGTTTCACCATGTTGATCAGACTGGTCTTGAACTCCTGGTCTCAGGCCATCCACCCACCTCGGCCTCCTAAAGTGCTGGGATTACAGGTGTGAGCCACTGCGCCTGACCTACATTGCTTTTATATCAGCCCAAAGTACTGCTGCTAGCATGTCCTAGGTCCAAACTTTTCACTTTCCTGCAGCCCACTCTACTAACACTCAAAGAATAGCCTTAAGGAAATTGAAAACTACAGAAAAAGTCATGATAGTTAACACTTTCACATAAAAAATGCCTAAAACCTTTTAAACTAAATTGTTTCTTAAAACAAGATTTTGCTAATTAGAATTAAAGCAGACTGTACTGAGGTTATGTCGAGGAAAACATTTTTTTCGGCATTTAACTTACTAGAGTTGTACTGAATTACATGGTTATCACGAAGAGTAGGGAAAGTCTCAGGAGGAGGATCTTCAAGTAGAGCACTCATTAACACCCAGGCATATGAAACTTTGGTGTTTCCTGTGTGTTCACTTTTTCAGACACAGAAGGTCTCCTATCTTTATTTTGAGTACTGAGAAAAATGACATTTTTCAGCAAATGCACAAGGCAACTCATGTATAGAACTGAGTTCTTCGTTCAGTGGATCTTCCAGTAACCATGGCAGCCACGAGTCTCCAAGACCATTTCTCTTAGATGCTGCCATGAGAATTCCAGTCTGCAGGAGATGGAACTAACATGGAGTGCCTTCCTCCTTAGCCTCTCAGCAATGTACACATGCCAAATACAGAAAAATGCTGAATAAACAGTAGTTAATGTAAAATAAAAATACACAGCTGAGACTGCAATAAAGAAAAATAAAACCACGGGTACCTCAAATGAGAGGGGATTTCCATCCAAAGCCTGAGAGGATATCAAGCATGTTGAACATGAGAGTGGAACACCTCACTGGGGACATCAGAAACAAACGTTGTCTTGAGTACTAGACATTCAATGTTTCTGCAACAACAATATTTTGTTGAGTTTGGTGGGAAGAGACTAGAATTAGACCTTTTTAGAGAGGGCCAGAATATAAGGATGAAAAAACATCTGCTCACTGTCTTTTTTTGTGTGTGCGATGGAGTCTCACTTTGTTGCCTAGGCTGGAGTGCAGTGGCACCATCTTGGTTCATGACAACCTCTGCCTCCTGGGTTCAAGCAATTCTCTTGCCTCAGCCTCCGGAGTAGCTGGGACTACAGGCATGGCCAGCACACCCAGCTCATTTTTGTATTTTTAGAAAAGATGAGGTGTCACCATGTTGGCCAGTTTGGTCTCAAACTCCTGAACTCAAGTGAGCCGCCCACCTTGGCCTCCCAAAATGCTGGAATTACAGGCATGGCCAGGATGCCAAGCTCATTTTTGTATTTTTAGAGGAGATGGGGTTTCACCAAGTTGGCCAGGCTGGTCTTGAACTGCTGACCTCAAGTGATCTGCCTGACTTGGCCTCCCAAAGTGCTGGGATTATAGGCGTGAGCCACTGTGTCCAGCCTCTCCTCACTCTTTAGGGATCTGGCACTGTAGTTGTAAGCCTTGCCTGGAAAACAGAAACCTATGAGAAAGCAGAACCTCCAGCCTTTAATATGCATGGGTTTGGGGTTCTTAATTTATCCTACATGAAATGAAGAACTCAGTCTAGAAATTAATGTTAAAAACTTAACTATGTAGGCCAGGCACTGTGGCTCATGCTTGTAATTCCAGCACTTTGGGAGGCTGACAGGGGTGGATGGCCTGAGGTCAGGAGTTTGAGACCAATTTGGCCAACAAGGTGAAGCCCTGTCTCTATTAAAAATACAAAAATTAGCCTGATGTGGTGGTGGGCACCTGAAATCCCAGCTACTCAGGAGGCTGAGGCAGGAGAATGGCTTGCAACCAGGAGGTGGAGGTTGCAGTGAGCTGAGATCACACCTCTGCACCCCAGCCTGGACAACGGAGCAAGACTCCATCTCACAAACAACAGCAACAAACAAAACTAAACTATGTAAGCTGAAGGCTGCCACAGACTCACCAAAGCAAGCTTTATAAACAAGTTTCAAAAAGGATCAGATTGATCTAAAGTATCTTAACTGAATGCCAGAACAAAGGCCACCACTCTCTTGGCCTCACACTGCACTCTCTGTATTGTTTCTGTTCTCAGGGGAGCTGCCCTTCCGTGGGGACCCTGGAACTAGGCAGTGTTCCTGACAGCCATGCCTTCCTCTGCACCCGTTGCAGAAAGACACACCTATTTCACTCTCAAAGTCCTTTTTTGGCTCCTGAACAATCTGTGGAAATCTTGACACTGTTATCAGAAAAATGGGGATGCAGGAACAGCTGGGTAGACAAGGGCGTTTGTCCACGTCAAAGTCAAAAGGAGGTTTGACTTTTATACGTATGTTCTCATTGATGAAGACGTAATACAAGAACCTTTAATTAAAAATTCTCTCCATATTTTCTTAACCCCACACATGCCTATGCATCAGTATTTGTATGTTGGAGACAAAGTGCATACAATGGATGAAAAAGAGCGAGAGGGATTAGGATTAGAGTCGTCAGATTTCACCTGAGCTCAGTGCTTTATATTGTTAAGGTTTCTTCTACATTGTCTCCTGTTAGCTTCAGAATAACCTCTGGACTGGACATTAGAGTATCGATAACATTTTCATCTTCTCTATTTTACAAACAAACCAAACTAATTTGTTCCTACTCCAGACCCTCGGTTAGGAAATTATGAGGAATGAAATCTTCTGGCACTTCCCACGGAGATGTTTTCATCGCGGAACTCAAATCGAACATAGACAAATTTGATAAGGCACATTCCATTTCAGGCTGTGGTTCTGAGCCCTGTGGGCAAGGTGAGTTCTATCAAGAACTGGAGAAGGAAGAGGGTCAGAGCCAAAGCTCACAGGATTAAGAAGTACATCAAGAAAGCAGGTGGTGAAGAATCTGCAGTGGCCTCAGAAATTGGATCTTTAAGAATTGAAGGACCAGGACCAATGGCAAGAAAACTGATACAAGGCAATAAAGCAGAAAGCCCATTGCTATCTGAGTGGCTGTACCATGCTTTTAACTGAGGTAGGAACAAGTATGAGAGTAAGACAGTGTGCAGGCTGAAGAAAGTAGTAGGCTTTGGTAAATGGATGTCATCAGCTAGTTCAAGAATCTGAAACAGGACGGTCAGGGTGGCTCATGCCTGTGATTCCACTTTGGGAGGCTGAGGCAGGAGGGTTGCTTAAGCCCAGGAGTTTGAGACCAGCTTGGGCAACACAGTGAGACCTTGTCTTTACGAAAATAAAAATTAAAAAAAAAATTAGCTGGTGTGGTGGTGGGTGCTTGTAGTCCCAGCTACCTGGGATGCTGTGTTGGGAAGGATCTCTTGAGCCTGGGTGGCTGAGGCTGCAGTGAACCATATTCACACCACTGCCCTCCAGCCTGCACAGCAGAGTGAAACCCTGTCTCAGAATTAAATAAATAAATAAGAAAGAAAAAGTATTTAAAACAAGGAATTTTATGCATATTATATTGCCATTCATTTTGTAATTACATGTATATGGTCATATATGAACATAAAATGCTTTAGAAAGATAGATGAAACATTTAAAAACTTTTAAACTGTGGTTTTCTCTCAAGAGCATCCACTAATTTGATATGAAACCATAAAGTTACTTCCCTTTTGAAACAAAAGCAACCAGTGAGAAAACACAACCTAATTCTAGAAAATAAATGCATGAGCTGTCGGAAAAACAATAAATGAATATTTGGTTGGGAAGAGATAACATGGGGAGAAATGTCAGATGTAGGTGACGAGGGGATGGTGGCAGCAAACCACCTTGCTATGTATGTACCTACACAACAATCCTGCATGATCTGCACATGTACCCCAGAACTTAAAATACAATAAAAAAATTTAAAAGGATATGTCAGAGGTTTCAGTGAATTGTATACAATACAAAACCATAATAACTTTCTCTGGAAAGGTTTAATAGACTGCTTTGGGGATTTATCATGCTCTGATTTTTTGCCTTACTGAGAATTCAGCCATTCAGATAAAATTCCATAAGACATTTGAAATGTCTTGCAGTCTGACTGATGCTTTGAATTATGTGGAACTGTAGTTTAGATGCTCTTGCACCATTTGTTTGAAATTCTCATTGGTACCTGATAAATACACACACACACATCCCTTTAGTCCCTTGAAGGAGCACATCCAAAGCAACTGCTAGCAAAATCACCAGCCATTATTACAGCATCCTTCTTCATGGCCTGAGACTAGTAGTTGAATAAAGTGGTAGACAGCTGCAAAATGAAAATCTAGGGAGTGTGGGCAAATCACCTACTGAGTGTACAGACTCTGTGTAAGTCTTAGAAAAGTCCCCTGGAATTTGTAAAGTTTGCGTCTTTCTTCTCCACTAGGTAGGAAGGGCTTTGGCACCTTTTTATCCATATATTGTATCTGTGGCTGGGATATAAAAGTTGCCAGTTCAGAGAATAAAAATGGAGCCACATTGCTGCCCTAGGAGTTCTGGGGAGGACCTCTCCGGGCACATTCTGCATGGGTAAGTTGATACTTGGCTCCACGTTAGAAGCTGGGAGGGCAAGTAAGACTATTTCATTGCAAATTTCCCCTTTAGGGACATTTAGATGATTCTGATCGTTTATGACTCAGAACATCATTTTGTCAATCACATTTTCAAATGGCCTTCAATATAGCTCTCTATTTGGCATTTGGGAGATTTTTCTTATACATATTTGTGTGGATTTAGGATGTAACCTATTAAAGTTTAGTGGTTGAGGCATATTAACCTACCTTATTACTCATAATAGACCATTTTTAAAAAGAGTATGTTTATTTAAAAAAATGCTAGTGTCTCAGGATGCCTGTTAGATAGAATCTTTTTCTTTTTCTTTTTTTCTTTTTGCAAGTTCAGAAATGCCTATCTCAGACTGGCAAGTGCAAAAGAGATTTATCAGCTCCAAGGTTCAAGTTCGAGGGGTTTCTGCTCCAGGCACACGGATGCCTGCTGAAACTCTGCTCACCACTGTCACTCTCCCAGGCTCACGCTGTGCTCTCTGTGTTGTTTCTGTTCTCAGGGGGGCTACCCAATGTTGGGGACCCTAGAACTAGGCATTGATCCTGATATCCACATCCTCCCCTGCACCCACTGCAGAAAAGCACACCTATTTCATCCTCAGAGTCCAGGGGTGGAACCTGTTTTCTGCTCCTGAACAGTCCATGAAAATCATGACACTGTTATCAGAAAAATGGGAAGGCAGGATCAGCTGGGTAGACAAAAGCAAACATCGTGTCAAAAGGCAAAGGGAAGTTTGACTTTTATAGGTATTTTCTTGCTGATGAAGATGTAACACAGAATCTTTAATTTAAAATTCTCCCCATGTTTTTTTATCCTCATGCATGACTATGCATCAGAATTTGAATGTTGTAGGCAAAGTGTTAGGCACGCTATCAAAGAAGAAACCACCTAAACAGGCTTTGTGTGAGCAAAGAGGCTGTTTATTCACCTGGGTGTGGGTGGGCTGAGTCCAAAAAGAGAGTCTGCAGAGGCTGGTGGGATAGGAGTTGGATTTATAGGTTTGGGGTAGACAGTGGAAAGTTCAGAACTGTAACAGAAGTTACAGTTCAGGGTGGATTTTGCAGGTGGAGGCATCGTTAGAAGGGATGTCACAAGGTCCAAGATCCAGTGTCACAAGATTGGCTTATCAGCTGAGGGAAAATGGTGGAATGTTGCAACATTGGTTAATCAGGCCACAGGGTTCAGTGTCACAATGTTGACTCAGACTTTCTGGCTTCAGGAGGCCATCTGGAGGTGTAGGTGGGACACAGGGGTCACCAAGGCATAGTCCATGGTGCAGTCAGTTCAAAGAACCTTGCACAAAGTACATAATTTGAAAAAAAGAGCAAGTGGGATTATAGTGGCCATATTTCAAATGAGTTTAGTGCTTCATATTTTATATATTAAGGTTTCTTCTGTACCATTTCCTGTTAGCTTCAGAATAAACTATGGATTGGACATTAGAGAAGATAATATTTTCATCTCTATTTTACAAACAAACAAACCAAACTGACTTGTTTCTACTCCAGACCCTCAGTTAGGAAATGAATAGAACTCAAATCTTCTGGCACTTTCCATGGACATATTTCCATCAGCTGAACTCAAATTGCAAATAGAAAAATTTGGAATTTTATAGTATTTGAAATAAGTCTTTAGAATATTGGCAATTTCATTGAAATAAATGACTTCAAACTCAAAACACTTAGCTTCAGTGAAAAGTTTATATATATAATTTACATTTAAACAAACTCTAAAGTCTCACTATTGTTTTCAGATGGCCTATGTAGATATTTACTTGTTTTCCACCATTTCACAAGTGTTTAAGAATTATGCATGGAGCAGGGTATGTGAATGTCAGGAGTGAAGGAAGGAAAGGGTTGATTAAACTAGTTCTAAATGTTGAGAATTGTATGATGTCAGATAAAATAAATGTGGGTAATTAATCAGCCTAGTGGTATAATACTAAATATTCAAAAATAGCAATAAAGCAAAAATAATTGGTTTGTGTTGTAAAATTATAAACTATTTGTCAACATAATATTTCTATGGGAAATTATTTAGGACATACATTTTTAAAATTTCTTGAATAATCATTTTCTTATGTGTCTTTGGGAGACTTGGCAAAAAATTTCTAGGCGTGTTTATAAATATTTATAAGACATCTTTGGGCTATGTTTTAAGAATGATACACCGTATTAATTTTCTTCTTTAACTGCCCACCCCAAAATCTTCTCAGGGACTAGACCCTCTCCTGCCTTTAGCTCTTTTGTCTTAAGGGAACTGAGACCCCAGAGACTCCACCCTGTACTTTACAAAGGTCCACGTTTTCAGCTTAGCGGTCTAAGCCACATGCAGCATGGAGGGCCTTGTGGCGTTAGAATGATATGATCAGCAGTTAGACTAGATCTACTGCCTGCCTTAGGAAAAAGTGTGATAAACACATGAGCACCAGTATCTTTTTAATGTAAGGATTTCTTCTGCATTGGGTAGATACCCAGTGGTGAAATTTATGGGTAGAATCACAGTTATATTTTTGTTCTTTGAGAAATCACCATAGTGTTTCTAACAATGACTGCACTGTAAGTCCAGCTTCACTGCACTGCTACACGACATATCCATGTAACAAACCTGCACATGTTCCCCTTCAATTTATATAAATAAACAAATTTTAAATGTGGTTGGAGAGAAACTGTTCATTTTTTTTGATGACTGGACATGAGACTCAGACTGAAGACCTGGGCTCTCCTTCTGTGTCCAGGACGGAGAGACTCTAGATGACTGGCAAAGGCGCGGGAGGAGGCAGGCGAGGAAAGTGAAAGACAGGCAGAAGGGAGCTGGAGAGAAATCACTGTGAAGGTCAAAATGCGTTTAGTTCTTAAAGACTCTTACAGTCTTGGGTTTAGGGTGTGCTGCATGTTGGAGATGGAACTGGTATCAAAGAAATGAGCTGCTTTCAGCCTAAAGGGAGTCCAGGGAGGGTTTTTATCTAATTGCACTGTCTGCAGCTCCCTAGACAGAATAAATGCTAAAGAAATCAGTGCTTGGAAGAGTGTGTGTGTGTGTGTGTGTGTGTGTGTGTGTGTGTGACAGAGAGAGAGAAAGAAAGGGCACAAGTGCATGTTTTGGAACCAAAAGAAAATGTTTTCTACCTTTCTAGAGGTAATCTTATAGCGTTGCTAAAGTGGTGCTTTTATATTTTGTTTAGCTCAAAGGCTTTTGATAAAATACCTCTATTTTCCAAGGACAAGCACTAAAGCTTGCCTTCATTGTTTTCCGACTAGTTGACAGCTAACACACCTAGAAATAGCACAAATATCACCATTTGTAAACTAACAGAAATGCCTATTTTTATTTCCAATTACCATATGCTGTTCTGGGCAGTACTTAATATAAGGTCCTAAAATGTCACTGAAATTTGATAAGGATATTTAGGCCAATAATGTATTTTAACATTGTTATAAAAATATTTTTAGTAGATGGTTTTCACAGCCTTTCGTATGTATATCTGAACTCTTAGTATTGGGGTTCAGGGGTTCAGGGGAGCCCTCAGCTCCCCTGAGAGGACGTTTCTCCAAGGTTCCCGGTCTCCTGCTCTCTCAAGAATGAGAGAGGGGGCCAAGTGCACTCCCAAAGTAAATATGGACCCCAAACACTGTCTCAGAAAGTGAATTTATTTAGGTAGAGAAAGAGAAAAAAAAGAAGAGAGAAAACTTTCACGAAGAGTGTGGAAGGGGATTCCAGTGGGAAAATCCAGGAGAGAGAGAGGCCCCTTTCATGTGGGTGGAAGGAGATCCAAACATGGAGTCCAAAGGGGTGTGGAAGAAAAGCACTTTTAACCTGGGAGGAACCTCCACCTTCTCCCAATGAAGGGAGTTTCTTGGAACTTCCACTGGAGTGATCACCTTTTGATTCTTCCCATGCCCGCAAAAATTAAAAGGGACCATTAAATCTCCCAGATGGAGAGAGATGGGAGCGGGGCATGGCGCTGGGAATTCTTGCCCTTACAACTACGCCCCCTAGTGGACCCGGAAAGAGAACCCATTCCCTCTTTAGTATTAAAAAAACTTAAAAAAAAATATGGTTGTGGCAAACACGGTTATAATACCAGTGTGGGATAAGGGCGTGTGTGTGTGTGTGTGCGCAGGGCAATAGGAAATTACACATTTATAAGATGACATATCAGAAATAAGAAGGGTAAAGTTCTTCATCTGAAAAGTGACTCAGCCTATAGAATGTGAATAGAACCAGAAGATAAAAACAGTGAAAAAAAAAAATCCAAATACTTGTAGGTAGATTTTTTTTTTTTGAGGCACAGTCTCACTCTGTTGCCCAGGCTGGAGTACATTGGTGCGATCTCGACTCACTGCAACCTCTGCCACCCAGGTTCAAGCAATTCTCCTGCCTCAGCCTCTGGAGTAGTTGGGATTACAGGCACCCACCACCATGCCTGGCTAATTTTTGTGGTTTTAGTAGAAATGGGGTTTCCCCATCTTGGCCAGGCTGGTCTTGAACTCCTGACCTAGTGATCCACCTGCCCTAATCTCCCAAAGTGCTGGAATTACAGGCATGAGCCACCCTGTCAATCCCATGAAACAATGTATATGAAAATGCTTTGCAAACAAGCAGATATAAAAACGTTTGCTATTAGGAGAATTGCATGTTAGAGTTTGAAAAATAAACTGGACTCTTTTAAGAATGGTGAAAAATGTAATAAGCTGAGAAGTCAAACTGAAATGAAGTTTAACGGAGAATATGTATAACCTGGATCATCTATTTTGTCAGGAAGGAGAAGGAAATAGTCACCTAAGATTGCCTCGTGAAGGGGGAATATCCGAACCTACACCCAGCACTGATTAATTACATGGAGATGGTCAGAAATACTCTCTGTTTGCTTCTGTCTGCTTCTGTCTCTTAACATTTTAATACAGAAACATATTTATTGAAAAATTTTAAAACTGACTATATTGTAAAATTCACAGTTGTATAACTTATTATTGAAGACGTTATTTTGTATCCTTTGACCAGCATCTCCCCAGCTCCTGCCCACTGCCAGCCCGTACTCTTGGCCCCTGGCAACCACCATTCCACTCTCTGCTCCCATGAGTTCAACTTTTGCAGATTCCACATATAGGTGAGATTATTCTTGTATTTCTGTGCCTGGCTTATTTCACTTAGCATAATGGCCTCTGTGTTCATCCATATTCTCACAAATGACAGAATACAACATTCCAGTTAGGAGGAATAAACCAAAGCCAGCTGTATGATGTCTATGGTGAATAACAATGCATTTTTGACTGAAAATTGCTAAATAATAGATTTTATTTTTATTTTTATTTTTTTTTTGTAGTTTTTTGAGACAGGGCCTTGCTCTGTCACCCAGGCTGGAGTGCAGTGGTGGGATCATGGCTCACTGCAAGCTCTGCCTCCCAGGCTCAAGTGATGCCCCTGCCTCAGCCTCCCGCATAGTTGGGACTACAGGTACATGACACCACACCCAGCTATTTTTGTATCTTTTTAAGAATAGATTTTTAATGTTCTCACCATAAAATAAAGTGACATGTATGTGAGGTAATGCATTATGCTGATCAGTTTGACTAACAGTTCCACGATGTATACATATTTTAAAACAACATGCTGTGCATGCTAAATGTATTCAACTTTTACTTGCTAGTTAAAACAGTAAAATATAATGATGTGGTGGCTCACACCTGTAATCCCAGCATTTTGGGAGGCTGAGATGGGTGGATCCCTTGAGCTCAGGAGTTCAAGACCAGCCTGGGCAGCATGGCAAGACCCTTTCTCTACAAAAATACAACAGTTAGCCAGGTGTGGTGGTACCAACAACTACTAAGGAGGCTGAGGTTGGAGGATTGTTTGAGCCAGCTAGGCAGAGGCTGCAGTGAGCTATGATTGCACCACTGCTCTACAGCCTGGGTTACACAGTGAGACCCTGTCAGAAAAAAAAAGAGGAAAAGAAAGAAAAAATATTTAAAAAAATAAAGAAGTTAAGTCTCTAAGAGAAAATCAAGAAATAGAGGCTTAACCTCACAGGGGGTTTTAGTTCTCATTTAATAAATCCAGAGCTGGCACAGTAGCTCAACATGTCACCAAAAGTCAGCATTCATTTTACCTCTTGCCCCTGTTTGCTTAAAAAGTGTTGACATTTGGAAATAAGGCTTATCTCCCACGAATCGTAAGAATAGCTTGGTGTGTTGGAAAGAAGTAAACACCTGCACTTCCTGATTCCTGACTGCACCCTTGTGGGCTTGGGCTGTGTCCTCGTTGGTTAATTTGGAGCAATGTTATTACTGAAAAGGGATCCAGATTCAGACCCCAAGAAAAGGTTCTTGGATCTCAAACAAGAAAGAATGAAAGCCGAGTCCACAGAGTAAAGTGGAAGCAGGTTTATTAAGACAGTGAAGGGATGGAGAGTGGCTACTCCACTGTGGGTGTTTGTTGATGCCCTTCATCAGGTTGAGAAAGTTCCTTCTACTCCTAACTTCTTGACTGTTTTTATCAAGAAAGGATGTTGAATTTTGTCAAATACCTTCCCATTGAGATGATCACATGGTTTTTGTTTTTTATCAGACTTATATGGTGTATTACATTAATTCATTTCAAATGTTAAACCAGCCCCGCATCCTTAGGATAAATCTGACTTTTTTATGGGCTTTAAAAGGAAAAAACAAAAAGAGAGAATGGCTTCTCCATAGGCCGAGCAGGGGCATGGCCAATGGCTGCTCATTTTTATGGTTGTTTCTTGATTATATGCTAAACAAGGGGTGGATTATTCATGAGTTTCCTGAGAAAGGGGTGGGCAGTTCCTGGAACGGAGGCTTCCTCCTGTTTTTGGACCATCCATTTAGGGTGACTTCCTGAAGTCGCCATGGCATTTGTAAACCGTCATGGTTCTGGCAGGAGTAGAGCCTTCAGGAGCCCCAGAGGTCACTCTGGTCACCATCTTGGCTTTGGTGGGTTTTAGCCAGCTTCTTTACTGCATCCTCTTTTGTCAGCAAGGTTGTTATGACCTGTATCTTGTACCAACCTCCTATCTCATCCTGTGAGTTAGAGTGCCTAACTGGGAATGCAGCCTAGTAGGCCTCAGCCTTATTTTGCTCACCCCCTATTCAAGATGGAGCTTCTCTGGTTCAAATGCCTCTGACAGTATCACCCATACTTTTCTATTCTTCAGACTTGTTGAGAAAATCAGCAAGAGTTAATACTTAAAAGCAAACCATGCAGACTGAGGAGAATTTCAGTAGTACTTTATCTCTCATGGCGCTGTTTTGTGGATATTCGTGTGTCCATAATGTCTTACAGACTATACCTCCTTAAGGAAAGACCGAGGAGACACATATCCTTAAGGTGCCTGGCAGAGCAGTGTCTTGGCACAAAGCAGCCTCAATGCAACAATCTACTGCATCAATGAATGGACCATACTAGAATGTGATTAACAGATAGCTCACTCATACACTACAGCTTACTCCCACGTTATAGTTTACTTACACACTGCAGATTTTAGAGATTTGTGTCTTTAAAGAAAACAATTTCAATGAGAGGTTTATAAAACTTACAGTCTTTAGGAAAATGATATCCTTGATGAAATCAGTATAAACATTTTGGTGCTTTAAAGTGACCATAGAAAAACGTGTTTTGATATTGCCTCTTTGATTTCTGTCACCTTACAATTTTTCTTCCTGGATTCAAGCAGACACAGAATTTCTCTGGAAAAAATAATGTTTCTTTTCATAAAATGAAAAACAAACAAACTGCATTCACAACTCTATTCCCATAACTGCTTGATGCCTCTGATTGTGCGAGGGGCACATCCCTCCCATTTGTCTCTTTCAAGAACAAAATCTATGGGCTTTGGCTTCTGTAAACTCTTTGGAGAAAATATAAGTCTTGTAACACCGTGTGCTTTGTACTTCTGCAGCCATGCAGTCATTTATGATCATCTGCGAGCTCCTCAATCACAGGAAACTTCTGGCTGCAGTAGCACATGTCTTAGTTCCTAGACAGAGAAACATCATTCACTGTATTACGAAATCCTTGAATATCTTCACAGTGTTCTAAATCTCAACATGACCTGTATTTGTCCTTAATATTTTGAGTAAATAAAGTACCACAGCTTGACTTGAACTCAGGACTGATCTAGTGACAGTGCTTTCCTTCCCCTGTTGAGGAATCTGAAGCAGGAAGGCAAAGAGCATTTCTAGGTGACAGATCTCACTGGGGCAGGGGCAGAGGTAGGGGCAGGGCTGGCCCTGCAACTTCCGAGGCTCAACCAAATACCTCTTTTGCCTCCTGTGCAGAGTCCTGGGGTGGAGTTTCCTGAATGGGCTTTTGTCCCCACACACGTTGGAGCATTCTGTGTGTGAGGGTCCACGTGGACTGCCTCCTGCTAGTGTCGCTTAGGTCCCTAAGCTCCCCTCTCAGCTATGCAAAGGGAATGAAGTGCTCTGAACTGTGTGAAGCTGCAGAAGCCCATTCACCATGACCCATGCTTGGTACTGTCTTCATTTTTATACCTGCTGCCTGCAGACAAGACCTATCTTCCAACTGAGTTAAGGACATGTATCAATCTACCCATCTCCTTGGGTTATGCTCAGGTTCAGGGAGCGCTGCTGTACTTGATGTTGGTTTGAGGTTTTATTTGTTACCTCATATGTATGTGTATGAGGATATGTATATATACACAGATATGTTGGTTTGAGGTTATATGTATATATATACACACAGATATAGATACACACACATCTGTATATGTATATGTATGTATATGTACATATATATGTATATGATGTATATGTATATGTATATGTGGAGAGGGACAGAGAGAGAGAGAGAGTGCACAGGAGTGCTGAAATAAAGAGATGCTATCAATAAAAGCTAATGGGTTGTACCAAGCGTATTTTATCAACACAGTGGAAAGCAGATCCGCAGTGCACAACTGTGTATTATAACAGCAAAGACTAACATTGTTTCCCCTATGTCTGGAATAATTTTATCTCTTAAATACAAAGGAACTGTGCACGAGCTGCTATTGCCCTGCTGAGGATAGGGATGATGATTAAAAGCATCAGTGAAAATCCTGGAACTGACCCTTTCATATTCAGAAGTTGCTGAAGAGGCTCTACCGTGGGCAAAGCATTATTGTCGGAGTTATTTGGGAGTCAACGATGATCACAGGTTATGTTCTCCAGGAGTTCATAATTTATTATGTGTTTATGTAAGAACACAGGGGAGACATTTGGTAAGTTCCAAAAGAGTGGTAAAAAGTGGCAATCTAATTCAGAATAGGCAGCCAGCTTCCCACGGCAGGTGTAGAAGGAAGATCTCAGGTCCCATCTTTTGATTTCTGCAAAGTGGTGTAAGTTGCTTATTAGAAGGGGCTAACTTCATATCGTGTGCTTTTCTGCAACTCAAGTATGGGAGGGACGTTCCATGTATGGATACCGATTTCAAACATGGATGCCCATCACAATTCTATTGACTGGTGCAAAAGTAATTGCAGTTTTGGATCGTGAATTTTAAATCATGATAACTAGGCTCAAACACATCTTTATTAATCAAAATTGGAACCATTACAATCAACACATTTTTGCCAATGAGAAATGTTTGTTTATTCCTGTAGCATAAAAATCTGTGCTTTGGGATTCCACAAACACTGGGAAAGCGTTTTCTGCACCTGCTGGTTGTGCAAGCATTTTCCCCGCAAAAAAAGTCATCGAGATGGTTGAAGGAGTGGTCGTTGGTTGACGAGAGGCGAAGTAAATATGGCGGATGAAGCAAACCTTCATAGCCCAATTCATTCAACTTTTGAAGTGTTGGTGGTGCCAGGTGCAGTTGGGCGTTATGGAGAAGAACTGGGCGCTTTCTGTTGCTGAGTGTTGGCTGTAGGCCTTGAAGTTTTTGGGGCATCTCCCTGGTTTGCTCAGCATACTTCTCAGATGTAATGGTTTTGTGGGGATTCAGAAAGCTGTCATGGATCAGACCAACAGTTATCGTGACCTTTTCTTTTGGTGCAAGTTTGACTTTGGGAATTGCTTTGAGCTTCATTTCTGTCCAGCCACTGAGCTGGTCCTCCCTGCTTGTCATATAAAATTCACTTTTCATTCTACGTCACAGTCTCATTGAGAAATAGTTCCTGGTTGTGTAAAATAAGAGGACGATAGTTCAAAACGACAATTTTCTTTTTTATTTTCACACAGCTCATGAGGGACCCACCTATTGAGGTTTTTCCAATTTGCTTCAAATGATGAACAACCATAGAACAGTTGATGTTGAGCTTTTTGGCAATTTCTTGTATAGTTGTAAGAGGATTGGCTTTGATGATTACTCTGAATTGGTCATTGTCAACTTCGGATATCTGGCCATTATGCGCCTCGTCTTCAAAGGTCTCATCTTCTTTGCAAAACTTCTTGAAACACCTTTGCACTGTACATTCATTAGCGGTTCCTGGGCCAAGTGTGTGGCTGGTATTGCAAATTATCTCTGCTCCTTTATGACCCATCTTGAACTAGAATAAGAAAAGCGCTCAAATTTGCTTTTTTGTCTAACATCATTTCCATAGTCTAAAATAAACAAAAATAAGCGACATGTATAACAATAAGTGATTAGCAAAAGAAAGTGAAATATGCACATTAAAATAGTGTATAGCATAACCTCATTTATTTAAGAATGTATTCCAATATTAAACAGCAAATCCAACAATGCAAAAACCTCAATTACTCTTGCTCTCACCAGATAGTCATTGCTTCACTTGAAATGTAGACTTTCCTCATATAATGGGTACGGTGTGGGCCTATGCATTAGAATATATTGAAGTAAATCAAACATTAAGAAATTAATCATACTTTGATTTAAGATATTTAAAAACTTTATGAAAGCTTACGAAAGCGATGTTATTTAAAGTTGGATTTTAAAACGATAATTTTGACTGTGGTCGCCTTCAGACATAAGTTAATCTTTTTCAGCCTTCCTACTACAGTGCTCTTTACTCCATTTCCACTGGGGATACCCATCATGTTTCATTCAAGGACCACAGTACTGCAGAATTTAGGAAATGAAAGAGCCAACTGAAGAGAGGCAGCTTTAGCATGTGGATGACATTTTCCCTCAATTTAATATGCAATATTTCCTCTTTTAGACTTTTCTTTATTTATAAAGAGATTTTGTTTTATTCATTCTTATGTCCATCCCATGTAAAATGGTCAGTGCTTTAATTACTGATGTTAAAAATAAATAGTAAGCAAATAAGTGAATAAATACCAAGAGAACGTTAATCTTTTCCACTTTTAATAATCAGTCATGCCATATATTAAAATTATGTTATAAAAATTCCTAATCCCACATAACTTGCATGTGCATAAAAATGTCCATTGGAATTTTGTGACAACTGGTATAACTCAGCATACGGCAGACACAGGGCATCAAATTCAGCCGATGATGGCATCCTGGCGAACACCATCCTGACGTCTGTAGGTAAGGTGGTATTTAATCATGGTATTTTAAATCTCGAGAGTTTTGTTAACTTGAAGGAAAAGAAAATGGGTAACAGAAAGCAGATGTGAAAATTCAGAGGACTGGAAAACCTGCTAACTCATCTGTTAAGGAAGGTAGAACTCCACAGCAACGAAATAGGTAGCAATTAGGATATTGCTCTGGAAAAGAGGCATGCTTTTCCCATAGTGACAATGGCAACATAACTATGCACGAGAGGAAGGATGCTTTAAGGTGTTAAAGAAAGCGTTTCATCACACACTTTGGGGAATTCATGTTCAGACTTCCTCAACAAGAGCATCCATCCTTATCGGCCTGATTGGATGCCCCAGGTGCTCAGCCAGATTTTATTCTATTTTATATCACTGTTTCCAGTAAATCATGATACAGTGAAGTTAAATTGACCTTAGCAGAACCAATAAGAACAATGATTTTAACACAGTGCTCAAATTTACCCCTGAAGTCTTCTCTGTGTCTCGTGTTATTGTTTATGGAAATGCATGCTTGGCAACGGACATGAGAAAATCTAATCTACATGATACATGAAGTCAGTGAGTGTAGAGAAATCTGGGACTAATGCAAACGTTGAAAGATGTAGTCATGAAAAGCAGCTTACAAATAACAACAGTAATAGCAATTTGTGATTACGATTGAAACATTTATTTGGTAAACTTCGTTGCATGTAAAAGAACATAATGCTGAAATCAAACAGTGGCTCCAATCACATTAATTTGCATATGGAAATAAGAAGAGCCAAAGACAGCAACTAAGATTGTGGTGGACAGAATAATGGCCCCAGAGACGTCCACATCTTAATCCTCAGATCCTGCAGTTATGTTGTACTATGCGGCAAAACGGAATTAAGGTTGCAGAGAGAATGAAGTTTGCTCATCAGCTGCTCTTAAAATAAGGAGATAGTCCTGCATTTCCTGGAGGTGGTTTTTAGTGAAATTACAGGGAATATTAAATGTGGAAGAGGGAGGTGGAAGAAGTCAGGTCAGAGATTTGAAGATGTTGCACTGCTGTCTTCAAAGATAGAAGAGGCCACAAGTCAAGGAATGCAGGTGGTCTTTAGAAGCCAGAAAAGGCAAAGGCCAGATTCTCTCCTGAGCCTCCAGAAGGAGGGCAGCCCTGCTGAGACTTTGACTTCAGTCCAGTGGGATCCAATTAGACTTCTGTCCGTTGGAACTGTTAAGATAATAAATTGGTGCTATTTTTAGCCACTACGTTTATAGATGTTCGTTATGAAAGCAAGAGGAAACCCATGTAAATATGTTTTTATGCAATTGTAGAATGTATATACAATACTGCCTTCAAATAAACTGAATAAGAATCACAGGTCAGAGTTGGTTTTTAAACGGAACTGCTAATTTTGGGTCAACACTGAAATAACTTAGGGTTGTGTCAGGAATGTGCGTTTTTACTCACTTCTAAAGAGAGAGCTTTCTGTGGGTGTTAGTGGATACTCACTGAAGTGAGAATAAAATAGTGAGACTCCTAAAGCTGACACAGAAAAGTAGAGGTTCATTAACCCATAGAATTGGGGGAATATGAGAACCTGCATATGAGAAATTACTTTCCTCACAGTAGCAACAGTAAGAAATAAAGCAAATTTTGATGAAAAATTATGTTGAAAATTCCAAGTATTTCCCTAAATAGCTATAATTAATTGACATGGAATTAAATAGTAAAAGCAGATTCATGAAAGTTACTTAAGGAAAAGATTAAAAGTAGAAATCGAATGAATATATTTGTGTTATTTTCTAGCAAAAATGAAAGTTTGGGCCAAGGGTAAGCCAGATTCTTGTTCTGTCCCCTGGAGACTGGGTCTCTCAGATCTAATATCTGAGCCAGCTCTTGGGGGTGACATGTTCCTGCCCTGCAGGGGTCTCTGCTTGCCTCTGAGATAGATGAAGCACATCATTTCTAGCACGGAGGAGAGCATGTTCTGCTCTTGGTCTATGCACATATCTCTGTCTTACCTCTGTGTACAGAGTGCCTCCACAGGGACTTCTGGGTGCCCTTTTGATTGGAAGTCTAATATTATCCGATCTGATGACAGGGCAGTGAGATGTCAGACAGGGAAAGGAATGGCTTTTGAAGAGAACCTGAAGAGTATTTTCTATGACTGATTAAATTGGGAAGGTGATTTCTTGCTCTTTTTATTTTATGAATACGTGCAGAATGAAAAGACTTCAAGAGTCAGCAAAAGGATGTTAGTAAAACTCTTCTCTAACTAAAGTGCACAGTGAAAGAAGTAGCCTTAAATGGTGGCCATGCAGTTTTATGTTTGGGGAGGAATAAAACAATGTTATGTGTTTTACGGATATTGAAGCACAATAATGCACGTCTGTGTATAGCTTTGTTGTAGCATGTTACTACCATTATTTATATAAATACAATATAAGGACATTCAGTTCATTTTGAAAATTATTGTTTTATTCTTCAACACATTTCAAACAGTATTCAGGCTTGAGAAGCACAGCATAATTTGGTAATATAATTTTTAACCAAGGGCCTAAGAGATTGTCCCATTTATATCTCTATGTGATCTCAAACAATACAGCTAACATTTAGTTATTTAAGTTTTCTCATGCTAATGGAATATACCACAGGGATGTTGTGAATCTCTATGTATAAGTGTGTTACACAAACTTATAAAATTATACGACATCATGATCCTGAGCAGTGGCACTCATTAAAACTCAATTTCTTCATTCTTAGACACAGTCTTTCCAAATGTTGCCTCCTCCATCTATCTGAATTGTATCCTACATATAAAACCAGTTTACATTTTTACTTATCAAAATGTTCTTTCCAACATGAAAACAAAAATTAATGTCTCTGCTTTTATACTATTTATCCCCCTTACTGGTGAAAGTTCCTTGAACCCGTGGGCTAAGTGTTCAATTCTGTACTCTGAGTAACACTAAGTATGCGGCAGATAATGAATAAATGGTCTCATTTAGTTAACAGCCCTTTAACAGCAGTAGTAACAATGGCAACTGCATAGATATTTTGAGGAATCTCACCACTTTTAAGTTTGTTACTTAACTCATCTCTAAAAGTTCTGTTTTAACTGGGGAATCAGTAAGGAGCTTTTATGCAGTGTTTTGCCCATAAACAAGTGATCATTATTATATAGCAGAAGAGCAAAGAATTTTCCTCTTTATACCTACTTATGTACAAAGGTAAATTAACCTATTTTAAATGTCTTCATTTCATTCAAGTGGACACATTTATAAGTCATATTAGCATTGGCTAATATTAATAAGTATTAATGTTTAAAAGAAGAAACAGAAATCTAAGGATAGCTAAGATTATTCAGTTTCAAAAAATAGAAATTAACTTGGTTAAATCAAGGATAAAGGAAGTTTTTAGAAGGCTATGATTTAGATAATGACATGAACAAGGAAACTAAATTGGCAGGTTCAGTATTTTGAAGGATTTTTCTGTGACGTGTGGGTCTTGCGTGCCCCTCTGCTTACGGGTTTCATTTGATATGGTTTGGTTCACATGGATACACTGAAGGAAGGGGTCCTTTAAGCCATTGGTAAAATAAAGAGTGACGGGTGGTGGACTGTAAAATAACAGATGTGCTTTACAGAAATAACCAAATTTCAATAAAAAGAAGAAAAGTGATCATGAAAGCATTTAGAATCTTATGTTTCTAAATTTAAAGGGTAAATTTTCACAAATCACCGTGAACATTAGTATCAAAGGAATTTCAGAAAGAAGTTATGTTCTGTTCAACAATTTAATTTCTTTTGCTGTCCCCAAAGCAACAGAAAGAAGGTAAGTTAGAGATGTTGTATGTTTTACTCTGAAATAAAGAACACTTCAAACACTGTACTTTGTGATATTTATTAAAATTGCTTCATGAGAGAGGAAGTACATAGACCAACAACCACCTGGAGCGTCACCTGGAAGGGAATGATGCCAGGCAGCAGGTTATAGGAAAGGGTTAAATGGCAACTATTTTTCCTATTGAAACATCTAGCTTTATTTAAGATCTTATGAATTAATCTAGGGGAAGAAATATCATGTTAGAAAAATCAACAAATAGCCTTTATAAAAATAAATTTAAAATTATGCTAAAAAATTTTAAGAGATAAGGGTCTTACATTCACTTTTAAGTACTCTACATCAAGAAAAACCTTTGGAAACAGAATGTAAAGAGCAGAGTGGGGGCAGAGATCTAGTTTTTCTTGTTTACGTTACTACTCAGATCCCAGACTAGTTGTTGGCACATTGTAGACATGCACCAACACATATATAAAAATGAATAAAATAATAGAAGATTGATGAGGAGCAAACTATACTATTCTACTGGCCCATTCCCATAACCTAAACTAACTAGCCTTATGACTGCATGCAACCTTGAACCTTGCTGGAACTAATTTTTGGATGCTGGGATTAAATTCAGTTGCCTTCAAAGTCTTTTTCAGTGAGGCATAGTCAATGAGCTGCAGAATCTCCGTCACTCAGGAGTTCTTCTCCAGCAGCTCTCCAAATGTCACATATCATCAGGCCCAACCAGGTTCAAAGAAAGTTTACTTAACCAGGGAAACACCTTCTGTATCCTTCTCCATCCAGGCATGGTTCTACTCTCCTCCACTGCTGATAGTAAAAGGTAATGCATTAGCAGATGAGGCCTTGAAATGGAGCTCTTCAATAGTGGATCTTTGGAAACTAGAAGTAATTGGTGTGGACACTCTGAGGCAGAGGGCTTCATCCAGCACTTCGAGGCAAGAGAACCTCATGGTTCTAGCTAAGTATGTTTGCATCTTTTCACTTCTTAAATATGTGAGGATGAAGTCTCCATTGACCACCTTCTCCCTTCAATATGGATCACATTTCTCCACTTCTTTTTATGTCTAGTAATTTTTAGATTGTTTCCTAGTCATTGTGATTGATATGATATAGAAACGGTTCTGCTTGTTCCTCTGAAGGGTGTTGAGTCTTTGCTTTAGCAGGCAGTCATCTTGAATGGATTCAGACTCCAAACTTTGCCTTCCTCATGGGTAAAGTCTCTGTTCATTTCTTATAAGCTTAGCTGTGCTGCTTGGTGTCTGCCTACCTATGAATGGTTCAGGGCCCAGCAAGAGCTGTGTAAAGTTTATATCCCAAATCTGGGACTGCCTATCTCTGGCTTTCTTTTTAGGTATTTTCCTCAACACTTTCAAGATGCTGTAGTTGCTCCAATCTCTATGCTTTTATTCCTCAAGCCATTAAGGCAGCAGGATTTTATGTGCATTATAGTCATGTCATTGACAGCTTAGCGAGGCCCCCTTTCAGGCAAAAAGTTGAAAAAACGAAAAAATTGGAAGCATATGCACTGCCACTTCTTTTTTTCATGTGCCTATTCCTCTAGTATCTGCCTTCCTTTTGATCATCCTACAGTGCCTTCAAGGAGTTGGATTTTTTAAAAAAGTAGTTAAACAATTAATTTTTAATTTAAATAGCTTTAGGGACATAGTGGTTTTCTGTTACACTGATGAATTGTATTGGTGAAGTCTGGGACTTTTGCATACTAACCACCTGACGATTTTGTTCAGAGTTTATATAATCATCTTTGGGAAAGCTGGTCCAATATGAGGTACGTGACTATTACCAGAACAGGAGCTGCTAAAGCAAATCAGGGATAATCATTTCAGAGTTTAAATCAAGTAAAGGATTTCAGGGGGTGGGAGTGAGGGAGAAAGTGAAGGAGGAAAGTATGTCTTTTCTCTTCAAAGGGAGACATGTCTGTGTCTCTATATTTGCACTATCCAAATTGAACTTTAAGTTATTGGGTTTTTGTTCTGTTATCAACAAAGGTTAATATAGAAAAGAATAAATCGTTGTGAGGATGATTTCCCAGGACTCTAGGGCAGAAGTTACCTGGGTAATTCCAGCCAAGTCTAGAATGCTGATGCATCATATCATGGAAGTGGTGTAAATATCTCCCCCAAATATAGAAGAACCAGCCATTGGTGTAGTAAGAATAGTCTTACCCCTTATAGCTCCCATGAGCACATGTAGACAAAGGTCATTTGAAAAGTCAGTCCTTCACAAGCTGGATAACTTAGTTCATTTTCATATTGCTGATAAAGACATACCCTAGACTGAACAATTTACAAAAGAAAGAGGTTTAATTAGACTTACAACTCCACATGGCTGAGGAAGCCTCACAATCACAGCGGAAAGCAAGGAGGATTAAGTCACATCTTACATGGATGGCAGCAGGCAAAGAGAGAATGAGGAAGACACAAAAGTGGAAACCCCTGATAAAAACATCAGATCTTGTGAAACTTATTCACTACTACAAGAACAGTATGGCAGAAACCACCCCTATGATTCAATTATCTCCCACCAGGTCCCTCTCAGAACACATGAGGATTATGAGAGTACAATTCAAGATGAGATTTGGTTGAGGACACAGAGACAAACCATATCAAAAACTATGCCCAGAACTGAAGAATCAGTTTCTAGATTTGTGCTAAGCAACAAGTGTAGACATTTTTTTTTCTCACTCAGAGTTATTTTAAAATTTGCATGTCATATTAGGATGACATTCCCCCACCTCCTCCCCCATTATACTTAAGCAGAGAGACACCAGGAAACACAGATGAATGCAAACTGGTCCAGCATGAAGAAAAGAATGAACTCGTAGTTAACTACAATAGCCTATTGTCTAAACCGTGACACTTTTGACACCAATGTTAATTGTTCCAGAACAATTCACATAAACTGAGAAAATTTTGGGGAAATGTGATGTGTCATCATCCCTTTACTGGTGTTCATTTTTATTTCTTCTCTCCCACCTTCCACTGAGGCAGGCAGGGGCTCTCAAATCCAGCATATTTATCTCCTTCCTGGAAAAGTTCTGGTTGGTGGAGCCTAACTCCATGTGGGCGCTGAGATTTTCATTTCATTCATGTATTACCTTTGCCATTGTTATGGCCTTCTGAGGACCTGGGGTCTGTATTGGCCTCTTGTCCACCTTCCTGTGATTTTTCTCTCTACAAAGCTAGCAAGAGTTTCTCCCAGCAATGCAGCTCTCATTTATTTCCTGCACTAAGGAGGGTGAAAGCTTGAGTCTAATGCAATCCTACTTAAAAAAAAAAGTCTCCCCTGGCATTTAATGGGGACAATTGATATACATCAATGTATTTACCATAACATTAAAAAAAGATCTAAACCGTAGGTATCAGAATTAAAATTAAATCTATAATGGATTATCCCTAGTGATTCGCAGGGGTAGCTGCCACGGGAGCAACCCAGAGACTATTGGACTCCCCAGTTGTAGATCTGTATTTTCATTGTGCCTTCATATTCCCCAACACTGTTAAATATAACACTCAGACATCTTTGATGCAGCCCAGAACATTTTAAAATTTAAGTAAAGAAAAATTATTTTTTAAAATTTTGTTCTGTAAACACATAGAAAAATGGAATCCAATGCTGGCATCCCTAATCTTTCATTTGGTAGTGATTACTGATATGGTTTGTATATTTGCCCTCTCCCAATCTTATATTGAAATATAATCCCCAGTGTTGGAGGTTGGGCTTGGTGGGAGGTGACTGGATCATGGAAATGGATTTCTCATGAATGGCCTAGCACCATCCTCTTGGTGCTGAGTTCGTTCATGCAAGATCTGGCTGTTTAAAAGTGTGTGGCTCCTGCCCCACCTCTCTCTTTCTCCAACTCTCCCCATGTGATATACCTGCTCCCACTTTGCCTTCCACCTTGACTATAAGCTTCCTGAAGCCCTCACCAGAAGCAGAGGTCCGCACTCCTCTTCTGGTAGAATCTGCTGAACTGTGAGCCAATGGAACCTCTTATCTTCCTAAGCCATCTAGTCTCAGGAGTTTCTTTATGGCAATGCAATAATGGCCTAATACAACCACAGACCCACTGCACAGAATGGAGAACTTTCACCTTTGAAAAGGTAGAATCCTATGGTAGTAACAAACTTCAGAAGTGCATTTAATTAGAATTTTCATACTCCCCAATTTTTATTGTACAACCATTCTATGTGATTTTTCAATTGTGATATTTCATTCAATTTATTTTATTTTTAAAGGATGTGAATTTAAAATGTATGTATCCAGAAGGCACATTAAACATTCCTCAAATTCTTCTTAACCAATTGCACTTTTGATCCAACTTTTAATTTAGTGTATTTCTCACCTGGTTTTACTGCAGAAATTTGAATTGGGGTCACAAGCTCCTGCCCAGAAGTTTTGTTTTTTTCAGTGCAACGTTGGTAAAATTAATTAGAAAGCCAGGAGTGGGGATGGGAATATTCTTCCTTTAGGCAGATGCAAACTCCTCTGGTGTATGGATGTCATTCTACTCAAGGAGACTCACATATCCAGGTTACTTGCCTGACCTGGTGGACTTTTAGCTTTACCCTCTACATAGAAGTTAATTTGAACTCCTGGAGTGAGAGCCACACTCAGAGTAAGAATTTTCTGAAAGAATGTGCTTAAAATCTCCAATGGAATTGGAAACATAAACCACGCAGAGAAACAGGTGTCAAGTTGCCTCTTTGCTTCCAAACCACGGTTATCACCAGCCTCACCAGGAAGAATTTGGGACACAGGAGCACGTGCCTGTCCAGAACTCAGCCTTTGGGGATCAGATCATTGGAGTCTGATGACCAACTCCAGCACTTGTTTTGTGTGGGTTGGACATGGACATGAACTTATCAAGCCTTGATTTCTTCCTCTGTAAAACAGGAATTCTCAAAGCTTCATGCTGGGATTAAATGAGATTAAATAAAATAATAGATGGTACATGTCAGTGCTGGTTATAGGGAAGTAAAAGATTGCATATACCACGGACAAGGGTCAGATCATCTGTAAAAATAGAACTGTGACCCAGTCTGCAGAAACCAACCCAGGAAACCAACCTGTTGTCTAGATAAGCCAGACTTGTCAGACCAGGATCTCTGGGCAAACGATCCAGCAAAACAAACAATAATCCCTGTAACGACTGAACCCAAATGGCCAGGACTTGACTGATAACTAATGACAACATTGGATTCCATTTCCAATTTAGAATCAATCAGAGAGAGCTGAATATGCACTCCTACCAAATTGAATGCCCTGATTCCAGGTAATTCCACCTGCAGCTTCCCAAGGCCAGCAGCCTCCAGTCAGGACACTCCCGAGGACTACCCTTTTCCTACTGTGAACCTCGCCCTCTCTGTCTGCCTTTGAGTCTGCCAAGTGCAAGTGACAGCGGCTGACTCTCTCGCTCTAGCAGGTGAAGAATAACAGCCTTGGCTTGTTCTTATTTGATTGGCTTTTGTTTATTTCCACAGCATCATTCAATAAAGGTTGTGAATCCCATAAACAATATGATAATTTGATTAAATATAACATCAGTGAATCATCAAGTAACACGTCCTCAGAGATTCAGGCTTAATTCATACAGCTTAATTTATGTTTCTATTTTTCTTAATTTTAATGGAATTACTGATAGCCTCAAAATCATTTTATTTTGCCAAATGATATTCTTAGTAAATCATCGATGGGAGTTATGCCTGCCTTACATTCCAGTTTACTGGTTTGTAGTGTTAGTTAACCTTATAAACTAATGTACTGGTGTTTGTCTTCTAAAACACCAAATGCTAAACTTTCTAACTTGTCCAAGAGAGAGCCACAGGAAGGCACAGTGCCTTTCACAGCAGGCCTGGTCCTCTCTCTTTCTTCCCCTGATCCTTCCAATGTGTCACAATACGCTGGGAGAAATTGGTTTAGGCTCTTGAATAGATTCTGTACAAAGCCTGGTGGATTTCTTGGCTTAGTCCCTGTGGTTGTAGAAGTGTGTATAAATGGATTCTTTGATGATTCATTCTAGTATTGTTAATGGATATTGAATTTGTGCTATTCATGTCTAGACTCCTGAGGATTTTCCTTTTCGTCTTTTTTCTCTCCCATATGAAGACATTTTTCTATATTTTATCAATCTCTTGGATCCTTTTGCTTTTACAATGACTGCTGAACCCCCAATAATTACATCTGCATGGTCACAATTCTTAGAAGAATTTGTGGTTTCCCCACCCATAAATGTTCACTTTGGGCTCACAGAGAATTTTCAGTGGCCGTATCTTGATAAAGCACAAATTCATAAATCCAGACAATGCCCCATGTTCTGACACTTTTCTCTCTGAATGTATGTTTTTCCCTTTGTCCTCCCAACTGAAAAACAACCAGAAACTGTATGAACAGATTTCTGACCTCTGACTAGCCATAAAACGTAAAACCTCCATGGGAAAAAAGAACAATTTGGTCATCACATAATAATTTGTTACACAAAACTTTCTACACCAAGTTTAGAGGAAAACAACAGAAAACAAAGAAAAAATCACTGAATGTGGCTTCAGTAGTGTCAATGGAATGATGATAGTTTATTGCAGTAATTTAATTAAATTGCTGCTCTCAACAATGGGTAGTATGGCACAGAACTCACTACAAGTAGCCTGAAAATCTACTGTTAATTTTAACCTTGACATGAAAAGTCCTAGCACAGGAGATTCTGGTTAGAAGGTGATATATTTCAGTCCATCATGAAAGACAGTGATATACTAAGGGACTATAAATCGTTCTACTATAAGGACACATGCACACGAATGTTCATTGCAGCACTGTTTACAATAGCAAAGACCTGGAATCAACCCAAATGCCCATCGATGATAGAATGGACTGAAAAAATGTGGCACATATACACCATGGAATATTATGCAGGAATTAAAAACGATGAGTTTGTGTCCTTTGTAGGGACATGGATGAATCTGGAGAACATCATTCTCAGCAAATTGACACAAGAACAGAAAAGGAAACACTGTATATACTCACTCATAGGCGGGTGATGAACAATGAGAACACATGGACACAGGGAAGGGAGCACCACACACTGAGGTCTATTGGGGGACATAAAGGAGGGACAGCAGCGGGGGGAGCGGGGGAGGGATGGCATGGGGAGAAATGCCAAATATGGGTGAGGGGGCAGAAGGCAGCAAAACACACTGCCACGTGTGTACCTATGCAACTATCTTGCATGTTCTGCACCTGTACCCCAAAACCTAAAATGCAATAAAAATTAAAAAAAAAAGAAAGCAGAAGCTGTGTGTTTTTTTTCATATGATCATAAACAGAGATGTGGAAATGAGGGGAGATGAGACTCATTTCGTTGGATTTAAGGTTCTGTGACATGAGGAGAAAAATATTGGAAAAGTACCCATGGGACAAAAGAACTCAACATCAATTTATATATGTATAAATCCACTTAGCCTCAGCTTCTGCTGCTGAATTACCTTCCCAAGACTTAAGACATGTTATTATGTGTGTACGGAATGTGGAATATGAGCTATACGTGTAAGCCAAGTGATTTCCTTGCTAACATAAAATCATGCCAGGTTAAAGAGTTCCAGGAGTTGTCAGCATTTCTAAAGGGATATTTTACAGAGATAATATGTTGATTGCCTCAAGACACTGCGTGAAAGAACATGCTGAGAAAGCTGAGTTCATGCTCACAGTGGACAGCAAAGACAGAGAAGAGGTGAAGGCAGGATTCTCAGCTCTGCCCAAAGAAAAAGTGCTTGTTCTGGGATTTTCATCTCTACAGTTGTTCCCAGAATAGAATATAGATGCAGATTCAGGAATACAGATTCCTGGATCATATCAGGAATGCCATGTGCAAGAAAGATTATGTGTATCATCAGAGACCAAAATGTTTATTTCCCTGAAACAAAACAATGTAATGTAACTTGGAACGTTCTTTTAAAAATCTAGATTTGTTTTGATTTGATAGGAACTTAAAGCTGGTGGAATACCATGAAGGAAAGGTGAGCAGATTTATTTTATATCTAAAATAAGTAGTCATTTGTATTTTCAAATCATGATTTCAAAAATCAGATGCAGACCTTGGCAGGGAGACATCTCTGATGGCTGGAAGATGTATGTTGGTGTGTTTGCGCACATTTTGTTTTTTATATTAGCTGCGTTGGAGCTATTTTTCCCCACATTGGAGATGGCTTGTGGGACCCATGAACACTTTGAGGAGGTCTCTGCAAAGGCATTTTCTGAATCAGAATGATTGGGTGCCCATGTAGCAATCATGAAGGAGGAGATGCATGTTGAATGTAAAGAAGGATCCTTTGACGAACAAACCAACCGGACACTAGCTTATGGCAAAAAAGAATGCATGGGCTCAAAGAACAGAAATGTCTAGCTTCAGATATGGCTGGATTCTGGGGCTCAAACCCTGTGAGTACCTTTTTCTCTCCTGTACTTCTGATGGGCATTATTCTCAGGACAACTCCCTTCTTGCTACAGCCAAGCAGCACTTGGTCAGTTGGAGACCTGCTTTGCCCATGGTATAAATATGTAAAATAGGGTCAATAATCTCTGCCCTACAGGGTTTATAAGGGTCAGGTTAGACAATGTAGATAATGGACCCAACAGCACCTACTGCAGGATCAATACTCTAGCTCAGTATCCAGCACACGGTGGAGGCATTCTTTGTGTTTTTAATAATCATCACGTGGTCTCTCTGGGATTATCAATGTCCTGTAGAGAAATTAGACATTGTTCTGATTACAGGATTTCAGGAAGCTGTGCTTCTTTGTGATAAACACCACATCAAGGAGAACAGTGATCCTCTGTCTCCAGCTCAGTGCAAAGGAAGGACTTTCGTTTTTGTTTTGAGATGGAGTCTCGCTCTGTTGCTAGGCTGCAGTGCAGTGGTGCAATTTGGGCTTACTGCAACCAAAGGAAGGACTTTTAATGTGGCTCCTGTGTGTCATTTCCCAATTGCAACACTTGTGCCCTGTCCCTCCCACTTCACCTGCCTTCCTTCTATTCACTCTCATACCACAATACCCAATGAGCACCGAAATAACCCGGGGGAAGATGGGGCCGACTCCCAGGGCCTCATCTGAGGACCCAGTGGGTCTTCCACACATGGGTCAGCCAGGGTTTGAGGATTTCCCTGAGGATCACGGCTCCCTCCTCATGGCACCATAACTATTATGAATTGCAATATTATGGGTACCTTTAACCCATACCCAGAGTATTAGTCCATTTACATAGTGCTATGAAGAAATACCTGAGACTGGGTGATTTATAAAGGAAAAGATCTTTAAGAGACTCACAGTTCCACATGTCTGGAGAGGCCTCATTATCATGGTGGAAGGCGAAGAAGGAGCAAAGGCATGTCTCACATGATAGCAGGCAAGAGAGCATGTACAGGGGAACTACCCTTTATAAAACCATCAGATCTCATGGGACTTATGCTCTATCACAGGAACAGCATGAGAAAACCCACCCCCATGATTCAACCACCTCCCACCGGGTCCATCCTATGACACATGAGGATTATGGGAGCTGCAATTCAAGATGAAGTTCAGGTGGGGATACAGCCAACGATATTACCTATTGCCAATTATAAAGTAAAAAATGAATCTATAACAATCATAGAAAACTGTAGAAATTTTCCACGTAGAAAATACGTATTCTAACCACAGAAAAACTGTAGAAGACACTGTGATTGGTCTATTCGATATTTAACACTACTTTTTGTTAATTTCTAAGCTAACTCCTATGTTGGTTGGTTAGCTACCTGTCCAGCTAAGAGTCTCAATTTCTTAGGCTTCCTTTCATCTAGCGGTGACCTTTTGACACAGTTCTGGCCAATGAGAATTAATCTCAATTTTCTTTGGTAAGACTCCTAGGAAAACTTCTGTTTTCTGATCAAAAGAATCTGACTCACTTGACAGGAAAGACAACATGATCACAAAGGCGATTTTCCCAGGGCAAAGCCTATCCATTGTGCTCCTCATGTGCTGACCCCTGTGATTTTCCCAAATGTGATAAACTCAACTGCATAACTGTGGCAGTAGGGAGTGGCATTTTCAATTTCCCCTAGCTAAAGAAATAATAAGAAAAAAGATACAGATTGAGCTGGCCCACTGTTTTGGCCCTTTTCCCCTCTCACGTGCCTGGAATACAAATGTGATGCCTAGAGGTAAAACTGCCATATTGTGAGCATGAGGATGATGCCGCACCTGACAGCCACATGGTAAGAAGGGAGCAGAGGCTAGGTTCCCTGCAGACAGTTTGGAATTACATTTTCTATCCATAGCTGCATGCCTCTAGTGTTCACTTATCTGAAGGAAAAGGGATTTGGATAATTCACTTTTTCAAGTTTGTGTTACTTGCAACTCAAGAAAACCCTAATGGGTACCAAATCTAAAATATTACAAGGAAAAATAAAATGCAAAGAATCTTAGCAAACATCATAAAAGACACCAACAAGAATTAGGCCATGGACACTTTTGAAATGTGTAACAGATAAAGTAACTGATATACACACATGCACATAGACACGCACGCATGCACAGGCACACACACAAGTATACGCAAACATACACACAAATACACATGCACATTCTTCTTTTCCATTGATATTCACTATCACTGGACATAGGAGTACACAGAAAAATGTCAGAATAAATTAGTACATTTTTCTCCTTTATTCATTTTTTTAATTGAAAAGGAGAGATAGCATTAAAGTTTCCCCAGAATATTTGTATAAATGCCCTCATTATAAAGAACTAGCATCCTAGGAGTTTTTTATTGTCCTATGGCTGGAGCAAATGACTTTCTATTTTGCCCTGTTATTGCACAATTGCAAGGATCAGTGAACACTGATAATTGAAGCATGAGATGGAGGCCAATTTCACCTGAATTATAAATTTGTGCAATTGCTCTTGGAGACAATAACTTGCCCAACTTCCAACCTAAGTCTGCGATCTCAGCTAGGCTATCAGATTTCAGGAGGAAGAAATGAGTTGGTCTATATTAATGTATTTTATACACATTTAATTTTGTTATTCTAAATTATCAACAAGATATATTTATAAAGACTATTACAGTCTCAAGAATCATTTACTGTCAGACGAGACTCATTTTACTCTTATTGGAAACAATGTAGGTCAGATATGAATGATATTTTGCCTTTTCTTTCTGTTCACACTCATTGATATTCTACTATCACTGGACATTAGGATGCACATAGAAAAATGTCAGAAAAAATTAGTAAAGTTTTCTCCTTTATTCATTTTTTTAATTGAAAAGGAGAGATAACATTGACGTTTCCCCAGAACATTTGTATAAATGGCCTTATTAGAACTAGCATCCTGGGAGTTTTCTTCACCTCCTATTTTTAGAATGGTGCGTGCGTGGAAATCATGGAGGGAGTACAACAGTATCTCAGTGAGGAATTTTGTGCCTCTTCCTGCTTCTTGGAATGGGAGGCCCAATTACTGTTCATGGGGAAAAAAAAGACATGCAAAATTAAAAGCTAAAGGAGCGAAAGTAGGCAACTTAGAAAAACACACAGAAAAGTCCCCCTCCCTTGAAGAGCCATTAAATACCAATGGCTTTTGATTTGATAATGAATAATAGAACTATTTAATATAGTAGTTGAAGGTATGAAACAAACCCACAGGAGTTAAATATTTTTGGTAGTGCAATGAGAAGCTAATATGTGAACACCTGCATCTGGATGTTGCCAACCTAAGAAGGACCCCCAAGGTCATCTCTACTCACTCCTGTGATCCCAGCTACTCCAGAGGCTGAGGCAGGAGAATTACTTGAACCGCGGAGGTGGAGGTTGCAGTGAGCTGAGATTGCATCATTGTACTACAGCCTGGACAACAGAGTGAGACACTGTCCTCCCCCACCAAAAAACGAAAAAAAAAGAGATAAAGAAGATGAAAGAATTATAGCTGAGCAGTAATTACTTTGGAATTGTTTCTTGTAAAATATTTCTAAAAATGAATCATAGTTTCCTAAATTATTTCCATTGTTTAAAAAGACTTTTGCCAAACTATCCGAAAAATGAAAACAGAAAACAATACGCAATAATAGTGCTATTCCGTCTCAGACTGATTTTCCTGGATGCAGACCCTGAGATGATGAAGGGCAAGATGTTCATTTGCATTACCACCTGTGAAGGGAAAGGCAGGAGGCAGGTTTGGACAGACGTGAGGTCCAGGTGTGATGTTACCAAGCCTCCCTGCATGGTGGGCAGCTGGGGAGGGGAACGGACTGCAGAGTCATCCTGCAGCAAGCTCAACTGGCCAGGGCTTTGCTTCCTGCCTGTTCTGCTTCTGGATGTGGGTGGCTAAAAAAAGGGGCAGCCGTGGGCAGGGTGGCTTCCTGCAGCTGAGGCTGACCTTGGAAGGGCTGAGGGCTGCACTTGGTGTCTGCTGACTCCACTTCCTGCCTCTGGCCAGTGAGTCCTTCCTGAAGAAGGATCTAGAAGTGCATTTTTGTGTCTAATAAAGTGAAACATGCAATGTTAAATTGTCAACAGTGGGTGTTCTCCATGATTTTTTAACATTATCCAACAATTTAAAAACAAATGGGCCAGGTGGGTGGCTCAGTCCTGTAATCCCAGTGCTTTGGGAAGCTGAGGTGGTAGGATCGCTTGAGCCTAGGAGTTTGATACCAGCCTGGGCAACATAGTGAGACCTCTTCTCTACTACTACTACCAATAATAAAAATGAGTCAGGTGTGTCATGTGTGCCTGCAGTCCCAGCTACTTGGGAGGCTGAGGAGGAGGGATTACTTGATCCAAGGAAATCTAGGCTGCACTCCAGGTTAGTCCCTGTCTCAAAAAAAAAAAAAAAAAAAAAAGCAAATGGTTTTACCTGTAATTTATTAAAATATACAAATATATTTGCCCAATCCAAAGATTCATATATAATTAATTAATATGGTACTATGTGTACAATACGTATGTTAATTGTAAGTGTTAAGTTGTTAATTGATCCCTGAAATGTAGACTGAAGGCCCTGGAAACGGCCTCGCCTCCTACAGCTAAACTAGGTGCTCTTTCTCTAGCAGGGGCTGTGCCTCTGTGACCCTGAGGCAGGACTCAACCCACAGGAATGGAAAGAAGTCACAAGGAGCTCGGCTGACTGAGCACCAAGACGGTGCCCCGGAAAGCCCCTTTTTGAAGAAATCCCCTAATATGTCCACTGCAGGGTTAGGAGAATGTGGAGCACGTGGCAGTGGCTCCCCTGCTTCGGCACATCCCTAACCCGGAATTGGAGGGGATCATTTGCGTCACTACAAAAAACTATCCTGGGCCGATAATTACTTCTCTTGAGCGTTCAAAACGTGTTTTCAATTCCATTTTCCGGCGGAGGAGCTGGAGGCTCTGGAATTTCTACCTCCCATGCTGCTTCCTTCCACCTGGCAGCCTGAGATGAGATCGGCCTTGGCTCATAACCTAAAGCGAGCGCAGCTGGGAGGCCCTGGCAGCGCTAAGCCGGCCCAGCCTGAGTGGAGCCCCCGCTGCGGCTGGAACGGTGGAGCCTCACGGACTCTGGCTGGGGTCGCAGGGCAGAATCCAGGCATGGGACGCTACAGGTGAGTTGGGGGCCCTCAGCCAGTCAGCTGTGAGGCCAAGGGCCCCTGGGACAGGGCGGCCTCTGACAACTAAGCAGGAAAGCAGTCAGAGACATCCTATGCAGCTCCATGTGGGAGCCCCAGGCTTTCAGGGGTGGTGACTGGCCCCAGGGTCGTTGGCCAGGTTAGGGCCTAGTCGGGTGGCGCCGGGATCCAGCATTTCCTCGCGGGCTCCAGGGAGAGGAGGGGATGGGAAGGTTCTGCTAATGTCGGAGGTGTGCTGAAAGTTGCTTTTCCGGTAGAAATCACTCCCACGTTTAGTTCAGGCAGTTGACAAACTTTGAACCGCTTTGAAATTTGTTTGGCATAGAATCCGTATCATCTGTCGCCCATGTAAACGCAGCCGAATTCCTTAAGGAGCGGGTGGAGAACCCACACTCACCAGGGCTCCAGCCCCAGGCTGTCTCTGGCTTGGCTTCTGACATGAACAACGGAGTAGAACATGGTGTCATTTATTTGTCGATATCCTGAATGAAGGAGTCGAATCCATTTTGGGGGGGGGGAAGATGTAGAGACATTATTGGATATAGCTACAGGGGATCACAGGGTGCCTTAAATACAGCGGTGGCAACTTCGTGCTGGGGGAGAAGAGGAAATGGAGAAAGCAAAGTAGCAGAGTTTTAATGAAGTTTCTGGTGAGGAGGAAAACTCACATGGGTAATGAGAGAAATATAGAGGACTTTTTTTTTTTTTTTTTTTTTTGAGATGGAATCTTGCTCTGTGGCCCAGTCTGGAGGGCAGTGGCGCGATCTTGGCTCACTGCAACCTCCACCTCCCAGGTTCAAGCGATTGTCCTGCCTCAGCCTCCTGAGTAGCTGAGACTACAGGCGCATGACAAAACGCCCTCCTAATTTTTGTATTTTTTTAGTAGAGACGGGGTTTTGCTATGTTGGCCAGGCTGGTCTTGACCCCCTGACCTCAGGTGATCCGCCTGCCATGGACTCCCAAAGTGCTGGGATTACAAGTGTGAGAGCCACTGTGCTGGGCCAGATAGAAAATTTTAAAGCAATTTTTAATGCTGATGAGTATACACAGAAGATAGATTGAATATACAGCAGGAAGGAGATAATTTATAGACTGGGGTGGCCTAATGATTGAGAAGTGGTATGGATGAGTTCCATGGTACCTGAGGAGAAGCTGAGTCGAAACAGAACTGAGGCACCTGCTCCTGGTTAACAGGAGAGAAGGAGAAAATGAGGAGTGAGACGCAGGTGAGTTTGGAGAATGGTAATACAGATCTGAGCTAGATCAATGGCTAACTCTCAAAGAAGTTAGAAACAGGGGCTTCTGTTGAGTAATACACAGAGCTTTCAGAAGTGAAAACATTTGAAATAATCATTGCAGAGAATAGGAAAATGAATTCATTATAGCTTGGAGACTTTAATAGATTGGAAGGGAATGAAGTCTTTCTTTTCTGCTCTGTTTTAATCCAGAGATAGTTTTCTCCTGAACATTTCTATATTTATTGTAAAAATACACCACCTTTTCAATGTACAGAATTTTAGAAATGATTGTGAATGAAAATATAAAAAAATCTTCCCTCTGAATTTGAGGGGGCCTGTCTACTGCTTATTGTTTTCCCATTTCTGTAACAAGCTGGTCAAGTTTGACATAAACAGTGGTTTAAAAAATAAATACATGTGACTTAGTTTGTTTGCTGTTGCTTATTATGGAATACCTGAACCTGGGTAGTTTATAAAGGGGCCAAGTGCATGGTGAGGGGAGCATGTGATCTGCTTCTTAAAAAGCCACCAATCTCATTCCCGTGAAAAGCCAATGGATTAATTAATTTATGAGCCCTAATGACCTGTTATCACTTAAAGCCCCACCTCTCTATGCTGCCAGATGGGGAATTAAATTTCAACAGTTTTGGAGGAGACAAATATTCAAACCATAGCAATATAATGAACAAAATTTAAACAAAAGAATAAGCAAATCAGTTTAACAACCCTACATTTGCCTTAGAATGAAAGTGACTGGAAAAGTTATTTTTAATCCCTGTAATTCGATGTAAAAACTAGTGAATAAAAAGACAGTGCAAAATAATAAAAATGAGCTGCATTTCTGAACAACTTTATAAAAGTATGACTATATTTCAGAAGTATTGTAACTTTCACGTGTCTTCCACTTTTTATTTTACTAGAAACAGTCACAATTATTGGTTTCTGATTATTTCGTTTAGGTGCCAAGGAAACTTAAATTCATATTAATCCATTAATCTACCTTTTACTTACTAATTTGTAAGATGTCAAAAAACACATTTTCACTCTGGTTTTCATTTCTCCTTTCTAATATTAAATTGTTCATAATTTTAATGCAATTTATCACTGTTTCCTTTTATAGTTAATTTTTTTGGTGTTCTGTTTAGAAAGTTTTGCCTGTTCTTAGGGTAAAAATATTTTTATATATTACCTTTTAGAAGCTTTATTGCTCTTTTATGAATTAGATAGAAAATCCACTTGAAAGAGATTTTTGTCCATTGTATAAAGTTGGAGTCAATGTATTATTTTTACTGTGAATATCGACTTTACTCATTGTAATTTATTCAGTATCATAAATAAGTCATGATTTTCTTTCCTCCATAACACTGCAGTACAAACTTCTGAATAAATTACATGTCCATTTATGGGTGGGTCTGTTTCTAGATTCTGTAATATTCCATGCTCTATTTATCTCTGTCAGTTGACATCTTTCTAAAAATTATTTCAACTTTGCTATTCTTGTTCAAGCTTTTCTTGGCTATTCTTGGCCATTTGCATTTCCACCTGGACTTTGGCTTCATAATTTAAATATCTCTATAGAGACCTGCTGGAATTTTAATTGAGATTACATATATCAATTTGGATAAAATAGAGATCTTTAAACTACTGAGCATTTCAATTCATTTACATAATATATCTATACCTTTATTGTATTCTTAAATTTCCCTTAATTATGTTAAATGATTTTCTATACAGAGGCCATAAAAAACTCTTGTTACAGCTATTCCTTGCAATTTCAGGTTTTTGTATTATAATAAGCAATATTTAAAAAATTTTATTTTCTGATTATTGTATGTAGAGATATAATGGATTTTGTATGCTGAACTTTTTTATGGACTGAATTGTGTTTCTTAAAATTCATATGTTGTAGTCTTGATCCTCAATACTTCACAATGTAACTGTATTTGAATTTAGATACTTTAAAGAAATAAGTAAGGTGAAATGAGGCCATAACAGGAAATTTGGACACAAAAAAGAGACAGCAGAATTAAATGTTTATGGAGGGACAGCCATGTGAAGTAGATGTAGAAGCAAGCAGAGAGGATTCTAGGGAAACCAGTTCAGCTGACACCTCCATCTTGGCTCTTTGCCTCCAGAACTGTGAGACAACATATTTCAATAGTTTAAGCCTCCCAGTCTGTGATATTTTCTTATGGCAGCCCTAGCAGACCAATACAACCTTGTATCCACAAACTTTGCTAATATATACATAATATATATTAATGCATATATATATAATGTATGTAAATATATACATAAGTATATATTGTGATCTCTGCAAATAGTGACAGATTTATTTCATCCTTTCTGATCTTTAAGCCTGTCATTTAAGTTGCTTGTATTATTGCCCCAGCTAGGTCCTCCAGTACAATACTGAAGAAAAGTTTGTTTCATAGATTATTCTTGATCTAAGGGCAAAGTTTCAACAGTTTTCTACTATGTATGTTTTCCTTTGAAAGTTATTTGAAGTCAATCTTTAACACATAAAATTTTACTGTATTTTTATTTTCACAGCATTTTTTCAAAATGTTGGTAGATATTTTTATTTCAAATGATTTTTTTCTTAATCTATTGGTTTGATTGCAAGATATTTTACATTTTGTTTTTATTTTTGTAAATCCAGTCTGCCAGCTTTTTTATTTGGAGTATGTAATTGTTTTATACTTAATGCAATCATACACTCGTGCTTAAAAATGTAACATTTTCTCATTAGTTTTTTTGTGTTTTTTAACACCAATTCTATATCCTTTTCTTTATTGACTATTTTGTATTAAATATTTTTATTGCTCCTTTCTTTCCAAAATAATAGTTTTAATGTATACAGTTTTCTTACTATTTTGAGTAGTTTCTCTAGAGTTGACAACATGAATCCCTTATTTACGAAGTCTAGTGTAAATTCCTATTGACTTTCACTGACCTTCAGACATTTTAACTCCATTTATTTACTTCCCTCTCCTGTCTTGTACTTTCATTTCCCTGTATTTCATTCTCTAGATATTTCAAACAAGCACAGTAGTATTATTATTTTATGAAGTCCATGTACTTCAGGTTTACCTACACATTCGTCATTTTTCTTGCTTTTCATTATTCCCATTGTCTTTATCCTTCCTTCTGGGATAATATATTTTTTTCTAGGAAGTATCCTTGGTTACAAATTCTACCAGGTTTTATTTGTCAGAAAATGTCTTTATTTTTCCTTTGTTTATAAATGATGCTTTTCATGTATATAGAAATCTAGAGTGACATTTATTTTCTTTCAACACTCTAAATATTGCATTTTCATGTTTTCCGACCTCTCTTGTTTCTGTTGAGAAGTCTTTTCCTTGAAAACACAGACAGGAGCCTAAGAGAGATATGAGACATGGTGAAAAGGCCCAGGTGGAATTGGTGCTCTAAGATAGGAGAGGAGAAAGATAGTGGGGGAGGGGGGAAGCAATATTTGAAGAATTAAGGCCTAAAACTTTAACCACCTGAGAGATCTCAAACCACAGATTAAAACTCAATAAATCCTAAGCCAACTACGTATAAAGAAAAACACACCAAGGTCAGCATCATAAAACTGATGAAACTGCATACAGAAGGAACATCACAACAGCAGCCTTTGTTTTGAAGGCACACATAAGCAAGTTATTTATTTTTATTTTTCAGGGCCTTCTAATTGCTCTTGGTGGAAGAGTTTTTCTGCAGTAAGATAATCCACAGTGACCCAAGATAAGAAAATACACTGAGGATAGTCTGTCTGTCTTTCTTTCTTTCTTTCTTTCTTTCTTTCTTTCTTTCTTTCTTTCTTTCTTTCTTTCTTTCTTTCTTTCTTTCTTTCTTTCTTTTTCTTTCTTTCTTTCCTTCTTTCCTTCTTTCCTTCTTTCCTTCTTTCCTTCCTTCCTTCCTTCCTTCCTTCCTTCCTTCTTTCTTTCTTTTTCTTTCTTTCTTTCTCTTTCTTTCTTTCTTTCTTTTTTTAAAAAATGCAGGAGGCCAATATGAAGTCAAATGAAAGGAAAAAATGTTCACAGGAATGTCATGTAATACATGCATTATTCTCATGCTTCCATTATCTCTTAGTCCACAGAATGTGCACTAGCTCTTGGCATGGAAGGACAGTTGGCCATGTGGCCATAGCCAGTACTGAGTGGTCAGGACGTTCATGCTAAAGAGACCAGGTCTGGGAGCCCTGGGGGTGGCTGGAATCTGACTTTGCCAAATGTGAGCTTTGGAACCCTGGAGGAATCACCATTTTTTTCTCTTTATTTTCCTCATCTGTGGAATAGCGCTGCTAACAACTCTTCCTTCCCCGTGGTACTGATATCTTATATAAACTTTTCAGCATTATGGAAAGGGAATTGAAGACAATGTTTTTTCTTTTTCCTCCTTATAATTGCGTTACTCTGTATAGAGGACAGAGATTTCTATACGAGAAAACAAAACCAAATGTATTATCTGGATAAGTTTGTATTATCTATGGAATCTGGGCTACTTAAAAGCCCATGTTTTTCAGTCCTTAAAGTTTAATGAATTTTAGGGGCTAATAGAGAAGAGAAACTATTTTGACACCATTGACTGTATGTACATAGCTCAAGGTACATTTGGTTCTGACCAGTCTGGAGACATGTGACACAAGGTCAAATTATCTGTTCTTTAGCTCTGTCTTCTAGGAGAGGGGACCTATGGAAAGTCTGGTGTCCCAACAAGGTCATTGCCAGAGCATTTCAGAAGTTGGAGGCATCTCTGTCTCAACCTTAGGAAGATTCATTCATGTACTAGAGAGGTGAACATCACTCATCTCCCTGAAACAAGTTGATTCTCAGTTACTTACTGCTCTAGTCACACCTCAAGTTCAAGGGAGGAATTAATGCAGATATATAATATATTATTTTTTTTTGAGACAGAGTTTCGCTCTTGTTACCCAGGCTGGAGTGCAATGGCGCAATCTCGGCTCACCGCAACCTCTGCCTCCTGGGTTCAGGCAATTCTCCTGCCTCAGCCTCCTGAGTAGCTGGGATTACAGGCATGTGCCACCATGCCCAGCTAATTTTTTGTATTTGTAGTAGAGACGGGCTTTCACCATGCTGACCAGGATGGTCTTGATCTCTTGACCTCGTGATCCACCCGACTTGGCCTCCCAAAGTGCTGGGATTACAGTATAACTAGTGTTGTTGTTATCAGTATTTTTTCTTTTCTTCTTCTTCTTTTTTTTTTAATTTTAGATGGAGTCTTGCTCTCTTGTCCAGGCTGGAGTGCAGTGGTGCAGTCTCGGCTTACTGTAATCTCCTCCTCCTGGCTTCAAGTGATTCTCCTGCCTCAGTCCCCCGAGCAGCTGGGACTACAGGTGTGTGCCACCAGGCCCAGTTAACTTTGTATTTTTCATAGAGGCAGTTTCGCCATGTTGGCCACTTGAGGTCTGGTCTCAAACTCCTGGCCTCAAGTAATCAACCCAAAGTGCTGGGATTGCAGGCATGAACCACCATGTCTGGCCTCAGTATTTTTTTAATATAGATTTGGTGGAAATAGCATCTCTAATACTCTTAATAGCATTAAAAAGTAGCATTACTATGTTGATATAATGGTGTATAGTATACATGGGTGAAGGAAAGATGCATGACAAAATGAATCCATCACTTCACAACTTGAAAAGAAAGGGATTTACAGAACCAATTGCTGTGTGAAATTCCCCTTGAGGATGAGTGATTGCAGATGGCTCATGTGCTCCTAGTGAGAGCAGACATCCTTCCTCCCTGCCAGCCTGAGAAGAGAGAATTATGAAAGCAGATAAGACTGAAGGAAAAAAATTTAGTGGGTATTAATAAAAAAGAGAAGATGATAAGCTGAAATGTGGTGATGATCGAAACCTAAAAGCTTTATAACTCCAAATTCTGATGCATTTTATTGAGAAACCGTGTATGGTTTTATTGCTGTAACTGCAGTGTAAAGCTTTTTTGTTTTGTTCTTTTTTTTTTTTCCATAAAGGCAAACAAAACAAAAGAACCCAAAATACAGACTATCAGAATTGGGTATAATTAAAATATTGTAACTTAAAATGAAGGAATAAAATATAAATTATTTTAGGAATGGCCCATGCAGGGAAACTTCAGAAAAATACAAGAAGCCAAAAAACAACTTATGATTTTGAGGCTGAAGTGTAATCACACAATCTTATCAGATTCAATATGAGATAAATTTGATAGGACAATGAAATAACTAATACTGAATAAAACAATAATTAGTTTTCTCTCTTAGCACCAAGCAATGCCGTGCCTTCATTTCTTTTTGTGAAATTCATGGAATTGCATTACTCTTTCTGAGAAAAAGGAAGAATTATCAAAACATTTCTAATAAGACTTGCCGATGCATGTGGATTCAAATAAAGTATCTCTCACATGCTCTTCCTGGTCCTGCCTCCCCTTATCCAGCCCTCTTCCTGCATCTTCCTCATGTCCCAGTCCCTTTGTTGTCTAAGGTGTGGCCGTGATGGCTTCTTATCTGAGGACAGTGATGTGAACTCCTCTCCCTGCCTAGGCTTCCTCTTCCACACTCTCTGCCACACTTCAGCTTTCCTGCCCATCTCAGCATAAACCTCACCCTGCCAGGTGTTCTGGACCCCTGGTCTAAATCAGTCCTCCTGCCCAGGTATTCTTTGTCATGGCTGCCTAACCTCTTCACTAATAGGACCTTTCACAACTTGGATTAATGAATATATTATTTTTCTTGTGTGTTCAGTATCTGTCTGCCTTGTTTGATGGAAATCTCCTTCAAGGCAGGAACCGAATTGCTTTTGGTTACTAGAGATGGACTTTGTGCCTAGCATGTGGCTCTGCATGGTTCCCTTAAATATTGGCTACCTGGAACATGGTGCAGGTCCTCAGTCACTACAGAATGAGATTCCATGCAAACCTGATGATTCTCTAATTTATTTTTGAAAAACTTTGGAATGCCCTATACACCAATAACATACTGAAAGAGAGCCAAATCAAGAATGAACTGCCATTCACAATTACTACAAAAAGAATAAAATACCTAGGAATACAACTTACAAGGAACGTAAGGGACCTCTTCAAGGAAAACTACAAACTACTGCTCAATGAAATAAGAGGGGACACAAACAGATGGAGAAACATTCCATGTTCACGGTTAGGAAGAATCAATATCATAAAAATGGCTATAGTGCCCAAAGTAATTTACAGAATCAATGCTATCCCCATCAAGTTACCATTGACTTTCCTCACAGAACTGGAAAAAACCACCATGAACTTCATATGGAACCAAAAGAGAGCCCGCATAGCCAAGTCAATCCTAAGCAAAAAGAACACAGCAGGAGGCATCACACTACCAGACATCAAACTATACTAAAAGGTGACAGTAATCAAAACAGCATGGTACTGGTACCAAAACAGAGATATAGACCAATGGAACAGAACAGAGGCATCAGAGGCAACACAACATATCTACAACCACACAATCTTTGATAAACCTGACCAAAACAA
>CM052649.1:7340645-7386164 GCA_028533165.1 Leontopithecus rosalia
AAATCTGGAGACAACAGATGCTGGAGAGGATGTGGAGGAATAGGAACACTTTTACACTGTTGGTGGGAGTGCAAATTAGTTCAACCATTGTGGAAGACAGTGTGGCGATTCCTCAAGGCCTTAGAAATAGAAATTCCATTTGACCCATCTATCCCATTGCTGGGTATATATCCAAAGGACTATAAATCATTCTACTATAAGGACACATGAACAGGAATGTTCATTGCAGCACTGTTTACAATAGCAAAGACCTGGAACCAACACAAATGCCCATCCATGATAGACTGGACTGGGAAAATGTGGCACATATACACCATGGAATATTATGCAGCAATCAAAAATGATGAGTTCATATCCTTTGTAGGAATATGGATGAATCTGGAGAACATCATTCTCAGCAACCTGACACAAGAACAGAAAATGAAATACTGCATATTCTTGCTCATAGGCGGGTGATGAACAATGAGAACACATGGACACAGGGAAGGGAGTACTACACACTGGGGTCTATTGGGGGGAATGGGGGGGACAGTGGGGGGGGACCTTGGGAGGGATAGCCTGGGGAGAAATGCCAAATGTGGGTGAAGGGGAGGAAGGCAGCAAAACACACTGCCGTGTGTGTACCTATGCAACTATCTTGCAAGTTCTGCACATGTATCCCAAGACCTAAAATGCCAATAAAAATAAAAATTAAAAATTAAATAAATAAAAAATAAAAATACAGGCTACTCACATTAAAAAAAAAAAGAAAGAAAAACTTTGGAATGCTTTTATTTATTGCCCTTGAATCCCACAAACAGTCGAAGGGATAGTTATCTGCATTTTACATAGGAGAAACTTGAAGCCAGAAATAAAATAATTTGTCCTAAGTTACATGACTTAAGACAGGCAGACTTTGGTCTTGAGCACAGTTCCTTTTTGTTCATGTCTAGTAATATTCTTTATGTTAATAGTAATAATCTGTTATTGAGCAAGTACTGATCTGAGTTTAATTCATCTTTTGATACCATTATTGAAACAATCTTCTGATTACCTTAATAAATAGAGAGGTGAGAATCCCCATAGCGATATCTGTTTCCAGAAGAGCTTCTACAAACTGGCATCCTGGAAGCCTGTGAAATGTTAAAGAAAACTGAAAAACAGTGATGATTCCTCTGCTAGACTTTGTATAATATCACATTCTTTCCAGCAGTGGAGAAAGGTAGAATTGTCTCCTTCTGATGAGAAAACCTGAGGCTCAAAAATTATAGAAACTGTCTTTGGTTATACAACAGATAAATATGAAGATTCTATTTGAAGTCAGGTATCTATGACCTACTCCAAAGCATCACTGTTCCACTGAAGCACATAATATTAGATGGTAGAGTGTAACCGTTTGTGCCTCCAAATTAACTTCTCCAGTAGAGCAAAAGACATTGACATCCTGACAGAAAGTCTTCACACCACGTAAATATCTATGTTTGCAATGACCCTTCTAAGTATTCCTTAGCAATATTTACTGATTATTTTGCATATTCATTTACAATTAACTTTGAGTAATTAATTACTTTTTTTCCTGAAAGACAAGCATCAATTATGATGAGATGTGAAACAGGCTTTAATTAAGGTTATCAAACAGGCCGTGTTCATTTGTTTGGACTTCTATAGCATACCACAGACTGGGTGGCTTAAACAGTAGGAATTTGTTTTCTGACAGTTCTAGAGGCTGAAAGCCCAAGATCGAGGTGTAGGCAGGGTTGGTTTCTGGTAAGGCTTCTTTCCTTGGCTTACATTTGGTGCTTTCTCTCTGTGTCCTCACATGGCCTTTCTTTGTGCATGTGGAGAAAGGGGAGGGGGAGAGAAGGAGGGAGGAAGCAAGTAAAGAAAAAGGAGAGAGGGAGGGATGGAGGAAAGAAAAAGGAGACAAAGACTAACATGGTGGTTCATGTCTGTAATCTCAGCACTTTGGGAGACCCAGTCACATGGATTGCTTGAGTTCAGGAGTTCAAGAGCAGCCTGGGCAACATGGTGAAACCCCATTTCAACAAGAAATACAAAAATTAGTCAGGTATGGGTGTGCATGCCTGTAGTCCCAGCTACTAGGGAGGCTGAGGTGGAATGACCCTTGATCCCTGGGAGGTTGAGGCTGCACTGAGCTGTTATGGTGCCACTTCATTCCAGTCTGGGACAGAGCAAGACCCTGTATCAAAATAATAATAATAATAATAATAATAATAATAATAATAATAATGAAAAGAAAAAAAGGGAAGAGATAGGGAGGAGGGGGAAAGAGAGAGGGTGAGGCAGACACACACACACACACACACACATACACACAGAGAGAGAGTGAGAGTGAAAGAGAGAGAGATCCATAGATTTTAAAAAATATTTATTTCTCTTCTTATAAAGACACAGAGAGCAAGAGAGAGAAAGAGAGAGAGATCCATAGATTTAATAAAATATTTATTCCTCTTCTTATAAAGACTTCCATTTTATGGGATTAGGGTCCCATCCAGAGGATCTCTTTTAACCTTAACTACCTCCTTAAAGACCCTTTCTCCAAATATAGTCACATTAGGGGTTAGTGCTTCAGCCTATGGATTTGGGCGGATGCAGTTCAGTCCCTAAGCCAGCCCCTTCCCTTTGCTTGTAGTTGTCTTGTTTCTATGGATGTAACAATTGTCCTCTGAAGGACTACCTACATTAGCAGGGCTCAGCCATTTCTAGGTTAGCAGGGGTTAAAAGAGTGCTTTCTAAAAGTTTACCCAGATATAACTGAACTTGGGGTGTTTAAAGTAGATCATGCTTATTCCACCCATTCTTGAACACTGAAAATTCTTTCTATGCAATATTCTTGGGGAGAGGCTGGGGAGAGGTGTTTTAGTCAGCATTGGGACTATTTGATATCGTGTTTTAATTTGTGAATTTGATAAAGTGTCATCTTCAAGTTGATTTCATTTTGGATACACCATGGGATTTTTCAAGAAAGTATTTCTAGCTTCAACTATAATAACCACCACTTAAAAGTACATGCATTTAAAATGTTTAGGTTCTTGAAATTTTGGTCATTATCTTTTTAATAGTAATTTAATATGTCAAACTAATTAAAAATACTATTGATGACCTGTGGCATCTTTGAACTTGCAGTCTAAGAGTGAGATGATCACTCAAGTAAGTCCCCCATAATAATTTACAAAGGCACATAACTGTGGAGATATCTAAATCACTTTTGGCATGCTACTTCTAAGTACGGAGGACATTAATGCTAGGAAGTTCGTTCTTGTTTCTACATTATCAGAAAATATACAACTTCATTGAGGAAATTGTCTCAATTCAAGAAATAGTTCTAGAATATCGGCTAGTGTGTCAAGTGCTGTCCTGGTACTGCCAGGGGTATTTGACCCCTGCTCATAAGTAGCTTCTCATTAAGTCTGAAGGAAAAAGCATGGCCATATATAAACACGAAACACATGCTAATGGAGAATATTATAACAAAAAGAAGCACAGAAGGCAATCACAGATTAGCAGATGGGAATGCTGCCTCTGTCTGTGAACAAGGCTTCATGAGGGAGTAATATGGCTGTTCCACTTCGAGTGGAGGGAACTGGAAAATGGGAGGACATGAGCCCAGGAATGGGAATGCTCAGGCAGGGGGATTTTCTGTGATCTTAGGATGTCTATATTGTTCTGCAAGAAGAACTAGTGAAAAGATTGTGAAAGGCTTAGGGTATTGGGCTGAGGGGCATGTAGGCCACAAGGAACCATTACTTAGTTTGAGGAATATCAGTCATAAACTATATCCATCATCCTCAAGGAACCATGCTGGTTGAATGAGATGGCTCCCACACTTGAGGGGCTTCTGACTGATGTGAGAGAAGTACTTGATGGACTGACAGAGTCAATGAAGTGGAGGCAATTCCAGAGACGTGAGCGAGGTGTTGAGGGAGCCAAGAGGGGCCTTTACAAGGTCAGACCAAGATTCTCTCCTGGTATAATGGATAATTAGGGCGAGTTGCAAAAACAATGTAATTTCACCATTATTAGTAGCGGATGTATTTCCTTTTCAAAATTATGTTACAAAGAGGAATAACAAAGCCACGAGTTTCAATTAGTTTACATTCTTATTTTGTTCTAAAATGATATTTGGTAATCTATTATTGCAACAACTGACTTTTCCTAATTGGAAGAGAGAATATTACCTTTAATGCTTTAACTCAGATTGTTCTGAGCTTAGCAAAATGAATATATATTAAGTTAGAATTTATAAATGCCAGATCTACAATTTACTTCAGGGATGAAAAAGCCTTTGGAAACTTTGCCTTTTAATGAAAACAATTTTAGCCATATTAATAATTCATTGTTTTAAACATGAATAAAATAAGTTATTTTATTCATATTATTTAAATAAAATAAGAACAGAAAATATTCAAATTTATTTAAAAAAACTTGCAAACAATTTATACTATGTGGTTTAATCTAACCATTGAGTAATTGGTTTATCATTTTAAAAATCCAAAAGTGAAACAGGAATGCTCAGGCTTTGTGCTCCATCTTTGTAATCAACATGCCTTGTTAGGTTCCCAACTGGTTCCATATCTTTCAGGTTTTGATACATGAGAAGAATTTTAACCTGGAATTTCTCTCTAGTAGCAATCCATGTATGAAGTACGCAGTTTGTGGTGCCACAAGGAGAAAGAAACCCACACTTTTGTCATAAATACAAATCAATTACCTTTGCTTATTTTATACCTTGGAATCATTTATTTGTTCATCGTTAAGATTTTAGTGTACATAAGGACAAAGTATTAGCTACTGAAAATAATGTAAAATGCCAAGAGATAAAGAGCCTTTTTTCCTAAGGACACAGTCTGTTTAGTGATACTGAATATATAAACAGATGTGAATGGCAAAAAGGAAACAGGGTAAGTTCCACGGGAGAGCCCACAGCTTTGAGCCAGACAGAGGAAAGAGTGACTGCTTCTGTCTGGAGAGTCACTTACCTTGGAAATAGGAGAAACTGGGTTTGTCCTTGAAAGAAGATGTTAGAGCAGAACTGTTCTTTCCTGCCCCGATGTTTCCTTCCATGTGGGAAGAGCTTAATTAGTGTAACACGCTGACCTCTGTCCTCCTTTCCCCTCTCTGCACTAGGATTTATTTAATTACTGCATTGATAATTAATGGAGAATGTTGATGTTGACAGTGCTTCTCCCTTTTTTTTCTCTGGGGTGTGAGCTTGCCTGCAGGGAGTGTGGTTCTGCTCTGCTGCTCAGGCTTTGTCTCACCTGGGCAGTGGCTCTTGTCCAGAGGCCCGCCCCAGTTTGTCATGACTCATGACTGCGTGGATAGGTCTGTGAAACTCTGAAATTAGTTGGCAGTCCCAGTTGATCTTTAATCATTTTTTCTGCCTTATTCTGTGTTAGAATCTACCAGGCAGCCGTTGAAATTCCTCATCACCTTGCATGGAAATGGACAGTGTCCCGGTGCTGGGCTGAGCTGCATTTTCCAGCCTCCTTTGCTGTTGGATGTGTGCTGCCTGGTGAGGGAGTCACAGCAATGGGACGTGAGAAGTGACACCAAGGCTTCTGAGCGTTGTGTGTGATCTTCCTCTTCACTCTTTCCCCTATAGTACCGGATGCAGAGGAAGATGAGGCCCTGAAGACAGGTATGCTGTGGTTGAAAGGATCCTGGGTTCTGAATCATTGGGAGGAGCAGTCCTATACCCAACAAAACCAGGTGCCTTGGACTGCAATTTTTCTTAAGTACTCAATATTTTTTCCTATACATAAAAAAAAACATGCAGAGGGTTGTAATCATCTAATGGGTTCATCTTGCCCACTGCCTAGACAGAGCCGATTGATCAAGACAGGAGAACAGCAATGGAGAAAGAGTAATTCAGACTTAGCTGGCTGTATGGGAGACTGGAGTTTTATTATTGCTCGTCAGTCTTCCTGAGCCTTCTGGGATTGGAGTTTTTAAAGACAATTTGGCGGGTAGGGGCTGCTCGGTAAGTGGGGAGTGCCGATTGGTTGGGTTGGAGATGGAATCATAGCGGGGTCAGAGTGAGGTTTTCTTGCTGCCTTCTGTTCCTGGATGGGATTGCAGGACAGGCTGAGCCAAATTACAGATCTGGGTGGTGTCAGCCGATCCATCGAGTGCAATGTCTGCAAATATCTCAAACACTGATCTTCCGTTTTACAATCGTGATGTGATCTCCAGGAGCAATCTGGGGCGGTTCAGACTCTTACAGCCAGAGGCTGAGTAACCCCTAAGCCTTGATTTCTAATCTTGTAGCTAATTTCTTAGCCCTACAAAGATGGACTGGTCTCCAGTCAGGAAGAGAGTCCTTTTGGGAAAGGACTATTACAAATTTTCTTTCAAACTGTAAACTAAATTCTTTCCCAAAGTTAGTTTGGCCAAAGCCCAAGGATGAACAAAGACAGCTTAAAGATTAGAAGCAAGACTGTTAGGTCTGATCTCTTTCATTGTAATTATTTCCTCAGTTATAATTTTTGCAAAGGCGGTTTCAGAGTCAGAAGCAGGTTTTCCAGGCTAATTTAGTCCTATGTTTCAAGGACCTGTGGACTCTAGATACTGGGCACAATAATCAACATGACAGCATCATTTGGTTCAGTGTGGGGCAACTCATTTAAACTATTTTATTGATTAATGACAAAAATGTAGCAATTAGGTCATTTCTACCATCTCAAAAATGCTTAAATTGCTCTAAATCATCCTGTTTCTGATTTGTTGTGAGCATTTTGGTGAATCAGCACACAGTTGGCTCTCACAGTGGCAGGGAGTGCCCTGAGCAGTGCAGTGGAGTTGCGTGACCTACGCAGCAACACCTGCCACGACCGAGATACAGGGGAGTGTGCTGTTACTGTTGCACCATTAGAGTCGGAGAACAGGAGGTTGAAAGAAGTGGATAAGGAAAAAAACTCTACCTCTTACTAAATGTACAACCTCGGCAAACTATTTAACTTCCATGATTCTCATTCTCTTCATTGGAATTTGAGGGCAAACAGGGTTCCCACCTTATAAGCATGGTAAGGGACGTAATTTATGTGAATCATGTGGACAAAAATTGGCTCCCAGCAGGTGACAGATCAGTCATAGATGTCATTGAAGTTGTTCTAGATGATGAGAGACTGCCATCACATCTGCAGCTGGCCACAGGGAGGGACTAGGTCAATGAACAAGTTTCATGAAAACACAAATGAAGCAAGCAGGCATGGAAATTCAGAGGTAGAGGGGTGGAAAGTATTTTCGGGAATGGCCAGGCTGAGAAGGTGATGTTTGAGCAAAGACCTCAAGGACATGCGGGGATTAAGGCCTTTATTCACCTGGTTAGGCTGTGACAGCAAATCAGAGAATAGGTGCTTAAATAACAGAAATGTTTTTATTTTATTTTTTTATTTTATTATTATTTTTCTTCTTTTTTATTGCATTTTATGTTTTGGGGCACATGTGAAGAACATGCAAGATAGTTACATAGGTACTGTATCTGGCATTTCTCCCCATGCTATCTCTCCCCAACTCCCCACTCCCCACTGTCCCTCCCCTATTCTCCCCAACAGACCCCAGTATGTAGTGCTCCCCTCCCTGTGTCCATGTGTTCTCATTTTTCATCACCCGCCTATGAGTGAGAACATGCGGTATTTCATTTTCTGTTCTTGTGTCAGTTTGCTGAGAATGATGTTCTCCGGGTTCATCCATGTCCCTACAAAGGACACAAACTCATCGCTTTTGATGGCTGCATAATATTCCATGGTGTATGTCTGCCACATTTTCCCAGTTCAGTCTATCATCAATGGGCATTTGGGTTGGTTCCAGGTCTTTGCTATTGTAAAAAGTGCTGTGATGAACATTTCTGTGCATATGTCCTTATAGTAAAATGATTTATAGTCCTTTGGATATATACCCAGTAATGGGATTGCTGGGTCAAATGGAATTTCTATTTCTAGGTCCTTGAGGAATCGCCACACTGTCTTCCACAGTGGTTGAACTAATTTACACTCCCACCAGCAGTGTAGAAGTGTTCCTATTTCTCCACATCCTCTTCAGCATCTGTTGTCTCCAGATTTTTTATTGATTGCCATTCTAACTGGTGTGAGATGGTATCTCAATGTAGCTTTGGTTTGCATTTTTCTAATGACCAGTGATGATGAGCATTTTCTCATAAATTTGTTTTTTTATAATTCTGGAGGCTGGAAGTTCAAGATCGGGGTGTAAGCAGGTTGTTTGCTCTGCAGCGTCTCTCCTTGGCCTGTAGATGCCGTCTTCTCCCTGTGTCTTCTCCATGTGTCTTCCTAGGGTCTTCCCTCTGTGCGTATCTGTGTTCAAATTCCCTCCTCTTATAAGGACACCAGTCATGTTGAATGGAGGCCCGCTCTACTGGCCTCACTTTACCTCTATCTCTTTAGAGGCCCTGTCTTCAAATACAGTTGTATTCTAACATAGTAAGGATTTCAACATACGAATTTTGGGGCATACACAATTGAGCTTACCACTAGAACTAAGGACTGGAATTGCCTGGTGGGTTCTAGAACTGTGACCAGTGTCCTCCCTGGGACAGAAGAAAAGGATGGAGAGCATGAAGTGCGTACGGGCTGAGGCAGACGGGCCAGGTCAGCTGGCACAGGTATGGGTTGGGATGAGGAAGATCTGGTTTTACTCTGAGTGATGGGAACTGATGGAGGAGGGACAGGGCCTGACTTAGGTCTTAAAGGGGCCCCTCCATTCTGTACATAATAGGTGGCAGGGGGTCTTTGCAGGGCCAGTAAGAGCAGTGACAGCTGCCAGGAAGCTACTGCTATTTGATGCTATGCTTAACACAGCAGTGCTTGGATCATGAACCTGTGGTAGATGTCATGAGAAGTGATCACATTCTGGGGCTATCTTGGCTCATACAGAAAGGATTCACTGAGGACCTGGATGTGAGATGTGTGAGAAAGCAGGATTTGTTTTGAAATAAGTATACATTGTGGAGTGGCAAAATTGACCTAATTAACATTTGCATTTCCTCACATATTTAGCTTTTTCGGGGGTGAAAATACTTAATAAGAACACATTATTATTAACTGTATTCATTATGTTATAGAACAGATTTCTTGAACTTATTCCTCTTATCTAATTGAAAGTTTTTGTCATTCAACCAACATCTCCCCATCACTTGCTTCCCACCCCAGCTCCTAGCAACCATCATTGTATTCTCTGCTTCTAAGAGTTCAGAGTTTTTTTGGAGTCATATATCAGTGAGAATATGTATTTGACTTTCTGTTCCTGGTCTGTTTCATCTAACATAGTGTCCTCTGGGTTCATCCATGTTGTCACAAAGGACAGAATTTCCTTCTTTGTAAAGTCTCAGTGACATTTTCTTGCTTATATTTGCTACATTTTCTTATCCAGTTATTCTTTGGTGGATACTCTGGTTGATTTGATGTTAGCTATTGCAAATAATGCTGCAGTAAACACGGGAGTGCAGGTATCTCTTCAACATACTGATTTAATTTCCTTTAGATATATACCAAAAAAGGGATTGCTAGATCATTTGAGAGTTCTAATTTTAATTTTTCGAGGAGCCTCCATACTGTTTTCAATATGGGTGAACTAACTTACAATCCCACCAATAGTATACAAGGGTTCCTTTTTCTCCACATCCTTGCCAACACTTACCTTTTGTATTTTTGACAATATCCATCCTAAGAGGTGTGAAGTAATAGTTCATTTTGGTTTTAATTTGCATTTCCCTGATAATTAGTAATGTTGAGCATTTTTTTCAAGTGTCTGTTGGCTATTTGTATGTTTTCTTCTGATAAATGACTATTCAGGATCTTTGCAAAATTTTTTAAAAATTTTACTTTAAGTTCTGAGGTACATGTGCAGATCATGCAGAATTGTTATATAGGTATACACATGCCATGGTGGTTTGCTGCCTCTATCCCTCCGTCACCTACATTAGGTATTTCTCCTCATGTTATCCCTCCCCAATCCCCCTGCTGTCCCTCCCCTAGTCCCCAATCCCCCAACAGACCTTGGTGTGTATTTCCCTCCCTGTGTCCATGTGTTCTCATTGTTCGACACCCACTTATAAATGATAACATGTGGTGTTTGGTTTTTGTTCTTATGTCAGTTTGCTGAGAATGATGGTTTCCAGATTCATCCATGTCCCTGCAAAGGACATGAACTCATCCTTTTTTATGGCTACATAGTATTCCATGGTATATACGTGCCACACTTTCTTTATCCAGTCTATTGTTGATGGGCATTTGGGTTGGTTTCAAGTCTCTTTGCTATTATAAACAGTGCTGCAGTGAACATACATGTGCATATGTCTTTATAATAGAATGATTTATAATCCTTTGGGTATATACCCAGTAATGGGATTGATGGGTCAAATGATATTTCTATTTCTAGGTCCTTGAGGAATCTCCACACTGTCTTCCACAATGGTTGACCTAATTTACACTCCCACCAACAGTGTAAAAGTGTTCCTATTTCTCCACATCCTCTCAAGGGTCTGTTGTCTCCAGATTTTTTAATGATTGCCATTCTAACTGGCATGAGATGGTATCTCAATGTAGTTTTGATTTGCATTGCTCTAATGACCAGTGATGATGAGCATTTTTTCATATGTTTGTTGGCCACATAAATATCTTCTGACTAAAACAAGCAATGGGGGAAAAGGATTCTCTGTTTAATAAATGTTGTTGGGAAGACTAGCTAGCCGTGTGCAGAAAGCCGAAACTGGACCCCTTCCTTACACCTATACAAAAGTTAACTCCAGGTAGATTAAAGATTTATACATAAGACTGAACACCATAAAGACCCTAGAAGAAAACCTAGGCAATATCATTCAGGACATAGGCATAGGCAAGGACTTCATGACTAAATCACCAAAAGCAATGGCAACAAAAGTCAAAATAGACAAATGGGATCTAATTAAAGTTAAGACTTCTGCACAGCAAAATAAACAATTATTAGAGTGAATTGGTAATCTATTTTTACAAGCTACCCATCTGACAAAGAGCTAATATCCAGAATCTACAAAGAACTGAAACAAATATACAAGAAAACAAACAACCCACTCCATCAAATGTGGGCAAAGGATATGAACAGATACTTTACAAAAGAAGACCTTTGCTCAATTTTAAATGGATTGTTTACTAGCTATTGAGTTCCTTATATATTCTGGATATTAACTTGTTTTCATATGCATGGTTTGCATATATTTTCTCCCATTTTGTAGCTTGTTTCTTCACTCTGTTGATTGTTGCCTTTGCTGTGCAGAGGCTTTTCAATTTTCTGTAATTTCATTTGTTTCTTTTAACATGTTCTTTTAAAGTACTATTCAGAAATTCATTGCTCAGACAAGTGTCATAGAGCTTTTCTTCTATGATTTCTCCAAGTAATTTTGCAGTTTATCATCTTATGTTTAAGTCTACAGTCCATTTTGAGTTGATTTTTTTGTATATGATGTCGAAATTCCTTCTGCCTGTGGATATCAAGTTTTTCAAACATCGTTTATTAAAGAGACTGTCCTTTACCCATTGTGTGTTCTTGATATCTTTGTCAAATGTCAATTAACCTTACATGCCTAGATTTATTTCTGGATTCTTCAGTCTATTAATTGGTCTATCTGCCTGTTTTTATGCCAGTACCATGCTGTTAGATTACTATAGCTTTGTAGTACATTTTGAATATAGGTAGTATGTTGTCTCCAGCTTCATTTTTTTTGTTCTTGTTTAAGATGTTTTTGGCTACTTGGGATCTTTTGGGGATCCATATAAATTTTATATATTTTTTTCTATTTATATAAAAATATTATTGGGATTTTGATAGATATTACACTGAATCTGTAGATTGCTTTGGATAGTATGAACATTTTAACATTATTAGTTCTTCCAATACATGAACATGGGATATTTTTCTATTAATTTGTATCTTCAACAGTTTATGTTATCAGTATTTTATAGTTTTTGGCATACAAGTTTTCTACTTCCTTGGTTCAGTTTATTCCTAGGTATTTTATTTTTTTGGTAGTACTGTAAATGGGAATGATTAATTTTTTGTCAGATTGTTGTTAGTGTGCAGAAATGGTACTCATTTTTGTATGCCAAATTTTAATCCTGATAATTTACTAAGTTTATTAGTTCTAACAGTTCTTGGTGAAGTCTTCAGATGTTTCTATGTATATGATTATGTCATCTGTAAACAGGGAAACTTTGAGTTTTTAATTTTCAGTTTAAATGCCTTTTATTTCTTTCTCTTGCCTAATTTCCCTGGCTAGTCTTCTAGAAGTGTGTTGAATAAGAGTGACAGGAGTGAGTGTTATTGTCTTGTTTCTGATATTAGAGGAAACTTTCAACTTTTCCCACTGAGTATGATGTTGGTTGTGTTTGTCACATTTTCTTTATTGTTTTGAAGTACAATAAAGTCCGAAAAACTTCTATATCTAAGTTGCTGAGAGTTTTTAAATCATAAATGCATATTGAATTTTCTCAAATTCTTCAAGTAGGGATTCCCACAACTCCAATTTAGACACTAATTTGCTAAATTGACTAATTAGCTTGGGAACACTTCCTTAATTTACTGGCTTATTGTAAAGAATGTTTTAAAACATAAAAGTAAACAACTAGATGAAGAAAAGTATAGGGCAATGCCTGGAAAGGCATTGGAGCACAGCAGCTTCTGTTTCCAAAGACCTGGGGTGTGCCACACTCCTGTCCTGTGGATGAGTTTTAGTTCACCTTTCTGCAAATCTCAAAAGCTTAACTGCCCAGAAGCTTTTTATACCCTGTCCTCTTGGCTGTTAGTGGAGACTTCATGGGATAGGGCTGATTAAAGATGGACAACTGTGTAGGGTTGTGATTGGACAAAAAGGGTATGATCTACTACTAATAGACTGAGTGGTAAAACACAGCAAGGTCTGTCTGTTCACATCCTTCTTGGCCTCTCTGTGCAGCATTCCTTCCCCTAGGGTGTGGAGCAGGACTCTTCCTGGAATAAGAGTCTTATGACCTACAGTTAGACAAAGAAGGTCATAAAGAGTTTCTTTATGACCAGCTCCAAGACAGAAAGGCAAGGAAAGTTTAGTTTCAATGGCCTGTCCTGGGGAGAAAAAGCAGCAAGAGAAGATCAAAGAAAGATTTTGTTTTCTGAGGCCTGCTTCTGAGGCTGAAATGTCCCAAACTTATTAACTAAAGATTATCTTTCACCTTTATTGTTCTGAAGCTGTTCTACAGCTGCTTCAAAATCAAGGAGAAAAGGCCAAATACTTTTACAAAGATATGTTTATTGTTTTAGTCACTTAAGAAACAACAGGAAATACAAGAGGAATTGTGAATGAAAACCAATATATAAATATCATAAAATCACAGTTCTTTATTTTGTTAATGTAGTGTATTACATTTATTGATTTGCATTTGTTGAACCATCCTTGCATTCCTGGAATAAATTTAGTATGAACATGGTGAATGTTCATAAAATAAGTTGTTGAATTTTGTTTGCTTATGTTTTGTTGAAGATTTTTGCATATGTTCCTCAGGGATATTGGCCTATAATTTTCTTTTTATTTTATTTTACTTACTTACATAATTAATTTTATTTATTTTTGAGACAAGGTTGCACACTGTCGCACAGGCTGGAGTTCAGTAGCCTGATCATGGCTCACTATAGCCTCAACCTCTCAGGCTCAAGTGATCCTCCTGCCTCATCCTTTTGAGTAGCTGTTTCCACAGTTGTGTGTCACTAAGCCTGGATAATTTTAAAAGATTTTTTTTGTAGAGATAGGATCTTGTTATGCTGCCCAGGCTGGTCTTGAACTCCTGGCCTCAAATGATCCTCCAATCTTGGCCTCCCAAAGAGTTGGGATTATATACATGAGCTATCATGTATGACAATTTTCTTTTCTTGTGGTATCTTTGTCTGACTTTTCTATCACAATAATGCTGGCCCTGTAAAATGAGTTTGGACATATTCCTTCTTGTTAATTTTTTGGATGGGATTGAGAAAGATTGATATTAGTCATTTAAATGTTCAATAAAAGTCAACAGTGAAGTCAACAGGTCCTGGGTTTTTTGTTGATAGGAAACATTTTACGACTGATTCAATCTCCCCACTAATTTGTTCAGATTTTCTGTTTCTTCATGATTCACTTATGGTAGGTTGTATGCCTCTAGGAATTCATCAGTTTTTTCTGGGTTATCCAATTTGGTGCTATATAATTGTTTCTAGTAAACTTTTATGAGTCTTTGTATTTTTATAATATCAACTGTAATATCTCTTCCTTATTTGCAGTTTTATTCTCTATTCCCCCCCTTTTAATCTATTAAAAGTTTGTTGATTTTGTTTTTACAAAGAGTCAACTCAAAGTTTTGCTGACATTTTGTATTGTTTTTCTAGTATTTGTGCCATTTATTTCTGATATGGTGTTCATTTTTTTTTCTGTCCTTGGGCTTAGTTTGTTTTTTGTTCTAGGTCCTTGAGGTGTAATGTTAGGGTTTTTATCTTATTTGTTATAAGTATAGCTACCTCCAGTCCCTTTTGATTTCCATTTGTATAAAATATATTTTTTCATGTTTACTTTCAGTCTATGTATTTCCTTAAAGGTGATGAAAATGTCTTGTAAACATTATAGAGCAGGGTTTTATTTCTTTTATCTGTTCAGTCATTCTTGTCTTTAGATTTGACAATTTAATCAATTTACTTTTAAGATACTCATTGATAAGTGCTATTGCCATTTTGTTAATTGTTTTGTAAGTCCTTCCTTCCTTTCTTCTACTTTTGCTATCTTCATGATTGGATGGTTTTCTTTAGTAGTGTATTTTGATTCCTTATTGTTTTATCTTTTGTTATTTACAACAGGTTTGCACATTGTGGAGCCTGAGTTCATGGGGTCTATTCTGAAGGCTGGGTGTGTAGGTGCTAGCCTGGAGGCTAGGTTCACGAAAGCTTGCTTGGGTTCTGGCTGGCCTGAAACCTGAGTCTACAGGGTTGGTCCTGAAGTCTGAGTTTATGGGCGTCAGCCCACTACTGAGGTCTAGTGGGATAGGCCTGGACCCTCAGTCTGCCGGAGTATGGGTCTACCAGGACCCACCTGTCATTAAGGAAGCCCGGTGCTACTGGGGTGCAACCAAAGCCTGGGGCTCTATAAACTGACCTGGCTCTGGAATCTTGGGTAGGCCTGGATCCTGGGGCCAAAGGGGCTCACCTGGTTTTGGGTACACCTGGAGTCTGTATCCACAGGGTCCTCCCTGGAGGATGGGTCCATGGATGCCAGCCTGGCAGAGGGGTGGTTCCAGGGGCTGAGCCCATTGGCAAGGCCAAGAGCCTGGCCATAGGATCTAGTCTGGCACTGGTTGGCCTCAAGGCTCAGCCTGAGCTTACAGGCCTGGCATCTTGGGCCATAGGGACGTGCTCAGTGCTGGGTTTTCTGGGAGCAGCCCTGGTGTTAATGTTGAGGTAAAGTCTGAGGCTCACTTCCCACTTTTTCAAAGATGATATTAATATCTCTCTTCACATGGTGCTGCCTGGGGTTTGGGGAAGGGTGATGCAGGTGATATAAAACTGTCTTTACTATGCTTTTCAATGAGTCCTTTGTTATTTACAGCTATACCTAAGTGCTATAATCTCTCACCTGGTTTCGCTAGCTGTTTTGGAAGTATTTTTGAGCATGGATAATTGCTCAAATTGATATTTCTGTGGTTGAATGAGCACTTGAAAGTCTTATTTTGCCATCTTCCTGGTGTCCAAACTGCCTTCCTCTTATAAGAAAGGAACTGTATAATTTCATTGGGCTTATCTGATAATTCAGGATAATCTTCCTTAAAAGCCTTATTTTTATCACATCTACAAAGTTTCTTTTGCCATGTATGGCTGCATGTTGAAGGGGAATATGTTGTAAATATCTGTGGGATCTATTATTCTCCCTATCACATTTATAAAATCCTGAGAACAGTATCTGGTATGTTCTGTGTACTCACATGTCATATGGTATTTACTGCCTCCTTTTTACTAAAATATGAAAGGTACTGTTCTGCGCTTTTGAACAGAGTCAGCAAGATTTCTGCAAGGCCTCCGGGGAAGGGATTTCATGCTTACTGATTCACAGCTATGTAGCTATTAACATATCTTTATCTGCTCTTCCTGTTACTAGTATCAAACTCTAACATTTACATATACAATTTTCAAAGTCACACATCTGATTGTATTGCATTTAGAATTTATTTTAAGCTATAAATGTCACCTTTATAAAACTATAGTATTTACAAAATTGGTCAAAACATTTATGTCATAATTTCTAATTGTGCTTTAAAATTTTTCATTAGTTATGAGATATATTCCTCAATATTTATATATCAAATATTCAATAATAACAATATGTAGATAAAACAATTGCTTGTCAATTTTGATATATAAACTATTTTGAGGCACAGTATCTCATGACAATCCAGGTGTGATTACAGTTTACTAAACCAGGACTTCTCAATTTGGTTCTTACAAGTTACTATATCATGTTTTTTTTCAGACTTGTCTGCTGGTAAACTAATGCTATATGAATAATAATTGTAACTGAGCAATTAATTTTCCAATAATTATGTTCTTTCGCAAGATTTGGAATAAATTTAGTTACTCTGTGTCAAATGTTGCAGAAAATATCTTTAAATTGGGCCATTTTGCTTTTCATTTCCTACAATTTTTAATCAAATGACCATTTCTTTTGTCTCCAACAATGAAAAAAAAAAGAATCTCTGCAATAAAGTCTTGTCCTGTTTTGGCCGCTAAATGATTTGGCCATTGGTAAGTTTTGGCATATGGTGGGTGAATCAGCATTTTCCTGGTGGACAGTGTTGGGAGGTAGCTAACCATGGGTCTCTCTTACGCCTACATATCTTGCTGTGTGGTCCAAAATCTCAGTGCTCTGACAGTCCTTTCACCTGTACCACCTCTCAGGATTGTTTATGCAGTTTGAAATTCTGAAAAGTGAGAATATGCAGTCAAGAATGTACTACATGGTTCTTGCTGAAAGTGATTTTTCTCTGACAAAGGATGGGCTTGCTTACAGCTTACACAGAAGTAGCAGATTCCATAAACTCAAAGTTTTTCTTCTCTTGTACACCCCATTGCCCATGCAGCTCCACCTGGACTTCTGAATTACCCAGTGGGATTTGTGGCTCTAGGTGCCAGTGGGACTGTGGTAATAATCCTGCTGTTGCCATTACTGTGAGTCATAAAGTCCTTTATGATTATGCATCTTTTGTCAGCATCCAAAGAATGTGGCAAGTTAAGTTGGTAATTTATCATCATTCTGATGGGAGTGCTGCTCCACACTGACACAGTGTCAATATGGGGTAATATCCTTATGGATAATTATTGTTGTGAGGCGATTTTATCAAAACCCCTCTCTCCAGTGAATCACTACGTGTCAAGTTGGCTTGAACTGCAGATGCTGGACATCACTCAGCTGGTTCAGATTAATCAAGTGCCTAGAAGTGGCTTTAGAGAATAAAAGCATGAGGGCCTCAACAGGCCTAAAGAGAAACCCCCTTTTACAGTCTCCCTCACCTAAAAAAGAGTCTTGGCCCCAAGCATGGAGTTTGGAATTGGAAGGGTAAGCACCCTTGTACCACTTTCATCTTGCATCCCAGATTATGCTAACTGGTTCCTACCCAGATGGCTGGTGGGATGAGATCCTGCTCATCAGAATTCCATGCCTGGCAAGTTGCAGAGCTGAGATTCACTGTGTTCTAGTAACAGTGCTTACAGCCTCTCTAATCACAAAGTAATGAATAGTGCATAAAAATGCCCAAATCTCAGAAATCACCACTTAACAGATTAGAACACTACTTGTTTCTCAAAAATCGATTGAAAATTGTAAAAAGCCAGAAGATGCCCCAAATATTCATTTTCTTTGGTTCATTTGTACAATAATTTATGTTCTGAAAATAATAAAAAGGATGAGGATCAATAATATTCATCTGAGAATTTCATTTTTTATTTATAAATTACGTAACTAAATTTATAAAATTTGTCTTTTTCAATTATGTCATCTTTAATATTTGTTGTTCTGTCCAATCATCAAAGAGAAGATGAATTAATTTATCCAGTCTCCCATTGGGGCACAGATGAGGAGTGAAAACATCAGTGAGTAGAGAGGGGCCCTAAGCTGCTGTGGCCGCTGTGTGAAAGGGTGTAATACTGTGCCTCCCTCACTCCTGCAAGAAGCCTATGTCCAGACAGCTAGAAAACAGACACCTGAAAGTGAGCTAATGTCCTTCACTGTGGGACAGCAGGTGAGGGCAAGATGATCTTTGAGGAAGAGCAATACAGACAGAGTGTGCTCAGCAGTGAAGGCAGACCTCATGGAGGCTGCAGTAGGGAGAGAACTTTGTGAAGACGCAGGCTGAAAACTGAGTTGCCAAGGTCTGTGGGTACCAAGGGTGGGGCAAAGCCATCCAGGGAGGGAGAGAAGCAAGGACAGAGGCAAGGATGATGGGCATGATGCACGGAGATTGGAAGGTGCACAGAAGTGGCTCCAGAGAGAAAGGCAGACTCATTGCGAGGGAATTTCAAAGTGAGGTGGAAGGTTAAACTGGAGCCGAGCAGTTGTGGTTTGAACACTTGTGTCCCCCGCAAATTCATACGTTAAATTCTAACTCTCATGGTGATAATTTTAGAAGATGGATCCTTTGTAAGGTGATGAAGCCATGAAAGCTGTATTAGTCATTTCTTGCATCATAATAAAGAAATACCTGCGGCTGGGTCGTTTATAAAGAAAAGAGATTTAGTTGGCTCATGGTTCTGCAGGCTGTACAGGAAGCATGGCACTGGCCTCTGCTTCAGGTGGAGGCCTCAGGGAGCTTACAATCATGATGAAAGGAAAAGGGGAGCTGCCATATCACATGGCCAGGGAGACCAGAGGGAGCAAGAGAGTGAAGGGGACTTTTAAACAACCAGATATCAAGTGAATTGAGTGAGAACTCACTTGTTACCAAGGGGTTGGTGCTAAGCCATTCATGAGGGATCCACCTCCATGATCCATTCACTTCCCACCAGGTCCCATGTCCAACATTGGGAACCACATTTCAACATGAGATTTGGAGGGGAGAAGCATCCAAACCATATAAAAGGTGGAGCCCTCATGAATGGTATTTATGGTCTTATAGAAAAGGCCTCTAAGAGCTCGCTCACTCTTTTCACCATGTAAGACAGCGATAACAAATCAGCAGTCAGCAGCCCAGAAGAGAACTCTTATCAGAATTTGACCCTGCTGGCATGCTGATCTTGGGCTTCCAGCCTCTAGAATTGTGAGAAATACATTTCTGTTGTTTATAAGCTACACAGTCTTGGGTACTTTGTGATAGCAGCATGAACTGACTAAGAAGCAAGTAGAGCAGGAATTTGAGGACTAATGGAGTGAATTAGGAGAAAAAAGAAAAGAAAGGAGAAGTAGAAAATGAATGGAAATTAGACACTTACTGTGAGTCAATCATGGCTCTGGGTATTAGGAATACTGTCTAACTTAACTCTCACAAATCTTGAGAAGGGTAAGTTTATATACCTTTCACAGAAAAGTTGTTGAAGCTAAAATATGTTAAATATGTGCTAATTGGTAATAGATAACTTTTGAACCCCACCGATGCTTGAATTTTCACTCTGCTGAAAGTTGTCAGGTTCAAATTTCAAAGCAGACCTGTTAGCTCCAAAACATGAGTTTCTACCATTGTGCTGTTCTGCAGAAGAGTACTATGACTTCAGTTCCTCTGGCATTAGTGTATAGCAAGATCAGAGTGGGAGAGATCAGAAGAAGGAGCACTTTGGTGATGACGATGATATGTACCATTTGGGTGCACACAGATGTCCCAGTTGCTACCTCCAGCACCTCTCATTTTCTTCAATAATGTGCAAGCTCAGTAACATATACATTTTTAAGAAAGGAGAATTAGAGATGTCAAGAATAAAAAACTATCAAGGGCAAAGTTTGAAGTTAAAAATAGGACTGACTAGCTTCAAAGCCATCAGGTTCAAATCTTACTACAATATCCTAGGGCACTGTTCAAGTGAGATGTCACAAGACCAGGTGCATAGTGGAAATGGTGGTGCTGAAAACAATTTTCTTACCCAGTTGGATGTAGCAGGATCAACTTTATTTGCCATCATGCTCCTTGGACACACTGGTAAAATGTCTCTTCCTCTCTTTTTACTCCCATTATAGTACATAAAAAAGTACTAGAATGCCAGCAAGATGATAATTATTCTCTGAGAATACGAGAAAAGGGAGAAGCCTGAATGTCAGTACAAATTATGTTCTGGTTACTTACAGGGGAATTTGATTCTGGCCATCTTAGTAAAAAATGGGATTTACTGGAATTCTCTCATGTGCTCGGAGGAAAGACTGAAAGTCAGTGCTTGAGAACTGAACAGGCATCAAGGTGGGCTGGACAGTGGTGAACAGACCAAAGGTAATGTCATGGGAGGATCTTGGCCAGCACAACATCATCACTGCCTCCAGGAATAATCCATTCGCCATCTGGGCCCATCATCAGAAGTCACTTGCTCAGGATATAAAGACCTAAGAGACAGCATTTGGTTTGCTATGCTTCAGCTAATTTCTTCAAACAGGTCCATAGAAACAACTTCTTAACCCAGCATTCCTTCCACAGATAATAGAGTTTTCTCCAGTGACTCTGGGAAGTAAGATTGTAGAATAAGTTCCTTGGAACTCTGACCAAACAGGAATCAACATATTGTGATGTCATAATATAAACATATTCCTCCTGGAACTTTGCTCAACACAATTTAAAAGAGGGCTATGCACTTACCAAGTTATTTCATTTTCTTTTACTTCTGTAGGGGTTTTCCTCTGGCTTGACTTCCAAATGGAGTGCTATTTAAATCACTGCAATTGGCTGACTGTTAATAGCACTTTATGAGAAGGAGCTAGAGACTAATATTTTATTCTAGTTTTAATGCAAAACCATCTGAAAACTGACTTCCTCATAATGAATCAGACTTAGCTGGGAGCATGATAAATTTAATTATAATGGACTTCATGTGGGTATTGCCAGTCATTTACATATTCATTGAGTCCCGTGAAATAATTTTTCTTACCATTTTGAGTGTTAAAACTAAGGAAGGGCTAAAGCACAGAAAGGAGAAATAACAAATTTTTCTATAATTAAAAGGTTAACTGGTCTCTTGAGCAGGTCTCCTATTTACATAAACTTCATGGACTTAGTTCGGGGGTGCTTCTCTTTATGACCGTCCATTTTTACTGAATTATAAACAACCTGATTCTCTTGTTTTTGAGATATTTGTGGTATTTTCAGTTGCACGAGGCCACCCATAACAGTGTTGAGTATTAAGAAAGCCCAGGGTACAGGTCCTGGAGGCCCAAGGTGTTGCTGGCATTGCTGAAAGGTCCCATTGCTCAGTGGAGTCCTAAAGGACTCAGGCTTTCTATCTTTCCTCTAGGCTTTCTGTTCTACAATTGAGGTCTTCCTAGGGCTGGTTCCCTGAGGGTGTGGGCTGCTAAGATGCAGGAGATGCCTCATTCATACCTGGGCATGAAGATGACTGTTCTGGGTACTCTCCTGGGAGAATGTGGAGAAATTTCATCTGCAGCCAGGGGTGAATCTCTTTATATCCAATTGCCCTATGCTGTCATCTCTACTTTGCAGCCAATTACAAACATCAGAGATGAGTTAAATTTGATTTTTTCAAATGACTATGGGCCATACCTGAAATTAGGAATTTTATTGAGTTAATATTTAATACAAATTTGAAGCTTGTTGGTGCCTGGCACATACTAACTGAGCAAATGGAGCTAGGATGGAAGGAAGGAAGGAAAGTGCAATCAGCTGCTGGTAAATTACTTAGGATGCTTTGGGAGCATTATGTTCAACAAAATCAGGATCTGTCAAGGAGGAAAAATAGAGAAAAAGATGCAAAGATTCTGGTAGATACACACACACACACACACACACACACACACACATTCCTATGTGTGGGTGAAAGAATGTATTAATAAGAAACAAATGTCAGGTGTTCATTATTCACTTATTTTGTGGTGATTTGAGAGCTTACCCAGGAAATAATAAAGCATCACTACCCTCAATTCCTATCTGATAACTAAAGGTCTTCATTTTATTTTAGAAAGTCTGAAGTTCTTGTATGGACTTTCAGAAGGATGAGGATGGGGTAGTAGCTTTTTGCTTTAACTCCACTGAGGAATATGAGTCTTTAATTTTTCAGAACTGAGATTAGTGATTTGAGCTGGGGCAGCAGAGTTAACTGGAGAAAGTGGGAGGAGGGTGGTAGATGCGAGAGGGCAGAAACCTGCATCCTTTAGGAAATAAGAGACTGTTGAGATTTTCTATGTTTGCTTTTGTCAGCTTAATATAGATATATATTAACACATTTCTCTATTTCATCTAAATTATCAAATATATGGCATAAACTTGTTCACAACATTCCCTTATTATTATTTTAATATTTGTAGAATGTGTAAAAATGTCCTGTTTCTCATCCTTGATGTTAGTAATTTGTGTTTTCTCCTATTTTGTTAATCATTCTAACTAAAGGCTTATCAATTTCATTGATTGTTTGAAAGAACTAGCTTTAGTTTCATTGATTTTTCTTTTAATCAAATCAAATTTCTCTATTTTATATTTGATCAGTCATGTGTATTTTTGTTTTATCCTACTTTCTACATGCTTTTCAGTTAATTTATTAAGTAACTTTTTCCATCTAGGTTTTTGTAGTAATTAGTTTTATATCTTTTCCATCTTTTTTTCTTTTTCTTTCGGAAACAGAGTCACACTATGTTGACCAGCCTGAAGTGCAGTGGTGCCATCTCAGCTCACTGCAGCTTCTGCCTTCCAGGTTCAAGCAATTCTCCTATCTCAGCCTCCTGAGTAGCTGGGACTACAGGCACACACCATCACAAATGGCTAATTTCTGTATTTTTAGTAGAGTTGGAGTTTCACCATGTTGGTCAGGTTGGTCTTGAACTTCTGACCTCAGGTGATCTGCCTGCCTTGGCCTCCCAAAGTGCTAGGATTAATGGCATGAGCCACTGCGTTCTGCCTCCATTTTTTGTGTAAGCTTCTAGTACTATAAAGATTCTTGCCAGCATTGCTTTAGCTGTATCCAACAAATGTTGGCATGTTTTAATTGTCAGTTCATCTAAAACATTCTAATGTCCTTTGTGCTTTCTTTCTTAATCCATAGATTATTTTGAACTATGTTGTTTAATTTCAAAATATTTCCAAATATTTGGGATATTTTTCAGATATCAGTCTTATTTCTAATTTAATTTTGTTGTTATTAGATAATATATGACTTTGTATGACTTCAAGACTTTTAAAAGTTTTGAAGCTGGCTAATAGCACCCATAACAGTGTTGAGTAGTAAGACTTGCATAGGAAAAACAAGGCAAGAAAGGGCAAAACCAAAATAATGTGTAGAAAATAAGGTCATGTCACAAATGGCCACGTGTGTTAAATATAACATTTGGGATGTATCCTATGTCAGGGGAGATTTTAAATAGGGAATTATATGATAAATATATAATAATTTAAAAACTAAACAAAAATGCAAATTCAAATAAAAAGAATATTTGTAGTAGATGTGTACAAAAATTTGGAAACAGTTGTTTGAAATTTTATAACACCAATTATAGTAATTATTAATAAAAATTATGTATGATAGTTTGAAGATACAAAGAAAATATTTTTATCAAGAAAGGATATTGAACTTTGTCAAATGCTTCTTCTGCATCAATTGAGATGATCATGTAGTTTTTATTAATCGTTTTGTTAATGTGATGTGTCATATTTATTGATTTCCATATGATAAATTAGTCTTGCATCCCAGAAACAAATCCCATTTGGTCCTGATGTATAATCTTTTGATGTGTTGTTGAGTTTGGTTTGCTAATATTTCATTGAGAAATTTTGCATCAATGTTCATCAGATATATTAGACTATATTTTCTTTGCTTGATATATCTTGGGCTTAGGTATCTAGGTAATGTTGGCATTACAAAATGTTTTTGAAAGTATTTTCTGTTGCTCTGTTCTTTGGAAGAAGGAGTATTGGTATTAATTATTCTTTGAATATTTGGTAGAATATAGTCATGAAGCCATCTGGTCTAGTGAGTTTTTTTTTGGAAAGTTTTTAATTATTTCTTCAGTCTCTTTATTTATTACCAATCATTTCAGGCTTCCTATTTTTTTCCTGATTTTTTTGGTAAGTGATATTTTCCTAGGGATTTATTCATTTTCTCTAGGTTATTTAACTTGTTGGCATAGAATTGTTCATAACAGTCCATTATAATCCTTTTTATTTTTGAGGCATCTGTTGCAATGCTTCCATATCTGTCTTATCTGAGTATTTTTTTCTCTTTTTCTTAGTCTAGCTAAGGGTTTACCAGTTTTAATTATATTTTCAAAAATTAATTTTTCTATATTTTTCTACTTTTTTAAACTCTATTTAATTCATTTCTGTTCTGATCTTTATTATTTCCATTTTCATGCCAACTTTGGGTTTAGTTGTTCTTTTTCTAGTTCCTTGAGGCATACTGTTAATGTATTTATGTGGGATCTTTCTTTCAGATATGCAGATATCACTAGAGAGAGATAAAAAATATGAAATTTCAAGAAAACTGACTAGGGCATGGTTGTAATCTCAACACTTTGGGAGGCCAGGGTGAGAGGATCACTTGAGGCCAGGAGTTTGAGATCAGCCTGAGAAACATAGCAAGGCCTGATTTCTATAAAAATAATAAATAAATAAATAAATATATTTAAAAATATATCTTTTAAAAAGAAAATATGACACCACCAATGAAACAGAATTCTCTAGAAACTGGTCCCCTAAAACAGAAACTTATAAAAGGAATTCAAAATAATATGCTTAAGGAAATTCAGTGAGATACAAGAGAATACAGATATTATACTATTCAAGGACACCAGAAAATCATTTCATGATGTTAATGAGAAATTTGACAAAGAGATAGGTATCATAAAACAGAAATCCTGAAGTTAAAGAAATGAATTAATTATGAAAAATGAATGAATATATTAAATAAATTAATAAATAAAAATATAATAGGAAGCTTCAACAGTAGTCTAGCTCAAGCAGAAGAATCTGTAAACTTGAAAACAGGTCCTTTGAAATTACTCAGTCTTAGGGTAAAATAAAAGAAAAAATAAAGATGAAACAGAGTGAAGAAAGCCTGATGGACTTTTGCGACACTATTAAATGAACACTTCTTTGCCATATGGGAGTTATAGAAAGAGAAGAGACAGATAAAGGAACAAAAGACTTATCTAATAAAACAATTGTTAAAAACTTTGCAAGTCTTGAGAGAGATATAAAATTCACATTCATAAAGCCTGGAGGTTCCCAAACAGATTTAATCCCATTATAATCAAGTTATAAAAAGTCAAAGGCAAAGAGAACGTTTTAATAGCAGCAAGAAGGAAAAAAAAAACATGTCACATATAAGTGAATTTCTATTAGATTATCAGGGGATTTCTCAGGAAACCTTTCAGGCCAGAGGAGAATTTAAGGATATATTCAAAGTGCTGAAAGAAAAAAAAAACCTGACAACCAAGAATGCTTTACTGAGCCAAGTTTTTCTTCAGAAATGAGAGAGCAACATTGTCTTTCCCCAAAAAGCCAAAGTTAAGGGAATTCATCACCACTAGAGCTGCTTTACATAAAAAGTTTTGTAGAGTTGTTTAAGTTAAAACAAAAGGATGATATCATAAGAATATAACAAAATATAAAACTCACTGGTAAAGTATATAGTTAAATTTAGAGTACTGTACTACTGTAATGGCAGTAGGTAAATCATTCATACCTTTAGTACAGAGGCTAAAAGTCAAAACCTTAAGAAATAACTGAAGTTATTATATGTTGTGAAGGAATACGTGATATAAAAGATAAACATTTTGACTCCTTTGTTTTTGAAGGATAATTGCTCAGAGTACAAAATTGTAGCTTGATGGGGTTTTTTGAACATTTTAAATATTTTACTACACTGTCTTATTGTTTGCCTGGTTTCTGAGAAATCTAATGTAATTTTTACTTTTGCTTCTCTATATGTAAGGTGATGTTTTTCCCTCTGGTGTCTTTCATTTTTTTAAAATCTATCTGATATGGTTTGGCTGCATCCCCACCCAAATCTCATTTTGAATTGCAGTTCTCAATCCCCATGTGTCATGGGAGGAACCCAGTGGGAGGTAATTGAATCATGGTGAAAATTACCCTCATGCTGTTCTCGTAATAATGAGTTCTCATGAGATCTGATGGTTTAATGAGGGGCTTTCCCCCTTTTGGTCAGTACTTTTCCTGACTGCTGCCCTGTGAAAAAGGATGTGTTTGTTTCCCCTTTTGCCATGATTGTAAGTTTCCTGAGGCCTCCCAAGTCATGCTGAACTGTGAGTCAGTTGAACCTCTTTCCTTCATAAATTACCCAGTCTTAGGTTTGTCTTTATTAGCAACATAAGAACAGACTAAGACCCTAATTTTTTTTGGTTTGAATATAATGTACTTAGGTGTAGAGTTTTTAAATTTATTTATCATGCTTGTTGTTTTTGAGCTTCCTGGATTGTAGCTTGGTCTCAGACATTAATTTGGAGTAAATTCTTAGGCATTAATGTATCAACTGTTTCTTCTATTCCTTTCTTTCTTCTCTTTTGAGGATTTTATTTTGGCTCATTTTATTCAGCCTTTTTTTCCCTCTTTGATTTTTCAGTTTTGCAGGCTTCTATTAATATATCATAAAACTAAGAGATTCTTTTCTTAGCTGTATCCTGTCTACCAATGGGTGCATGAAAGGCATTCTTTATATATTACAGTGTTTCTCATCTCTAGCATTTCTTTCTGGTTCTTTCTTAGTATTTTCATCTCTGTTTTTGCTGTCTGATTTACCCATTAGAGCCCTCAGAATTTTAATCATAGTTGTTCTAAGTTCATTATCTGAAAATTCCACCATTCATTTCATATCTGGGTCTGGTTCTGATGCTTGTTTTGTCTCTTCAAACAGTGACTCCCTCTCCACCTTTTAGTATGCACTGTAGTTTTTCATGTAAAAGCAGACATAATAGACTGTGTGAAAAGAACTGTAGAAAACAGGTCTTGAAAAACATAATGGTAAAGTATGGGCAAATCTTTTTATAGTTTCATTATTAGTTCTCAGTCTTTTAGTTAGCTTATGCCTCTGGGCTATGAACTTCAAAAGTGCTTTTTAGAGGTTTTTTAATTTTTTCTCTCTTAGATGGTACAGGATGGCTAGAAGGAGGTCAAGGTGGGTATTTACCTTTAACCAGGTAAGTCAGTCTCTGGTAATACTCCAGTAGATTAGGTTGTACCTACAATAGTTTCTTTTAGGACTGGTCTTGTTAAATAGGAAAGAATGCCTTGCAGCATTGCACAGTGGTTCCTTTGCTTTTACCCCTGCCTGAAGCAGAAGGGAATTTTTTTTTTCAGGGAGAGAACAATGGCAGAGGTCTTGGAAATAAAACTCACAAAAATATGGGAGACCCCCATGACTGTTTTTCCTTGTCTCAGCCTTGCTCATTCTAAATCTCTAGAAATTTGTCAACTATAGTTTGTGTATTTCTAAGCCAGTGTCAGCTCCTGCAGAGGTTTCTGCTAATGAGCTTCTGATCTGGAAAGTTTGTATTCTCTGTATTCATCTGTCTGTCTCTACAACATTAGGGACAGCACTTGCCCTGTTACCTCACTTCTGGGATGGATTTAAGAAGAGTTGGTGATTTTTCTGTTTCTTTAGGTATTTACTTGTTGGAATGGGGTAATGACCTGCAAGCTGCCTACATGCCAATCCGGAAATTATTTATTGTTTTTTAATGCTTATTTTCTATTTTTTTCTGCTCTTATGTTTACAATTTTCTTCCTTCTACTTACTTCACATTTTACTTCCTCTTCTTCTTTTAGATTATTAAAATATAAACTTAGGTCACTTATTTAAATCTTTTATTTTCTTCATATAAGGAGATAAATATATTATTTTCTTCTAAGTTCTGCTTTAGCTGCTTTCCATACAGTTATTATGTATTAATTTATTTTCCATTTATTAAAATATTTCTAATGTTCCTTGTGATTTACTTTTTGACCAACCTATAATTTGGAATTCTGTTGTTCAATTAGCAAATATTTGGGAAAATTTTCAGATAGCTTTGGTGAATCCTAATTTAGGTGTTGTTTGGTCAGAGAGTGTATACTATGTAATTTCAATCTTTTAAATTTATTTTAAACTATGATATAGTTACTTGTGCACTTAAATGCATATTCTGTTTTTTTGGAGGGGTAAAAGTGTTTCATAAAGGTCAGTTAGCTCACTTTAGTTGATAGTGTTACTGAGTTATTCAGATGTTTTCTATCCTTATTGCTTGTTTTTGGTCTAATGTACAATGACACTTGAGATAAACTTAAAATCTACCACTACCATTGTAGACTTGGATCTTTACTTTTGTTTGACATCTTTTTCATGTATGTGGGATCTCTACAATAGGTATACATCTACAAATATAGAGCATTTAATCTTGTTGATTTATTAACTTTTATCATTACTTAATATCTTTTATAGTTTTCTTGAAAATGTTATCTAATCTCAGTATAGCTTTGGAGTTTGTTATAGTTAGTATGTATATGAATATGTACATCTATTTTTGTATGCTTTTTTGCAGTGTTTTATATAGAACACTTATCTCTTATAATCAAAATGTTGTTTTAATACCTTGCTTTTTACAATTCTCACTTACTGTGTATATTTTAAACTGGACTTTTGACATAATTTTTACTTAATGCAATTTCTACTATCTTGAGGTTTAACCTTTCTTCTTGCCATTCACTTTCTGTGTGCTCCATTTATTGTTTCTTTTTTTTCTCTTTATCTACCTTTTTGGGTACCAAGTGATTAACTTTTGGTTAATCACTTTTTTTGGTTAATCACATTTTTATCTTCCCTCTTGGTTTATTAAGCATGACTCTCTTCCTTTTATACTGTTTTTAGTATGGCTGTTGTAGAGTTTTAATATACACTTTTGACTTATAATAATTATTATTATTTTTTGAGACTGAGTTTCACTCTTGTTACCCAGGCTGCTCGGCTCACCGCAACCTCTGCCTCCTGGGTTCAAGCAATTCTCCTGCTTCAGCCTCCCGAGTAGCTGGGACTGCAGGCACGCACCACCATGCCCAGCTAATTTTGTATTTTTAGTAGAGACGGGGTTTCACCGTGTTGACCAGGATGGTCTCAATCTCTTGACCTTGTGATCCACCTGTCACAAGGTCAAGGGTTATAGGCATGAGCCACCGCGCCCGGCATGATAGTTTTTTAATTGCATTATAATGCTTTGGCAGAGTGTAATAACCTTGCAAAATTGTACTTCAATTTTCTCCTTCTCATTCTATATGCTTTTTGTCCTTCTACATATGCTTTAAACTCCAAAGTATGTTATTATTGTTGTTGTTTATTTTTATCTAAAATAATTTTTTTATATTGTGATACTTAAAATTCCTAAAACTCTTTTCCGTTGTTTATAAGGTTGAAACTATTTTCAGAATACCTTATTTACATTTTTACTTTCATGCTGTCATAGCATATATTTGCATTGTCAGAGGCTAGATAACATATGGTATTGTAACAGATTGAATGCAAAAATGGGAAAATCTAACTGTCTCCTCTTAAGTCAGACATTAAAGAAATTTCCAAAAAACTAAAAATAAAAAAAGAAATTTGCAAAGGTATACAGTGTCATTCTTTCTGCTAGCATTTTTTTGTTTTAAAAAGACAGTTATATTTATTTAAAACGATTTTTAAAACATGTATGGAATTCTTGTTATCTTTAATATATTTCTGTTTTCTTTTCTAATATGTTAAATGTATTAGCAGCTATAATTTATATAAACAAAAGCTGTTTGTGAACCTTTGTGAATACCAAAAGATTTCTACAAGTTAAAGGTATTTTAAGATTAAAAAGTTTAAGAATATTATTGAACTTTAAATGTTTTTAATTCTGATACATTTAATTTTTAACTACTATTTCCATGATTCTACATTTTCATATAGATGCAAATTCCATAAAGGTTATTATCCTTCAATCTGAAGAAATTTCTTTAGCTTTTTTTCATACAAAGGACTGACAATGCATTGCTTTTGCTTTTGCTTGTCTCAAATGTCTTTTTTTTCATCTCCATGTTAAAAAAAAAGCTGTATGCAGAATTCTAGGTTGAAAATTGTTTACAGAAATTTGTGGTGAATATTATAATGCTTAGCCCTCACCCTACTAGTGCCCATTTAGAAAAACTAGTTACCCCAACTTCTGATAATGGATATTTGAGAAGGTCAAAGTCAGCTGTGTATTTAAAAAATTACAGCAGTTGAAATTAGTGTGACAAGGAACATTACACCCATATTTAATTTAATGTGATAAGCATGCCCCCGCTTTTTCTAACCAACTCATGCTCTATCTGCAGAAATTAGAGTATTTCAAATTTCATTCTCCTGTAAAATTTATATTATTGACTTGACCTCAGTCTTTAAGATTTTTATTTTCAGACACCTACAGCTGTCAACACCTGACTTCTAGAATTTTTCTTGAAATTTAAAATTCTAACATGTTAATGCCATGTGCATTTCTGAGAAAAAGCTACGATGAAGTAATTGGGTAACCTTTTATATTTTTTTCCCGTGTGCTGCTAACAGTGACATCAATAAGTGTTACTAAAAATTACTATTGTGTATGCAATGTCATAGAGAAATGGTGTATTTTATATGGTGTCTGAACACAGGTGTTTTCTTAGAAATTCTAAAGGAGACTAATCTTTCTCCCTTGATGCTAATGACTTCAGACATACTTTACCAACAAATTCCAACCCTAGACCTTACGAATCCAATTGTTGTAAGAGAAGTAGGATCTATCTAATTTCGCTGAATATTAAACAAAGTTATGAAAATGGTGAGTAAAGTGAATCCATTGAAATAAATATATGTTTAACAAAGTGCTTGCAGTATTTAGGAGCTCAAGGCTGCCCTCTTTAAAGGAAACAATGCTTTAAAAGAAGTGGCAAACCATTATGAAGTGAAAAAATATTCCAACAGGTCTCAGATGCATTTCAGCTGTTATGGATTTCCTATTGATAACTGTCCTATTGACATGAGTATTCCAAGGAGGGCTGTGGTATAAACCAATGCAGATTTTATTTCCTGTGCCCATTGCTCTCTGCAAAGAGCCAATCTACTAAGAACACATACATCCCAACTCCACAGGGTTTCTCACTACCTGTATTAGTCTGTTTGTGCAGCTACAATAAAGTGCTCCAGACTGGGTAATTTACAAACCATAGACACTTATTTTTAACTGTTCCTGAGATTGGGAAGTCCAAGATAAAGGCACTGGCAGATTTGATGTCTGGTGAAGAACGATTCCTCATAGATGGTGCTGTCTAGGTCTTCTCACGTGGCAAAAGAAATAGAAGGGATAAATAGCTCCTTTGTGCCTTTTATAAGGTTACTAATCCCACTCACTTGGCTTCTACTCTCATGACTTAATCACCTCCTAGAAGTTCCATCTGTTAATATTATTAATTTTTTTTTTTTTTTTGGAGACAGAGTCTTACTCTGTCACCCAGGCTGGAGTATAGGGGTGTCATCTTGGCTCACTGCAACCTCCACCTCCTGGGTTCAAGCAATTATCCTGCCTCAGCCTCCAAAGTAGTTGGGGTTACAGGTATGCACCACCACTCCTGGCTAATTTTTGTATTTTTATTAAAGCTGGGGTTTCATCATGTTGATCAGTCTGGTCTTGAACTCCTGATTTGCGATCCACCTGCCTCAGCCTCCCAAAGTGCTGTGATTACAGGGGTAAGCCACCACTCCCAGCCTTGGTGATTAAGTTTTAACATAGGTATATTAGGGGGACACACTCAGATCATAGTACCAACCAAGCACACAACACCCTTCTCAAATCCCCTTTGTCAACCCCAGTGTCTCCTCTCTGGCTCTATCCAGTTCTACTTGTCCTTCAGGGCTCAGCCTGATGACCATACCTTCCATGAAATCATCTAATGGTCTGCAGATGAAATCAGTGCCTTTGTTTTCATAGTAAAAGCAGAATATTGCTTTTACTTTACCTTAACACCCTCTGGGCTGGTTGTTTACTTCTCTGTGTCCCTCCTGAATTTGCATTGGGATTACTGTCAGACACCACTAGCACATAGTAATGCTAGAACATGGGATTTACTGACGGACCATAGGAACTGAAATCTAATATAATACATCCATGGGCTGTCACCATCCCACATCTTAGCCTTCATACCCTGTGATGGCCAGCCTAGCAGTATACAACACCTTCATCCCTTCGATACTCTTCAAATCTATAAGGTCAGAAATAGGGAACACTTGTTTGACTATTACTAGTAGACAATGCCTAGTTTGAGAAGTGGCTTTTTCAGGAAGGGTGAACAGTGTCTGATAGCCTGTTCGTTTGTTGAGAAAATGTTACATGCTGAACCATCTCTCTGCTAAGCTATCGAAAGAATGGAGGAATTTGCTTTTAAGGGCAAACGGTTTGGTTTCTTAGTAGTAAGCTATAAGCAATAACCATGCCTTGTTGATGTTTCTATCCCGAGTCCTAGCACATAGAAGGTTTAGATGAGCATCAAGACCCAACATGTGATTAACATGTGGCTTGCATAGACGGAAGAGCTACATACCCAAATCAAGACATGTCTGGTCATCTGTAACAAATACGTGAAATAGCCTTCACCAGACTTTTCTGCAGAAATTCCATTTGGGTTTTCACCAAGACATTACTGGTTGAATAACACCCCAGTAGTGATTATCTCAGCCTTCCACTAAAAGGCTGAGACTTTTTGTCCAGTTGACCTTGAGCAAGAAACTGTATTTGCACTTCAGCCTTCAGGATCCTACCAATATCTCCTAAGTGTGTTCATGTTTCCTATCTTGTCCACTATTGCTTCAAACTGTACATCCTCAGAGACTATTACTTTTGCTCCCAAATCTTTCTCAACGACATCAAAGAGTGTTTTTCCATCTGTTTTACCATGTAATTCTTCAATGCAAGTATACAATGTTAAGAATAATAAAAAAGGATGATACAGTTCAAGTTATCAGACAAGTTAGAGCTCTGATTTAGCTCTGGCAGTTAAGAATATTTTAGTATCTTCAGCACAAGAAAGAGAACAAAGGCAGGGTATGTTCGCTGCTGTGATTCTAAAGTTCAGCCAAAGACTTATTAGTGTTTCAATGTCCTGCTATAACACATGAACCAGAGGCAAAAATATAAGACATCACACCAGAAATGACAAGAACACTAGGTAGAGCTTTGATAGAAAGATTTGTCTAGACACAGGACACTTGTGATTTTGATTCAAGTCAGGCCAGGATGACAGTAGCCAGGAGACATACTTAGGGAGGCTTTGATTCTCCCTTTACAAAAAGTTAGTTTCTTCCCAGTTAGATTCCTACAATTTCAGAACCTGGAAACTGTTTAGAAATAGTGTCTCATTTTTTCTCTTAGATTATTTGTCTCTGGTGGATATGTTATATCTCTAGGCTTAAAGAGCCTTAAATAGATGTCTCTGTTATGTGATAATTATTTTTATTAGGAATATATTTCCATTAGCAAGACATTGTGCTAAATAACCTTCTATTTTAATTATTTGTGTAATTTTTTGGCATATTATCTCATTGAATGTCATCTAACTCATCCATTGCCATAAGCATTGGCTAAAAACAAATCTCAAGTATAGAACGTTAAACCTAATAAAATAATCCCAAAGGGGAAAATCGACTTTATTGTATTTCTATGAACCTTCTTCTTCTTGAAGTCTCTCCTTGAAGTCTAATTCACTGACCACTGAGTTGCAAAATTAGCTCTCACTGCACCTTTTTCTGCTGTCACTTTAGAGACATATTTCCAAAAGAAGGTAATATTGTCAGTTCTCAGCCTCAGAGTAAGAAAATTTAGGAACACACTGAAATCTATAAATCTCAGTGACCAAGTGAAGTCCTAAGTAGATTCTTTATAGTTGGCACACATTAAAAATCTATTAATTTTTTAATAAAAATATTTATCCTCTTGTAATCATAATTATCATCATATATTATCCCAAATCCCTCTCAGTCAGCACTAAATATTTTAAGTTTCAGAAGTTGGGTTATAAGATAACAGAATTAACTGTTTTACTAAAGTAAAATAATCCTAAAAATCTCAGTGGCTAAAAATAACTAAGTTAATTTTTAATTTGCACTGCTTTTCCAAGGTGGGATCTGCCATTCATAGTTATTCAAGGTTTACACTGAAAAAAGCTTCAACTCAGTGCATGTTTTCACCATTGCCATAGTAGGTAAAAGGAAACAGGGCAAGTCATGTATTGGTCCTGAAAGCTTGTAACCTATAGTGAAATATTCCTCATCCATTAACATACCATTGGCCACAGCAAGTTACATGTCACATCCACAAGGGGAGAAGAAGTTCAGCTCTGTCATAGGCTGGGAAGAGGGTGGAGAAGATGCATATATGTGAATGTCTGTAATGATAATCACACAGATAATCCAAAATGCATGTTGGCAGAGAACTTAAAGATATCCCAGTTTAACCCCTTTGGTTTACATGTTGAAAATTTGTGAGTGATTAGATGCTTGGGCCATCTGGGTTTGCCTTAAAATTTCAGGGCTTCTGGTGAAATCATTAAATCCTCAGGGTTCTGACGCATCTGTAGGCATTCTGCTTCATGATCAATTTTTGAATAATAAACCTCTCTTGAACACCTGGAATAAATCCCACTTATTCATGGGATGTAATTCTCTTTATATGTTTCTAAATTCTTTCAGCTATTTTTTTGCATCTATATCCATGAACAGAATTGATGTGTACTACTCATTTATGGTAACGTATTTGGTTTTGGTATAAAGGTATTTCTGGCTTCATAGAATGAGTTGAGTGTTATCCCTCTTCTATTTTCTGGAAGAGATTGTGTAGGATGTATATTCATTCTTAACCATTTGGTAAAATTCTCTTGTGAAACTATTGAAATCTGGACCTTTCTTTTGGGGGGGGAGAAATTTAAAATTATGTATTTACATTTCATAATAGTTATAGGGCAATTCAAATTATTTTCTATTCCTTGAGTTATAGTAGTTTTATTTTTTAAGAATTAAGACATTTCTTTTAAGGTTTCAAATGTATGTAGGTAGAGTTGTTCATAGCATTCTTTTGTTATCCTACAAGTGTTTTCAGGGTCTGTAATGATTTCTGCTGTTTCATTCCTGATATTGTTAATTTGTGTCACCTCTGTATTTTTCATTATGTCTTGTTAGAGGGTTACCACCTGTATTTATCTGTTAAAAAATAAGTTTTTTATTTCACTGAATTTCTTTATTGCTTCTTGAGATTGTATTGATTTCTTTTATTTTTATTATTTCTTCCTTATGCTTGCTTTGGATTTATTTTATTCTCTTTTCTGTTTCTTGAAGTAGGAAATTAAATAGCTGAAGAGATTTTTATCCTTTTCTGATAAAAGATTTAGTAGTATAAATTTTTCTCTCGGCACTGGCTTAGCTCTTTCCCACTAGTTCAAATATATTTTTACTTTCATTCAGTTCAATGTGTTTTTTTTAAATTTCATTTTCATCTTTTTTTAATTATCTGAGTCATATAGCAATGTGTTCTGGCCAGGCTTCGGTAACTCATGACTGTAATCTCAACACTTTTGGAGGTTGAGGTGGAAGGATTACTTGAACCCAGGACTTCAAGACTAGTCTGGACAACATAGGAAGACCCTCTCTATAAAAAATATAAAAAGAAGTTGGGTGCAGTGGCTCACGCCTGTAATCCCAGCACTTTGGGAGGCTAACAGGGGTGGATCATCCGAGGTCGGGAGTTCAAGACCAGCCTGACCAACATGGAGTAACCTCATCTCTACTAAAAATACAATTAGCCAGGCATGGTGGCACATACCTGTAATCCTACTTACTTGGAAGACTGAGGCAGAAGAATTGCTTGAACCCAGGAGGCGAAGGTTGCAGTGAGCCAAGATTGCGTCATTGCTCTCTAGCCTGGGCAACAAGAGTGAAACTCTATTTCAAAAATAAATGAATAGATAAATACATATTAAAAAAAGAAAAAGAAAATTATCTGGGCATAGTGGCATACACCTGTAGTTTCAGCTACTTAGGAGGCTGAGGTGGGAGGGTCTCTTGAACCAGGGAGTTTGAGGCTGCAGTGAGCTGTGATCCTGCCACTGCATTCCAACCTGGGAGACAGCTGGTTTTTGTCTCAAAATCAGAAACAAAAGTGTTCTTTAGTTTCTCAGTTTTGGAGATTTTCCTTTCTTTTTGTTAGTTTCTAGTTTGATTCTGTTTTGGTTAGAGAAAACCCTCTGTAGGATTTTCACTCTTTTGATTTTGTTAAGGGTTGTATTATGGCCTATATTATGGTCTCTTAGTGTATATTTTATAGACATTTGAAAAGAACTCGTATTCTACTGTTGTGGGGTAGAATGTCCTACAAATGTTGACTCTTTGGTGAATGACGTTAAATTCTTCTAAATCATTGCGGATTTTTGGTCTAATTGCTCTAACAATTGTTGAGAAAGGAGTGTTGAAGTCTCCAACTATGACTGTGCATTTGTAGTTTTCTACTCTTAATTCTATTGATGTTCGCTTTATACATTTTGCAACTCTGTTGTTGGCACATACACATTTAGAATTGCTATGTCTTCTCAATGAATTTATCATTATATAATGTTCCTTTCTGTCCTTATATTTTCTTTGCTCTGAAGTCTACTTTATATTATATTAATCTATCCACTCACAGTTTCTTTGAATTTTTGTTTGCATGGCATATCTTTTTCCATTTTTTTTTACTTTCAACATGTATTCTTATATTTGAGGTAATATCTTATAGATAGCGTATAGTTACATCATATTTTTAATCCATGCTTCTAAATTTTGTCTTTGAAGTAATGCAGTTAGACCATTTATATATAGTACAATTTAATAAAATTATTAATATTTTATATAGTGATTATGTTGTGGTTTAGTCTGACATTTTATTTTTCTATTTATTCTGCTTTTATTTTTCTATTTTTCCTGTCCTCTTGTGTAATACATGAACACTTTACATTTCTCATCTTTTATTTTTAATGTGTTCTTTCTTTTCTCCCAATTTTCTAAGATTTATTCTTTTACAGTTTACTTTCTCCTTAGATGAATTCTTTTAGTCATTATTTTGGAAAAACTATGCTGGTGACAATTTCCTCCATCTAAAAATATCTTGATTTCATCTTAATTCCTGAGATGCTGGATATTAAATCCTGAATAAGTCATTTTCTGTCAACATTTGAACAAAGTGCTACTTTGTCCTGGTATCCATGTTTTTTGATTAAAAGGCTGCTGTCATTTAGAGAGAAATGAATCATTGTCAGATTTTGCTTTTAAGATTTTCTTTAGTTTTCAGAAGTTTGATTATAATGTGGCTTGGTGTGCATTTTTATATTTATTTATTCTCTTTGGGATTCACCTAGCTTCTTAAATCTATGGATGTTTTTCTTTTGCAAAATTGGGAAAATGTAGCCTTTTTGAAAAACAAAAACTTTTTACCTCCACTCCCCCTTCTCCTCTCCTCCTGAAGCTCCAAAGACATGAGTGTTAGAGATTGAGTTATAGTCATACATGTTCCTGAGGCTCTGCTCATTTTTTCTCTTCCACTCAAACTGGGTGGAATTTCTATTGCTCTATGCTCAAGCTTACTGACTCTTTCCTCTGTTCCTATTCTACCATTGATACCATCCATTTAAAAAGAAAATTTTGGCCGGGCACGGTGGCTCACCCCTGTAATCCCAGCACTTTGGGGGGCCGAGGCGGGTGGATCACGAGGTCAAGAGATCGAGACCATCCTGGTCAACATGGTGAAACCCCGTCTCTACTAAAAATATAAAAATTAGCTGGGCATGGTGGCACGTGCCTGTAATCCCAGCTGCTCGGGAGGCTGAGGCAGGAGAATTGCCTGAACCCAGGAGGCGGAGGTTGCGGTGAGCCGAGATCGCGCCATTGCACTCCAGCCTGGGTAACAAGAGTGAAACTCCGTCTCAAAAAAAAAGAAAACTCTGTCATATTGAATTTTATGTCTAAGACTTTTTTGTTTTTCTTTATATCTTCACTTTTTTTCCTGAGGCTTTTAGTATTATCATCGGTTTCAAGCACATTTGTCATTGCTTTTGAAACATTTTCATGTTGGCTGTTTCACAATTCTTATCAGATAGTTCTAACATCTATGTTATCCCAATGTTTGTGTCTGTTTTTTCCCCTCATTCACATTTACTTCTTTTCGGTTCTTTTCATGAGATAACTTTAAATGAACTGTGAATATTTTGGGTATGATGTTGTAAGACTCTGCTTCTTATTTAAAGTTTGTTTTGGTAGAGAGCCTTTGCTACCACTTCAGCAGGGAAAGCAGTGCCTTCTCAGTGCTGCCTGGTGGGGCTAGAAATACAGATTTTCCACTTGGCTTCTGTTGCCGTGATAAATAGTGAGAAAAGAGAGGCCAATACGGGATGAGACTAGGTCTCCAGCCTTCCTCTAAATCTCTGCTGGCTGGGAAGTAGAAGAGGTGCCTCATCACTTCACACACGGCTTTTGCTTTTGCTGACTGTAGAGGTGCACAGTACCATCACCATTATTGATGGTGAATGTTCTGACTTCCCACAGAGCCCTCTTTACCATGTCAGTAAGGAGGAAGAGCCATCTTGATGCCATCAGATAAGAGTGGAAGTTCTGGTTCCCCCATGATCTCTACTTTCACCATAGGGGAGTCCCTTACTGTTTGGCAGAGATGAAAATCTCCACTCAGCCTTCTCTGATCTTCTCTGCCCTGGTGTGGGACACCTCCTTACAGCCTGGCAAGGGTGGAAGTCTAGGTCTTTGCTGGAGAAGGAGGGTGTGGTGCTGCAGTATTTTCTGTGGTATTTGTAGTAGAGTAATTATCATTTAAGAGTTTTCAGTCCTACTAAGCTACCCCTTTCCTGGTCCTTTGGTTGGAGAGAGCAGGCTTTGTTTGGGGTGCTTTGTTTCTACGCCTTTTATGTTTCTTGAATGCTGGCTTCTTTACATCCCAGTCTCAGATTTATGAGACAAAAAGAAAACCCAGGGAACTCATCACTGTGACTTTCCTTGGTGCTGATGCTCTCTAGCTGTGCTGCCTCCAAAGTCTTTCCATGTTTCTTGACATATACTGTCTGGAGTCTTTAGTTATACTCAGCTGGAGAAAGAGAAAAAAAGTATGTCTACTCTGTCTTCCCCAAATCAGAATTTCCCTCCCTTATTTTAAAAATTAGTCTGGGGACTGATTTAAAAGAAAAGCCTTTGGAACAGTTGCTTGCCATTAAGTGCCTATCTCATGTTAAATCAGGAAGTTATAACACTGGCTGGGCTTTATTGTCACCTGGGAAGTTTTAAAAGGTATTTCAATGTTCAGGGCCAGGAAACAAAGTAGACCAAAATCTCCAAATGTTTTATCGTCACATGGTTTTCTGTGTAAATTCGGGAGTGCTGGCTGTCTGTGATGGTGTCTATCCAAGGACTGAAGTACAAAAGCAGCAGTTCATCTTAACTGTTATGAATGTGCTGCAGGTGAGAGGCGGGTAGTGTCTCCATGGGAACCGAGCCTCAAGCTCTGTGATCTCCAGGGCAGCCTGAAGTTAGTGCTTCTTGCTCATATGCATTTCTGCCCACAAGAAAATGCTAGATATGTCTCTTAATTGACTAATAAGAAATCATGACTCTTGAAAAACTTATTTTTTAGAATGTTATTTAGATTCTTGCAAGCAAAAGGCCAAAATGAATCAAACGGATGTGGCTCCTCTCACAGAAGGTCCCTGTGCGATGTGTGTCCTTGGCTCCCAGAAGTCACTTTCAAAACAGATGTTCAAAAACAAAACCAAAAATTTCAAGATTTTTCACACTGATCAAATGCTATGGTTGTGTCCTCTAGATATGAGGATTAAGAAAATAGAAAAAATAGAGAAGTCTGACATTTTATTTTTCTGTTTATCCTGCTTTTTTTTCCTATTTTTTCCTGCCTTCTTGTGTAATACCTGAACATTGTCTTTCTTTGTCATTATCTCTAACAAGTGAGTGAAGTGTTCAGGTCCAGATAAGCCAGAAATGGTGCCTGTGTTTTCACATTGGTCAAGAAACAGCCACCTTCAGCAATGCTAGGAAGGGATGAGCACATGGACACCAAGTGTCACTGGGACGAGAAACTTGTGCAGGTGCAGCAGACAGGAGTGGCACCCAAGGCCTTTGCCTGGACTGGGCCACTGGCCCTCAGGTGACAGGGAGGCCACAGCAGGATTGGGTCAGCAGCCAGTGTCTGTGCATAGGTGCGTGAGATGAATCTCCATGCATAGGTGAGTGGTTCCTGCCTCCAACCGTGATCTGCGGGGTCTTCATGATGTGACTCTCAATATCAACACCTGTAGCTCCAGTGAGTCTACTGATTCCAGAGGGGCCACCTGGGGTTCAATCTAGTTCTTCTCCGTGGTTACAGACTCCTAAATCACTTCATTGCAAAACGTGTTCCTGATAGCCTGTGATGCACACTGCAACTTGGAAATTCTTCTGCTTTATCCCAGTTTGATCATGCCCATCCATGGTTAAAAACCTGCAGTGGCCCCCTACCACTTGTTTCAAGGATTGTCTGTGCAACCCTGGGCTCTGCTGCTGGAATCAGAGAGGATTACGACCCTTCCTGGAACATTCTTGGTACTAGGGATACCAAAGATTTTGACATGTACGTTTTGAAGAGGAGATGATTCATGGGCAAAGCCACCGCCGTGAGTTTTAAGTGCCATTCCCAGAGAGGTGGGTAAAGACTGACCCAGCAGAGGTTTGGGCAGGTATCCTTTCTTAGATATCTATGGATACTGTGGACAAGGTAAAGTAGTAGAACTTGAGCTGACCTGCAAGGAAAATGCCTTGAAAGGGCTTGGCTTCTTGAAAGCATCTTCTTGGAACCAGGAAATTGTCCTGGGTCAAATAGACCCCACACTTCCATGAATGCTGCCCCACACGTAAAGCCTTGGGTCGGTGGTGCTACAGGCAGTAAAGGAAGAATGGTGGGGACAGGTGAGGCCTCTCTACCTTTATCTCTGCTGAGGAATGGGTTTCTCAGCAGCAGCAGCAGCACTGGGGAGGTGGGAAGTGACCCAGAGAGGGCAGGAGGGGCTGTGGACCTGAGGAGCAGGAGCAGAGGAGATATCTCTAGCGCATCATACAATACACTCTTCTCTCTTCCCATTTATGACTTGGAAAGGGCTGACCCCTGAAGACAGAAGATGAAGACCCGTAGGTCATGTGGTTATTGAGCTAGGTTTCCCTAATTGGGCTGTTAAGGCCATTTAGAGCCTCCTTTTAATTTATCTATTTGGACCCCATTATTCCAGTTGAGTTAAAAACTGGTGATTGTTAGAATATGTCATAAGCTTTCTTTCCTCTATAACTTTTTTCTCTTCTCTATCTACATATGCATTAGATATATCAAATATGTGTTAAATATATTATCTAATATGTGTTTGACACATTGTCTTTCTATCATCTATTCATCAACCTCTTTGATTTCTTTCATGCACTCATTTCTCCCTTTCCCTGAATTCTCCCTTCGTCTTCTTGAGCAGAAGCTTCCTTGTTCTCTCAACCCCTGTGACTAGTTGCATGTCTCATTTTTGGCACCAATTTCAGGTGACCCTGTACTGTTGTCTTTCATGCATATCTTTCTCCTGGGAGATCATGTCTCATTTTCGGTAGGAAGTATGTCTTCTTCTTTAATACCAGTTGCAGTCCAGACTGTCATGTGCAAATTTAAAGAAGTAGTGACATGGAAGCTGTGAATTCATTGTCCTCTCATGTTAAAGTCAGGTTTTGCACTACTAGTCTTGCTTCCTGCAGCAAGAATTATATTTTATTTGCAATCCTTCAGTGATTGTCCTTGGCCTGTAAAATGAGCTGAAATAGTTAATTGTGCATTTAAGATTCTCTAAAACTGATCTCACCGTTCTCTTTATCTTTCCCCTCATCCTTTCACACCCCACACTCAGCAGTCTAGAAACTCAACAACTTTGAGAGCAGATCTCGCATGTCTCCTGCACCATGTGTTTCATGACCAGTGCCTCTGTGAATATAGTTTACTTGCTAGAGAAGCCGCTGTAAGTTCCTTTCTTTTGCTCATTTCTTCCAGAGGTCTTCTCCTCCCTAATTGTGCCAGAGGCTGCAATTTTTTGTGTGTGAAGAATCAGACCTTGGCAATTACCTTGAACAGTAGGATATAAACAACTCCCACAAGCTTAGCATTCCAATAATGGGACACTGGGCATCAATGGGTTAAAGACTGATCTCAAGCTCCTTAGATTTTGAGACTCCTCTGATCCTCCTTTTACCCCTTCCAAGTGTTCTCATCTCTGCTTCACACTTTCTTAATCTGCCCCGTATGTCAGTGGGTGATTTTCAGAGCCTTCTCTGACAACGTGTGGTTCCCCTTTAAGAAGGGGTGGTTAGAAACCTCAGAAATGCAAGTGAAAATATTAAGACTAGAAAGACTTGAAAGATTGAGGATAACTGATGCTGATGTAAGGTGGGGAAACAAGTATTAGAGATTGATGAAAGATTTAAATACTCTATGTTAAAACAAAAATTCTAGAAGAAAAGCTAGCTTTCTATGCTGTAATATGGTAATGAAAGATTTTCTAAGCAGGAAATAGCACTGAAACATGAGTAGAAATAGGTAATTTAATTCATTTTGAAATTAAAAAAACTTTTATCATTAAAGATTTAAAACAATAGACAAATCAAGACAAGTATCTGCCATATACAGAAATATGCCTTCCAAATTAACGTAGTTAATTTCCAAAGAAAAACATAGTTTAAAAAAGGAGAAAGCCATATAAATGGGAAATACTTAAAAGATGAAAATGGAATGATAACATTTTAAAATTTATCCAATTAGAGAGTTTTATTAAAAATGGTAGGAGTGGCTGGGTGCAGTGGCTCATGCCTGTAATCTCAGCACTTTGGGAGGCCAAGGCGGGTGGATCACTTGAGATTAGGAGTTCGAGATCAGCCTGGTCAATACGGTAAAACCCCATCTCTACTAAAAATACAAAAATTAGCCAGGCATGATGGTGGGCACTGTATTCCTAGCTACTTGGGAGGCTGAGACAGGAGAATAGTTTCAACTCTGGAGGCGGAGATTGCAGTGAGGTGAGATTGCACCATTGCACTCCTGCCTGGGCAGCAAAGGAAAACTCTGTCTCAAAAAAGAAAAAAAAAAAAGGTAGAAGCATCATCAGGAGGCTGTTGGAACTAGCACTTTCATAGTGTGAGAATATTTATTTGTTTTTAATCTTTCATCAAAACCCTTTGCATATGAATATTCTCCTATGTAGAAACTGGCCAAGAGCTCACAGATGAAATATGGCCACCGTTTTGTTTATTTTACAGAATATTATCTTTTTTTTTTTTTGAGACAGAGTTTCGCTCTTGTCACCCAGGCTGGAGTGCAATGGCGCGATCTCTGCTCACCATGATGGTCTCGACCTCCTGACCTCATGATCCACCCGCCTCGGCCTCCCAAAGTGCTGGGGTTACAGGCTTGAGCCACTGCACCTCGCCAGAATATTATCTTGTATGTCTACAAATAAAGTGGGTGTTTCCCATGGTGCATAGTAAATCAATCAGCTAATCAAAGCATATTGCATGTGAAGTTAGCCAGAGCTCTGTCCCATGCCTGTAGCTCCTGGGTTATGGCATACTGTTTCGTGGACTGATAAAGAAACCCTTAGTTCCCACCTCCCAACTCTTGGGGTCTTGACACGAGGATGGTCCAAAGCTGTAGGACAAGCTTTAGCACTCAAAGCTGCACCCCGCCACCTCCTCCACCCCAACTTCCGGCCAAGAGATGGCACTCAACTTTCTACTGGCTAATTGGTAATTCAGAGTCCTTACTAAGTGGTGACACAGAAAAATAAAAGTATGTTTTTTTGCACATGTGAGTCTGTGTACTGAAATTTCTGTTAGTATCGTAGTATAGGATATCATCACATAGAACTAATAAATGGGTAATATCAGAATTCTCAGGCAAGAAAGCCGGCCTGTTAATTTGATTTACAAATGACAGAACTTAATGAGAATGTTGATATATTTACATTGCACATAATAAGAAAGCACAGCATGCACATAATAATTAGTGAGGATGTTTATATATTGATAGCTTATTGAATATTTCTCTTCTCACAATACAAATGCATTCAAAAGAAAATTTAATCGTGTTTGGAATTAAGAATTATTATGCAAATAAATTCTAGTTACTGGCCACTCAAAATGTGGTTCCTGGAGCATCCGCCCAGCATCTCATGGGAGCTTGTTAGATATGCTGAGGTGTGGGCCTCACCTCGGATCTCCTGAAACAGAATTTGCCCTTTAACAGCATCCCCAGGTGGCTCCTAAGCCCACAAAAGTGTGAGAAGCTCAATTCTGGGAAATGACTCTCAGCCAGATGAGAACAGTGGATGAGGGACACAGAAGACCTCTGCCAAAATCCAGTCATAAATGGCAGCTCCGTTTGAGCCTTGGCTTTAGAACAAGAAAATATACAGACCAGTGAATGTGACTCTTCAATTTAGAAGAGTGGACTGAACTAAATATAAACCTCAAAACTTTTTTTGCCTTGAAATCACCTAGGGAGAGTTTTAATGATGCTACATCCCAGCTTTCCCCGCAGTGACCGCATCAGGGTCTCTGGGACAGATCCAACCAGTGTTATCTTTAAAATTCTCCAGGTAATTCTAACATGCAGCACACTTTGAGGACCTCTCAAATTTAGCCCCCGTGACACTGCTTTTTCTCCTCCTGAGCTTCTCTGACAATCATTCAGAAATACACATTTCTTCAAATAATTATTTGTTTATGCTCTTATAATGATAAGTGGCTATGTAAAATGTGCAGCAGCCATGAGGAAACTGACTTCTAAATTTCACTCTGGCTATAGCAGCTATTTCTTAAACAGCCACTGAAATGGATGTAAAAGAGTATCTAACATTTTTATCCTGTAGTTTTTCTTGACACAATTCTCAATATGTTGTATCTCATTTTATGAATCATTTTCACAAAGATTGATGCAATTCAAACATTTAATTGTTTTTTAAGTCCTATTCTTACTGTGTTTCAAGAATTTCCTAAATGCTTTATCAGAGCTTGTGCCTTTTTAAAATCTATGGGATTCTATCTGGGAAAAAGATATACTTTCAAAGGATATTTTTTTAAACTTTTAATTTTTCGTGTTTATTCTTACATCTGAACATATGAATAAATATTGTTAACTGTGCACTTGGTAATGGCCAAACCACTTTGCTATAAGAATTTAGAGTAGATGGGAAGGGGTATTGATTTGAGTAAAGGCAGCAGGACTAATTAACGGAAGGAGAGTTA